>OY829914.1:44988468-45661203 GCA_963691935.1 Nephrotoma guestfalica
CGGCGCCATCTTTGAGATTTTTTCATACAAAAATACTATCCGAATTTCCAACTTTACCGGTGTATTTTCCCAAAATTTTCTTTCATACAAACAAACCTTGTCCTAACAATTACGAACACAACAAAACAAAATCAGCCAAATCGGTCGAGCCGTTCTCAAGTAATGATTTTTCATACATGCGGCAATTAATTTTTATTTATATAGACGTTTATAAATCGGTTTCCTCCTCCAATTTTTGTGAAATAAATATATAACCGATTTATTGAAACGCATTAAAAACGATTCTTCGGAAAGAAATGTGTCTTTGCAACGGTTTTAAAATTAGTTTTATGTAAGCTGATGGGAACTATAATTTTATTTGGAGTAGGGAGAAAAACCGTACCAACAATTTCCGTAACATTTCTACCGTGAAGATTTCTTTTAATTATCATAATTTTTAAATATAATTTTTGAATTATAGGTGTAAATAATAATTTCACTGTCAAATTTAAAAAAATGAATATGTTAAAAAATTATTTAATAAAATATTTTCATTTTGCTTCGATTTGAAGGACATAATTTACAGCACAGGAATGATAAAACAAACTATGACGTGTTCTTGAATGTGCGTTATAACCACAAAACCGATATTTTAGCTACTACATACGCATAAGCAAGCTTGTTGCTTTAATCATTTTCTACCCACATATTTTTTAAGCATACTGTCTTTTTCATTCACATTTAATAGTTTCGTACGAGCACGATTATGTGTATATTTATCTTTCCTATTGGATAAAATATAGTTTTTTTAATTGTTGGGTCTTGGTGTTTTTCAGTTTTTATTTATTACAGTAAAGATCGAAATACGCGCTTCTTTCAAAGTACTTTGATTTAAAAAAAGGTACTTTGGTGCGATATGATAGATCTATATTGTAGACTGGAAAACGAAAACGAAAAAGAATCTTTTTCTCTTTCTCTCTTTCGGTATGAAATTTCAAATTAGAAGGGAATAGATATAATTTTTTATACTGTGTGGATTGGAGTGTGATGCATAATCCTGTGAAATTATTGTGAAAAATTAATATGTTTTAATAAATTTTGTGCGTGGTTAACGAAAGTAGTGCTTACTTTTATTTATATTTTAGTTGTTGGTTTTGTTCAGTAAGAGTTTGTTCAGGTACAGATACTAATAATGCTATCAATTATAATTATTTTTCGTGCATACAATCCCATAAGCGTGTGTTTCATATATTTTATAACCTCAAAATCGACCAAAATTAATTGTGACGCAAACTGTCAATTTCTAAGGTACTTATTAATTATTTTAAATAGGCGTTACATAATTTCAAACAAAATGTTTTACATTATTTGATAACACCATTTTCAAATTAATATCCATTATTTACTGGAATAATTATCAAAAAGTGAAGTCCAATTGTTTTATATATCTTTTAAATATGTCGAATCGATCTGTAATCAAACTTGTCAATCTAAGAACGTATAGTCGGCAAGTTCGGTCTATTTTTGACTAATATATGAAAAATTCCAAAGAGGCAAGCAATTCCCAAACTGAAAATTGCAACAGTTTATCTTTAAAAGATTCAATTTGTAGTGCGTCAAATTTCAACGAAATGAATAACGAATCCCAACCGAAATTTTCTTCTACTTCCGGAATGAAACTAAAGTTTCGCCTAGCGAAACATCGAATGATCTAAATGATTTTTTAGACTCTATGCAGTCCAGAAAATTATACAGCAAGTGATGATTTTTGGATCATGAAGCTTACAACGACACGTTTACCTTTACAGAAAATTTAAACCAATGGGCCATAGAGTTTAACATATCACACTGCGCTCTTACCGAATTGTTAAAATTATTAAAAATTAAAGGACATCCGGAGATTCCTGTGGACTCAAGAACTTTACTAAAAACGTGTAGAGTTATTGGCACAATTACTCCTATTGCTCCAGGTAATTACTCGCATCTCGGGGTTAAACAAAATTTGGCTGCTTTGTATTACAAGGATTGGCCCAAAGAAATACACATTTTTTTTAAATATGGGCTTCCAATAAGTAATAGCTCAAAAAGTCAATTTTGACCTATTTAAGGTCTGGCTCCCAGCATTAGTAAGGCTCCTTTTGTAATAGGTGTATTTAAAGGTAATTCAAAACCAAAAAATTATCATTCTTTTTTAGAAACGCTACAAATGAGTTAAACAATTTGTTAGTATCAGGTATGTTATTAAATGATGTTGAGATATGATATTAAAGTTGCGGCGCTTATGGGTGATGTTCCGGCAAAAGCGTTTATCACATTTAGTAAAGAACACACGCATATTTTGGCTGTGAATACTGTGATGTTGAGGGGAATTATTGTCATAAAAATCACAGAATTGGATATCCAGATCGCTCTGGAAATTAGGGAAGTGATTGGTCTTTTAGAAACCGAAATCAGGAAGAGCATCATACTGGTTTGCCATCTGTTTGTCGCGGAACCGTGAAAAAAATTACTTAGCTGGATCAAGGATCGATATAATTTTAAAGCTAGACTTTCCTCTGCACAAATATTCTTAATATCGGATAAAATATAAAATTACACAGCCAAGGGAGTTTAATAGAAAATTCCGTTCACTGGAAGATATTTGTAGGCATTTGAATTCCGCACATTTTTATTGTACGCTGTACCATTTGCCCTTCAAAGCATTGTGTCTGATACCGTTTACAAACACATGCTTGCATTCCATTGCGCTTTTATTATTACATACGAAATATTCTAGTAATTGGAGCTTAGCTAAAATACTTCTCCAATTTTTTGTGGAAGAGTATTTTATAATTTATACTGCAGATTGAATCTCCCACAATATCCACAATTTATTACATCTTCACGATGATGTAGTTAGATTAGGTCCACTAGCAGTCATGTACGAATCTTACCACATCATATCATATTTCGCAGGAAGTTATGTTACTCAAAATTTTTCGAACTATTCAGTATCTCATGTTGCAGTAAGGGCTTTTTTACGATTGCTTTTGGCGTATACTATTCACAAATTGTACACTTCATGATTAGATTTTCAATTTCATAATTGATATTGGCCAATCATCGTATTGAATTAATTGAAACGATACATATAGCAGATCCTAGCTATACCCAGCAACATCAGCACACTAGCAATGCAATAGCCACTAATCGCAATTCGTAATATCTCAAATAATGCAATTCTTTTTTCTCTAGACTTCCAGTCCTCTAGGTGATTTTATTTCGGGTTTCGTAGATAAATCAGTTTAGTGCACAAATCTCTAATATTTTTAAGTTTACCACTTAAAAATGGAATTAGTAGAGGCGTCGCCATGCAAAATTTATTTTGCATTATTTCTTTTTTCCATTATTAATATTGATACCAAATAACCAAGGCTCTATTATCGTATTTATGTTTTGTTGCAGGATTAGCTAATCTCTAGTGTGCCAAACATTATAGATTAGTGCAAGATTAGCTAATCGGATTTAGTTAAACTGTATTAGTTAATCGTTAGTCTTACAGGTGTTCAAAAAATAATATGAATGGCGAATGATATTCGAATGAATTCAATAAATTTAAATTTTAACTACGTATAAGTAGTTTTTACCGGAACTTCCTCCCCGATGATGTTGAATTACATTAGGTTACCCTGCTTAGTTAGTTTGTTATTACATTTGGTTAACATTTATATATCTATGGATGGAGGCATCAAAATGATTAATTTAGTAATTCCTTGGAAGTTGGTGGAAAGGCATACATATAAATTTCAACATACGATTGTTAGTAAAGTAACACAGTATAGGAAGAAGTATAGGAAATATCTTAAGCTAAGCCCAATTCATTTCTAATCAGCACGCGACCATTGTACATTGAACATTCTTGAGTAAATTAAAATGATTCATTTGATATTTATGTTCTATACATATAGAGTTATATACTCGAAATTCGATATAAATTGCATTAAATACTTTTATGGGTATACCTACAAATTACATTATTCTATCCAAATAACCAACAAACGAATGAAACTATAGCTACTGTACTACAATGCAGCGGAAATTAGCGCTACGCACCGCGTAATATCATATCGCAATTAAGCATTTTACAAAATTTAAAAATTTAGAATCACCCTATTGGAAAACTTCTACCTAGTTTTATTGCTTCCGATTAATCAATTATTTTCATTTTCAACTTAATATTGCGATTCGAGTTAGGTGCATATACAAGGTTGTTCAGTAAGTTTTGTCGCTCGATAAGAGAGAGCGCTGTTAGATTTGTCGTTTTATTTTTCTAAAAATGATACTACTTTTTTATGAACACGTAGGAAGTTTCATGTAGATCTGTCAACTCATTCCTTTATTAACAGCTGTTCAAAATTGACGTGTCACAGTATTTGTTTACAATGGAAAAAATTTAATATCGTGCACTGATAAAATTCTACTGTTCTAGGGACGTATAAGGACTCTTCACCTTCAATTAGAACAGTAGAATTTTAAAACTGCACGATATTCAATTTCTTCCACTGTAAAAAATACTGTGACACGAACAGCTGTTAATATACGAATGAGTTGACAGATCTACATGAAACTTCACACGAACGTAATAACCCTCTCTCTTATCGAACGACAAAACTTACTAAACAATCTACAACAACGATGGTTTTTCATAATTTCTACAGAACATTCCGGTTGTCATAGTAATACGACACAATATTTAAATCACCACATTGCGGCTGTAATATGACAATAGTAAGTGATATTCCGCAACATTTTATAATGTTAATCTATTCAAGTACATACATATAGCTGTAGGTGATTAAACTTTGTGGTGTGGAGAGTTAAGCAGAATTAGTAAAATATTTTAAATCAAACCACCGTATAACTGCTCTATTATGTTATTTTAAATGCTAGATTGATGCAATGTGCAACGTAGAACATGATTTTATTCCATGACACCTGCAAAGTTTTGGGTCAGGTCAAAATTTACTCCCAAAATTTGTTTTGGGTTAAAATTCTGGATTTTTAGTCTAGCAGCTTAGACCAACTTTGATCAAGTAAAGGCAAAACAATCGATTTGACATATATAGTGTTACGAATTTGCCCAGTCAAATTCGGTTTGTATCACTGGATTGTGAATATCGTTATAGCAGAAATATACCAGAAATATTCCCCTTTTTTCCTAAAATTCATTGATCACTAAAACAAATAACAAATAATTTCCACAAATGAATAAATACATTTACTATTTACCATTTACCATTATTTTTAAATCACACCCCTATTTCTCACTTAACACCACTTATTATTTTCCTGCTCCTCTCTTTCGCTTTTAATCTTTCGCGTACCGTATCTGCTGAATGACTTGGCTCTCCAATCTCACTGCATGCGCTTAGGCCAACCAATGATGCATTCACTCGGGCCTACTGTACTCGGGACACGTACATTTTACGATTATTCTTCGTGATGAAACTGTTATCCTCTGACCGAATATCCTCGAATTGCTCAACTTCGGTCATTTGCATTACTTTTAATGATTAAATTGAATCATGTTTGTTATTAGAAGGATTCGAAGATCACTGATGTCTTGATTGATGTAATTTTAAGCGAAATTCAGACATGACCAATGTGGTTACAACGATGAGAGGTATCTTCCAAAACTTTGCAGAACTTTCTTTTGTGTCGATCTTAAAGGCATTTGATAAGAAAAACCACAAGGGCTAGACCGGTTAAGTTATTTTTGAGACCAACTCACTGGTCTAGATTTCCTTCCAAAATATGTACGATCTGTCAGGTGATTCACATCATTATCCTCTTTCTTTCTCTCTTCGGATAATTAATGGGCTTTGTGCCGACTCGATGGCTTTGGATAATAATAATGCCCTAATCATGTTTTGGATTGCGGAGTCAACAAATATACTCGCGTACCCCTTTGTTACACCATTTGCATCCAAGCGTTGCGTTCTTTGAATTAAAAATTTTTCTTTGGATCGGTTAAACTCACGAAAACTCAGAACAAAACTGGACGATGTTTTATTTGATAATTTGTTTTTTATATTATTTTGCTTTTGCGTCATCAGTCTTTCACAAAACTGAAGCTGGTTTGCGACGCTTCTTCGAACGGAATTCATGTTGAAAAAAATCGGATATCTCGTCGCTAATTAAATGCCTCGGTACTAATCGAGGACTTATCTTTATTTGACAAAACTTTACTTGTGAACAGATGCAAAGAATCAACGAGGATATGAATCATTCGAGAAACGAGAAAATATTGTTACGATGTCGCCTATTAGTTTGATGGGCAATCAATTCAGCGTGGGCGAGACATTTATTTAGAGAAAACTGCTCATTTGAGATTTAGCAAATTAATGAAATTTTTATGAAATTTGAGACATCTAGGTTTAGTTAGATATAGTTTTATAACAGTTTAATTGCGGCTATACCAGTTAGCTTGGAACAGAACCGAAAATCCGATATATAAATACTGGTGCAATGAACACAAGGAGTGAGTCATTTAGGAAAGACAAATTATTAGTGGTGTATAAAGAGAAAATAGTGGTGTAACTAAAAATAATTGTAAATGGTGTGTTAAGTGAATTAATAAATAATTGTGGAAATTATTTATTGTTGTATTTTAGCAAAGGCTTCTTTACTACTACTGGCCGGTGACAACATTAAATTTTTGTTAATGACGTAACTTTATATCAACGACTTTTCTCTTGTTATTGTTTTTAATACAACAACACAAATATCTATTGGATTTTATTCGTGAAAAATTGAGTTTATTAAAACAGAAGAGATAAGTAAAATCCACTACTAAAGAAAATTACAATGAAAATGAACATACCTCGACTTCGATCGACTAAGAGAGATAGATAACCGTCATCCATCGTTACGTCATCGATTTAGCTAACAGGCCAGTAGTACAGATGGCTTTAGAGTGCTGTAAGTATTACGGAAATGGTGTATGTGTTTGAGAGATTTTTTCCGGTATTTCGGGAATATTTCAGAAGCGGTTTAAATTACGAGAATTGGTGTTGTAACCGTCAAATTCTATAGCTGTGTTTACAATCCAATGATACGAACCGAATTTGACAGGGCAAATTCGTAATATTATTAAGACGTTTTATGCAACTAGTGACACCTAGGTTTAAGTAGTAGCATTAGCAGTAGTTTTATAACCGTTTAGTTGTGATTACTGGAACAGAACCGAAAGACAGCGAATGATCTCGAATATTCAGCGCGGTATGTTAATACGTGTGTAATGAGCACAATGAGTCAATTAGTCAAGAGATTCGGTACGCGAAAGTTTTAAAGCAAAGTGAACAGTGTTGTAAATGATTAGTGGTATTTTAAGTGAAATAAATTGTGTGATGAAAATTGTGGAAAGTAAATTAATAATGAATAATAGTGAAAATTATTTCTAGTTGTGTTTTTAAGTGCAAAAATTATTCTAAGATTATTTTCAAAATAATTCCGAAAGTGGTATAAATTACGACATTTGCCAAATTGAAAACTGTATTAGCGGTGTGATTGTGAATGTTAGAAGATGAGTGTTAAGGATTTTACGGTAAAGGAGTTAAAATTCGCGGTCTCTTCCAAAATACCGCCGTTGTGCAAATGTTGATTTATATGCAACGAATGATGTTGGAAATGGGACAAGATTTGACGCAACAAAATAGTCAAAAATTTAATCAATATAGCAAAGATTTGACGTGAGAAATGAAACAAGGAATTAAAGAAATCAAAATAGGCAACGAAAGATTTGAGAAAAAACTGGGTCAAATGGTAGACGTGATATTTGGCAATCGTGATGGTGGCGATATGGAGGGGGCGCAGATGTCGAAAATAGCTGCGGTAATAAGTTGGAACCGGATGATGAAGATCAGAGGAACCATTGGCCTTTCTGGACTCAAGTGGTGGCGAAGTGACAGCAGATAGTATAGAATCATCTGAAACAGCCCGAAAATGTTCAACTATTCAAACGGGATATTCCCACAGTTCAAGAAGAAAGAAACGAACTACTCGGGGTGGATGCTCAACCTGATGCAGAATCGACGTAGCATAGAGAGCCATTTGTTGGTCAGCGGGAGCCGGAAGGAAAAGTGTTCATGGTGAGTGAGGATGACAGCGGATTGCCTGAGTGGAGATGGTTTTGACGATTTTGATGCAAAAATGGCTTATGTAACGAAGAACGACCGTAACCCAGGATTGTGAAGTGAACATGATGAAAGATAATGCTGGTGCTGTAAATGTTGAGGTGACGGAGAAAATCGAACATAGATTGCAACGAATGGATGAGTTCGGTAAGCATTGCATAACTGACAGAAACTCGTTGTTGGTGCGGCGCTGCTCTCGGATGATGACGAAGAACAATTGTGGTAGTTACGTTTGGACGGGATGCAGAGATACAACTTAAACGAATGTTGGCCGGAACGATATAAGATTATTAGAGCGGTCATCTTAGGGTCGGATGAAGTTCCGTTGAGTGGGAACTGCCGGAGATGGCGGAGATGCCGATCAAGGTGAGTTGAGATTGCAGAACCACCAGTTTTGATTGCTAGGGCAGCAAGCTTCTAAATATATGAGAGTATCGCCAGCAGGAAAATATGTGAAACATATATGCTAAGGTTATTTAAGGAACTGGTAGAGAGCCGAGTAAAACGGTGACGAGTAAAAGCCGTTTGGAGAACGATTGGCATGAAGGACATGCAAGGGATGGACAAACGGCCAGGAATTTGGAAGAATGACAGCCATATTAAATTGATTGGGCTAGACCCTATATCGCTAAGACGAAATGCTGATCAAAGAGGGCGTTGGCAATGAGGGGTTGGCTCTTTTCAAGGAGAACAGCATGAATGAAGAGATATGTGAGTGGCTGAATTGCAAGCAATGATGAAGTGAATTATCATTGAGGGTGAAGAAGAAATGGAAAGGCCATAGATGATGACTGCGATTACTAAACTGCAGGTGACAGTCTCCTATTGGTTTGATGGGCAATTCAGCGTGGACAAGACAGTCATTCAGAGAAATTTAATTGTAGGTTTAAGTAGTAGCATTAGAAGTGGTTTTATTACAGTTTAATTGTGATTACGCCAGTTTGAGCCAGAACCAAAACTCCACGAAAGATCTCGAATATTCAGCGTGGTATATTAATACGAGTGCAATGATCACAATGAGTCAGACATTCGAGAGATTCGGTACGCGAAAGTTTAAAAGCGGAAGTGAACAGTGCGATAAATTATTAGTACGGGGTTTTAAGTGAACTAAATTGTGTAATTTGTTGTAAATCGTGGAAAGTGAATAAATAATAGTGAAACTTATTTATTGTTGTGTTTTAAGTGGTAAGTAAGTATTGGAAAATTATTCTAAGATTATTTTCAGTATTTTCAGGAATAATCCGAAAGTGGTGTAAATTACGAGAATATTCATAATCTAGTGATACGAACCGAATGGTATAATTTACCATTTAACAATAATAATGTTGTCGCATTTTCATGTCGTTCGCCAGATGGAGTTTACGAAGATGCTACATGAGAAAGCGGTTTTTTTATTCATTTATTTCTCATTCCACGCATTCAAGAAAATTTAAACGTATCATCGGTGAAATAAGCCATTTCAATAAATTATACAACATAATCAAATTCAATCATATATTTTGAGGCAGTTTGCGTTCTAAGTTCCTGTGAAATTAAGGGTGTAAGGAGTTGAAATGATTTAACAAAGGCAAAATTAAGAGATACTAACACAATTTTATTCAGATTAGGGTCCGTAGAAATGAAATTGACAAAATTACACTAGAACTGGTTTAGCCGTACAAGAAATGTTAGCCTGCACTTAGTAATATGAATTGATTTTCTGGATCATCCTGCTTTATGCATTGAATGAGCTAACCTACATCTCCATTTCAATATAACAAATTTAACTATCACCCTGCTCCGTCTATCATATTCTTTTGAATTTTTTTTAAAACGCAACCATAAAAAACGAAAACAATTCAGTTATTCAAATCACTTAGATCGAATCGGACATTCGAGTACAAATCATTTTACTTTCATTTTATAGTACCGCTGCTGAAACGATCATACCGAGTGTATAAATAGTTTTGTATTATTTAAATAAAAGTAGTTTGTTTTGTTATATAATTTATTTATACAAATTGTAATAAATAAGATACAATGCTTATTCATTGTAGTTTAATTGTTGTAACAATTTTATTGATCGGTCAACTGAATGGTGAAATATATCGTAAGTTGCTTTTTTAAATACTTGATGAGTGCAATATTTTATAGATATGCAAGTGACGTATTCGGTTTCTTAAGTTATGTGTAAAATGTTCAAGTGCAATATATCAGATGTACGATGTTTTTGTTTAAAGTGAGTTTCTAATTTTCTTCAGAAGTCGAGTAATTTGATTCAGATGATTATATATATTGTATTAAAGTGGTTCGCCTTCAGTTTGATAGTTTGATTGCGATTATAAATCGTATTTGTTTGCGTTTACAATTTTCGTGTTTTAAAAGTTAAACTATGTAATTTCGTCGTTCGATTTAAATGCAAACGTGGAAACTATATTTATGCATTGACGGTAGTTTTATTTTAAACATTTTTATTTACTAACCTAAATACGGTTTAAATTTCGATTTCCAAATTTATTTACAGTGGTTAAATGTGTGATGCGCTCATTAGTATGCCAAATGTGCTTTGCGGACGCGATAACATATTTTAAGAATCAAAGGTTAATATTAATAAAATTCATGTATCTAAATTCTATTCGACCATGAAATTTGCGGCTTACATTACCACGGGCACGTGATTAATTTATTTAACTTCGGTAAAAACGTTGTCGAAGTGTGTTTGATTTGTTTCTTAATATTTCAAGTTTATCCAGTCGAGTCGGTTCGTTGCTCTGAACTTTATTTGGAATTTTGTCATATATTATTGTAATTAAATTGATTAAATGATTATATCGTTCTAATATCAATACACGCAGTTGTTAAGATACTCGGTTTCAAAAAACGTAAAAACTATAAGTTTTCACTTAATTTTATATCGAACTTCCCCTAAATTGAACTTTTTTCCAAAATCCTACTTTGATCATTGAGTTAGAATATCATCAGGTAGTGTTTTAAATTTGTTGAATTTAATTACTTAAGGCTGTTTGATACTCAGGAAACAAATTTCTGTTTGGTATTCATATTTCAATGCTCAAATAATGTTTTCAAACTGGTTTGTTTCCTTAATAAATTTGTGTACACAAATTTTGTATAATTTACAATACTTACTAAGCTTTACTTATATTTTCCGTATATGTAAAAATTAATAATCTAATTTCTTAATTTTCTCCTAAACATTGCATATTATAATAAATTAATGGCCATTAATCTTGGAGGCATTAATTTTTAGTTGATCTGTCATATAGGAACAGTAAAATAAATTCGAATTAAATCGTCATTGTGGCGTAAAAACAAAAACCTTATCGTTTGATGTAATTTTTCGATCGATCAAAATCGAAATTTTAAATATATTTAAGCTAAATTTTCCCTTTTCTACATCATTTCAAGTTCGATCTTGATAATCGTATTTTAATACCTCGATTTTATGTTCTTTAACTTTACTCTGCTGCAAAAAATTTGTATAGACAAACAAAACGATTTAATGCCTCAATTTTAAATTTTATATCGTTCTGAAGAAAGAATTAGGTCAATTGATAATATTTTATGGTCGAAAACCGATTTTTAGTAAATATCATTTTTGACAATTTGAGTGCCATACAGCCTTAAGTAAACTAAAAATTAATAACAAAACTGTTGATTTTTATTCACCTAAAACACGCTACTCTTTAGAAATATCCGCACGAGCATAATACCTCTTCAGTTAATTGATTTGCCCAATTTTTCACTGAAGTGAAGGGTTGTATATCAGAAAGTCACTTCAACTCTCAGATATGGACGAATTATTCATTGAATTTTGTACGGGCTTTAAATCCAAAGTTTGTCTCTTTCTAAAATTCGACTTTGATCTAAATAAGAGTAAAGAGTGTTCTAGATCAGATAGTGTATCAAGTTTTGGATAAAACCTTGTACTGAGGCGCGAAGTCTAACTCCTTTCAAAACTCGACCCCCTGTCTATTTTACAGGCCCTTGAGATATTTTACCAAATTACGAACATCAAAAATGAAGACTACATAGTTGAACAATTTTGTATTAAGAGTAAGTTTTACTAAAGTTGTGCAGGTTTGAAAAGCATCTGTGGGAACATTTTCTTCTATAGTTTCTTGATATTCAATACTATTATGGAAAACTCGTGCTTAGTTTTTCCTTTTTCGAAATTTTATTTTAATAGTTTGATATTAGTCCTTATACTTGGGGAAGTTGTGCAAGCTCGATCGGAATATACAGTAACAATATACTCAATTTTTTTCGCAATAATAAAGTTAAATTCACAATATCGTGTCTAGCTTTGTTTGTTCTTAAATATTTTAATTTCATATTACATATAGAAAAAATTTAAATTAAATCAGATTACCTATAATTTACAAACAAATTTATGAAAACTAACTCAGAAAATTGCCGATAGAGAGCCAGGGATTGTTTGGTATGCAAATACGGAGTTTTTCTACTAGGTAGGTTCGATTGGTAAATAAAATATGTATAAATAGACACACCGAAATTTAATTTTTAGGTTAGGTTCCGCAACTAATTTAATTTAGTAAAGAACGTGCTCAATTGTAATTGTTGTGGCCACATGTGGCCGGATGTGGCCATCCGGATTTGTGATAAAAATTGTTTCGTGCAATCAAAAATCATTATTTCTGTTCTTAACTCTTGTTAAAAATTTAATCTTCATTGCAAAAACTTAAAAAGGTCCTACGGAAGTTGCCAATTCTGTTACGCAAATGTCCACCACGTTTCGCATGGCTCTCCCAATTTATGGAAAAATCTTTAGTATGAAAAGTCACTAGAGATGCCGATTTTTTTTGAAATAAAGTAGTTTAAATCAAAACTCGTCATTTCCGGTAAAATTTAAATTAAGATCTAAACTAATTTTGTTTCAAATTTAATTTACAATCTTTTAATTTTATTCGCTTTTTCGTAAATGCTATATAATTTTCAAACATTTGCAAAAACGAAACAGCTCCTTTGGAAGCTACCACTTTTGGTAGACCGATCTCGGCCAAAAATCACTGGGATCTCCCAATTTATGGAAAAAGCTTAAGAATAAAGTTTCATCCCTATCAATCACTCATATGGGCTGTACTGGGACCAAATTTTTACTGAAAAACTGTTTTTGGAAACCTGGTCTGGACCGGTATTGTTGCAAAATTTATTTAGAATCTGTTAGTTCATAACCGTTTTTCTTGAAAATGATATATTTTTCTAAATACATGCAAAAAACGAAAAATTTCCTATAGAAGCTGTCACTTCTGGTTGACCGATTTCGGCCGAAATTCACTGGAATCTGTTAATTTGTAGAAAAAGCTTAGGTATGAAGTTTCATCCCGATCAAACAGTTGACAAAACGGGTTTTATCAAAATTTGTCATTTCCGCTTAAATTTTGAAAATAAATCTGGAACGGCAAAACGGTCGAACGGCGAAACAAATCTGGAAAGTTCATAGTCGTTTTTCAAAACTATTAGCTTTGAAAACTATTATGTTCTACTTTTCAAAACTATTAGCAAAAAACGAAAAAGCCCCTATGGAAACTGCCACTTCCGGTAGATTGATTTCGACCGAAAATCACTAGGATCTCTCTATCTCGTTTCATTCCATTGGACAAACCGTCAAGGCAGGTAAATAATTTTTCGATCAATCTAAATCATTGTGTTTTTCAACTAAATTTTCCATTTTCTATGTCATTTCAAGATCAATGTTGATAATCGAGTTTAAGTTCTAAAATATCAATCAACTTCGAAACCTAACCCACAGATAAAAATGCAGAGATGTTTCAATGGAAACATATTTTCTGTCTAAAGTAAAAATCTAGGAACTCCAGTGATAAAGGCGCATTAAACAACCGTAGAAGACGCAATATATTTGTAATATGCTAAATCGAATTAATGAGTGCGCGTTTAGAATATAAATGATCGACCAAAATTGATAATGATCTCATAACCGTACGATATATATTTCTTCTATATTTATTGTTTTTATGTTGGTAACATTAACCCTTATAGACATCATGTCTTATCAAACATCCACCTTTTTGAGATATCGAGATATTCCATTTCATAAACGTTAGGCCATGTGGATGTCGAATACGAGATGATTGTCGTCTTGATTTGTGTACATTTTGATCAAAATTATTTGGAGAGTTATTACTATTTGTCGAAGTAATTGTTTCTGAACTATTTAAATTATTTTAAATATCATTTTTAAAACTACTAATCTCTTGACAAGTATCTGTTACATTATTCTCTAAATTATTTTCATTTGACTGATCAAGGAAGATGCTACAATATATGTAGGATTATCCGAAATTTGATTATTACAATGCCTCTGTCTGTTTTAACTAGGTGCCACCGGGGTTCTGAACCTTTTTGGAGTTCGGAGAGATCCTTTATCTTATGTCGAGTATCATAATAATGTTTTTATTTCTCACGGACTAAGTTTCCTTTTTTGGCAACCACATTGCCCTAACATACACGGAAACTATCATTGATTTGGGGCAAGAAAGTTTTAATTTTCTACCCATTATTAGTTTGGCTGAACTTATAACCATTATCAAGACCATTAGACGTGATCATCACCAAAATGATCATACAATAATATTCTTGTCATCACACTATTTCAATTGTCCGTACAGCGGTACATAAACCGCTATTTATAGAATTAATCCCCATTGCAAAAATTTAAATTTCACACATGATCATCAAAAAGATCATGCAAGAATATTCTTGCCACCGCACTATTTCAGTTGATCGTATTCCGGTGCATAATAAGCAACTATTAACAAAATTAATTCCCGTTAATTCGCATTGGAATTAAATTATTACACATTAAATTAAAATTTCACACGCGATCGTTAAAAAGATCATACAATAATATTCTTGTTCCGCACTATCACAATTGACCGTACATCGGTAAACCAACCACTATGTACAGGATTAATTCTCATTGCAAGAGATTTAAATTTCACATAAGAATATCATACAAGAATATGCGATATTAAAAAAAGTACTAAAAGAGTAGCGCTGCTGCTTGTTGTTATAACAATCAAAATTATCACCAGCATTTGTCAAAACTAGACTTTCTCAAAAAGCGATAAAAAACGAACATAGCGCCCCTTTTGAATGTTTCTGCAACTAGCCAACTTTTACTCATTGATTTATATGTAAACAGTTTGATATTTCCTTTTATAAACAGAATCAGCGATACCGTGACAAGATACATCACCTGTCAAATTAAAATACACATCATAAGGCTTACGTTAGACCTATTATGGATTTTAACACTTTTGTCTGGAGTGGGGCTGCTCAATCCAATTTGAAATGTCCTGAATTTAGAATAAAGTCGTTCGTATGGTAAACAACATTATATCCCCTCGATACTTTAGAGCACAGACGTAATCTAAGTGCTTTAACTTTCTTTTTCTTCAGAAACGAGCTCTCTGATTCCATCCGCTGTTGTCAGTACGGCTAATACTCGTTTTAGTTTTAGGCAACACAGGTTTGCTGTAAAACCTTGCTCTTGTAGAACCCAACATTTAACTCCTCCTTTTTCCCAGAGTGATCCCAATGTGGAACCAGTTAGACGACTCGAGATTTTTAATTCACAGCACTTCGAGAAGAAACCAATCGTTTGAAGACGAAAAGATATATATAAATTTCATCCCGCGGTCTACAAATGAGATTATGCTACATTTTTGACAAATTAGATCACAATGTTTTAGTGAGATCTCAGTCCACTGGATATGCCCAATATTTTAGGTGTATAAGTAGAATCTCAGCTCTGACGTAGGTTGCATTAAAATATACTTGCACGCATCCAAATCACTCGCCATTTTGGATATATGTAGCTTAGTTATTGCTGTTTTTATGACATAAGTTTCAGTCATATTACAAGCTGTCGTTCCGTGTGCATCAATTTTAAGAGATGGATGCCGATAAGCATCATATACTTCATTGCATTTTATTTTGTTTTCAATGAACAGTTAGGAGTTACTCACCAAGCAAAATCACTTCGATTGCATGCAATGGGAAAAATACAGAAGGAAAGAAAATGGGTTCCTCTAAACTGACCAAAGAAAACAGAAACCGAAGAATCGGCATCTGCATGAATTTGCTTTCTCGATACAAAAGAAATAATTTTTTGTAAGATTTACATCATGCGGCGTATTCTCCAGACTTGTCCCCCTCTGATTACCTCTTATTCAGATTGATGTCATCATATTTGAAAAACAAGCGGTTCACGAAAGTTGAAGATGTGCAAAAATGGCTCGATGACTATTTTCTATCGCGAAGGCATTCATCATCTACCTGATAAGTGACAAAAGACCATAGATAGTAATGGCAAATATTTCGATAATTAATCTTTGTAACATTTATATTTTCAATCAAGTTGAATTTGATAAAAGAAGCAGAATTTCTACTTGCACACCTTATATTAAAAATGTTTCAAGATTTTTAATGTTTGTAGTAATATTTATCTCTTGATTGGTATAATTATTCGTAAAACAATAGAATTTAGTGTGAGATGCAGATGACACGAATCCGTATCGGTCATTAAATTTTTTATTGTTATAAGAAATAAAGACTGAAGGTCGTAAGATTAATTTCAATAGTCTTCATATTTTTTGTATTACATGAACATACATACATGGTTTTGGCGTCATTATGCCAGGCCCTACATACCATGAAAAACTTAAAGGCTGTAACGAAATGACCCTTACTACGTATATGCTACTGCTTTTGTTGTAGTTGTACTAGGGGAGGGTGAGTTTTGAGTCCCCTTGCTGCATTGTGATTGCGAAAAATGCGGATAAAAATGTATTACAATATTGAAAATTGGTCGTTAGGGAAAAATTTAAATTATCAACAACCCTTAACCTATATAATACAAAAATTGGTTTCTTCTTCCAGTCGGTGTATTTACTATATTTACAATTTTTTGTGAGGTTAGCATGTGCAATTCTTTAAGTAATATCGTTAAAAACTCGAATATCGTTTAAATCTCATGCTGTGTTTTGGAGAGTTGACTTTTCCCAAATTTTATTTAATTCTTCCTGTTATACAATTAACGAATCGAGTTAGGTTACTGCACGCGAAGATTGATTGAATACAAAATAAATTAAATTAAAATGTTTTGCTACTCATGTAAAAAGTTCACAAGTACTTCAATCATTTATATGAAAATAAATAAATAATTACAGTTTAAGTTTTATGAGTATCTCCACCGTACTTCGCGACGCGATCCAATCATGCAATGACCGTCCAACATTGTACGATGGATTCCAATCCCACGCATCCATGATGACAATCCTCCCTGCCATTGTTGGCAACGCTGCCTTTTGCCGTCTTTCCCATACTTTGTACCACTCAACCATATATACATCTCCACATGTAGACCGTCACTCATAGCTGTTGAAACTGAATGACGTCACTGCTATCGGTCATCGGTAGAGTGTCTACCTCTTCTCATCTGCCATTGCTTTGTTATCGGTTTTTCTAAATCCTGACAACAAATAACTCCGCATCTTAGTTTACTACGTTCCCGACAATCCCTGTTAATCATACTTGTGTTAGAATCTCTCCTTACAGATGGAAAGAAACTTTTTTACTATATTGTGCCTTTTACCGGTCATTTTACCTCGAAATTCTCTCATACAAAATACAGAGCTCTCATTTTTGTTGGTGGAAATGCTTGCCTTGATAATACTTTTCTGCTCAACTTCGCGCCGCTTCCAAGAGGGTATTTTTACCAGCGTATACTGTATACATTTGTGATACCACTCCGCCAACGACTCACTATATCCTGTCCAAAGAATCGTTGTCGAACTTTTGCAAGTGTTTTCTTAATTTTGAAGTAACCCCCTTTCTTTCACTTAAGTCTGAGCAGCACCATGCTCCGGCACAACCTATAATAATTATTTTACCTTATCATCGGAGCTCTTCCTAAACAAACAATCTCCATGTGTCGCCTTTTATATTGATGCCAATAAACCTTCTCGATGGCCGTTTATTGGAGACCTCATCCCAATTTGGTCAATGCCCCTCTTCTATGAAATGCAGTATTACCGACAAATCTGGGTCTTGTAACTGCTATTCCCGGTCGCCCCAGCTATCCATTTCTCACCATATAGTACTTGGATTGAACACGTCGGACCTCTATAGTGTTTTCCTTCTGTTCGTATTTTTTCACTGTAGCCAAATATTCACACTCCACATATTTTTATCAGTTTAAACAGCCTATGCTGTTTCATTTAATAGCCCCCAAGCGGCTGTCCCTTGCGCGTTGATATCAACACCACTAGGCGTATTTCTGGATCCCGTATTACGTCGATAAATAAATACATTAAGTAGTGTGCGGATACAATCGAAAACGTTAAATGTGTTAGACATTGGATATCTTGAAGGGTTCATTTCATTTTATTGAAGGATTTGTCTGTCTTTCTGAAAACGTCTCTTCAATTACTAAATTTAGCTTGTGGTCACTTACATACCGGCGATCCGGCGCCTTCATTGTCTCACCATAAATGTTGGTGGCCGAATGTTGTCCCTCCGTAAACTGTTTGCTTATAGTCCTATGCGTTTCCATTGGTAGCCATTTCACATTATTATATAAAAATGCCAAACGAAGTTGTTACATCGAATGTTGGTGGATTTAGTTTGTTCGCGCCTTCTGTCTGGACCACTTGCGATGTTATTTTGTTTGTTTTCATTTTTGATTTCGATGATCAAACTTGTTTAATTTGTCTAGCATCATCTGTTTATTTCCTACCGACATTTGCGTTATAACACCCATTAATTGTGGAAACCCGAAATTTCTGGGTGGATCGGGTACTGCCTCTTCTACCATCTCATTTATTCTCTCTACTGTATTGGTAAATTAGGTTGGTTTCTATATTGGTAGATTATGCTGCTCTAATTGAAATTTTAATTTCTTAATCTTACCGCTGTTACCATTTGTTACAAATTTGTTCCGTCAAACTCGGTTCGTATTACTGAATACAACTATCAATCTGATGGTCAACAACAACATCTGCACCACTTTACAACACTTTCAGAATGTTCCCGAAAATACCGACAACTATTTCACACATTTTTTATTAATTAATTTTACACAATACAAACACAACTACTTTAAATCACACGAATCTTCGCTACGATTAACTAACTAGCGTTCATCGTTCTACTACATATTTATATATACAGAGGGAACTTTTTAGGGTCGCCATCGCCAGGATTTATACAGAAGAAAATGATTTCGATCCGCCTAGAATACTTATGACTAGTGCTATCTAATACTAGATGTCACCGCATTACTAGCAATTAGTGCAATCGACTAATTTCGGTAAGTCTTATTTTCACAACAGGAAATAAAATGAAACATGGTTGATACTGGCAAGAAATCTGAACCACGGAATTTTTCTGAAACAGAGTACTAAATCTAGCTTGAAAGTACTTTTTGCTGGTTTACCAGCAGAGATAGATTTTAAGTAATTCCGTAAAACCTTAAAAATTCCGTATTTTAATAAAATTAATTATTTTAAATTAATTAATTATTCCCAATACCATAAAAAGTAGTCCGTGGAGTGAAGTTTGAATTTAAACTACGGATGAATTTGAAATACGGGATTTTCTGCCACTCCCGGAATAGTATCGGGAATTACTCATGATTTGTATTCAAACCAATTGTTGATCGAATATTTTAATACGAGATTTAAAGTGACACTAGAGCCTAAGTTATTCAAACAAATCAACAAAAACACAGATTTTTCGTTAAAAGTAAACTAAAACTGCTCTAAGTTTGGCTAGTGACCCAACCCATGACACCAACACAAAAAGTAGGAACAGTTTAAGGGATTGAGATCGAGAAATCTCTGCACGAGAATTTTTTGTAGTTCTTAAAAAAAAATTCCGAGAAATTTAGAAGTTAACGCTTAATATAAGGACCAAGTAAAGTACGAATTTTGTGTTTGTTTAAGTATTTCTTGAAAGAATAGGCCTTTTCTAACATAATTAACTACTTAAACATGAAAACTTGGCCAGAGTAGATCTTTTAAAACCCAAGCCCAGTGTGTTTCGTAAAATTAAATTTAATGACCATCAAGGAACTAGCCTTCGCCATGCTAACCCAAATCAATCCAATCTTCTCAAAATGAATGGTAAATATAGAGGACTTTAGATATTTAAATATAGAGGAGCTAAGCAAAATTTTGTCTGCGATTACTAAGTAAGTAAAATCTTAATCGAGAAACCACTTAAGGCCCCCTTTACTTACGCTGATCACTCGAACAGCAACTTCACCGATAATAATTAAAATGCTATTTTTAGATCTACTGTCCAGATTCTAATCATGTAAAACCAGGAAAAGCGTATGTTTTTTATAGGTTATATAGGTTATAACAGTCATGTTGTTGAAGGAAAATTTATCAAATTTGTTACGGATTTTTCAGAAGTGTACAGCAAATCATCATGGAAGGTTAATGCGTTGAACAACGTGTGCAAATTATCAAATTTTATTCTCGAAATCAGTGCTCCGTTCGAGAAACATACATACCAAAAATAATCTGTAGCGAACAAGCAAAGTTGTCCGATGTGGGGCGATACACCAATCCGCCGAGATACACCAGCATCAAATGCATCCTAATAAAGTCACTGTTTGATGCGGTTTTGGTTTTTCGGAATAATCGGTCTGTTTTTTTCCAAAACGAATCTGGCATTGCCATGATCGTCAACGGTGAGCGCTACAGATCGATGATAAGCAACTTCATGTGGCCTAAACTGGTTGATATGGATACTGGATGATAGATGGATTTTATATTCGAACTTATGTATAGAGGCAAGGCTCTTACATATTTTTTCTCTACTAACAACCGTATCGCGAACGGAATGTGCATTAAACTTTACTTAATCTTAACTCAGAAAAATTAATTTTAAAAGTGTTTGTGTATTTTGCTGTATAATTTTCCCCAGCTCTGGTAGAACGCTAAGAACAGACATTCTTAATAATTATTCTCTTAGGTTTCAAAATGGATTATACACAAGAGTTGTACCATAATTGTTATAATTATTTCGTTGACTAAAGTTGAACTTATTTTTGACTACTGGTATCTCGACGTATTTTGAAATTCTAGACTTGTCAATCTCAATTTATCTTCGTCCGTCTCAGATTAATCAAAACTAAAGAAAAATATTAAATTTTATAAATATAATTTGATTTGCGTAGAACCATCTGCATATTGTAAAGCATCATGCCAGCCTATAGTACCTACATGGAAGATGGGTCGGGCCCATGAGCTCTGTACTACGATTTCATTTCCCATCGTAATCAGATGATGAAAAACTCCTTACGGATCTTGCCCCATGCCAAAGCATTAACCGCTGCGCCGTTTACGGGTCGGTAAATTGAATGTTTATTTCTTATATTCTGCCGTATTTTCTTTCTGGGGGTTGTTTTGTTTGGTATGGTCCATAAAAGTTTGGATTTGTTGGAACAGTTTGATTTTCAATGCTCGCTTTATGTTTGGTACTGAAAAGAACGAGAAGATACGACCATATGTAATTAGGGTATTAGCGTATAGTTTGAATATTTTTTATGAGGTGTTTCTCTTTACATTTTCAAGCTTTTTAAAAATAAGCTGCCTTCTTATTTGTTCAACAAATTGTTGTTTGGTATGATTCACTCCTCTAATCTACAATTAATTCTTCTGAGTAACTTGTGTTGGTTGTTTAATAAATCGTTTTTCATTAGTGGTGTTTCACTCTGGAGTTCTATTCCTTTTGCTATTAAAAGTGTTAGGTCGATTAGGATAAATCTTTTTTCAAAGATCTAAAAAGTTGGAACGGTGTGTTTGAAAATCCGAAGAAGTTTATGCCTAATGAAAGCATGATTTTGTTTCGGTTTAATTTTATCTTTGCTTCCTTTAGTGCTCTTCTTCTTATAACAAACTGCGAAATCATAAAATGAATAATTAGAGAAAGATGTGCACAGATATGGAACTCCGGGGATTATCTAAAATAGAAAAGAAATAGAAATAGAAATCTTGTTAAACCAAGCATTGCTGATTGAGATTTGAACCCGAAATATTTTGCCTTTAAATTTGACGTGTTGAACATACAATTTCGGACACCGTTCGAAAAACAGCGTGCATGATTTTTCACGAGCATGTATAAGAGGGACACCATGTGGCTACTTAGCGTATACCTGCCATATATCAATATGGCCGGCTTCGTTTGATACACATGCGAGGAGTCGCTTTGTATTCTATAAACAGTTAAAATAATATCACCGGCACTGGTAAGGAAATTGTTAAAGAAACGGGCGGCTTCAAATAGAGCTTACCGAAAATTAATTTTACTTCATTTCTGGAAACTGGTGTAATTAATTTAACTTAGTTGCATTGCGATTCTAGCATACAAGCCTCGCGTATTTAATAGCTCGCTGATTCAATGTTGATTTCAGTGAAACGCGGTAATTTTCAATATGTACAAAACGTTCGAGACAAAACGTTCATATGCTCTTTAATACAATATTATCGAATTATAGTTGTATCAGAGCTTTAAAGTTATGTAAAAATCAATTCGCCTGAATGTTTACTATGTAGTATATATATTATCAATATATATACTACATAGTAAACATTCACGACTTTTATGAACGCTAAACCAATCGAATTATATACTACAATATAATACAAATAGCTAATTTAATTGTTATGCTTATCTAATTTCAGCTGATAATTTACCAAAATGTAAATGCGGTGATACGTCATGTGGGAAAACCGCTGTTCAAACATTAATTACAAAATTTTATGCCGGTTAGTTTGCATCATATTTAACTAAATTAATAAAAAACTATACATTTCCTATTAATTTAATAAAGGTAACAAGGATCTAAATTTAGTATCAATCGATCCACTACACTTGGACTATATCAACACTAATCCGGATGATCCAAATGCAGGGCCACAAACAATTTCAAATTTTAAAGTAACCGATACGGATTTAACTGGATTGAAACGGGCTACTATCCACCATGCTGAGTATATTTAAAAACATATGTTTTAAAAACAGTGATTAACATTAATTTGTAATGTTTTAGATTTATCCGAAAAGGAAACGCTGCCAAAGGAACTATTGAACTCAGCGCCCCGATGGTAATGTTAGCTGGAAAATATGAAATAAATGCTAATATTTTATTGCTACCAGTTGAAGGTCATGGAAATTATCGTGTTAAGTTAAGTAAGTTATGTTTTAAATGGTTTTACAAATATATTTATATAAAATAATTAAATCTCTTACATTTTTAGTAAACACATTCCTCCAAATCAAGTTCATTGGTAAGCTACGAAAAGATGCAGAAAATAATGAATACTTAAAATTCGATAAATTCCGGGCCCGATTTAATTCGACCGATGGTTCAATTGAATTTGGCAATTTGTTTAATGGTAATAAACAGCTTGGAGATTCGGTGAATTCATTTCTGACACAAAATTGGTCGAATGTTATACAACATTTTAGTAATCCGTTGAGCAAAATCTTTTCGGATATTTTTGCGAGTGTGATGCAAAGTGTATTTGACCGTGTTCCATTTCATCAGATGTGTTTGGCGTAACCATAATAAATTTGGTGATGTTTAGGTGTTGAAATTTTTATAACTAAATATATTTTAATCTAAAATATTAAACAAATGGTTGTTTTAACAATTCAAATTACATCGTTAAAAATGAGTTGTCTCGATGAAGATTTAATTGAGCCGAGTAATTTGAATTATTTTCTGATACCACAAAATAACCTAATATTCAGTAATAGTCGGTACGCTAAATAAATTAAAAAAAATTTAGCAAAATTTAATTAAGTAAATTTAGCTAAGCTAAATTTTCCATACAAATTCGACATAAAATTTAGCAAGCTAGACAAGCCATATAAAACTAAAACGGGTTTAGTTGATGATTTCATTATTCGTAATTCGGAGAACCATCGTGAAAAATATTAAAAATGTTGCTTATGCAGCACGCAATCGCTGATGAAGATAAAAATGTTAAAATAGAAAGTAACCTCACACTACAAAGCCCAAAAAATCAAAATAACACAAATGTAAATATAACAAAAAACAAGTATGAACATTTATCTCTATATAGGTACAATTTTTGGCTAGTTGATTTAGCTATTGACTTGTGGAGAACGCGTTAAAATGTAGTTTAACAAGAGCTGCATACTTAGCTTAATGGGTACTTTACTTACGACTATATGTATTTATTATCTTTAAACAATTAAGAAATACAAAGATAGTAAGTCAGATAAAAGCTGTGTTTCTTGATGCTTGATCTGATCTGGTTCAGTTCATGTATCATGAAACAATTCAAAGGCGCTTACTAAATTTCAAATCAAAATTTGTGATCTAAATCAAAATTTGGATCAGGTTTTCCATATAAAATTTGAACTGATCCGAATCAATGTATGTCAAGAAACACGGCAAATATCATTGAATTAGGCGAAACACAACAAGCTTATAACAAAATTTGTTTGATATTATTTATGTTTAACAATAGATGTCACTATACTAATTCTACACATTTTACAGCACACAGCCGTAAAAATTTTGGTACATGTGGCTTAGCGAAATAAAAAGTTTGTTACAACACTCCAAAATACAAGTACGGTAGGCTCTACTCGTATCACTAAAATTTAATGTATCGATTAAGAGTTATCGAAATGCCCAATAAACATATTGCCGTTTAGATTCCTTCAAACGATAATTCGTCTAGATAAGTATACAGGAAAGGTGTCAATAATTCAAAATTAAAAGTTGTATACACTTATACTTCGAATTGTAAAGTTAATTTAATTTTTTATAGCATTAGATTTCACGTTATACCGAATGACACAATAACCTACTATTCCATCATTGGCCGAGAATATAGGATTCATCAGTGAAACTTCGTTTATTGACGCCGATTGGGTAAATAAATTAAATGAAATTTTGAACATTTACTTCAAAGAAGATTTTAAAATCGTAGGTAAATATAACGTTGGATCTTATGTTAACAATGTTGTTCAAGATTATTTTGAAAAGTGCAACTATCGAAAGGTTGGATTAGTTTTTGAGAAGGCCCAAAAGAGTTGAACCTGATATAAAAACCGAGATACGGATTGATGTCAAAAGTCAATACTTGATATATTCACATCCGAGAACATTTTGTTATTCTGATCGGAATATATTCAAAGAGATAGTTAACAATCTTTTGAGTAAAAATATCATTAGAGCTAGCTGTAGCGATTATGCAAGTCGTGTTGTGTTGGTGTCTAAACGCAATAATACAACCGACTCTGCGAGGTACGTTTTTCATTAATAGACCTAAAAACTGGATTTTCCCATATTCAAAACCATGTAGACTAGATAAAATATACATCTTTCATAACTCAAGATGGGCAATATGAATTCATAAAATAATGTACATTTGGATTTTTTTGTAATTCACCTGCGGTTTTCCAATCGTCTTATAGGTCTTGCGAGTTTTTTCCGTAAGTTTATACAATCCGAATTACGAAACGGAACTACATAGATACTGACGAAAATCAAATGGGCTTCGGTGCTATTTGAGTTCAGAAACAATTAAAGCATAATTGCACAAAGGACAACGAGAGAAAGTATCATTCAGTTGGCTTAGAGACTCTATCTGTATTTTATGCCCGAAAACGATTTCATACATATCTACGCGGTTTCTTGGCGCATTAAGTCGATCATCATCTGTTTTATTCGTCCATGAATGCACACTGTCGTTAAAGTTTGCTTTACTGCAGCTGCCTAATGGTGCTATAAATCCATTCACGATATTATGGTCAAAAATGGAGAAAATAAATTAATTGAGCTTTCGGAAAATTACTACCAACTTTACTTTACGAGAAGCATCATCGGTGTTTGTACGACCATGTTTAAACTCAGCAAACAAACGTTCAACGTTGTTTTCGATGGCGCAAAGCCTCTATAACACATATCAAACCATTGCTTTGCTTGAACGGCATTTCTTCAGTCAAAAACCAGTGTTTAATCAACACACGAAATTCATTTGTTTCCATTGTTTTCAAAATAACAATAGTAGATTACTAAAACAACTTTAAATTGTAAGCTAATTCTCCGATTATCTTAAAATTTTCATACGTATCCTTTAAAAGTTGGTACTTTCTAAAAATCATATGAACTTTTTATTAGATAGGCCATCTACGCATCAGTCGCGTTTCTTATTGAGTTTGAGAAGTCAATATTCCAAGAATTTAAATGTATTTTAATTTCAATGTACTCGTAATGAATTTTATTGTTTAATTTATTGTTATTATTTTTATCCTTAAGATTATCAATATTATGTTGCTTCAATTTGTTTATGATCATGTACATGGGTTTGGGTGTTGTTCAAGGATATCCCAAATCCCGGGAAAATGAATAGCCCGATAGATTGTAGTACTATAGTAAACCTTGCAATATTTTATATAAATGCACGCATTTACATTAATTTACGTTTTGTGGCATGTCTAAACCTGGAGATATACTCGACGTTACTTAGAAACTTCAAAATGTCAAAAAGGCGCTTACGAGTATACCCAAGATAAGCTCAGTATGTGAATTCATGTTTTTGACATTTCTTTAACTTTTGACTTTGTTTATATATTTTTTATTTCTTTCATTTTTACCTCCATCGGAGGTATGCAAACGATTAAGTATTGGGCGATACGAGAAGTAGGACGAGAATGATAGGGTCTCAATAGTGATGTTCCTGGTAAATGTAAGATCGAAAAAAGTGCATGGCAATGTCGTCGGGGTTAGTTTGTTCGAGACGCAGTCTAAATTGAAGGTCTCGTTAATGAAGTGCACGTTTTCGGGTGAAGCAATGAAATCAGTATTGAAGTCATCGCAGTATTGAATCGGGTTGAATTAACATAGATTTCAATACGAAACTGAAGTTTATCTCGTCAACGACCATGGACCATTGGAAACACGAACATTATAGCCTGCTGCATAATTTGTTAATTAACCTTTTTCTTATTTATGCATTTGGCGATTAATTATTTTATTTTAATAAAATTGACCGCCAGCGTCAGCTTTATGCAAAATTCAACACAAAAAGTGGTTCAAACCACGGTTCATATTCCTGCTGCAGAGAAATCGATGTCCAAATATCTTACATAATAGCTAACTTATGCGAACTCTGTTTACTCACGTACAATCCAAAGAACTCTCTAAAAATGGGTTGATAATACTATACACATAAACATTCTGTGTGCGAATGTATTAGCAAATTGCCGATCGAACGATGTTCATGGTAAATAAAAAAAGAAAGAAACAGATTGGACGCCAGCTGTCATGTAAGTCTAAGTATATTTTGGTTTTTGTTGGAAAATTTTGAATTTATTATATTTAACATATAACATAATAAAACACTTTGGTCCTGTGAGCCAGATGATGTACGGGTTTATCGAATATTAACATTTCGTGAAAATAAAAAATCATACTGATATTTCCAGTTCCAGCGTGGGAACAGCTTAAACAGCTATAACGTATTGTGAAATTTTTATGTTTGGTTCGTGTGTTTATTTCAGTATTATCGTGTATTTAAACATCGTTATTAACGGATTATTATACAGATTCAAAACATCATGGTCTGCCAGTACTCTTTACGATACGTGTATATCGCTTAGAACTATTTTTGACAATACGCTACGTATATCGCGTGCTTAGAATAAAAGTTTATTACGTTGTCAACTTTAGAGTTTTGCGTTTGTGTGCTGATCATGAGTGTATTGCTGATGGAATCGGGTTCTTGTGAGTATTGTAGCATGAGATATTAGCATAGACATTTTAACCCTTTGAGTGCCAAGGAGCACGATCGCGCTCCTCAATACACTGACTGAAAATACTTGAACGCGATCGCGTTTTTGGAATTGGAATTAGATAGTGGGAGTCCTCCACTCCCCGTGCGTGGCGTCATCGATAAATGGCTATGTATGTGTATAAAATTATCAAAAAAATCATTTTTGAAATGTTTTCGCATAGTTCGCATCGTATGCAATAAAATTTATCGAAAATAACTTACACAAAAATATGCTGAGAAATGGAAAAATTTACACATATTATAAATAAAATAATTAATTATACATTTTTTATCTATTATGCATTTTTAGTTACTAATTCTCTAAAAATCAAGTTGGTACTCAAAGGGTTAACTAGCGTAGAGTTGAGTTGTCAAACGTTTTATAAATTGGGTGTGTCCGCAATTCATCAGAAATATAAAAATCTCCAGGTTCGATCAGTTTTAAGTAGAAGCATTAAATGAGTAAATTGTAAAAAAAAATTTCGTTCGAAACGGCCCAAATTCAAAAACTTGTGTTTAAAAATTTAGTTCAAAATTTATGTTGAAATACGGTTAGATTTTCTCAACTAACAATTTTTTCCAACGGCCCAACATATCTTGGAAATCATTTCATAGCGGATTCCAGCCAGAGGTACTCGACACTCGAATTTAATCCAGTTAGAACACCACCGAACAGAGCATGGAAAGAATGAACCAATCAGCCATATGGCCAAATACCTTTATGAAAACAATGATGTATTCGACTTCCACCTCTCGAAAGGCGCTTTAAATAATAAATGATTATTATGATTAAGAGATTTTTTAATTAGTTTTAGATTTTTATAGTTTTAACTGATAAGTATATCGTATTTGATTTTTTTCTGTTTCTCTTCTTTGTTTATTTTCTCGTATAAATTACGTGTAATGTATTAAAATTTGAAACTTATGTAAAACCACATTCGATTTTTGTAACAATTAATAAATTGCACTGTCATCTGCAAATGTGGCTGTAGTTGTATTATTCGTCGGCAGTAAGCCATTGGTAAACAGTACGAAAACTGGCCCTAGGACACTCTCCTGCGGGTCTCCTGCTTTATGCTTCTTTCATGCTGGAGTAAACTCCTTCGTGTTTAACTCTAAAATATCTTCTTTTCATGTACGACTTTAGAATTTCGCAATCCTCAAATGGCAGAGTTTTGTCTAATTTAAATATTAATGCATCTACTCTAACTTTATCAAATGCCTGTGCTATATCCAGAAATATGACTGAACAAACCTTTTTTCCTCTAAAGATTTTTGTTTGAGGAATAGTCTCTCAAACCACGTATTTTTATATGACTTTGAATATTAAGGTGTGTTTCAGATAATAAGCATATATCTACTTTTTCTAAATCAAGAAATAGTTATATTTCATGTTGTCGTTGCAATACACCATTGCTGTTTGATGCAAGAAAGATTTTTAGATTATTTATCATTTTTAATTAGCATAGAGAGACTAATTGATGTTGATCGACTTTTTTCGAGTAGGGTGAGCCTTTGCAAGATTGATATGAGAGCTTCTTGCTTTTTCTCTTGTGAATCAAGTCTATTAAGAAGTGCAACAGCAAATGCTATATTTGGATTAGTTCTTGCATGATTGATGCTTCTTGTGACCTCAAACTTGTGGATATTCTTGTTAAAGCTGTGTTGTTTTCTGGCCTGTTACTCATTGAAGTTTCCCTTGTTTTGCTAGATGTACATCTCCACAGTTGACACATTTTAGTGGGGTGTCTTTTTGTTTCGTACATTCATCCTTGTCTCTTTATTACAATAGTTTTGTGTGTGTCCGTATACTTGGCACCTTTTGCACTGAGGAGTCAGGAATAACTTTAAATTTTTTGACTGCTTTTAATTGCACTTTCACTTGCCTTGTGTACTTTCGAATGACAACATATATTATGGAAGAAGTGTTATATATGTCACCTCTTTTTAGCAGCTGTGCAACTTCATTGATTTTGTATCCATTCTCCAAAACATATACTCTTTTATTCCTTCTGGTTTGCATGATGCGTGTAGTTTCTTGACAATGACTTTGGTTGGCCTTGTCTGCTTATCGTCGTAGGAGTAGCAAGTTGTCTTTTCTTCATTAAGACATATATTATATGAAGCCAATTTTTAGTATTTTAGATTATTATTTCAGGTTTTGAGTTAATTACGGTGACCGAATGACAATGTAAATTGTTAATATACAAAAACATAAAATTCCCATCGCATTAAAATATTTCACCAAACGACTTAATTTTATAGCATTATTAATTTATTTCTCGTTTTATAATATAAAATTAATTAACTCACTTAATTAAAAATACTAAAATTATTTAAATATAAATACATAATGCAAAAAGTGTACGTCTTATAAAAAAATAATAAAAATGTTGCAGTTACAAATGTTCTATACGTCAGAATACATAATTTTTAAAATTAATCAAATATTTGGTTTCATCTTTTTCTTTTACGTAAAAATTAAAATTAATTATTTAATTTAGTCAATCTTATATCAAATGTTATAATTATTAAATAATATAATAATAGTAAAGTGTGAATTTAAATTCTAATATTTGGATTTGTATTGCGCACATATTTCAAGAGCGCATCGTTTTCCTCGCACACCCACGGTTTACGGTGATGACACGCGACATCATGCCAATGTACACCATCGTTATAGAAATTATTTAGTACTGCTAAACAATTTTCTTGGGCTCCGCCCTGTTTTAATTCACGGTTATCTGGTTGTGGTACTCCAATGCCGCCACCCTCCGACCAATCGTTTTGTATACGATTTGTGGTTGGTGCCAATTTTTGTAGTTCAGCTGTCCAAAACCATCCATTAATTGAGACGGGTTGTAAATCGGGACGATCACATCCTTTGAAATCGCATAGACGACCGCTGGTCCAAATGTATTTTTGCTGTAACGAAGTAAAAAAATTGAATGTTAGGTTTTTGCATTAATGTATAGCGAATATAATTGATGTCAATGATTTAAGTGTTACATCATGAAATGCTAATGAGGTTTTTTGTTTAACAATTTAATAATTATATGCGGATTTGCAACAATTTTAAATTTTAAAATACCATCTTCTCCGTGTCTAAATATTTTTGTGATATATTGATAAAATCGCATAATATATATTTGCTTGAGGGTGGTAAAAGTTGAGGTTTCTGTCGATCTGCTATACATCTACAGACATGTTAAAATAGTAAGTAGAAGATACCCAGTAGTAATCAGTATATTCGTATAAGTATGTCACGATCATAACTATAATGGTGATGACTAATTCCATTTACAAAGGCTTAACTATTTGTTCTAATTGTAAAATATCGAAATTCATTAATAATTTGGTTTTAATATCCAGCTAAAGTGAACAATATTTGTTTCTTATTGAAATTTCCTATCACAAATTTGTTTTAATGTGATGTAAACAGACATTCAGGGTCTATTAGACCCTTGGTTGAGTGTAGTGAATCTAACTAAATGTCCAATTAAACTAAAATGAGTTTAGGTTTTGGAGTTGGTGTGTTTCCATATTTCTCCTTGTAGGAGTTGAATACGTCAAGTCTGCTAAGAGAAATTTATAGTCCAAGTGTTAATGTACATTTTGATAGTTGGTTGATTAGGCACTTTTGAAACTAATACGAAACCTGTAAAACTATTGACGATTGGAAGTTTGGAGATAATATTATAGCTATTGGAATAAACTAAAACTTTATAGCCTACTAGAAATGATCACCAACGCTCACAAAACAAATAAAAAATGATTTAGTCAAGAAATTTTATAGTTATTTTCCACCAAAAAAAAATCGAGCCCATCGCTTCACTTTCACAAGAAAGTTAAAAAAACGATCTTGTCTTAAACCTTTCCGAAACGGCTACTCATTATGTACTTATTGAATTATTTACCGCCCTCTTAGAAAGAATAGCTGAATATAAGAAACAAAAATTGAAGCGTAAGATTTAATGGACTCGATTATTAACTTTTAACCATGGTCTGCAGAGGTAAGAACTATTTTTTGGTAGTAAAACGTTTGTGTATAAATTCTCAGTTTTTCTTAGGAGTCTCAGGTTCTGTGCTTTTGGTTTCTATTTTAGTAAGCGGAAACAGTTATTAGAATAATGTACGACCACAGTCAGTAAAAGCATCATTCAAAGTCTACAGGGTGCTTTTTATGCTCCAGGTTGATGTTTTTAAAATAAGTGGTAACCTCTGGCCGTGGCGCACAGGCAAGCTTCTTTAAGTACATTTTTCATAACATTTTCGCAGACTTCTATTGTTATTTCAGCAATTTCTTTTCGAATGTTGTCCTTAAACATCGTGGTTGTAGTTGGTTTATTGGCGTACACCTTTAACTTCAAGTACCACCACAAGAAGAAGCCGGAAGGGGTCAAATCAGAGGAACATGTGGGCCAATCAATATCACCAAGTCTTGACATTATTCGGCCGGTAAAACTTTTCGCAAAATTTGCACCGTCTTGTTGGAACCACATGTTCTGTAGAACTAATGGATCCAATTCGAGCACAAGGAAGTTTTCCAACATGTCCCAAACGTGGTCAACAATAACTGTTGCAGCATTGCCTCTAGCATCCTCAAAGAAATATGGCCCTCATGATGCCACAGTTCCCATGGCACACCAAACAGTTACTTTACGAGGGTGTAGTGGTCTTTGGTGTATTAATTGAGGGTTTTAGAACCTCAATAGCGGCTATTCTGCTTATAACCAAAGTCAAAAATGGTGGTCGTCTAAACCGAGCTGTAAAACACGAGCACTCTAATCTCGCCGCCGGTCATTGACGTTTTCCTGCATCTCTTGTATGTATCAATTAAAATCTATACGGGTAAAAATAGAAATTTTCTTTGAGAATTTTTAACAAACGTGATGGAGACATTCGCAATTATTGTGCACCGCAGCAACACTGCCTCACTGCATCAATCTTTTCTGGTGTACGTTAACTTAATTGTAGACCAGTCTCTACTTTATCTTCCAGTGTATGCAAATTTTCAAAATTATTCATTACACGCTGATTGGTTGACTTGCTCGGCACATGATTAACACTAAAAAGGTCACGTAATTTTCTCCTGCTTCATAATAAATCGTTATCGACCACTCTATACGATGTCAAATGCGAACTCCAGAACAAAGTGGCGGCTAAACAAAATCGACCTTGAACATAAAACGAACCCTGTGCTAGCATGTACAAGCTAATAGAAAAAGGTGGAATGATGATGATAAATTTTAATTTCTGGACAAGTAGCAATTGTAGTGCGCTAAAGTTTAGCATTTGACTATAGACTAAAGCCCGTTGCACACTTGAGCTATGTTTTTTTTAGCGAAGTGAGCTATGAGATTACATCATCTCGGATTACTGTGCAAAGCCAAAATAAGTGAAACAGTATTCGTGTGGGCTAGCTCAAACCATTCATACACTCTGATTTGTTTAATTTCTTTATTTAAATCTGTGGGATAGGAACATAGCTCACATCATTTATTTTCTGAGTGATGTGATCTAATTATTTTACCCTCAAGAGGAAAATAAAACATTTATATATATTGCTTTATAGATTGGGTTGATCCTGAGAGGACTGGAAACCAAAAAGAAAAGCTGCAAAATGAAAACTTAGCTCACAGCAGTCAAAAAACATAGCTCGAGTGTGCAACGGACCTAATTGAGTCAAATTAAAATTTTGTTTCACTTTTTTAAAATAAATAATAAAGACAAGTAATATAAAGTAATACATTTAATACAAATGACTATTAAAACATGCCAACGACTACCAAATCTTGAGAGTCCACCACTAGTAAGTTAACTAATCGCATGCAATTAATAAGTTTATTCTTCAAATGAAAACCGGAATATTCAACATTAAACTACTAAACTAATATGTATATATGTATATACTCGTACTACGAGAAAGTCAAAGATCAAATATTTTGAAAGTATTTTTCGTTAATACCCGTTAAACGATTAACGTGACTATTTTAGATTTACCGCTATACCTGTTTTTCAAACAACAACATGTTGTGCGACACTGCTGCGCAATTTAACTATGGAAAGTAATAGTCCAACCAGTCAAAAATAAAACCTTACAAATTTTAACGATACCAATCGCCGTTCTTTTTTGACATTCCAGTCATGCACAATTTATAATTCTTAAGTAACAACAAAATCAGCGCAATGCTAATTTACAACTTTTATGGATAAAACATCATTAGATTTTTATGTATTTTAATTAATTTATTATAACAGACATTTAATAATATAAAAGTCATTAAGTTTTTTAAACAACTCTATTCAATCTAATTTTTAGATTAGGTTTCATAAACTAAATAATTTAATCTTATATTAGCGCAAGATGTATGTAAAATTATTCAAACAACTTTATGTATTAATTTAGTAGTTAATTATACAATTAAAATAATTTCCGCCTTTTTCTTTAATAAAAATCAGATTTTCGGTAAAATTTTTTAAGTTTTTCTTATTTTTGACAGCTAAAATTTAACGAAGTTTCGTTAGGTTTCTTTATTAAAATTAAGTTTTGCTGGGTCTAATAACACTGACATGCCATTTATCGCATTCTTATATTTTTTTATTAAGTTTTTATTTTTGACTGGTTCCCACTTAAACCTAATTTCATTAAAGTATTTATATTTATTTGTTCAAAAAATTATTGAAACCGATAATTTGCATATTTGTATATACAGCGATTACATACGAACATATCTTGAACTCTGTACATGCGAAACATTTCTTGAAATAGTTAGAATAAATCAAAAATTGAAGATGCATATTTTTTGGCATTCAGTGTAGTAGTGAGATTCTAGTCGTCTATTTAAAACAGCGAAATATATGATTTTCTTCTCTTTGTTGGAACCGTCAAAATGAACGCCGCTTATAAATTGTAAATTTGTATTTATTTTATAATATTCAAATCAAATATAAAGTTTATGTTTTCTGGTGAGTTAATAATTTTGAATTTAATGCTAATCTTAATTTAGGTATAAAATTATAAAATATTGGAAAAATCAAATCCGTGGATAAAATAAAAAAAAAAGTTTTATAACAACAACAAAAAGTGAAAATTTGTATCGAGGATTCGTGTACGGTATAAAATTATTGTATTAGGTGGAAGTGTAGTGCTTTGATGCTTTTCCTCGATTGAAAATACATTTAAAAGTGTTAATTGTTGTTTAGTGTTAAAGACCAAAAACAGGTCATTTATTTCTTTAGATAACGTATACAAGTTTATGCTAGTTTTAGTTAAAATCGATAGTATAAATATAAAAATTATAAAAAATAGACATTTTTCTACTCCAAGTTACCTTTCGATCGGGGCCAATAAAAATATTTCATCAAGAAAAACCGTCATACACATATTATATCCTTAGAAGTTAGCAACCCTGACTTTTGGAGATACTGAGTGTATTCTTTAAAAAGAGGCAGATATAATATTCTGGTAGAATAGGTAGATTCAGAAATCACATAGAAATCACTCTTACATACTTTTACAAATTATAACTTTTTGAAATTCGAATTGAACAGGGGATTTCAGTACAGTTCAAAAATGTAACTTTTGAAATTAACGTGGAAATAAAGGTTTTCTATGAATGATTCACGCCGATGCAGAGAATGTGTAGTGAATCTGAGATTCATTAGGGCACTATAGCTTATACGATTTTTTTGAAAAAGTAAGAGATTTTCTATCATAGTCAACCAAATGTATCAAGGTAAAGGTATTATCATCAATTGCTTCCTCGGAAGAATAAAAACAGAACAATAAACTGTTCACATAATATCAGAATTTGCTTTGAAATAAATAAAACACTTTTATTTCACACTACACTTTTTAGATTTTCCATATCAGAGAATTAATTTTGCCTTACAACAAAAATTTATTGGCACTCCATCAATAAAAGATGAACCGTAAATGGTTAAAATTTATTAAATAAGCACATTAGACCAAAGTGTTGTTAGGACAGAATGCTCATTCTACCTATCCTATTTTACCTATGGTGGAATAGGTACCTGATAGGAATATGCAATCAGAAGTGCCAACTTCATTGGTTTTTAGAACACTTTTTGTAAAAACGTTGCTTATTCAACGGTCGTTGTTGTTCAATGGAATTGGGCTAATTCTGGATTAGCACAATTTCAGCCACTATATTTTTCGGATGGCAATGAACATATCTGGTAGGAATATGCAATCAGAAGTGCCAACTTCATTATTTTCTAGAACACTTTTTGCCAGAAAACTGTTCATGTTGTTGTTTGTTTAATTTGTTGTTCAACACAAATATTATTGAACTGGTATAGCGTTCTGTATTTTGTTTGTCTGTCTTTTAGGGGCTAGTTTGTTTTCCTCGATTTATGAATGAAAACTTATGAAAATCATATTTCTATGATAAGCACAAATTTCATCAGTTTAGCCACCTTTAGAGATTTTTAAAATTAGGTTTAAATTATTTCTGTTTTTTTCTGGAAATCGGGTTTTATTTATTTCGTCTTTCAGGCGAAATTTGAAGTTTTCTTTTACCGTTTGTTCGGATCCTGGACTAGCAATACTTTTTCCCGTGAGCACTAATTAGCACAAATTAGGCTTAATCGGTATGCAAAGTTTCATTTAGAAATTACGAAAGTTTCTCTGCTGCAGTTACCCACACCACAATTTCGTATAAAGTAAAACAAAAGTAAAATATATGAGTAAAAGTAACGAGTAATGTACGAGTAAAGTACACAAATGGTAAAGTACACAAATGGTAAAGTACACAAATAGTAAAGTACACAAATGGTAAAGTACACAAATGGTAGACGCACTCAACTGCAAAATCAAATACTTCTTTAAGAAATAAGAAAACCACGGGATTTCTGGCGTGATTGAAACAAAAATTGTCACTTTATACATTGTATGAGAACTCCGCCACTTTCAAAATAAACGGCGCAATTCATAGTAGTTGTCGTCGAAAGTAAGGTTCGCGGACATTTGTCACATTTTGTTTGCTCCTAGTCCACTTACCACCTTATTTTCAGTTAACTAGAGCAGTTCAAACAAAAGTCCATTCAGTAACAAAAGCTGGTTGAGAAACTTCGTTAACTCAGTAGTTTAAATTATAATTTATATATCTGTTCCTTGCCTAACTAATAAGTAATTTTTCCATGTGAATTTTTTCTAGATTTTGTTGCACTAGGCTGTATATGTTAAGAAATATTAATGGTTCATTAATCGCTGGTGGAAGACTAAGGCACATTTCTCCACGAGATCAAATTCACTTATTTCGACGTTGAAAATTTAATTGATAAGCCGTGATTTCTAAACATAGCTCACTTCGCCAAAAAACTAGCTCAAGTGCGCAACAGGCCTAAAAAAGTATTTATTATAAGCTCATGCAACTGGGATCCAATAGGTTTCAGGAACTCGGCGCTTATTATTTCAAAACTGGAACCTCCGGCAACCCTATCCAACATCAATAAAGTTTCCATTATGTACGAGTGATAAATAATTGTAACTTAGAAATAATTGTTATTTAAAATTTCTTTTAACATACGAGTATTCAGGTTTTCTACAATTTATTCTCAAGCCATAACTATCGCATACTGGCATGCGTAATATTTAAATATCTTTTTCCTGTACTTTATTGAGGAAATAGCTTTAGTGCAACCTTTAACAAATTGTACCGTAGTTAAATATTTTCTTAAATAATCCCTAAGTCATATGCATACATTTTTGTTAGTGTAATTAAATTTAACCACAAATAGAACAGTTAGGCGAATAAACTATTTCATTGAAAACTGATTTAAATCAATATTCTCATTATTCTTGGAGATTCTAAAACGAAATTAATAATTAACTTAATCCATAAAACCAGAACTATGTAATATAGATTCAACCAGGAATATTAACACTAATATATTAATTGAAGGTAGAGTTTAAGCTGCTGTAAATCATTGAAATAAAATTAATTGGATTAATAATGATTTGAACGAAATATAATGATAAAGAATGATATTTAAGCGCTCTAGGCCATATTTGGTTATGCTTTAATTGTGACTGATTTCAAAAAATTCATGAATGCTGACAAATGACAGACAGAATTTAAAATTGTTACACAACGTAAAATCTGAATTAATATTCAGGAAAATAATTTACGTGTTTTATATAAAGAATTTGGTTCTTTGGTTTGCCTAAATGTTTATTATTTTCTTGCATATATTTAGGTAAACTATAATAATGTTAAACTATAATAATGTTGTTTAGGTAAACTATAATAATGTTAAGCAAAGCGTGAAATTTTTCCCTAAATCAATGCTATTTTTCCGTTTTGTGTTTTAAGACTGTGTTATGACACCGGGAGCGAGTGCGGCATAAATTCCACAGTATCGCACAGATCGTATTAAAACAACAACAAAGTTAAAAATATTGCAACTCGAGTATGGAACTAGTAGGCGGGGCAAAAAGCATTTGGCGATATGTGATTGGTTTTGAGCGCGGGAGCGAGTGTGCATTTATTAAGTTTTTCGTATTGACGTTGTACCTCAAATGTGTAAGATTTATACGAATTTAAAATGCGATTTATGAATGTGAAATTCGTTTACTATTTTTATTAGCTGTACAAATATTTTAATTTTTGAACCAAATAGAAAATTAAGGTCTAATTTTACTAATTCATCACTAAAATTGTTTTTCTTCTCCAATCGTTTATGATAAAACATTGGATTTTTCCATTTTAAAGCTAGCTGAACCCAATCCAGAAACTGGTTATGGAAATTCACTTTAGAACGTAAAACAACTTGTATTGACATACAATTATTTCAGGGCTCACTTTGTCCTAATGAAATGCTCCATTAAAAAATTGTTTCGGGAGTGGCGGAATGCTCTCATTTCCCTTGCATTTTATAATTACTTTATGCTCTTCTTATGCGGTCTGCCAAATTTTTACTAACTCAAGCACTGATTGGCTTGACGTTGATGGTGAAGTTGTAGTCGCATTGTCTACCTCTTCCTCTCGCTCCTTATTCTTGGCCAAGCCTTAGATTATTCCATTTAAAGCTAGCAGAACCCAAAACGAAAATCGGACATAGCGCCAAATTAGAACGCAAAACTAGTTGTAGGCCATTATGGATTGATCAAATGCCCCATTAAAAATTTTTCGGATATACTCGTTCTTCACAGCTTTTGGTTTTTTCATTTTAAACTAACAGAACCCAAATCGAAAATCAGATCAAAGTCGTAATTAGAACCCATAAAAAGATTTATTGGCACACAAATAATTAAAGGCACACGATGGCCTTAAAATTAAATGCCCTATTAATAAATTTTAGGCTCCAGTTTTTGTTCACGCTCTAGGTTATTTCATTTAAATCGAGTAAAACCCAAATCGATAGGTGCATCCAAACCGAAAGTGAACGCAAAACAAGAACTATTGACACATACACATTATAAATATCTAATCAAATATTCCATTAAAAAATTTTGGGCTAGACTCGTTTTTAACCAAGCTTCAGGTTATTTCAATTAATCCTAACAAAACTCAACTCGAAAATTGAACCAACTCCGAAATTGAACGCAAAACAAGATCTATTGGCATACAAATAATTAACAACTTATTAAAACCTAAACATAATCCCCATTAAACAATTCTGGGCTCAACTCGTTCTTAATTAAGCTTTAGGTTTTTTTTTATTTACAGCTAGCGGAACCCAAATCGTTAATCTAGTGGAGACCACAATTGTTTAATGGGACATTTAATTAGACCATAATGATCGTTTAATTATTCGTATGTCAGAGGCTCAGAATATGAATGACAAACAGAGCTTGTGATGGACTTACTTACGAATACATAAAAATTTTGCTATTTAATCTTAACTCCTAATGTTGCACTTATAACCCTTTTCGTGGTTGGAGACTATTTAATATTTTTCCAAATAGATGTATAAACTCCCAAAAAAAACGACTTCTGGAAAACAGCAATAACAGGCTATAGGCAAACCATCTAAAAAGCTATGGGAATGAATGTTTGTGCACAGTCGATTATATGACGAAAGTAGTCTGTCAGGCTGAAAATTAAAGTGTGCGGAAAATTTTATAATCATTTTCCAATCGTTGGAAAAGCGATCGCCGTACTGCAAGATTGATAGATAACTACCGCACTTATTCTTAAACTTGATAAACTGCGAAAAACGTTAGTACCTGCCATAATCTCAGCTTGCATAAGGCTAATGCAATCATTCTAAAGTATTTTGAATACTTCTTTATTAGCATAAGCAGGCCCGCGTATCACCTGAAAGTGAATGGAATGGGGAACGATTTCATCGACATCTTAAAGGATATTATAATCGTTTTACTAAGAGATCGAGCAATGATTAAAGAATATATTAAGTGCTCATCAGAGGAAATTATTTTTAGAGTTTTGTTTTATCAAATATCATCTTACTCCTTCACCCTCAACCGACACAGTGATAGACAAATTACGTACTACCAAGTAAAATTATCCGCATTCATAAGGACTGATACATCAAGTGACAAGCCCTTACAAAGTTATTCACCGGTGACGTAGATAATTAGTTGTTCAAATCAAAAATTAAGAATATAATCAATATTAGGCCTATGTAGCATTATCATTTGTGGTATGAATCTCTGCATTTACTCCTGAGTTTTTTCAAACAGGAGGAAAATAATGTACCAGTTAAATTTTCAGTGAATGTGAAAATGCTTTTTTTCAATTTTTTTCGATTGATTAGATTTCGATAAACGAGTAGTTTATTTTTATGATGCTATTCCTTACCATGAAACGACCCTAAATTGCTTAAGATTCATTGTCAAATTCTTTCAAAGTAGCATACATTAAATATTGCGATATCGAATATGGTATACCGATTTATGTGGTCACGATGTATAGTGTAATTAGATTTTTGAGAAGCTACCCTGAAACTAACGTCCAATTCTTTCAAAATTGCAAAAAATTAAATATTTCAATTTTGAATATGATGTTTAAAAACGAACTGTACTTATATCATGATCTCATATTGATACTCATTATCTGACATCTTAATATTTAATTTTTGCATTTTCGTTGAGGGCCCTTGGGTAGTTCTCGTGTCAAGGGCTGGCGAACCAAAAGTCAAACTTATATGAAGATCTCATAAATTGAACCATTCCGATATTGAACAACGTTTGACCAACATTTTTAAATTTGTCTCTTTTGGAGGAATTTCGCTTGCAATAAATGAATTTTGTGTTTGTTTCGTTATGCTATCTAATTGAAGGGTGTATGTTTATAATACAAATTTAAATAAAATATCCAGGTTTTAGTAGTGAGGAGTGGTGAGAGGTGCTGAGCCAATGTTTACTATAAGCCCCTCTACTTTATTTAAATTCCCGTTTAACTCATAAATATTTCATATTTCTTCCCTAATTATGTTTTTTCTGTTTTACAAGGTCGAGACCAGCTCAACAGTGACACAACATTTTAATGCATCAGAAGAAAACCCTAGGTCTAGTTCTCGGTACAAATTATTCTCAATATGTTTTGCTGATTTGAAATGATTTAGGGTTACTAAATGATGTTAGTAAAATTTATTTCAATCGGAGTACTACGATTTGTAGCAACATAGTGCGAATTACTCTCAGATTTTACCGATGTTAGATAAGGAAAATTAACCCGCCAAAAGATCCTGTTGAATGTCCAAGTGGAAGTTTATTAACTAAAATCGTTAATTAAAATCGAAAATAAAATTTGCAGCGTTTATTAAAAACGGGTAAGTAATAATACTGACAGTGTTGAACCACATTGCCACCATTGTATTCACACTATTAATTTTAACACATAATAGAGGTTTTAACACATAAAAGAGTAGATCTATCTTTTCGAAAACCATTAAAAACACCCGCTGTTAAAATTATTATTGATATAAATGCCCCTATGGTCCGAAAAGTTGATGAATCTTATCGGATCGAGATTAAATGTCACAATTTTGTGCAAATTTTTATCTATACATTTATTAGAGTCAAAATTATCAAAATAATATACTGAACAAATAAATGTCATCTAGCAAGGTTTTCGAAGACCAAAACACACAGCGTTAAATTAAAGTTGTAAAATATGCACCTGAAAAGAAAGTTGAAGTGGCGTTGGCCAAGCAGTTCAGAATTTATCTGAAGATCATGTCTCGAATGATTAAAACGTTAAAAAAAATTACACCTAAGAAACTTTGTCGCCACACCTTGTATTTAAACAAAAATCTCTCGTACCATAATCAAGCTATTACTTTACATAAACTAACAAGGTGCCAATATTAATCAGCCAAGTAGACTCACAAAATATTTGCTAATCGCGACAAATATAGTCTCAAGGCTATATATAATCCCAATCATATCAAAAACATAAACAACGCCCATATTCAAATTTATCCGCGTAGGTATTTATGATTATGATCACAGTGTTAATTTTTAGATTTATGCGAAAAATGTTCTGCGTTGGGACTGTTAACATTTCAACAAATATTTGCTTTAAGTAAATATCAAACTAAAAGTAATTGCATGTACACATTCAATTTATTGGAATTTCCAAAAACATAAAATTTAAGGGACCATATGAATTCTAAACTATGCGATCAATTGTAATTCAAATCATGGTATGCAAAAAAAATTTCTAAAATTTTTCACAAAATATGTTTATAGGTAGGTATGTCGTTAAATCGTTTAAAATAAAATCGACGTTCGAACCAAATGTAGAAAAAAAATTTTATGTTCGCATAAATATTAATAAATTAATTATACAAAAAAAATACTTTCTCCTGATTAAATAATTGTGATAATAATAATAATAATATAGTTATAGAATATATATATATATACAACAACAAATCGCAACTATATATCGATTTGTCAGGGAAATTAAGTCCATCGCTAAATCGCTAATAAGCTTAAGGTAATAAAAATCAATAATTAACAATATTGGTACTTACTTTTCCCTCAACAATTCGCTGTTTAATCCATTCATTTTCTGCGCTTGTCTCAATTGATACAGAGTCCATGCATCGTTGTCGACAGTAGTTTCGTATAGCTAGCCAATCCTCTTCGACACCCTGTAACTTTGGATCACGCCACGAGAAGAAATATCTGTATGTAGAATACAAAATTAGGATAAATCCGCTTAAATTGTAATTTTATGCTTATATAATATATACCCTTTGCCATCTGGTGTTCGTTCATGTATAACACGTTGGGCACATAATGCTGGCACTGGGGCTTCTAATTTACGCCCATTAGGAAATTGACACACAGCAACACTTATTAAAGCTAATAAAACAATTGTTACTTTATTGTAATACATTTTTCTTTTTTAGTTAACAACAAAATCACTTGTTTAACAAAAATTTGTAATGACAATAATTTCACAAAACAAAAAATTTCACTTTTTATTATTATTATTATTTGCAAGAGGTGACAAAAAGTCTTATTTATATACAAGTAACACGATATAGGTCCCTTATCTCATGGGCCAGTTATAAATAACTAAGTGTTACAACTTTAAATTAAATTGTGATACTGACGAATATTTTTGAAAAACAATTATTCTTATATCATGGTTTAAATATAATCGCGCTTTGCTGGTTGTGTTTTAGTGGGGAGAACTTGGGTGAGATCTTCATTTTCAAACATGTATTATATGTATTTTATGTTGTTGTTGTTTTTGTAAGTTAACTTAATATATGTAATAACATTGGTAAAGATAACTGACAAATACATTTTTTTTTATCAAAATAATTGTAATTGTATATAGGAATAGCCATAGTGGGGACAATCATTAATATGTTAATAACTATAAAAATGTAAACAATACAAAATATTTTATTGTATATACCTTTTGTGGATGACGTTGACCCAGCCTGACCACTTACGTACAGCACAAAATCTTATTATTGAATATTTTGAGTTTTATATTATTTGTGTTATCTTCTCCGTTTATTTCGTATGCAAACGTTTGGTAAATGGTATAAGGTGGAAATTGGTTTTTTATACAACATTACTTACTATACAAGATGAAATGAGATGATAATAATTTCAATTGATAGATTTATTTTTATCGTCTCGTACACGTCCTATTCGTTGTATACGCTGTAATAATTTTTATATATAGTTCTGCAGGAAATCCGGTATTTAACTATACGGAGTTTCTCGAACGGAATTTTATATTTTCTAATGTCTTGATTTTTAAAGTCATCTAATTTTTATACGAGCGATTATTTAAAGTAAAAGTGATAATATTACATTAGTAAGCCACAAGTAATACATACCCTGCCTCAAAGTCACAAAATCATTGACCCAAGCCTTTATACATACTTTTTATTTTGGTCCGTTCAAAAATATCAATTTAAATATTTAATAGTCGCAAACATTATTGTTGGGGGGGGGGGAGGGGGGAGGCAGGTGGAGTCGAGGAGTTTCTCAAAATTATTTGATCTAAAAATTTGACCCCCAATAAACAATTAAACATATTTCTATTTTGATTGATCGTCTTAATCGTTTCCTCCCCCTTTTTACCGCACTGCTCGCTATTTGCATTCTCATGAACGCGTACTCTACATACCAGTACAGTCCTTAAGGTGATTCTATCATAATTTTTAATCAGAGTTCTTTCTTAATATTCAATCCAAGAAAAATCTTTGATAAACGGCAGGTGGGGAAGTTGTGCTACCTTGTTTGATGTAGGTCGCATGAGTGGGCCAATGCATTATCCGTAGGTCGACTCCATTCTTAAACATTGCTGCCTTAATGATTAAAATAATATTCGTCTGGCGCACTTTCTAAAATAATGTCACAAATTCAATTTACTATAGGGTTCCACCTAACATGAACACATTCTAACACAACTTCCACTCTTAACAACAACATTAATAAAACTAATTTACAAGAGATTTTAGGTTAATGGCCACAATACAATTTCCAAATAACGGCAGCAAAACTACAAAGATCTACAAAGGAAAGGAACTACGTGAGGAGCTTTGCAATTAAAAATATTCAGTATATTCTGGGAATAACAATTTAAATTTTGTTTTAAATAAACAATAATTGAAAAATAAAGATGTTTATTATTAAAATCAATTTACGGCCATTTATTAGCAAAACATTTTGACATAACACAATAATGTTTGTTTTCAAAATATAAACAAGTTGCTGTGTTTATTGCAGGGATGAAAATTTTCCTGCGATTTTCAACGAATGTATTGGGTGTACAAATGTATTTCCGACCTTTTTATAGAGATGTTGTTAGTATCACTGCTTGCATAGTATTCAATCGGGCAATATATGTTTTTTGGAGGTTAGATGTCAAGCTTGAATAATTACTAGTGACATTTGTTCAATGCGTAAACAACAATTATTTTCATGTAATTGAAAATGTCGAATTTTGTGTCAAAAACAGCATTTGCGGGAAATTATACTTCATTATTTTTTGTTGAAGAAAAGTGTAGCGGAAACAAATTGTTTGCTTGTGAAACTTTACGGTGAACATGCTCCATCGAATACAACATGCAAAGAGTGGTTTCAACGATTGAAAGTTGGTGATTTTGACGTAAGAAACAAAGAACGTGAAGGCGGACCAAGAAAATTTGAAGATACAGAATTGGACGAATTTCTTGATGTGGACCTTCATCAGACCTAAAAACAATTGACAGAAGAGTTGAATATTACCCAACAATGTGTTTTGCAACGTATACATCCAATGGGATTGGTTCAAAAACTGGGAAATTGGGAGCCACACAAATTGAAATAACGGGACATGGAACGTCAGAAAACAATGTGCGAATTGTTTGCGTCAACGACAACAAAGGAAGGGGTTTTTGCATCGGATCATCACTGGGGATGAAAAGTGGATCCATTATGACAGTCCAAAGCGCAAACCAGCGTGGGTCAAGCCAAATATCCATGGTTCGAAGGTGATGCTTTGTATTTGATGGGATATGAAGGGTGTCGTTTATTATAAGCTGCTGAACGAGCGTGAAACCATTACGAGACAAGTTTATCGACGACAACTGATGGCTTTAAAGCAAGCTCTAGCTGTAAAACGACCGGAATGGGACAAAAAGCACGATAAGATTATTTTGCAACATAACAACGCTAGGCCACATGTTGCTATACCTGTCAAAAACTACTTGGACAGGCAGAACTGGGAAATTCTACCCCACCCGCCGTATTCACCAGACATTGCTCCCTCTGATTATCAGAGTTGCATCCCTCTGATTATCAGAGCTGTTTCGATCGGTGCAATCAGCCCTGGCTCAGCAGCACTTCACTTCATATGAAAACGTCAAAAAATGGGTCGATGACTGGATCGCCTCGAAACAACTAGACTTCTTCCTTCTGGGAATCCGTTTATTGCCTGAACGATGAGCGAAGGTTATAGCTTCCGAAGGAGCATACCTTGAATAAAACATTCTTTAACTAATGTCTTTGATTTCACTAAAAAACGTCGAAAATACATTTGTACACTAGTTCTACAAGGAGGGCGATAATGGTCAAATCTATTTTTATGACTGTTTCGATACCCCTTGCTTCATAGCAAACTGCGATTCACGTTTTGTTCACCAGATGTCAGCTACTTTGTTGGAAATCGCGAATAATTTTGGGAAATTTTAGATTTCGTTTTGTAAATGCAAAGTTGTATGCCCGACTACTTTTGATTGCAAATCGCTTTGTAATTTTTTTATGTATGTGTATAAAAATGTATATCCCGATACGGAATTATTTCGAATGTGTACTATCAAAGAAATCGATTGCAAATAATCTCAAAGCAATATCAGGCGAGAACGCACGTTAGAATCAAATACGTACATCCGACATCAGCAAAACCTTAATCATAGAGCTAGCATATATATACTGAAGAAAGAAAGAAGAAAGAAAGAAAGCGGAACTTGGTGTCAATCTGTTTACTGTAACGAGTTTCAGGATTCTTGGAAATCACAATCGTGCTTAAATGGTTTTCAAATATTTTAATTGCGAGAGACATCTCTAATTTCATATCACAAATTACATTTTCATCCTAAATGCTTTACTCAATACTGTTCATGCAGCAATAAATTCCGACTCATACGTTGAGAGTGATACAAGATGGCACTATCATTCGCCCAGCCAGCGTCGGCATACTCAATCAAAACATCTTTATCATTTCGTGAAAATTTTAATTTAAATTTGGTAATGTTCATCGGTTACACAATCTTGGAAACGACTTCGGTAGCTAAGTGCACAGCAAATATCGGGCCAACTTCTCAAAATTAAGTACATCAGACCGCCCAATAATTCATGATACGGCAAATTTGTTGATTGTTGGTTAGTGCCCTTGATGAGTTTCAAGTTTTTGATCATTGGTGTAGGCGATGAATTACAAGTAGACATTGGGTCTGTTTTTTTAATTCAACCCGCGCAAGCAGATTTTCCCTGGTATGGTACACCGAGCAAAGATTGTACAGAGCCAAATGAACCAGTGTGCATAGAGTAATATAGTGGTTTTTACTTTGCACACTCTTTGTACACTGACTTTCTTTTCAGAGTAAAATTTGAAGAATCGAGTATACACTGTGTAACCTCAGTTCACAAATAAAAACGCTGTGTGTGGAGTAAAATTACTCAGATTTAATACAAAAAACACAGTGTTTTTGACAGTGTACTGCCTGCTCAGGTTGAATTAAAAAATAGACCCATTCCAAAACGTTCGAGTATGACATTAATGTGGTATCAATTAAAAAAGATTTGCATTCAACTTCAACATTTAGTCGCAAGAACGGCTTACGTAGATTAGATTGTCCGTAGACCTATTACTCGTTCGAGTATACAGGCAGTAGTCAGCGTTTGGTCATTCAAATTTCAGTTTAGTGAATGAATGGAAACGGTCATTCCAGCACTTTGGTATCTGCTTCAGCCCGTACCAGGATTTCTTCAATTTCATGAAGAAAAGCAGTGACAACGTCTCAATGATGCATTTCGAATTTGAATTTAACAGCTACAGACATTAATTGACGTATACCATAATAGCAAGTCTGGGTACGAGCGAATAAGTTTCCTTATAAGCTTGACCTTGACGTTGCATGTAACATCCGGATTAGTTTTGAATATCTCTCTTGAACCTATTATTTTTGCACCACGTTCCGGCTCAACAACCTCCCAAGTTTCATTTTTCTCCTATGAAATGATCTCTTTGTGGATTGCCCGGCGCCACTCGGTCTCCTCATCTCGTCCGGACACATCTTGATTGTACTTTGGAATCTGTGATTTTCCAGTGGAAAATGCCATATAACTTTCACATTCATAATCGTTAAGATATACCGATCTTCGGGATATTTATTTGTTCATATCAGGACTATATTAAACACGACAGTTATTCGCTTCTTTCTTCATCTGCTGTTACTCACGACAGGTTTTATACGGTGATCGAACCTTTCTGATTCGTGTCCTCATTAATATTTTCGACATCTATCGACTCATTATTGCTATAAGCTCTTCATAGTGAAATGTTGTGTTTTGTGGAATTGTGTGTATTAGAATTCCGCACTGTATCGATTCATCGAAGACTATACAAGACGTTTTGCAAATACGATACCTTTTTCCTTATTAAGTAATTGACAGGAAGTGCTAGAATATTCAATCAAGATATTTTCGCTCTCGATCCAAAATCTCTAAGATGTGATAGGAGTAAAGGACTAGTGGTCGGCCATACCATATTTCGGACAAGGCTTTGTTTTTTAACGGTTCTGTTGGTGAATAGAATACTGTTAATAAGGCTCCACCTCACGTAGATTGATTAACCGGGCTGTCTTTAAACATGGCTCAGATTTTTTTACAAAGTGCAGTTTAATCGTTCGGCAACACCGTTCTTCTTAGGATTATACGCTGCTGTATATTCTAATATTTTACCATTTTTAACAGCATAATCTCAAGAATGGGTTGATATGTCTTCAGCTCCTTGATCGCATCGAAGGTATTCAATTTTACGATTAACTTTTGTATTGACCATCGCATGATATTCTTTAAATACAATACGTAACTCACCTTAAACTTCAATAGGAAAACAACGGAGAAGTGAGTATATTCATATATCAATGTTGCGAAGTATATCCCCATCATGTGTTTCAACTTTAAACGAGCCACATAAATCGCCACCACACAGTTGTCTTGTTTGTTTCGAACTGATACAGCATTCACAAACCACAGGAATTTCGGAAATATCACTTGGCAGGCATTCTCTTAACCAATGCTTTCGACATTTTGCAAACATTTGACATTCCAAGGTGGGCTAAACGATCTATAAAATGCTTGCTTCCTTCTTTATATATTTCTAAAGAAATTTATTCATTAACTAATTAATTAACTAGTATGTCATCAAACCACCGAGGGTGAGCATTTTGTGGTTTACCGCACATAGGTACATATAAAGTTCGGGACTTTGCAGCATAATGTCTTTCAATTTGTCAACATTTTCGTTTATATCATTGGAATTGAGACTTATTTGCCAGTTGATGGATTCTAGGTAACTGTGTAGCTCCGCACGGTTTGTTTTTTAGAAGTTGTATTTGATTGATTGTAGGTGTTTCGAACTCGCCATTTTAGTTAAGTCAAATACAATATCCAAAGATTAGTGAGCGATATCATTTATAACAAAAGACAACAAGGATTCAGAAATTTTAAAAGTGTCATTGTCGTTGCTGAAGACATGATTCAATAATCTATCACGATTATTAGCAATGGTGTTTATTTGGTTCAAATTATAACCAAGCATGGCATCCACAAATAAAGATTCCGCATCTGTTGTTATATTGCATGGTAAAATGCAATTTAGCTCCTGGTCAAAATTCCAGATTATATTTGGAAGATTAAAATCGCCAAGCACGAGAACTAAATCTGACGAGTTTGTTGTATTAACAACTCCATCAATAGTATCGATGCAGGTTGTGTAATGATCACTATTTGATTGAGGTGGTATACTGGTATTTATGCTGCGTAGATGATTATATTGGTTTGGTTGATTTTGATTTTTATACCAATTTGTTCGACTCTTACCACAAAGTACATACCAGTCTCTTTTCCGATTTGAAAACAACGAATTCATTCTTGTTAGCACGCAGCATACTATTTTCAATGACGATCTTAAAACCCGGCATCATTGAGTTTGCTAACCGATAGTAGATTTGTGCATCAACTCTGATGCGTGACTTATGTTGTTGATATCTAATTCGTGCACTTTCCCCCTTCGCCAAACGATAACATAAGTAAAGTGTCAACTGTGGAAACTAATGTTTCACCCTGTTTGGTGACTTGAATTTCAAATGGAAATGTGATCAGTATAGGCACAATCAACTAGAAAGTTTATTTGATAAGTTTCGGACGTTTGGCTGCTACTTATGACACATGCTTGTTGACACATGGTGGTTTTGGACACCTATTGTCCTTATGTCCAATTTGATTACAGTTGTAACAGCGAATTATTACACAGGATTCTGATCATGTCTGCAGCTAATATTGATCAATCAGTTAACTTTTTATCGTCATACTTCTTAAGTTTATCTTCAAGGCTACGAACTTTATCAGTCGTTAGCTCAGCTTATTTAGCCTAGAAAAGGCAACAATCGCTAATTCGTACTTTAGGTAATAAAAACGTCATCATTTCATCATTTGACATCGTACCACCAGCACTCTTATATTCGTGAACAGTAAATTCGAACTCTCTGAAAAACGTCTCCAGTTTTTACTTTCTGTAGATTCTAACTTGATTAGCTTTTTAAACGTATAGATCGTTTTGCCAAGCGTGTACTCTGAAAAGTATCACACAAATTTTTCCACATGTGATGTGCTGATTTTCTTACTTTAGGATATTCTATATAACAGGAATCAAGGCATTTAACATTAACGTTAGGGCAGCTACATCAATTGTACATAATCTTTCTTCTTCTTAACTTAATTAGAGGGCTCAGTCCTAATATATACTTTCAAGAAATTCCTTTTCTTCCAGTAAGAGTTCAACTCTGAACTTCCAGTCATCAAAATCAGTCGCTCCGAAAGTGGGAATTACGGTTGATTAATGTGGTGAGTCGATAGCCTCTTAATATTAGAGCTGGATTCTATACTGAGAGTTGAATGCTATATTTTACCTATCACAGATGTACGAAGATTTACAGTATGTGATTTATAATCACATATATTTTAATAATATACAGTTTAAATTAAAGTTAACAGTAATTAGCTCAATTTTAAAAACTAACTTTATTATTTCTTTAGCTTTCGGAACCTTTTCGGTTCCATTCTCAAAAGAATAATGAACCGAAAAGGTTCTGAAAGCTAAAGAAATAATAAAGTTAGTTTTTAAAATTGAGCTAATTACTGTTAACTTTAATTTATAATAAAAAGCTCATTAAACAATTTTAATATACAGTTTGTTTGTTCGCTGGGTGTGTTGACGTTGCGCGACGGGCGTTAGGGATTATCAGCATATATCTGACAGTAAATTCGGGTGTCTAAAACAAACAAAATCATAAAAAATGTAGCTAACATTTAAAAGCGGGGAAATATGACTTCACTATGTAGGTTGAGTTATTATATTGACAGTTCCATTATTCATATTATTTGTAGGTAAATCCAGTGCCACCTTGATATGCAAGTTTGCTTTAATTCGCGATTTGATTCTGCACAATTTATTTTTTCAAGGAACGGGACAAAATTCTTTTTAAAATCAAATTTAAAACAATTTTTATGAATTTTAGTGACAGAAAATTAAAACAATAGAATTATTCCTCGGTTTTGTGGAACCAAAAAATTTCGAGATGAATGATTGGTGTTGAATCGCTTTGCTCCCTGACACGAAAAGGCCATTAAGTATACAGAAGTTGACAATACGAAGTGTTACTTCCTCACTCCATTTTCCCAATTTCTAAAATTGGGCCCAGAAATATAAAGGGTAATCCGATAAGAGCTTCCGGAAGTTTTTTTTTTGAAATAAAACGCATTAAAATCAATTTAATAATCAAAAATTGTATTTGTCGAGTAAGTTCGGTTTATGACATTTAATGTTTGAAAATAATTTCTTTTAAATGTGGTCCGCGACTGACTTAGATGATCCATTCTATGGGTCCAGTTTTCGAGCACTCTTTCGAACATTTCGGCCGATATTTCGTTAATTACGCGTGTTATGTTCTTCTAATGCAGGAATCGATTGTGGTTTATCGATATAAACAAGTGATTTCAGATACCCCCATAAAATTAATCTAACGGCGTTAGATCACAAGATCTTGGAGGCCAATTCACGGGTCCGTTTCTGTTCCAACGCTCATAAATCAAGTCTTTGACGCAAAGGAAGGTTAACCGGCTTCAATGAACAAGCTGTATTTTGTATGTCTTCAAACCAAGATCTCTCTTCAAAATAAGCCACAATGTGCCATGCGACAGACCCAGAGCTTGAGAACGATGACGAATTGATTAATTGCGGTCTTCACGTACACTTTCAGCTACAGCAGCAAGATTCGCAAAACATCGACTTGTTCGCACCCTGGTCGGTTGATGAATATCCAATAATGAAAAACTGGTTCGATATTTATTAATTGTTTCGCGAATAGTGCGTTCAGTTGGACGATTATGAACACCATAAAATGGTCGAAGAGCACGAAAACAATTTTTCACTGAACACTGATATTTGAAATAAATTTCCACAATTTGTAAACGTTGTTCTCGCGTAAGTCTATTCATGGTGAAATGTCAATGAATACTGAACACAAATGTCATATGAACATGACAGTTGTCACGCATGAATCCCAATAAGAACCCCTATTGGAAAAAGTACCTAATATTGGATCACCCGTGCTATTAACTTTAGTTCCTTTTATGAAAAATAAACTTCTTCCAAATTTCTTGTTAAAACTAAAATGATCTTTATTAATCTAAAATGCATGTGATGCAGAAAAATAGCTGATTTTTATTCATGCTGGTTAAGATTCAAGAATTTCATACGGAGTTTCATTAATTTCGTACTGTCAAATCTCAGAATTTCTTCTAAAATTGATTTTATAATCTCAATTGACTTTGTACGCTGATTTTAATCATAAGCGTTCTTGAAATTGTTGAGCGTCAAAAAATTTCTGAAGTTCGTGTTTTTGGAATATCAAGGTAATTGTATTTATTCAATAAACTCAAGGGCTGTGTTGACAAGAGATGTTAATTCAAAAAGTCGTTAATAATGGCTGTCTTGGGAAAGGGTTTCTTAAATGCTCTTATGTAGGCTGGTTGAACGATTACACGGGCGAATCTTGGTTTTAATTAAACGAAAAGTAATACACTCTCAATATTAAGTCCAATTAGGGCCGGTGTTTTATGGAAAACACTGTACCTAAATTGAAGCAAAATTTAAGTTTATCGAAATTGTGGGATGAGTTAGGTCTTCATCAACTTAATTTTAAACTCAAAGAAATTTGGTGAAATTTTTAATTGCTGCAATAATTTTTTTAAACTATTTTTTAAAAACACAAACCAAAAATTTAGTTCAGTTTGTGGTGCCCCTAAGCTATGCTTAATCTACCTCGTTGGTTAAACTAAGCCTGGGTGTGCAAATGCCTACTTAAGAATCATTTCTTCCCACAAGTTTTAAGGAACTTTTACACCATTATAATAAACAACATAATAAACAATTGCGTTTTAGCATGTTTAAAACTATTGATGCCAACTTTCGAGAGGATTTACTTGTTTTTGTTATCTCCGGATACGAATATTATTAATTGGAAATTCTTTTAAAATGAAGAGCTATCGTTCAATTGGAACTAATGTTATCATTAACTTGATTTTTTGGAAATAGTGACTTATGCCACTTTCAAAAGAAACGGCTCATATTTCTCTGAGTACCGCCTCCTGATGAATAACTTTAATCCATAAAGCGAGTCGAAGAATTGCACATATTCACGAGTTTTATCGATCGAGGTTCTCGTATATAATCAACCGAATTTATTATTCAGTTAAACATTGTGTTAGGGAATTGGGGAAATAATTTACATAATTTCTGTTTAAGTATTTTCCCCTGGCCTACTGAGGAAAATAGAGACACCCAATAGTTAGGAACATGTCGAGAAAAATCACGGCTAACGTTATGAAGATATTTAGCACTACGAAATTTTCAAATTAAATTGGCGATGATTTCGCTAATCATGATAGGGACCTGAAAGCACCCATTGGAAATTATTTGTCCATATCGAAACTAGTAGGGAAAATTATTCGTCATTTAATTTTGTTTTCCAAAAAGTTATCACTAACGAATTTTCTAATAAAAATTCGAACGTTATATTAGCCTCTTAATAACAAATAGTATTAATAAACTACCTGTTAATAAACTGCGTTGCATAACATCATTTACTTTGTTATTTTGTTTTCCATGATTTTTACAACTTGATTTGCCAATTTTACCTCACGCACTCAAAAAGAGATCACGTGTATTATTGCATGTTTTAACTATAGTATCGATGGTTTTATGCAGGAAGGAAATGAATTAGTTAAAGTTAACTTAAATCTAAAAACCTATAAAAGGATAATCAGTTAAGTTAGCGTTGATAGCAGAATTGCTTTACTTTTATATAAAAATGCCAATAAGGTTATAATCCACTTAGTAAAAAAATAGGTTATCAAAAAAAAATTTATGTTTTTATGTTACATCAACTATATTGCAGGTTACTGTGACTGATTTCGTAATAAATCTCACAACATAATTTTTATATGATAAAACAAGGCTTTTATTCGAACTAGGTAATTGAATTGCATTAAAAAATAGCACTAGACTTTTGTCTTGAGGTGTTTCAAGTCATCTCGTGTAATTGCTGTTTGGAGAATCGGGGAAAAAGTTTAAATAGTTAGAGAAAATTAATTAAAAAATTATGATGTGTCTAAACAATACTTATCTTTTGTGTCACCCTGTAGTGGTTTGTTTACAAAAACTTAACCTAAAATTCAGTTTGAAAATTGTTAGTTTATTATTTTTTGTATTGTGTAACTTTACTACAGTTTTATGATAACGGTAATAGTTTAGTAAACCGCTCCGAACAGAAAATCAGGAATCACATTTCCGGCGATGTTATAACATGAATTTGTATTTTCTTAACTGTGGTGTTATTTCTCTGACAGAGACGATTGGTAAGATATGTACACTCTTTAACAAGCCTTCAGTGGTCTAAGGAGTTATAGATAATGAATCGGGTACAGCTTTACAGTTGGTGCATAAAATAATGTTGAACTCTATAACGTTCGATTTCAAAGCCTCGAAGACACAGAAAATCTAAATCAGTTTCAGGTTCAAACACCTTATTTTATATGTCCAATGATGAAAGGTTAAGTGTAGAATAGTAGATAGAAACTCGATCGCGAGCCATCTGAATAGAAGGCAGGAAACTTGTTTCGGACTGGAAAGCTTGAGATAACCACAAATATCTTGGTAGGTAAATCACCGTGGAAGATTTAGGGAAGTCTTATTCTCCGAGTATTAGTCACAAAACCACGTACATACACTATGCTTCAATATATAAGCAGCAGAAGAAGCTGAACTTTTCAATAGCAATATGTAATTGGAAACGAAGATATAACGTCAGTAATGCAGTACTATACAGTCTTTTATAGACTTACTACTTGTTACTTTATTTTTCGTTGTAAATAATTAAGTATAGTCATGAAAAATATTGAGCTCGATTTTTTTGCAGATTTTCCATTCTTTATCGCAACAGTCAAAAAGTAGTTTTCAAACAATCTTTGTGTGTGTGTCTCTCTGGTGCCGTGTCAACTAAATGTTGTTGGTTCTTTTCAGCCCAGACGGATTAGTCATAATTGGAATGAAAATTAAGACATAAGCTTATTTCATAAATTGGGAGCTTACAGTGTTTTTTGACCGAAATCGGTCCACCGGTAGTGGCAGCACAAGAAAAAACAATAACTAAAAGATTCTAAATCAAATTTACAACAATGTCCAGAATTTTTTTCCAAAATTTCCGCTTAAATGAGGTTTTTTGCCAAGAAAAATCGTTTTTCAACGAAAATTCGGCCCTGTACTGCCCAGGCGAATTGATTGATCGGGGTGAAACCTCATACTTAAGCTTTTTACACAAATTGTTAGATCCCAGTGAATTCGGTCCACCGGAAGTGACCGGAAGTTCCATCCGACCTTTTTCGTTACTGCAAATATATTGAAAATTATGTCATATACGAGGAACACAACTATGAACAAATATATTGTAAATTAAATTGTCAACAATATCGGTTCCAAAATTTAAGCAGAAATGACGATTTTTTACGAAAGCTGTTTGTTTTGTGTAGTAATCATGAAAAATTTTGACCTCGTGCATGTTGTTTTGTGCAAACAAAATGTTGTTGGTTCCCTACAGCCCAGACGGATTGGCTAATCGGAGTGAAACTTACACAACACTCATCGGAGCTTTTTATTTTTTGCAAAAACATATTTTGAAAAGTATTAGGGTTGTCTGAAAAGCTTCTGACCTAACAAAGACACAAAACATTTTCTCTTCAAATTTAATTTTATTTCTCTACATAGTCTCCTTGTAAATATATACACTTCTCCCAGCGAAGCTTCTATCCCTTCAACCCGCCCAAATAATACTCGGCGACTTTCTTTGCAAAATAGTTGTGCAACTTTTAGCTTAGGGAACAAAAAAAAGTTCATTGTGACTAGATCTGATGAGTAAAGAGGATGGTCAAGCAGCTTAAACTGCAATTCGGGGATTTTCGCCACGGCAACCGCTGAGGTGTGAGGCGGCACATTGTCTTTGTGGAGCAAGATTTTTTTTCTGCAAATTTGGCCGTTTTTCGAAATTGAAGGTATGTTCTTGTAACGGTTTTCCCTTTTTGAAGATAATCGATTGAGATAACTTCATGACTGTCCCAGAAAACAGTAGCCATCACTTTCCCACCCGAAGAAACAGCCTTTGACTTTTTGGAGCGATTCCTCTCTGGCAGTCCACTGTTTTGACTGTATTCGGGGAGTTAACGATGTATCCAGTTTCGTCAAAATGGCTGATATTTCGGTGAGTTTCCCGCTTTTGTTGACGAGTGCTCAACCCTCGTAAATAGCATATACAAAAAAACGATTAAAACAAAACAATTGTAGTTTAAAAACTAAATTTGTTCAGATTATTTTTACATTTTATCACGAAAGATGAGTTTTGATCAAAAAGACTTTATTTCACCAACATTCGGCACCCCTACAGTCCAGGCGAATTGACTATTCGGAATCAAACATGATACTAAGGAATTTGTCCATAAATTGGGAGATCCACGTGAACTGTGGTGTTACATCTGTATACCGGAAAAGACAGCTTTCGTAGGAGATTTTGAATTCTTGCAGTAAAGAATAAATTTTCAACAAGGGTTGACCTTTGGTTTTCTTGGTTGACCTTGGTTTCTGAAATTTAAGCACGGATAATGATTTTTTATTATACAAGACAGTTTTTATCAAATATCCGGTAGGTTTAATTATTCGATTTAGATATTAAGGGTGATGTATTCGAGATGAATGTAAATTTGTCGTAAAAGAAAGTCGGGTGTTGCCCACAACATATTCACCCCTTCATTTTTAATTGAGCATTTCCGATAAAATACCGGCCATGAAAGTTCCGAGACTTACTACTAAAAAAAATTTGTTTTAACAAATTCGTTACCTATGTAGTATAGTTGACTATGTCAACTAGTGAACTGGCCTGCCGGGTTAAGTCGAATGTAGAAGAAGAGAATTTGGGTGGGGATCATTTCATGATCAAACTTAACATGAATGAAAATAGAGTGTTTTGGAAAAACCGTGAATTAATGAATAACAGGAGATGGGTTGAAGATATGAATGAGATTCTCGGAGAAAATGAAATAAATCAAAGCCAGTTTGATAGTGGAATTGAACGGGGAAAGAAATTAAAGTGAATAGGTGGTGGAATAATGAAGTTTAATACTGGTTTGAAAGGGATCGTAGCCTTGCGTGAATTCAATAGGACCAGGAGCAGTGAGAATAAGATTATATATGGTAGAATGAATGGAAAATTGAAAAAAGCTTTTCAATTTTCCATTCATTCTACTATATATAACCTTATTAAATTAATATGTGCGTGAATATGTGCCACAAACGAGACATAGAACCACAAGCACAACTAAGGATGTATGGGATTTGTTAATATCTCACTGGTAAACATGTTACTGTGAACAATGTGATATATGAGAAAAGAATAAACGGGGATGCATTTATGAGAATGATACTAAATGTAAGTAATGATTTGAATACATTAAGTAGAAAGAAAGAATAAATAATTCGTATGAATTCGGCGAGTTCCTAAAAGTGTTAGAGTCCTCCAAATCTACCACTCCAGGGACCAACCGCGTAAGATATAGAATGATCCAGTGGTACTTGAGATACTCAACAAAGTGTGGATGGGTTCCAAAATACCGAATAAATGGAAAGAGAGCAGGAATGGGAACCATCCTAAACGGGACATGAATCCGAATGTAGATAATTATCCGGGCATATGTATGTTGAATATTTTTATAAAAATTTTGAATATAATGATGAAGCGAATGGAATATTTTACTATTGAAAATAGTTTATTTCCAGCGACAATATTCGAACTTCAAAGAACCATTCTGCAATCGAGTGCGTGGAAAAGTTTGTGTGGGAAGTAAAAAAGGATAATGTGAAAGCGGTTGCGGTATTCTTGGACATTGAAAGAGATTATGATTATGTGATTCCGGGGAAATGAACAACAAATTCTCTCTAATTTTGGATTTTCACGGAGAGTGTGTATATGAATAAAAGATTTGATTGTTAACAAAATTGTTTTGATTGGAACTGGGTTGGAGGGGGTTACGAATATGGAACTCACAGAAGGAACTAAAATATATCCAGCTCTGTTCAACCTATATACCAGCGAGATGCACCGCATCAATGCAGAAAACCAAATCGTTCTGCAATTTGCAAACGATTTTGTAGTGATTGGAAAAGGAAAAGTATAGATGAATTAATGGGAAAACATAAAATGTTATTTCTGATAGTGAATTCTAATAAGTGTGTGTATATGAGTTTTAGAACGAATGTTGCAAATCTTAAAATTAACGTGGATAGTAACAGAATTGAACAAATGAATGCATACAGGTATTTGGGTATTTGAATTGATAGGAGTATGCATTTTGGGAAACTCGAAAATTTTGGCGGATAACTGCTAGGAACATTTAAATGTGATTAAACGGGTGAGCAAACCTAAATGGAGTGCACATCCGAGGGTGACGGATATGTTGAAAAAGGCCCTTATTTCCCCCAAAATTGGATATGGTATTAGCGTGTATGGGGACGGTTTGAAAGGGGCTTTTAGCCAATTGATGAATTCCACTCCAATACACACTCTGTGATCTGAAATGGGTGATTTACCTCTCGATTACAAGAGAGAGTGGATTACAGTGACAAACTGAGTGAGAATGGTAACTATAGGAAAAATGAGTTTTGACATGAAATGATAATAAGATTACAAAGTATGGAGGGGGACAAACCAACATATAGAGCAAGAATTGGAAGTGAAAATATGAACATGATTTTAAATATGTCAATGCTGGTCCGCAACCCGTTCCTAATAATCTCAAGGTATGCATGAATATGGAGGAATATAACAAGGGGATGAATGAAGTTATTGCCAAAATTATGTTTGGGAAAATCAGTCAGTGGTATTTGCAACAAGATATTGTTTATACAGATGCTAGTTTGAGTGAGAATGGAGTAGGTGTTAATATTTTTATGCCTAGTTAGAATGTGGAAAACGCTTTAAGTTGGATGATAGATCTGTATAATGAACGCTGTATTGATTGGAATATTTGAAGGTATTAAATTGGTTGTGAATGAAGGGGAAAAGAAAATAGTAATATTTTCCGATTCCAAGAGTGGTTGATGCTTGCTAAAAAGTGGAGGTCGAAGAGAAGGCAATTTGTATGTGGATATGATTTTTGAATGTGTTCGTTTCTGTCATCGTGATTTGATCATACAATGGATCCCATCACATAGACAGAACGAAAGGAATGAAAGAGTCGATATGTTAGCTAGAAAGGGTGCATTGAATGACATGGTTCAAGAGTACGGAATTAAAGATGCAAGACGTACTTCGATTGCTTCAGATGAATCTGTGGAGAAAATGGGAGAGTGAATTTAACGAGAAAAGTCTAACGAATGGAACAAAGTACTCTACACTTCACTTTGATAACTCCTTTCTAGCTCCTCCTTTGAGCATCTTTTAGCTCAATGGAGGTAAGCGAATGTTGCAAGCAATTGAGAGAATCAGGCTGAACCATGGAAATTGAAAGGAATGTTTCTGGAAACGTCAATTGAGTGAGGACAAAGATTGTGAGTTGTGTGGAAGTGTGGAGGATGTTGAACATCTGTTATTGGCCTGTGCAAGATACAACCAATGCAGATCCAAGTTCAACATCCTTCGGAATGTGAGAAATGTAAGTGAATTAATGAAATGAGTGAGAGAGGTTTAGATTACAAAGAAATGTATGAATTTATTATAATAAGTGGAATAATAATTTACAAAAATACAAAAATAAGTAATAGGCGGCAAATGTGTGTAGGGGCTACCAAGTTTTCTCAGTAAGAAATTTAAATTATGTAAGAAATTTGTGAATTTGTTTTTTGGCAACATGGCTCTTTTTTATGTAGGAGTCAAGTCTAATAAAAAAAATATAGTGACCTTTAAGAGAAATGATACATTCATTCCACGGTTTTCTAACCTTTCGATGCCTTTTTGTAGAACGATTTATCGTTGGCCTCAAAATAGTCATTTTTTCGGTAAAATCTCTTTTCATGGACCATTTTTTGAGGTCTGCGAACAAGTAGTAGTCGCTGGGAGCCAGATACGAATAATACACCAGAATTGGGAAGCATTTCGAATTTCTATTCATGAAATTTTGCCATCGTAGCCAACGACTTCTGACACGGTGCATTGTATTAGTGAAAGAGCACTTTTGCATTTGGGGCCGTTTTTCGCAACTTCTTCCTTCAAACGCATCAATTGCATTCTTCTGAAGATAGTTGACGAATAAAATACCTTGCGCATCCCAAAATACGGAGGCCAAATATTTTACCGCCGGACATATGCGTTTTTGGTCGCTTGACGCCTTTCACCGGCTGCTGTCTTCTCAGCTGATTGACGATCTAATTGCAGAGTGTAGTGATGCAAAAAAATCCTCTTTATTATGGTTAAACAGCTCCAAACAGCGCTCTGAATCATCGACGCGTTGCTGTTTAAGATATATTGTAAACAAGTGCAACACTCACTTTGAACAGAATGTTCATGCAAAATAGTGTATACACTGATTTTTGAAATCTGTAAGCTATAGCCAGCTATTTCATGCAACTTTGTTAGCGTTACTAACACATCTATAACTATAAACTAATAGTTGGTTGTTATAAAATGTTAACATATATCGTTTGAAGGTTGGTACTTTCTAAAAATCATATGAATTTTTTATTAGATGCGCTATCTATGTATCAGGCTCGGGACTTATTGACCGACGTATTAAGTTAGCATCGGTGGTATAATAGATCTGTGAATAAAATATAATTTTTGTTAAGGGCCAGCCCTTACGATTTACCGGGATTCCTGCGGCATTGTCAAGTGGTAAGACCACCTAAGTGTCTAGAATTAGTAGCAGCCATTAAGCCAGTCATTTAGTTTTCAACATACCACGTCTCCATAGTGTGAAGTGTGATATGAAGTTTAATTGTTTGTCTGAAGCAGTTAGAATAAGGTCATCAGCATGGCCTTGAACGATGAACCTGGAATGCTGAAGCTTGGCTGGAAGTTCGCCGATAACTAAACACCACATTAGGGTAGTACAAGCTATGGCCATTTTCACGGACTCATAAAATTTACTCATCTTAAAGGCGAAAACATTGCCTTCGAAAGCAAAAACAATATTAATTAACGTACCCTTGAGAAACTCTCTGATATTAAGTGATTACTACTCTGTAGCATGCTGCATGATATTGAGTGAAATTATATATCGAATGTGGTCCATAATAAAATTACTAATGGTCCTTTATAAGGAAGGGCTTAAGGCGTAAATATCGTAAGGAAGGCCATCAACATCTTGCTGGCCTAATTTCCATCAGAAGAAGTATTTGGCTCGAGGTGGGGAATTAAAGGTGTAGCTGGACAAAGCTGAGAGTGCCACTACTTTTAATGTCCTGTCTTGTGTCCGACGAAGCATATAAGCGAGATCTCCTTAAATGGTGGGCTCGAAGGATAGGAAACGAATATTAGTGACTGCAGATGGCAAAGAATAAAAACAAACAATAAATACTCGTAATACCTTCGAAAATAGTACGGACATAGTTTATCAACTGTACAAACTTAACGCATGGTACTCAATCTGTTTCAAATTACATAATATTTGCATGTTGTACAAAAAATATTGTTTCCATTGAACATAAACATGAAAGAATAGTTACCATCGGAATTAATTAATTAACAGGCGACGGTAGTTTACATTACATTGTTATAATGCGTAATTATTATTTTCTCGTTTCGTTAAGTATAAAATAGCGATTGTACAAATTGTTTACATAATGTTTACATTAACAATTATTCATGTCTAAGAGTAATAAAACCTTACACAAACATTTACAATAAAAACGGTTTGCCGGTTTTCGCTTTTCGCGGTATTATTCGACTGCATAGTGTATCAATCGAGATTTATTTCAGTTTGATCGATAGTTCCATAAATGTTTAAATAATTAGTTAACACTCGATGGATCACTTCAGTTCAAAATGACATATAATTTCTATAAGCCATAAACATCGCGAGTATTTGCTTATTATATTTTTCGTTTAGTGTTAATTTGATCTTCAAATGCCATCGATCAATAAATTATTGTACAGGTGTTTAGATATGGTACTCGCAGTCAAGACTAAAACTTATTAATTGAGACATTGAACTCGAGGAGTAGATAAAAATAATTGATTGTGTATAATAAAAATATGTGTTCCATCATGACCTACACGATACGAGATGCATAACACTCGAAGCGAAGCTGCTAGTTTCTTTACAATACCTAAGGTAAGTTAGCTTGCACTATCAGCTTACGAAGTTGTGTTGTCGTTTATTTTCTTTTCATCAAATTGTTCAACAAAAAAAAACTTTCACGGTCAAAATTATATAATCACCTGAACATTTTTGTATATATTTTGAATACAATTTATGTTTATTACATTTAAAATTAATTTTAACTATTAACCATTTTAATAAATTGTGGTATGCGTTAGGACGGTGTATAACTCGATCGTTTCATTTTAATGAAAATTTAATTAGTTTTCGCGCTTACACAATAGTTAGCATGCGATATTGACACTGAATTATTGCTTTTGGATTTGAAATGGAAAGTGATGTGTATATCCAGGGCATTTGACAATTTGATATTATGTGTAAATATTTACTGTTAATTTATAGTTCGTCATATTAAATTATTTAATGTCACGGTTTGTTTGTGTATTATGAGTATATGACACATTAATAAGTTATGTAGCAAGGATTTTATCAAACGCATCGTATAGATATGTATGTATGTTCCAAATGCCATGTAGACTGTTTATCACATGATTCTTTGAACGATAAACAATAATCGCAAATTTAAAGTTTTGTTTGGTTAATTCATTCGTATATGTATCTCTGAATACAGCAGCACGTATTGTTTTCATAAATAAATTATTTTTAAGATTGAATGACAAAATAGGTGTTTCTTAAACATAATATGTATTTGCATACACCTACATACGATTTTTGAAGATTTCGATCCCAGCCACCACTATTTTAAATGAATACAAGCATTATTTTCACACATCTTAATCCGGCTTCTCACCTAGCAAATGGAAAAACACAATAGCACAGAATAAGTCAACAAACAAAAAATTTTAATCTCATTAAGTTGAGCAGAATTTAATAAATAATGTACCGGTATGTCTTTTGTCCAAGTAGATAGCGTGTGTAGACCAAATAGACCAAATTTGAGTTGTTGAACAACAATTTATGATGTTGTTAATTTTGTATAGTTTTTTTAAAATATGGTAGGGCTGAAATCTCAGGAGGTAATCAAAACTTTACTCTGACCCACCCAACTTTTTAAATCAACGTGAAATGCTGGAAAATTCAGAATTCCAGCTTAAATAATTTACGCCAAAAATATTCGAAAAACTTCATCTATATAAACAAATTTGGAGAAATTCTGACCAGAATTGATTTTTTTGTTATCACGTAGTATTTAGACGAGAATGGTAGTTGCGGCTCAAGGCCTTTTATACGTCATTCCACGTGAATTTTTTTGTGTTTTTTGAAGACTATTAATTAATACACCCATTAATTACCCCAATTCTGCCTCTCGACACATATATATTCTATAATAAATTACAAATTTACCACCACTGCCGGTACGACGAATTTGTAAACCGAAGTGCAAATAGCAAAATTGTTGCTTGGTTCAAGACCTCCTATGCGTAGGGCGGTAGTTTTGGGTACTAACGTGCTTTAGCTAGCTTCGTGTTCTATAATAAATTAATATTTTACAACCAGCACCAGAGTGGTGGATTTGTGAACTAAACGTTCAAAAGATATACTAATTGAGTAAACGGGAATAATATAAAATACTGATTTATGTGAAGATAGCCCAAATTCCATCCCCGAAAAGTGCGATGGCAACACTAATTATTGCTGTCATGACATTTTTTACTCTCAGCCCAAAAAATCTCGACATTTTTACTCTTAGCCCCGAAAATACTTCTATCACGATAGTTAAAAACTGTCATGACAGTTGAAATTTTCGGGGCTGAGAGAAAATATAATAAAGTATGTATTAAAATATGTTTGTAAAGTAAGCCCAATTTTTATAAGAGTGAGAAGATAGGCAACAAAATTATTGCTAGCACGACATTTTCTATTGTCAGCCCAAAAAAACACCAAATTTTTACTCTCAGCCCCGAAAAATCTTGCTATCACGATAGTTGAGAACTATCATGACAACCGAAATTTTCGGGAATAAGAGTAAAAAATGTAGGGACCTCTTGTGCGGTGCATATCGTTCGATAGGTGACTGTTTACGGAGCACGTACGATTTTTTTTAGAATTTTTCTATGTCTAGGAGTTGAGATATAGTCCATAGAAGTCAGAAACTATTCGTTGGCCCAACTAGCGGTGCATATCGTTCGATAGGTGACTGTTTAAGGAGCACGTACGATTTTTTTTAGAATTTTTCTATGTCTAGGAGTTGAGATATAGTCCATAGAAGTCAGAAACTATTCGTTGGCCCAACTAGCGGTGCATATCGTTCGATAGGTGACTGTTTAAGGAGTACGTACGATTTTTTTTAGAATTTTTCTATGTCTAGGAGTTGAGATATAGTCCATAGAAGTCAGAAACTATTCGTTGACCCAACTAGCGGTGCATATCGTTCGATAGGTGACTGTTTACGGAGCACGTACGATTTTTTTAAGCAGTCACCTATCGAACGATATGCACCGCTAGTTGGGCCAACGAATAGTTTCTGACTTCTATGGACTATATCTCAAAATTACCTTAAAACTTCCTCCATCGACATACATACGTCTGTAGTTAGGCCAACGAATACTTGCTGAGTTATAGCTGAGTTTTTGCACTCTTTCTGCTTGCTAGGAACCATATTTCTACTTAACTTCTTCTAATATATTTTTTTAACCGACAAGGTATTTTCGGGGCTGTCCTTTATACGTTATATTGATGCTAGTAAAATATTTATCTTGATTTGACGATTTTCGCTGTCAGTATATATTTTGGAGAGTAGAATTTTTTTTTTTTTTATTTACACGTTGTAGAAACGTTCTGTTTTTTTTGCTTATACTCATAATATTTTTATTTATTATTTAGCTATTATTCGAAAATTTTTATACTCTAATTTAGATTTATTACAATAATTGTGAATTAAATGTCGCGATAGTATAGATAAACTTGTATAGTATTGCCATAAGCAACTTTTTCGATTTTCGGGGATAGAAATTTGGGCTATCTTCACAAAGGTAAAATACTGTCAAACTATGGGATTGAAACCCGATCATTTTGGTTTAAATTCTCCGAATTAAAATTAGAAGAAGATTGGTGAGAAAAAATTCAAATTGCACAAGCCATTCTGGAGATGCCATTTTGTAAGTCCTGTTTCGAAGTGAGTTGTATGGCTCTTGTAATGAATTTTAAAAATTTAACCACTATATTGGATATTAGAATCGAATGGATATATTTTGTATAATTTACTAAGCAAATATCTCAATTTTGTTTCACCTGCCATGAAAAATCCCACATTTTTCTGCAAAAGAAACCATCTACGCACATTTCGATTTTTGAGCTACCGCTTATTGATCTTTTGCATATTTCCATATCTGATATTGAAATTTTTGCGATTTTCATCAACTTTATCGCTTGAATTGGGTAGAAATTCATTGGCATAGTAGGAACAATTCAAAAATTGTAATTCATATATGTCGTATCTTAAGTCAGATAGTTAAGTAATACTGAACGTACTACTGAACGTACACTTTTCAAAAGGGTCCTACTCTACTGGCATGCTAAACTACAGAAGCTTGAACCCAAGACAGTAAAAAAACTAACCTATATTCAGAGAACATTGATCAAGAACGTGAGATCCGTCAAAGTGAATGCAGTTATCGTCCTCTTCAAGACAATCGTCACACAAAGAGTCTCGAACCACAATTCGTTCCTGATCGTTCCTGAGGAGACGAAGCATAATCAGTTAATCTCAGGTTCATTTCACAAATAAAATATTTTGCCTTCCGGTAGATATAGGAAGCTTGCCATTTGTGCTGATCTTGGTAATAAACGTAGTTGCTAACAGTTTTCTTACTCTAACAAAAACTTAAACAAACCAATTTTGACTTGAGTATTTTGTTCAATATCGTCATTATTAGAACAGAGATGGATAATAAAATATTCTCAATTATTAACCAGTTTGGAAGTGGTCACAGGATTCTATAGGTTATTAAGTACATCTTTACTATCTGAACACAAATTAATATATTCATCTGAAGCAGTGAGGTTAGAAGCATAAAGTATACACAGAGTAAGTTGTAACAACTCAGCCTGGATCATCGTGCAGGGCAGTAGGTTCCAAATCTCGCACCTAATTCAGAGTGGGAACAGACAGCGATAAAACTAGTGACTGACACACCCGGTTATTGAACTTTATAGATCGTAAATCATTGGTCTTTCGATGGATAAACCACAGTAAAAGAATTATCAAAGCAAATTATAGCAGCAATTGGTCATTAACCTTATTGATTTCTATAGTGAGGACAGAAAACAAGGTGTTATCAAAGTGATCTGCAGTATACACGATAATGTCCCCGAGAAACTCTTTATTATTAAGCAATCTTTCAATCCTTGCACAAGTTTATGTAGAACAGTTTCATACGACTCTATAAAATTGTGGAACAACCCCGAAAGCAATGCAAGCTTGAAGAAGAAGGAGTTTATGGCCCCCTAAGTGAATAAGAGAAAACCATTCGGTAACTAATGGATTGAAAGGGGAATACACTCCATCGCAAGATGACGTAAATGACTAGCCTGTCGGCTAAGTTCTGCTCGGGTCGGTTAACAATAGTGTGAGATTTCTCGCATGCAACAAAATCAGAATTGATAAAGTCGCAACCGAAGGACACCGACACTTAATAAACAGATTTTTTTAATTACATGTTTTAAAAAACATTTGAATATTAATAAAAAAATTTTTTTTTTTAAAGTTTTAAAAGTCACTCGATCGATTTCGGCTTGTTAGGCCATCATCAGGAGTATCTACTCCTGATAGATACTTCTGATGATGGCCTAACGAGCCAAAATTTATTGAGTGATTTTTTAAACTTTTAAATATTTTTTTTGTTAATATTCAAAAATAAAACAAATGATTAAAAAAATGTGTTTATTAAGTTTCCCTATTGGAGGTGATCATCCCGCCCTTAGGAGTCGCAACACGTTCAGCAAAAATCATGTTTAGCTAGAGACTAACTAACTCTGGTAATGCCAGAAGACTGTAAATCGACGTTTCTACCAGTTTTATTTACTTTTTAATAAGAAAACACCAGAACGACTTGTTCCGAGTCTTTCGGTAATAAGATTCAAGATTTTTCAAAAGTTTCGGTAATTGCTTTCGTCAAAGACAGTTTACTAGATTTTATTACGGTAAGGTTTAAGGTGAGGTCCTTAAAAGAACACATCTGTGGTTTGAAGAAAGAATGTCATTAGTCACTTTCCAATTGAATCATTTTCCAAAGACGATATTTGGAAAAACGAACAAAAATGGCATTCACAATCTCTTGAATCATCCAAGGGGGGGATCTAGGTCTAAAATAAACAGTAGTGAGAGGAACGCAATTATTAAATACATAATTAATAGAGGTGATGAAAGATGATATTCCTCAATTTTCTAAAAATCCCTAAAGCTGAAACTTTTAGGTTTAGGACGAGAGTAGTAATTAACAGAAAAAACAAGGAGATCATGCTGAGAGCCAATACCAAGAGACAATTGATTGGAAAAATAAATGGAATTATCTGCAGAAGCGACAACGTGATCAATGAGAGAATAAGAACCACCGCTTGCGGTTGCATAAGAGTAAGTGGGCGCTTCAGTATTATAAACTGAAAAGATATTTAAATAGCTACGAGAAAATAAAGTCTCTTGGGAAATATGAAAATTGAAATCAGCCGAAATGAAAACCTTATCATAGCGACAAGAAAATAACTAAAAAGTGATTTTTTTAATTGAGCATACGGCCTCTTGTTCCATTTGGGTAGATTATGAACCACACCAAAAAGAAATTTCCGCTTACTCACGAAGACATTTATAAAAAGAAACTTAAAGTCAGAAACAAGCCTTTGTGAAAATGATACCGATACAACATTGTTTTTAATATGCTCGTTAACATACAGGCATACCCCACCATAATTAACTGGTGGATTAGCCGTATCTCGCCTTTATAAATTATAGCCACTAATGGCCAACGCGGAATCGGGAATATCGGACGATAAAATTTTTCCGAGAAGCAAATGACATCAATTTGGACCCCATTAAAAGTATGACGAAGTTCGTCAATATATAAAATCAAAGTCTGGACGTTTAAGCTAACCACATTATGCAAGTTGGACCTAGTTCGAAGCATGAATTTTAATAACACCGATGGTAAAGAAATACTATCGGGGGACATCACGAATCGTGGTCGCACACTTCAACATTAATACTTACATGCAAAATTTTTTAAATAAATAATTAGTTTTTTCCAAAGGTAGGTTAACGTCAACTGTCAAAATCTGAAACGGCACAAATAAAGCCAAATAATACCAGCAATATAAACGGTATTACAGGAACGATACGATATAATAGAATTCTTCAAACTATAATCAAGCTGCAAAAGCCTCAGAATTTATATTTATTAAATTTAATGAAAAAAAATTAATTTGCAGGTAGTCGAAAAAAAGAGACACGCCCCAAAAATTATGGAAATGTGGTTAAGCTTATGTACCTATACATTCGAGCTAGAGTAAAGCACAGAATCTGCAGTCTTCGGATATTATAAAAAGGTCTGATACGATACAAAAATTCAAGAGATAGGACTGTCGTCAGCTTTATTCCAGATACTGTTTAAGTTCATAATTCGGAACAGACTTTTTGTAAACGTCTCAGCGAAACATTTTATGAATTTACCTAATTAATCTCGTGACCACGATTGCGGGAAATTCTTTAAACAATTTCCAGTTTCTCTTCGGCAGATAGATCGGGTTCGGTCTCCGGCATCTGCAAGAAAATATTTAAGATTCTTCTATATGTAATGTCATCAGAATATAGCTGATTCATATGATAATTGCATAATGCATTTCACACAGTTTTATTTTGCCGGTTCCGGTTCATAAATACATGTTTTTTGGTATAATAGCAATGGAATAATGAGCAACAACTTTCTCCCAGATAAAGCAATATTTACCCAACATATTTGCGCTAAAATTCTTGTACGCGTATACACCTGTGTATTTACCGATTGAATAATCGCACATGACATGTTCTAAATTGGATTGTTAATACTCGAAGAAAGTTTCCTTTATTATCTTTGTTTTAAAAATGACGATGTAAACCCATAATAAAAGGTTGGGTCCATATTAAAGTAGATTTTTTACACACATGTCACACATGATTTGTTGTCTTTTTGTGTTTTATGAATGAATATGAGTATTGTAAAGCTTACACTGCTTATCTTGCTCGTATATCTCTTTAGTATCTATACAAACATTACTAATTTGTTGTTAAATGAAAGTTGATGAATGACACAGGCAGAGCGTCGAATCGTGCATTTATGCTTGTAATCCGATAATAACCTTATATAACCAAAATTAGTTATGGGCCATTATATTTGTCAAAATATTTATTTAATCTAAATTTGTGTGATATCAGTAATTATGTCATAAATTTTCTTTACTTCATTGATCGATGCAAAACGAGGGAATTCCACGATCAACTAATGGGTCAATGTTTTTCGTAGAACGATGTTATAAAATAAATCAAATACAAAATATTTTATCTAGCCTCGATAAATACTTTACAATACAAAACCATTGTATAGTTTTAATTAAATTAAATAGAAATCGAAAGTGAATGACGAAACATCAACATAATATAGTTTTCCGTCCCCAAGGGATAATTTTGTAATTCTGTGAACATTTCGTTTATGATTTTAGATATTCTTGATTTTTCATAAAAATTATTAATGTTTTGAAATTGTTTCTAACAAAAATATGTGTTTCCCTTGAGGGTGGTGGCTTGTTATTAACACAAGGTTAAATAACAAAAATAATTAAAATTAATTTATGTTTCAGCGAATTGGTGAGGTTACAAAAAGAGTTTGTTATGGAGTTTTACTTGTTTTCGTTTATAAATTGGAAACTAATTTTACGAGTATTTATGCCTTATTCATAAAGTTATATCTTGGTATTTTTGAACGACCGTTGCATTTTTAATTCATTTATAGACCTATATCTCTATTTATTTAAAACAACCTTGTGTCAAGTTGTTTGATTGAAATCTTCATGGGTGTACGATGTGTCATATAAATCTAATTAGCATTTTAATTGGCATCATTAATAGCGATAAATCTAATTATTGACACTTTATAGAGTTAGATGCTTAGCAATTTTTTGATACGATAATATCTTGAGGATATACCTATACTACTACACTGCAAGTAAATTAGATATCAAGTCGGGGACTAATTTATTATAAAGAAAAACGGGTATTGTAGTTGAAATTTATTTTTCAATTTTGATACAAATGCATTACAGTCCCGTTGGCTTGTGCGTGTGACATTGCATACTGCTGATCGCAAATACCGAATAAAACCAATGCCAAAAAATCGAAATATTAAATATTTGTAATAAGACATTTATGGTACTTGAAGCATAATTTGATATGCGCTGCAAATAATAACGTTTATGACTCCAGCACAAAAGTACATCATTTTAACAGCACCAAAATGTGTAACAAAGTACATTATTGACGATTGTAAAAGTTATAAAAGCGCCGCTAGTGGGTCAGGTTGCAACTAATTTACCTACAAAAACTAACATATGTGATTGATATGATGGAAAAACAAGAATATACAGGGTGGCTGACACGAAGTGTTACCAAAACAAAACGCCACAGAGTTTTTATTTTTTGGCGATTTTTATTGAATCAAAGTAAAATATGTTCACAAATATTTAAATTTTCGAATTGCATTAGCGGTTTTCGATTTGGCCACCCTTAGCCGCGATTATGGGCTTCAAACGGCCGACAAAGCTATTTGCTGCGTTTTTTTGAAAAAGCTGCTCTAGACCACGATAAATTATATTTTGATTTTTTAAACAATTCACATATTATTAAAATATTTGTGCTTTGGATTTACTCAATCGCATCCTAAAGAGCTTATACTAAATCAATATCTTGCATTATGTTATCGAATACAATTTATTTATGCTTGTTCTCAACAACTCTGAACTGAACAGCTCTTGATATTATGTAGAGTTTGGCTTGATATTATGTAGAGTTCTGCTTGATATTATGTAGAACAGAGTTCATCAAAAAACTTAATAATTCCTGAACTGACGAAAGAGGGACATTTTTTTAGTACACAATTTTTTGATTGTTCCTTACTTCATTTAGAACTGGAAATTTAAAAGATTGAAAATGAAATGACTGAATTGTATTTTTAATAAGAAAAAATGGATATTTTAATGTTTGCTGGTGAAATTAATTAATTTATTTTAATATTGGATATAATTGTGTTTAATTATAAACCAAAAATTAAATATCAAAACGATTGACTTGAAGTTAGTTAAAGTTGTTGTTCTAAATTTTTTTGTTTAAATTTCCCTGTATTTTCCCTATATTTTATCGCGGTCTCGAACACCATATTTCAAAAAAACGCAGCAATTGCATGCAGTACGAAAGTGGCTCTGCGGTATTTTGGCCCATTCCCGGCGAAGCGCTTGCTTGAGCTGATCGACACTTTGGTATTTTTTTGTCCCAACTTTGTTCTTCAAAATACCTCAAACCGAGAAATCTTGCGGATTTGCATCCGGTGAATTTGGTGGCCATTGGGCAATGGAAATGAACCGCGGAACGTTGTTTCTCAGCCATCTTGATTGGCACGCGCTTTATGACTCGGCGTTGAGTCCTGTTGAAATGTCCAGGCTCTGCGGCCGAACTGTTTTTGTGCCCAATGCTTCAACGCACCCTCCAACACATGATCCCGATAAATTTGAGCATTTATCTTGATGCCACGGTTCAAAAAAACGAGCGGTGAACGACTTTCGGCCGTTACAGCGGCCCAAACTATTACCATTGGCGGTGGTTGGTTTCGAGTGGCAATCCGTTAGTCCAAATTTTCAGTAGAACGGCCAAGCAAGTAAATCCGGTCGTTTTGCTTGTTCACATATTGCTCAATAACGAACGGTGACTCATCGGAAATTCTTCAAATCGCCACTTTCGTGCAAGCGTAACAACTCCTTTGCTCTTTCCACTCTTTTTTTTAGCATCGATGAGACCATGCGTTTTATGGAATTTCAAGGCCTTTAGTCCAAGATGATATTTCAATATGTGCTGCATCCATTCCGGTGGCCTTCACCTTCCGAATTATATCCGGCGATGTTGCAGTGCGTTTCGGTCCACAACCATGGCGTTTTGCAATGCTGCCAGTATCGTTATAACGATTTATGGTGCGATACACAAACATTTTATTCACATGCAGATGTTTTAACTGGTTAACAATCTGCGGCTGTGGTTTCCAGCCAAATATAGAGCAATCACACTATTACGCTTGAATTCCATTGCGGATAACTTTTTTTCTGAATATTTCCCACTAAAATGAAGTTGGTAACACTTCGTGTCAGTCACCCGGTACATAGTTTTATACCGGACTGACGAACTTAACAATATTTGTTATTTTAAAATTATTTACGCCAGTGTGTATTCAATATTTTGGTTTAGTTGATTCAATTTTTTAAACTGTACTGTGACATTTTTAAGCTGAAACTTTCAAATATCTCGGAAAATAGGCACTCTACGAAAAAAATATCCATTATCAAAATTTAATCATTCCGGGGGGACATATATTAGTGCTAAATTATTTAGCACTAATATATGTCCCCCCGGACCTAAATTACTGCAGATTCGGATTCTAGGCTTAAAGTACGTAGGATTTATTTAAAACATTTTTTTCGATTCATGATAGATGGCGCCAACAAATTGAATGTGTTAAGATTTCCCACTGTTACCATGAAATTTTGAAAGCCTTTTAGTTAGGCTATTTAATGTATGTAATTTAATCGCGTGAAAATATCTGTAATCAGGCTAGTGAAACACATATTGTGCAACACAAACAATTTAATGAGTTTGCGTTTAACTATTTTAATACGATTTTCAATCATTTCTGTTCAACTTTTTGTTGAATTAGACGGTTAAAATATTGAATGCACACTCGCGTACATTTTAGAATAACAAATTTTGATAAGTTCGTTACACCCGTTAGTTTAATTCATGTAAGCCTTTTTTATTATATATGTCAAAAAATCATTAATTTTATAAAACTTTTGTAATTTATAATTTAGCCAAGTTCGCCCGTAAATCGAATAAATCCCGAATGATGTTGACTTTGTTGGTTTTTTATGCATGCGCCATACCATTGCACTTAGACACTAGAACTAGAAGACACTAGACACTTAGAACACTCAGGCCTCACTGCTTTAAAAATTTTGCTATATGACGTCGTTCTATGTCGACAATTCCAATTTTTGACTATAGATATCAGTTTAGTTAATTAAGGGAATATTTTTGTTTGTATTTTTTTTGTTTTCGTGAAACGTCGTTCGTGGGAAAGAAAGCAGTAAATTTTGAATAAATAACAATTAAAAATTATAATTCGAAACTTTGTTAACAATTTAGTTTTACATTTTATTAAACACACGTAAAATTTGTTTGTTAGACAAAAAAAGTACATCCATTCTCTTTCATCTTTCGAACCATACTATTTTTGTTTTTAATAGTTTTCCTGTTATTTCGTTTATTGAATACTTTCTATGAACATGACTGCCGTCTACAGTTCAAAAAATAAACTGTAGTAATGCCTGGTATTCTAGGTGCACTGGCAGTACGTATAAATATGTCATCCACTTTCCACAAGGTGTGTGTTTTGTTTATATTTGTTGCTTTAGCATTCTGATGATTTAATTTTTATTTTACTGTTGGTCTCTTTTCTTGCGAGTTCATATTTTAAAACAATTGGAGCATCACGGATTCCATCTAGCGGATTTTCAATAAACTTCGATAATTACAAATTTTGATATATCTCAAATCAATGCCTGATGTATAAAGAAAGTAAACAAACAATAATATCCTTGGCGACAATTTATTCGTTTTACCTAGCACTTGGCTTAATTTTGTTTAAAATTATAAATTACAGAAATATAAAAGTTTTATATAATTAGTGGTTTTGTGACATATACGAGTAATAATCAAAACAAAACAAAAATAATAAAAAATGTCATTTAAGGGTAAACTATTAGAAAACAGTAAAATTATGAACTAAAATTTTTTATCATTTTGGAATGAAAATAGTCTGAAAATGTACTTGGATAAATTATGATTATGTCATTGAAAAATAGTTACAAAATTTTAAGGATTTAAGAAAATGTAAGCGAATTAAACATGCCTGACAAAAAATCCCATACAATCGGATTTTTTTTGATATGAAAAAGTATGATCGCGTATGCCTGATACTAATACCAACTCAATGATATTTTTATGTTGTCATGGCTATATTTATAGCGATAATAGGCAATGAGGTATAAATGCCAAAATTTGTAGTTATCGAACTTTCTTGAAAATCCACTAGTTGGAACCCGTGATGCACCCATCGTCAATATTCAAAGTATAAACACAATATCTTAGCGAAAAGCACGCTAAACAATAGTTAACCCCAGGGGTATGTTATGAAATTTTCGACCGCGTTTTTTTTTCGAATCTATCGGCCAATTCGATAACGTCGAAAATCACTATTATGAATTTTTCGATTATATCGAAAATATAAAAATCACAATAAAGTTGTATTACAAAAATTTTTTATATAATTAAACTAACTAAATTTTAATAATTAAAATTATTTAATCCAACATTTAATATTTTATGTATAACGATATTCGCCACCTTAAGATGTGTCATAAATTTTCGATAATATCGAAGACAAACTACATAGTTTTACACGCAACTGCATCGTAAATAGTTTCGATGCATGCTATGTATCAAAGTGAGATACTCGATTCTTCAGTAAGCCATGACGAAAGGCTTACATCGAAAAACACTGCAATATTTCTAAGAGTATAGGCGGTATTCACACCAAACGCGAATTACGAACAGCAGTTACTTTATTCGCAATAATTTTACTCGCGACACATTTACAAGGGTTCTTTGATAATGAGAATGGCGACCTGACACCAATTAACAGTGGAGCTCAAGTAGTTCAAGATCAACCCAGAGTTTACCTAACATATTTAATTGAGTATTGTCACATCGGACTGCGTATAACGCAATCCTCGTTGCTTGCTAAGTGTTAAAGCGCTTTCGATCAAAATGAAGACCATCAACAAAACCGGCAAGAACTTGGCGGGACGCTAGACGGAATGGCAATATCCGATTTAAATTTACCTTTTTCTGAGTTATCATGCCCATCAAAACGTGCTTCAATTTGTAGACAGTTTTGTCGAATTTGTAAATTCCTAGAAAAATTCCGTATAGTAACATATCTTTGAATTTATCGTGGGAGCTAGCATCCTGCTTCCGTAGACCCAATCTAATTTCCCCTCCATTTTCTAGGAAAGGTATTGTGTCTTCACTGAATTTTTCATCAGCAAAATCATTCTTGAAGCATGATATCTGTTCAGGGTAACAATAGTTGTCTGTTCAGGGTAATAATATTTGTTGTCAATTATAACACTTTCAACCAAGTTCACATTCAAATTTCCTTGCCATCCTTTCTGCAGTCTATAACCAGGTTCTGGACTGAAGCTTTCTTAATTCATTTTTGGGGTATCATTTTGTAATAAATAATTTTAATCTTCTGTTTCCCACAGTTCTCCGATATACCTCCATCAATTTTCAATAAAACTTATTGGCCCTCCGATATTCCGAAAATCCATTTCGGTCAACAATGAACGTGTTCTAATCATCTGTTTTATTGTTTTTATCGAGCTATGAATTTGCCCTTCCGGATCAGTTCATCATGCGTATAGGTTTTAATCGGTGACGACTGGTTTTATCAGTGCTTTGCTATACGCGGTATACTCGTTCGCAATACTAGTATAAATTTTAATATTTTTAAATGACAGCGATATAATATTATTTTGAAAATGTCTAATAATTTGTCTTCAAATTATCAAAAGCGGAATGTCCAACTAAGACAAAATTCTTCCGTTTCTCTGGATGCTATCGTATACCAATTTAAAAAAAAATATTACTGCCCATTCACAATCCGGAACTGATGACAGTGGCCTAAATTGCTCGCTTCTCTGTGATCGCTCTGATTAAAACATTGAAACCGGGTGAGCAAATCCGCGATAGTTGTCACTATTCAATCGATTTTCTCGTAATCTTAAAGTTAGGTATGATGTTTCTACATATGTTTCTATGTACTATAGTGGTGGAATCATTTAGACTTTAATTTCGGATCGATGCAGATCTTGATTACTCGCTAGAGAATAGCATATATTTTTTAGGACTGTGTTAGTTTCCATCTACAACTCTCTAGGTTCATTGCGAATAGTGCTCGATACGTGGATGGTAGTGATTAAACGGTGTTTAGCTTAGGCCATCTTGGCCACCATGACACCATGAGAGGATCTTCAAGCGACCCTGTGGCCATTGTGTGACTGCCTGTCTTGATGTTTGGGGAAGTTCCATTTATCTCTCTCTTACCCTTTCTTAATTGAAGCTACACAATTCTCACTCAGACATTTATTTCTAGCTTTAGAAAGATTTTTGATCTGTCCACGATTTTAAAAATGCAATCTACGAAGTTGGCCGGATAACTGAATGAAGCACTTGATTTTTCCATTCGACATATTTCATAATTACCAGAAAGTGGTCAGAATCAATGTTGTCACTGCGTTTGCTTTGAAAAATCGTTGATGCTAGAAAAGTGTCTTTTGGATACGAGAATATGCAATTTCCATGTGCAAATATGTACTGGTTACGATCAGATTACATAGCAGAGCTAGCTCGGTGGCGTGCATTCCGCTTGGTTTTAATGCAAGATGTAAGGAACCTGGGACAATTGGATCACCATGTATGCTGACTGTGTTATCTGTGCATTGAAGTTATTCAAAATAATTTTGAAATCATACTGGCGAATTTTGCTTGAATCACTTTCGAGGTGGTCGTAGATAGGGTCTTTGTCATGCTCTGATTTCACCCGGGTGTGCGATCTGAATCCGATGATTCATTAATTGACTAAGTGTAACATTTTCTCTTATCAATATGTTAATCATATAAAGTAGGATAGCAGTTTAATTGTTCTTGAAAGAAGTCCTAAGCCACACGACATGAAGCCTTCTCCTATTTCTTGGAACCATTCTGAACTAACAACGCAGTGTAGAATATATTTATCGTTTATCATAATAAGATCAACAAAATTTTTTTTCTGGTTAGAGCTCGAAATCTCCAATTGTCTAGAACTTTGCAGATTTAGTTTTTGACCAGAACTTCCAACATGAGGTATTCTTAGACCATCTGCCTTTATTTGTTCTCGTAGCTTCCTCCTGAACGCATTAGTTACTCTAGCGGTAGTATTTCAGTATTTGTTCTGCTTTGTTATAGATGACGAAGTTGTACGTTGAAGGAAAAGCAATGGAACCTGCATCCCAAATTAAGTGGATGTTGAGCAGGCATCTCTTTAACTCCACTAGTCCATTAGTTAATGGACAATTCTAAATTATTTTCAAAATTTAATTTAGCGTTTTAATTGAAATTTGACTATCTGAAAAATTAAGATGTTAACGGGAAAATCTAGTCAATAGTTTTAGGAATTGTTACATTTCTTAGAATAGATGAGTGTCGTGTATATGTATACATTACTATAGTTAGATATACGGCCACATTGAGATGAAAATAAGCCTTATTAGAATGCTGTTTACCATTTGTTTATCTATAAACTATGCATTTGAGATGAAACAGAATCAGCAGTGTTTGACTGATTGGGCTCCTCCGTGTTCCACAAATGCATAAGAAATTCGCTACATCTTCACCAAAGCTTACATTTACAAGAATAAGCACATATATTAGTTTGAGTAGAACGGTATGCGGAAAGAGAAAATTATGATAGAGCTCGAAACCTCATCTTTTCCCAAAGACGTTTTACAGAAAGAAGCAAAGAGAACAAAACTCCCACTTCCAATAAGGTTTACGTTTAAGTTTTCAGCTTAGTTGTTTTGATATCCTGCCTTATAGTAGCTAACCTATGAGCGAATCATACGCCCAGACCTTAGAAAGCCTGTGTGATCACCTCTATGTACTTTATTATTTCTATAGATTTTCTTGTAGTAACGGGATTTTTCAAGAAAACAATGTTACTGGAGAGCAGTTTGCACTGATTTCCTCTAATTATACGCATGTTCAGATGTCGACAGCCTTTTCGATTCAATCACACTTCTAATATGAGCTTTTTATGTCATTTTTATGTCAAGATTTTTAGAAGAAGGTCTTAAAAATTTCAATGAGAGATATCCCCACTTTAGGTATAAATATTAATTTACTTCATCATTTATTACGAATATGAGTTGTAACAAAGTTCTAAGATACCCTTGGAGAAAACTTTAAACTAGGTTAAGGTAAGCCAGTGGTTGTTGGATACTTCGAACGGGTTGTTGTATGTCGCAGGGTTGATTTAAGGAAGGGTTTTCATGCTGAGGCCGGTATCATAGCTGGGATTTACTAACCACGAAGAGAGCAAACCAACTTGTGATCCGGCTTTTAATTATAAAACACAAAATTAACACCTCTCTATTCCGGTATCCGCCAAACACACTTGAGCAACAGGATTTACGGAGTGATCGTGCAGTCCGCGGGGTTCATCGATGGTGTCGATTGAATAGAATTAATTAAGTATAAAATTCTTGCGTTATTGAAAACTTAATTATGTGTCGTGAAGGAATAGTTAGAAACAAATAAACAACATCGCACGCCAGAATATTCTCTACATTGGATCTGCAAAGTGTCTATTGAAAGATAGAAATTTAAGAGGAAGATCTTAAGAAACGGTATTCAGTGTAGATAATGGGATAAGTTAATTTTATGTATTGATTGCTCTATACAGCGAATGCGATCCAACGGTAAATTGAGAAAATGTTTATTCTTCAGAACAGAAGTAATATTTTTGAACCGCAAAGTATTACCGACAATGGAACTCACACGGACGCGGAAGAAGATCGTCGGCCAACTATGTAGGAGTGATATTGCAAATAAGAGCCCTTGCAAATAAGAGTCAAACAGTTAGTAATTTATCAACAATTAAAAGTGATGCCAAAAAAATAGAGTTCATCAAATTTTAGAGTAATTTCATGGAAATTCAAGTGGAGAGCAACTCGGAATTAGTGAAACATTCACAAAAATTCATTAAAGCTTTTATTGGTGTGGATAACCATCGCCGGGCTAACGGTACATTTCATGTTATGGATAGTGATAATAAGGTCGAGTAACCTATACCCAAAGAAACAACAACAAGATTAGCCGTTTTGGAGTCCCGATGGAAAATCGCTCGAACCAGGGAAACATTTTTGAATCTATGGCATAGTTCAGAAAATTTCATAAGATACTGATGGCTTATCAATCACCGGTAAACGACGCTACTGAGGTGATACCAGCCATAATATTTTTCAGGAGTAATTTACGATTACTAGCAGATCTTCAATTTGGGTCTATTTCACCATCGGGTTCTTTGGTTAAGATTACGTTCAAAGGATGAAAAAGGAACTTGATGAGATGCAGAAATTTGTACGAGAGGAAATTATTTTCGCCAGCTATCGAATGCAGTCGAAATATGATAAATGGCAACACAATAGTGTACTTGGGTTGGTTGACACTAATACATGGGCAGTAGGTTTTGAATCCCGTTCGGGATAAACAGGCTTTATTGGTCACTTACTTGGGTTATGAAATGAATTACATTAGAGAGTAAATAAGTCTATTTATGAGTAAATAAGTAAATAAACAGATAATTGGAGAACATTCTGGCCACATCCAGCATATTCATCATAGAATATAAATACAAGCGCGATGAACACTAGTGGTAGTCAAATGTAAATTCGGCACGCGGTAGATTAAAAACGGAAATTAATAGTGACAAAAATTATGAGTTTGGGAGGCCATTTAACTTATTTTATTTTTATTTATTTGTTTATTTACTTATTTATTTATTAACTATTTCCATTCCATAACTTGCGACTTATTTTTTCTCTTTAACATTTCGTGTATCCAATTTTATTAACCGAGACTTATTTTGTACCTGAGCGCTGAATATAATTGTATATAAATTACATTTCTTATGAAGTGAAAGTTATAGTTTTTAGTTTAACAGAAATAAAATTAACAACACACATAATATTGATGGCATTGTTTGTGATATCACCGGTGTAAAACAAAACAAAAATTTTCTCGCGTTTTATCCGATTTAACGATCCTACCTGTTTTATGTTGCTTTTATGTGATGATAATAATTATGTTTATGTATCTGCTAATTATGTATTTTTTTATTAATCGACCTACACGCCTTTAACCCACTCGATACATCATCAAACCCAAAGTGGTTTTTGCATCAATTGAAAAATTAAACAATTTTAATTTTTCAATAATAAAAATCGCTATCTTTAAAATAAAATGCATATTTACGTCAAAAATGTCGTTCGAAATATAATATCGATCCTCCACATCAAAACTTTAGAATCTTGATCTCGACTCGTTCTCGATATATTGGTGGATCTGGTGAAAAATGCAAGATTTAAGTTAGAAACCCAGAAGTAAATACTGTCAATGGTTTTTCGATCGTATGTGTAAACTATAAAATATCGAATGTAGATTTCAATTTAAAAGGACCCCTGTACTGTATTAGGTGGCGAAGAGATTTTGGAGAAATCGATAGGTGATCCGAAATTGGGCTTTAAAATGTCACCTAGAAATATTCACCTTTTATAATATGCGCAATTAAGGATCGTTTAGAGATATTTTTAAAGGAAACCTTTTTATCGTGTCATTTTTGCTGTTGTCCCTGTTTAATTGGAACCTTCAATTTCTCTTAACACGTTGATAAAACACATAAAAAAAATCTTATATTTTTTTTGAAATTTTAGTGTTGTTTTAATATTCCTGGCATTGCGGACTCCGTTTTATACAACAATATTCGTGTGAAACGGGTTACACAAATCTATAACACAATATATTGCCGAGTTTAATCTTAAGTTCAAAAACCAAATATCACTATCACAAAGGAGACTTGAAATCCACTAAATAACAATAATATATACGTTTTCCGTTCTGAAAATGTTCATGTAGGTGATCTACTCGCTACTAAATGGCACAGCCATAACAAGTTGGGGTTTAACGAAATGGTCAGCCTGGGTAGCTTTATTCGGGACTAAAACCGATTTTCGTATCTAGGGATTTGATAAATTTATGACTTTTAAGTAAAAGATTTTTTTTCTCATCAAACTTTGAGTTATTTTTAACATAATCTCCTCGATACATTTTGCTAAACGTATTTTTAATTTCTTTACGTCTGAAGTAAAATACATTTTCAAATTTGGATAGATGTAGAATTAGCAAGGGATAAACCTAAAGAATAATATGGTGTAGCAGCAATTCACAGTCACAGAAAAAAACCTACGAAATCAACGACCAACACTGACCAAGCGGCACAGTGGTTAAAGCTTTGGTATTTGGATCGGGAGGTACTGGGTTCGAATCCCGATAGGGGCAGGATGCTAAAGTGGTTTATTATCATCAGATTATGATCTGTGATGTAAATGAAGACAACTATGACCCCCTGTCGGAGTACAGAACTCATGGGCCGATCCATCTTCCATGCCAGTACTATTTGCTGGCATGGAGCAATACAATATGCTGATGGTTCTACGTAAATCAGACATATAGCAGCCGTACGTCCTAGATTTGGCTTCTGCGTAAGGTAGCACATAAAAAGCGGGCCGCGAAAGAGTTGGGAGTGTTCTGGCCCTCGAACAGCTTGCATAGAAAAACATCATTTTGAAATGAAGAAAATTTGACCAATGAGCCTCTCCACACTTTGATTCTAAAATCTTAATTCCATGATTTTAAAATATCAATCGACCTCCAAATTTGATTTCTTTGATAATACATATGTCAAATGCACTGTTAAGAATCAAAGTATGGAAAGGCAATATAAGGTCAACGAAAATAGGAGGTTGTATTGATTTATTATTCAAATCAACAATTCTTTTTAAATTTATAAAAATGACGTTAAAACAAAAAAGATTGTGGACGATGTGGATAAAATTATTTCTAAAGTCTAAATAATTAATGTTAATGATTATTAAACAGTTGATGATTATTTCTTGTTTTTGACTTTTTAACAAACATTTTTGATGAACAGTTTTAATTGCCGAATTTTTACCAAAATTCAACGAAACTCATTGGTCAATATTACTTACCAGATTTTCGACTGAATAAAGAGTATTATTCCCCAAGAACCGTGGTCAGATTTTGTGTAAGTTAAAGTAATTGACTACTGGGATGGCATTGCTTGAGTCTAACGTTTCTTCTATTAGTGTTTGTAATTCGGAACAGATCATAAGGTGCTGTAACGCAAGTATTACATCAACAGAACATCTGTAAGTTATATTTAAATGTTAGAACTTGTGGCGTATTTATTTGCATCAAGATACTGCACGTTGACATAGTTAAGTCTATCAATGCATGTTTGGTCTCCCAGACATGCATGTACCATCAAGAACTCGCCAATTTAGACGATGTTATATTTGAGCGGACCATTCATTTTATTTATTTATTTACTTATTTATTTAAAAGAAATCTAAATTAAATTCAGAAAATTAAAACACAAAAATATAAATCAAATTTTGATTTAACAATTAAAAATTTAAAGAAAAATAATTCTTAAGTATAATTTTGAAGTTGTCCTTTGATAAATTAAAGTCAAATAGGTCGTCGACGATGTTGAAAGATTTAGACGACCTATTAATGGGGTTAATTTGTGAAATGGTGTTCTAGTGCTAACAACTCATGGTTTCGAAATGTTCTGCAAGGCACATGAATTGATATGTTTTCCAAAATGTATGCTGAATCAATGTGACCAAGCAAAACGTTACCAATGAAAGCCGCACCTAAGAGAAGTCGTCTATTTTCAAGTGTGCATATTTTGTAATCCGTGCATCTTAGATATAGAGTGAACTAGAGCGAAATAGAGTGAACATAAGGTTTGAATATCTTTATAAATTCATCTGTCCATCTTTTAACAAATCCAAACATGGCATTCGCTTTCGCAGTACAATTTTCAATATGCCTATTGAAACTGGCATTTTCGACAAATGTAACACCTAGATCTATGATCTCATTGACTCATTGCAAGACTTCGTTGTTAGTAATTGTAGGTAAGTGTAACTGCGTCCTTACATCGAGATTTTACATTTATGTTAATGTCGTCAATGCCGTGTTTGGTAATACTGAGGACAAGATCTTTTCTGATTGTATGTGAATTTAGAATCCTTGTTGATTTACTGTAGCCTGGTACTCCTTGTATTGATATTATCTCCGGTTTCGGTTTATCCAACTGCGTTGAAAAGTTATGCATTCTTTCAAAAATTATATTGTCAAGCATTATTTCAGTGGCTCTTTTGCAAGACACATAGTTCCTGGATATTCTGAAACAGTATTTATTATCAGGCAATTTAACATTGAACTAATGCTTCTTCCTTGAATCCAAACTGTTAATCTGGAATTTATTGGATCTACTACAAAAGCTTTAGACTGTCAAGACATTTGGTTTAAAGCCACAAAAGATGATCTATATCGTACAAGAATTAGAAAATTTCATAAAGTGAAAAATTTCCTTTATCAAATTCCTAAAATAATAATCGCCGACTTCTTCGGAATATTAGGTGCGGGTAGGTGGTTTCGCAATTAGTAGATGTAAGACAACAATCCATATTGATGATAAAGCTCGTTTGAGTGTAACTTCATCATTAATTGGGACATTAAATATCCAATTAACGTTTGAGGATGTTATATTAGTTACAAAATTATTAAGCCGGCCTACAAATCCAGCTTGTCGTACATAGTAATTACTAGCGATACTTCAAGCAGTCTTGTAGCATTTATCTAGGATATTATTTCCGGCTCTAAGATAAATACGGCTTTATTTGGGTGCAACTCTAACAATTAAAAGGAGTTATACAGATGATCCATCTGAGTAAAATTTTCTATTGAATTATGTGACGTGTATGGCATGCCTAGGCGTTAGGCAAATAGCTCGTCATTATTCACGATTTTTGTCAGTAATTTACGCAATTATTAATCCGGTACTGAATTGTGTATGCAGCTTACGAAAAGCCACTTTCTAGGTTGCGCCACTCAAATTTAGTACTGGTCCGTTAATACGACTTCATTAGTAGTTGTATTAGTTTTAGGAATCGCTATAGTTGATTGTATCGGTTTCGTTGATCTTTCAGATATGTATATGTCATTATTCGTTCTGGCTTTTAATGATCTATTATTTATCTCGGTTGGATGGCTGACGGTAATGTTAGTGATGATATCGTATGGTGTGCATTCACTGGACTTCATGGTTCAATCTATGAGTGAAAGTTTTGGACATGAATCTTGTGACACGATGTTTTTCTGGTTGAGCAGAAGAGTGGGATAAGGCATGAACCACTGTTGTTAGTGTCTCTTCCAATTTCTCCATTTTTTTGTGAACAGTACCGATTTTTATCCCAACCGATTTTTCGGACGGTTTGCTTTCTTTTACATAGTAAAATAAAGTATAATAATCATAGGAAATTTTTACCTCGAGATTTTTGCAGATTTGCCATTTCTTATATCACCGAAGTCAAACTAGTTCGATCACCTCTGTGCGATCCGTTGGGGCCGAGTTAAATAATTCCAAGTGTTTAAGAATTTTCGTATTAAATAATGTTCTCTCTCAAAAACCAAAAATCTCAGAGATTTCCGAGCATGTAAATAAATAAGATTTTCTTTCTTACATCAAATACTAGTTCAGAACCACTACGATCACCTCTGTGCGATTCGTAGTGTGTTTTATTGTAAAAAATTTCTTATTATAAAATTCACTAAAAACTTTCCACAAAAATTAAATGTTTTCAAAGTTCAATTTTTTAGTGTTTTTTCAATCTAAGTACTTATAGTACTCACAGTGTATATTTTGTTATTTTGGTATAAACTTCACTCCGATACTCATATCTCGTTACTTGAGTATGTAGTTTTATCAAAATCCTATCATTGTGGGACCACGGATCATATTGTTGTCATCTCCTAATTTTTGATCGGAAGTATGTAATAATCCTTACGTTTGAATCACACAGGTCATTTAAATTGAAATTAGGGATTTATTCCCTGCTAATCACTGTGAGCTTTGCGTCTAATCACACCAAACCAAATTCAGTTACTTCCTTCTTGTAGAGATCAACTCATCTCTGCACAAGGATCACCAGGAATCTCACTCATTTCTGTAGTTTTAAATACATTAGTACGAAACATCTAGCCACTATCGGCTCTGGCAATATACCTTCTGTCTATGTTTTTTTCTTTTTTAATTACAACTGAGACTGTGCTCATCTAGCAATTTATCTTTCAAATTTACAAATTTTACATTTCTTAAATAATTCTGATTTGTTGGGGTGAAACCCAATGGTTAGTCCCAAAATTAATTAAACCTATTTAAAATATAATTTTAATTTGGTATGTTTACTAGGTCAAGTGGCCTCGTTCTTTGAAGTCTTCTTTCAACGACAGGGTTTCCATGTTCCTGGAGCCTTATTTCGTTTTTGGCGGCGTGCTTTTTTATTTCATCTTTGATGCATTCCATCTGTAAGTCCCTGTGAAGGTCTTCATTTCTTGTGTACCACGGAGCATTTACGATGCTACGGAGAACCTTATTTTGAAACGTCTGTATCATTTTGGCGTTTGTTTGCTTGGTACATCCCCAGAGTTGAATACCGTAGGTCCATATCGGCTTCAGTATTTGCCGATATGGCAGCAGCTTGTTGTATATTGTAAGCTCAGACCCTCTAACTATGAGCAAATACATTTTTCTGAACTTCATATTAAGTTCTTCTTCTTTCTTTTTGACGTGCTCTCTCCACTTGAGCTTGGCATCGATAGTCATGCCCAGATATTTAGCTTTGTTTGCATATGGCACCGGTTGTGAGTTATCTACTATCGGTAGATGGGAAGCCTTTTGATATGTAAAGTTAATACGCGTGGATTTCGTCTCATTAAGCTTGATTCTCCAGCGCTTAGTCCAGTTACAAACCGCATTGGTAATCTTCTGGAGTTTGCTCGTTACATCAGCGACATTACTTCCAATGGCCCTGATTGCTGTGTCATCTGCAAAGGTGACTATGGTTCCTTCATCTGTTGTTGGAATATTCCTTGTATATAATAAATACAGGATTGGTCCTAAGACACTCCCCTGTGGGACACCGGCAGAGATTTTCTTTAGTTCGGAGTATTCATCCTCATATTTCACATGAAAATGTCTATTGGATAAATAAGATCTTAGTATGGCATAGAATTGTCTCGGCAGATCTCTATGCTGCTCGAATTCCAGTCCACTGTACCAAACTTTATCGAATGCTTGGGCGACATCCAGAAATATGCTGGAGCATACTTTTTTGCGTTCTAACGTTCTTTCAATAACGTTGGTGATTCTATGCACCTGTTAAATTGTGGAGTGCTTTTCCCTGAATCCAAATTGATGTGGAGGAATTAGTTGTCGGTCCTCAATTATTGGTTTAAGTCTTTTTAGTAATAATTTTTCAAAGAGTTTTGACATAATTGGCAGCAATGAAATTGGCCTGTATGATTTTTTATAGTTAGGTTGTTTATCAGGTTTTGTTATCATGATTACTTCTGCTACATTCCATTGCCACGGAACATATTTTAACCGAAAGCCTGCATTGATTATGTGTAATAGCTTACGAAATCCTTTATCTGGTAGAGCCTTGATTATTTGGTAAGTAGTCAAGTCATACCCTGGGGCTTTTTTAACATTCATGTTGCTTTTCACTTCTTTTAATTCTTTGAGAGTTACTGGGCGTATATCAAAATCACCTAGCTTTTGAATTGACATTATATTTTTATTGGCCGTTTGCCTTGATAGTGGTTGGAAGGTATCCTCGAGATACTCCGCAAACAGATCAGCCTTCTCTTTAGGACTTCTTGCTCAGGTTCCATCCTCCTTTTTAAGTGAAGGCACTTGCATTTTGGGTCTTTTAAGTCCCTTCGTCATCTTCCACAGAGAATAATCAGATTTTTTTTCATCGGTTAGGCTAACTAGATATCCGTTGATTGATGCATTTTTAACTTCTTTAAGAAGAGATTTGAGACTACCTAAATAAGACCTAAATTGTTAAGAATTGTTTTGTTCTCCGGTGTTCTAGTTATTTGCCAGGTTTTACGTGCCCGTCGTTTTTGTCTTACCAACTCTCTAAGTTCCATTGGGTAGGATATGTTAAGCTTTTTCTTATTTTGTATAATGGGGGTACTTGCCAAAGCAGCATAGTGAATTACTTCATTGAGTTGTTCTAATTCATCTTCCAACTGGTGTGGATTTCTTATCGGCACCTGAAGATTGATTTTTTCCACCAATACCTCACGAAAGAGGTTCCATTTTGTTAATTTATTAATCTGGGCTCACTGACTGTCATGATAACTAGGGAATGATCCGTTACTAGAGAATTACTGTCTTCAATGTGAATGTGATTCTGGGATATACCTCTTGCTACATAAAAGTCTATTAGGTCAGGTATCTTCGTTTCGTCACTGGGCCAGTATGTTGGGGAACCACCAGAGTAAAATTCACATTTTGATGTCTGCCCTGTTTGAAGCAATTCAAGATCCCCAATCACCTATTAGATCCCCAATAGCTTTTTTTCGCATTAAAGTCACCTCCAATAATAAAATCACGTCCAAGCGATTTAAATAGTTTAAGGTAGTCCTCCTTTTTCAAGTTATGCCGGGGAAGACAATATATTACAGAGACAGTGAGCTGTCTGTGTTTAATTTGGATCCTTATAGTAGTGACTTGCATTGTTTCTTCTTCGATATTTGATTCGAAATGGTGTTTTATATTTTCTTTTATTAGTAATGCCGAACCACCTCTTGTTTTTTCCGCTGGATGAATGGAGTGATATAAGTTATAAACCAATATTTTAACAAACGAAAATTTAACTAAATGGCTTTCAGATATTAAGAAAATGTCGATTTGTACTGAATTTAAAAATATTTCTATTTCTGGAATATGTTGCATAATGCCATTCGCATTCCAGATTGCTATTTTGAAAGTTGTGTTCTTACTTATCATTTTTTGTTGGATTGCGTTGAGGGAGTTGCATTTTCTTCAGTTGATCAAGTATCATGTTTTTCAGATTACTTTGGTTATCTAGCCGCTTTGTAATAGCTGCAATGCTATTCGTAATGTTTTCCATAATTTGGTTACTTTCAGAGCCCATATGTTTGGTTGAATCCAAACCTTTCACTACCTGCGCAAATGAACTTCTTTGCTCTGTATTGCTTGGTTGTGGATTTTGATTCATCTGATTTGATATTTGAACCCTTCGATTTTCATGGTTTTGCGGTTGATTTCTTGTTTTATGTGAGCCACTATAACCGACTTCAGCCGGTTGAAACGCCAAACTCAAATTAGTCTAAAACGGGCGAGATTTTTGAAGTTTTTTACCATCCTATTTCACACCCTATTTATAGACTTCCAGCAGATTACGATAGCACTCAGAGGTACTATGTAGCTATGGGATGTTTTGTATTATTTGGAGTAAAATGCATAGTTTTAATTAATGGATCAAACCGGAGTTATAGTCACAAGTTATCTTTCGGAGACTGCAAGCCGGTGACTCAATTATAAAAACTTTTGTTTAAATTTTTTTGCATTTACTTTTTGTTGGCTAAGTAGGCTAAGGCCTACATCAGCTATTTATATTATAAACCGAGTCACCTATAGGATTACGCTTTTTATATTTGCAGACTTCGCATCATCATCGGCTCAACTATCACCTCAACTAATATGGCATCCAGATCAACAAAGCAAGAACTATATATATGGTTAGTGCATGGGAACAAATATCCGGAGAGTTTATTTTCAGTGATACACAACATGAGAATGTTAATAGCTTATATATCTAAGATGAGCAAACCGCAGATTCCGCAGTTTTCATATAGTCATAGCACCGAGAATCGCAGCCAGTTATCGATCTTCCTGTGCCAATCTTAAAAATAAATTTGCAGCTACGACCAGTTATTAGTTTTAGTTACAAGCTTTGATGCTAGCACTCGGTTCAATAAAAGAAAGTGATATGCGTACAGATACCGAATTATTCACGAGACGAGAAATGATTTTGACAAAATTGACATCATAGAATTGAAATTTCGATCTCATAAACCGAATTAAAAAAAGGAGTTGGCACCAACAAAAGTAGGACTTTGTGGAAGTCTATCCAATCAATGGTTGGACAACATAGAGAAACATTGGCACACATTCAGTCATCTTGTTAATCGTTCTCTTATAGTAGTCCCGGTTATCTGGAAAAATATTACCTATGGTGGCCAAGACCCTTTTTGAGATTTAAGTAAGTATATAGCTTTTGACTAATTGATAATAATTTAATTATATTGAAAAGAATTTTAGTAGAATCAAATTGCGATAACTTTTGATTTTATCGATAATAAAAAATTTAAATAATAATACCACTTTAAAGATGGCATGATACTTTAGGTTAAACAAGATACGGATTTCGCGAATAATATCTGAAATTTTAGGCGGAACTACAAAAAAGCTATCCAAAACCATTCGCAGTAATTAGCACAATGTATTTTGGGTGTTTCTTTAGCATATAAGCTTCCAGTTAGATTCCAGTTAGCTACCTGGAACCCTAAAATGCTAGCCAAAACCAGTAAACATCTACTGAAACCATATGAATTCGGTGATTATCATACGTAATATTATATTGTACCATGAACAAGACGCAATATAAGTTAAGTTTCACCAGCTAAAACATTAGCTGCCGGAACCGATGCACTTCCAGCTGTGACCCTAAGGAACCCAACCAAAACCCGATATTTACAACCCGGAACAAAACATATCATCCGGAACCATAATAAAGTTTGCCTAAACCACTGCCAGATAAACCTTTTTCTATTTTAAAATGTTAGCTGTTATAATTAATACAATATCAGTCGGGCCATTATAAAGAAGCAGATTTTTACCTTCCACCATCTGGTGACAAAGCATTTTGACCTATTTCGTAACTCATAAGCTCTCAGCTGGAACCCGGTATCAAAATTAAGTCAGTCGAAATAGAGGACATTAAAGCTAGCTGGGTCCAATTAAAATCATTATATACTCAACGTATAACGGGCAGGATCATTTTTGCTGGCATTAAATGATTGCAGCTAGTATTTGGTTGATTCCGGCTGAAATTTTAGATAGGGTGCAATGACATGTATGTGAGGCCCAAATATCAGCTGAAAAAAACGCGCTGGCAACACGAAAACTATAATTTCTGTCACGTATGAACTGTCAGCCCAAAAAAATCGTATATCACGACATTTTAATGATGTTAGCCCAAAAAACAAATGAGTTTTTCATTATAGATTTTTGATGCATATGAAGTTGTCCCAAATTTTAAAACAAAAACAATTTATGGCAATACTAAACCATACAGAATTTGACTATAGGCAAGTGTCAGCCAAAAAATGTTAAAAAATCTGTTTTTTATATACCAAACCATTATATATACCAAACCAATAATTATTCTGCCAACGAAAGAAAAAACCGCCATGTTTTAATGTCAGCCCAAAAATAAATCTGTCGTGATACTATCATTACTGTCCAGCTGTGACCCTAAGGAACCCAACCAAAACCCGATATTTACAACCCGGAACAAAACATATCATCCGGAACCATAATAAAGTTTGCCTAAACCACTGCCAGATAAACCTTTTTCTATTTTAAAATGTTAGCTGTTATAATTAATACAATATCAGTCGGGCCATTATAAAGAAGCAGATTTTTACCTTCCACCATCTGGTGACAAAGCATTTTGACCTATTTCGTAACTCATAAGCTCTCAGCTGGAACCCGGTATCAAAATTAAGTCAGTCGAAATAGAGGACATTAAAGCTAGCTGGGTCCAATTAAAATCATTATATACTCAACGTATAACGGGCAGGATCATTTTTGCTGGCATTAAATGATTGCAGCTAGTATTTGGTTGATTCCGGCTGAAATTTTAGATAGGGTGCAATGACATGTATGTGAGGCCCAAATATCAGCTGAAAAAAACGCGCTGGCAACACGAAAACTATAATTTCTGTCACGTATGAACTGTCAGCCCAAAAAAATCGTATATCACGACATTTTAATGATGTTAGCCCAAAAAACAAATGAGTTTTTCATTATAGATTTTTGATGCATATGAAGTTGTCCCAAATTTTAAAACAAAAACAATTTATGGCAATACTAAACCATACAGAATTTGACTATAGGCAAGTGTCAGCCAAAAAATGTTAAAAAATCTGTTTTTTATATACCAAACCATTATATATACCAAACCAATAATTATTCTGCCAACGAAAGAAAAAACCGCCATGTTTTAATGTCAGCCCAAAAATAAATCTGTCGTGATACTATCATTACTGTCAACCCAAAAAAGTAAAATAAAACAAAATATGTAGTTGATTATAATTCTGTATCGAATTAATTCGAGTATGGCCCCTGAATATGAATGGCTTTTAAATTATAGGATACATCAGAGCATTATACGGCATAAACATTTATTGGTGAATCGGGGGATTAAGGGCTCCCCATAGTCATTATCATAATCAACTACATATTTCGATGAATGATACTATCATCAGAATAATGACTATGGGGAGCCCTTAATCCCCCCGATTCCCCCAATAAATGTTTATGCCGTAGAATGCTCTGATGTATCCTATAATTTAAAAGCCATTCATATTCAGGGGCCATACTCGAATTAATTCGATACAGAATTATAATCAACTACATATTTTGTTTTATTTTACTTTTTTGGGTTGACAGTAATATTTTTCTTTAATGATAGTATCACGACAGATTTATTTTTGGGCTGACATTAAAACATGGCGGGATTTTCTTTCGTTGGCAGAATAATTATTGGTTTGGTATATATAAAAAAGAGTATTTTTTAACGGTTGTATCTTAATATTTTCTATCACGATAGTTTCATTTTTTCACGTCACTTGCATTAGTGTTGCCTGCTTTTAAATACGTAATTTTTTGGGCTAGAATTTTGGGCCAACTTCATATAGGTTGCAATGACTAAGATCGCATTGTGGTAATTGTGCATTGGTCCAGATGGTTCGCACTCGCTTGGAATGGTTCAGCCTGGATTTTGTACGGTCTCTCTCTCTCTCTCTCTCTCTCGCGCGAACTTGTATTGATTTGAATTTTAGATTCTGAATAATAGGTCAGAACGCATTGCGCTCATGGTGCAATGGTCCGGATGGATCTCAGTGACGATACTAGCTGATTGGTTATGTGTTGTAAAACTTCCTAAATAAATTATGCTCACTGGTTTCGGCTAGATTTTTATGGTTCCGGCTTGCATTCTAGTACTCATTTTTTAAAAGTCTGAATTGTTCTCAGTGACTCCATATGATGAAGCAAACTTTTGCTGGTTCTGGCTAGCATTGTATGGAACCACTGACTTTGTTATAATTATGGCTGAAACCTTAAACGTTGTACAAGCATCCGAAATTCATAATGCTGATCGTATAAGGATTCAATGGTCCCGTAATAATCAAGGTCTTTAACGCGGTTCCGCTATTTCGAGTGGTTCGGTTTCTACAGAAAAATCATATAGTGTACAATAAAGCACAACGCATCGAGCTACTAGGTACCGCCATAGTTTGTTTGGTTCCACCTTGGGTGAGTGAGACATCCAAAATATAATCTTTCTGCAATATTTAGAGAGCATCGTAACAGTTTGTGATTTTTGTTCTAAACTCTAAAGTTACTCTTTAACATTCTACTGGTAGGAGCCACCGATATTTGTGCTGTTTCGATTTAATAAATCTATGCTTGCAATGTAATGTAATGATTATGATTTTATGTAAACAATACTTCCAACAATGCATACATAAATTACAGTGTTTATACAATTATGTACAGAAGTAGGTTGATTTAATGGCCCAATCAGTAAAAATGTAATTGTTCAAGTAAAACTCCTTATAGACTCAGCAGACCATTTGCTAGAGAAATAATTAGCCCAAATTTATTATTTAAGTAGGAGTTTCTCGAAATCCGGAAATGTAAATCTGGTAATTGAATTGACTTATGAGCGTATACAAAGATATAACATGTGTGGAAAATTTATATTTATTATTTAAAATATTTATCATTTCTTGTATTTATCTAAGACTTTTGCACATAATTATAGGCACATACATGTTATACTTAGATAAACCAATATCGATTTGACTTAAATCTACATACATATTTACTTTCGCACTTTCATTTTCGTCATTCAAACAAGTAATTTTACTCGATCTACAAAATATGTCTATCCAAAATAATATCATAATATATAAGCATTCTTATACACAAGTCGATAGAGAGTCCCATAAATTGTATTCTAATCGTTATGCTCGATAATATATGTAAAGCCGTGCAAAGAATTGGCTGTAAATCGTTTTACCGCCTCAGATAACGATATGACATTACAACCGACATAATGCGTTCGCTTCGCGTTGTTTATCATTAAAGCGCCATAAATGTACGTCTGTTTGTACTTTCATTTTTATCGCACGCTGAGTCATCGCAAGTACGAGTCTACTTGCATGTCGTTTATGGTATATATAGATAGTGTTTTGTACATCAATTTTTGATAATTAATACGAGTATGTTTATCAATTTATAATTTATTTGGAATTCGTCCGCATGTGGTAATAACTACATGTTATTTAATAATATTCCATACTTAGACTAACCTGTTTACTCAAATAACTTACTGTTATGTAATCTAAGTATATATAAAGGTATGATGTTCGAGGGTCAATTTAAAGAGTTAAAACTTGGCAAACAAGGTGCCGCCAGAAAGTCAACTAACTGGACCTTGGTCACAGAATATATTTCGACTCGAATAATTGACCTCTATACATCAAAATAGGAGTGGTAATAATAGTTTAGATAGGTCGATAATAGATAGCGCTAGTATTTTTCAAAAAATTAAAATCGTTTATAAAATCTTCGCAGTGTACCTGTACAACTAAAATTTCCTCTCAAATGGCTCTCTCAATTTCAAATGCCACTTTCACATTGGCTGCATCAACCGTATTGCTGTTATTGGTAAAATTAAGACATTGCAGATGTACGATTTAGAAGACTCTGTCTGCATGATATTCAATGTGTTGGTAATTTCTTGCCCGAAGATGATCAGGAATATTTTTAATCGTAAGCTCTTTACAGTATTCATCACGATATGTTAACGGATGAAGTACGAACGAATAGGTACCGGGACGCGATCCCCAATATTACCGGAGTTTTTAATAAATAAAATTGTTTTAGATCTAGGATGTGGCATCTCCATTCGTTCAATGTCCTTGTCAAAGGCTGCTGAAACCGTAATTGGCGTTGATAATTCAGATATTATTTATCAGGCCATAGATATTATACGACGAGAAGAATAAGAATATTAAATTGGTGAAGGGTCGGATTGTGGATTGTGAACTTCCTATGAATAGATGTAACATTAGTACTGTGGGATACGATGGTACATGTTTACTCCTTTGATATGTCATGTATGAAAAACGAAGCTCTAAAGGAGGCGACCATAGAAATCTGTAAACCAGAATGTGTTCTTACCTCATCGAATGTTATAGCGGATTATTATTTAATGACGGTGGATACAAACTGCCCTAATTTCATATACGATTTTAAATTAAATGTTACAAAGGGTGGAAAATTAACCGCAATAGCTGGCTATTTTGATACATTTTTTGAGTTACCGAATCCGATTAGCTTGGAAACTCATTAGAAACAAATCGTATTCTATATGAAGGAAGAGATTGAGGTAAACGAAGGGAATTCCACCACTGGGAAATGTATATGCCGGCACGTTTTAAAATATAGTTTAAATTAAAAGTTTATTTGTTTGGTGCATTAAAATCACTTCTTTATTTTTTATATAAAGTCGTAACATTTAATTATAGTTTTGTATTTATTTGCATTTCTAAAATTGTAAATATTTCTAGATTTGGAGCATATGGGAATCCAAGATTTAGTAGTGGGATTCGTTGTGATGTGGGATGAGGTGGTGGTAGGATAGGTGGCATATTATGGATATTATTATTCCCCACTAGAGTTGCAGGTTGGGGATTCCCGATCGAAGTAGGAGTTGTCGAGCTATATTGATGGATGGCGCACCATGCTAGACTCAGATAAATTTTTTATATTTGGTATTGCCAATAATATCCTGAAGTTTGATATTATTGGCTTTACAACGGAATTTGTAGTCGATGCTATTGTATTATTTAGTGGAATATATCCAATGCGTTTACTCGATTCGCATTTGTATACCGATTAGGATTATTTACACTGATACTCGCAAATGGCGCTGGTTGGTATTCTTCATAATAATCGTGCACTCTGCTATTTGTTTGTGCGGTATTCCGAATAAACCGATCCCACATATTCAACAAACGTATGGTTTTCTCCAGTATACCGCCGAATGTGGTGTTAAATCATTTGATTGGGTAAAAGCTCGATCGAAATTTGTACGAACGCCACTTATATGGCCGAATGCCGGTTTGGTGTGCTTTGGTCAAATCGAATAAAAGGTTTCGCGTGCAGATTCACAATTTGAAACGAATTTATATCCGTATGGTAGCCGTCATTGGTACTGATTTGCTCACTGTTTGACAATGATGACACAAACAATTTGACAGATAGTCGAAGAGAGAGAATATATGTTTACACTGCTAACATTTTTAATGTTTACAACGTGATTTTTTTTTCAAAATTAGAGCCATCTATTGGCGTGAGTAAGAACTACTTTAGAGGTATTGTCAACAAATTATGGTTTCTCTAACTGTCGTTTTTGTAGTATATTCTGTGCCTTTGTGTAGTGGTACTTATTTATCCGACGAAATATGTTATGATCAAACTATTTGTCGTATCATCTAAGATTGGACAAAATGTTTATAATGGCCTCTTCTATCACTACCATGGAGCCATATTATGCAACCTCCATTGCTCAATGCTCCAATTGATGTGTTCGCGAGTAAATTCGAGTCGCTCTTTGCGGTGGCGTGCTTTCAATTTTGGGCCTCTAGTGGGCCGTCTTGGTGAGGTTGGCTTCCTTCAAGCGTCTTCTTACTGTCCATTGACTAACAGTTCAATCTCGAACGTATCTTAGCTCCTGCTGCACATCGACGCCCGTGAGATGGCGATTTTGCCGTGAAGTTAGGACGATAAATCGATCATCCTTCTCAGATGTACACTGATACCGGCTGGTATTTGGTCTCCGATTGAAGGAGCGACTTCTCGCTGATTGCGTCTTTCTTGCAATAAAGCAACAACTTGTGCGGTTGTTCTGGAGTACCATCCATGATTTTGAGGAAACAACGAATGAATCTGTTAGAGATTTGTTCAGGTCAATGTATGATAAGTGATGACTGGACCGATGGCAAATATCAGTCAAGGTGGTATTATACTCGTACAGGAGATTGCAACACGTTCAATTGTTTTCACCAAAACATCGCATTTTGCTACGATTGCTTTAATTTGAAAAGTATTGTTTAGATTTTAATGATAAAGGTGCCCTTGTAAAGATAACATACTAAGCTGTCAAAAACAATATTTTATGAACATCGGTTAAGCCATTTTGAAAAATACGCCTTTTTGGATGCGCGGAAGTTTGAGTCGATTTAGTTGCTCGCGAGTGTAGTAGTAATTTAAAACATATTATAATTAGCAGATAACCAACCCAACAGATCTTAAAGCTTTCTGAGAGCATTTTCTTTTTCTTTGAGATTATATCCTTGACTATTTAAAAAAAACGTAAAAATTAAAGTAATTATGACGCGTTGCCTATGCCACATAATTTCTAACGTCTTGTGGCTTTCGCCATCATGCAAGAATCAAGAAGATTTTAACTTCCAATTTAGAAGTTTAAATCCGCCACTAATTAGTATCAGATGCGCAATCATAAACGCCACACAGCAATTTTAGACGGTATTCAAATTGTATATTGAAAAGCAGCAAGAATTTTACCAGTTTTATTCTGATGTTGTAAAATACCTTACAAGTTGGATTAGCAAAATTGTACGAGAAAAGCTTTAAAGTTTTTTCTCGTACAATTTTGCTAATTATTCTAGCGTTCTAATGACATCGGAAGATCCTCTTGTCGTAAAATATACTGGAAGTTAGCATCGGAAGGACATTTTTACTTCTCCACCAGATTCTTGTTATCATTACTGGATTTTGCATTTACTTTATAGTTCTGGGAATCGATAGCCAGCTGAATTTTGATAAATGCTTTTTGCTCAACATAGCAAAAGAAAATGCAGCACCTTGGTGTTGCTTTAGACAGTAAACTTTTCTGGAAATTTCGCCTTGACAGTAAACTTGAAAAAGCCATTGCCATTTTTTGGCGATTCAGATTTAGGAAATGCTGAGGATGGCATTAGGGCTTGACTCCCAATAGCTTATGTTTATTTAAAAATCTCTGGTTTTACCTATGGTACCTTACACTTCTGTTGTTTGGTAGCCTACGGTTAAATCAAATAACAAATCGTTCTTGCGAAACTGTACAGTCTACAAGACTGAATCTTCGACTCCTATATTTGCATTGCAAAGAATCTTGTTTCTGCGCCCACTACAGTCGTTCATGTTAGGCATGGCTTGGCACTTGGAACATTGGTACTTGGAACATTTTCCGTTTGATTGCATGGCATAGACAACAAATTTACAATTTATTTAATTCATCTATACCAGAAATCAATATGGTTAATGATAAATTGCTTCCAGAGTTCTGCTTTGATAATTATTTTTCGGTGATTTATCCACCGAGGGACTTGTGGATGTCGCAATAACTGAGTCGCTAGTATTTTGCGCCGACAGTTCTCACTGGACTTCAAATGAACTACGATCATAAGAGAGCCTAGGACTAAACTGCACCGTGTTCCAAGCCGAGCTGATATGCGGAGGTAATATTTTGTGTAGATAGTGTCTGTGCTCAATTCTTTACGAAAACCTACGACCAATTCCTAAATGGTTAAGGACTGTAAACATTTTATCGGCCTTGGTTGCTCTAGTAATTGTGTCAAGGTTTATGTGGGTTCTAGCTCTTTGTGATATGGAGGAAATTTGATGTTTTAGCTAAAGCGGTTTCACTTCTGGAGTTCATTGGGCTTGAACCGGCTGCACTCTTGACCTTTAATAATAGTAAGAAAGCTATTATGAACTACATTCATTATCAGGCTAAGATTAATTAGCTTTCTTTCACTATCTGCCAAAAGGTAAAGTACTTAATTTGTGAACCTTACCTGAGGGTACTTTATTAACGTTTTATCTTTGAAGAAATGCCAGGTCAGAGCAGAATTTTTGTCGCTATTCTGATCGACCACGACTGTTTTAAACTTTAGTTACAACGAATGGGCCTTCTTCAAGGTTCCTTGTGACGACTGCCTTGAAGAGGACGAGGACCGCATTCACTTTGTTTGCAGTTTTTTATGTTCGCAGTTGTCCAGAGAAGTAGATCGATCCCGGTTTCTTAACCATAGGTCTTTGAATACAGGTCAGTTGCCTTACCTGCTCTGGTTTAAGCTTATGCAGTTCACCAGAGCAACCGAGTGCATTTGCCAATTGTGATAAAATCTCGGTTTGCACCATTAGCCCAGGATGACATTGAGTGAGGAACCTGCTTTGGTTCCAGCACCAATTTTAATAATAATAATTTGAAATCTCCCTCGTATGAGGTTGAATGGAACTATTTCAGGTCCGAAACTCCATCATTAAATACCTTTCAGCTATTTTCTAAATTTACTTACGAAATAACGGAGCCTACGGAAACCCTGGTATTTACACGTATAGATAAGAAATCGCGTTTTAGCACTCGTATCAATTAGCAATTAATACACTAATTTACTAATTTTTATTTACTAATTTCAGGATTTCCAAACATATGGAACCGGAAGCGTCTTTAAGGATCGCTCGATGTGAAATCGGACAGCTGGGTGCCTTTATTCCAACACTGTTTCTGCAGAACATGTCAGCACTATTGAAACCTTAATCGGATCGGCAGACAAAACCAAGTTAATTCTCCTTGTCGAGCTTAGTTATAGCATCCATGGAAAAGAGAAGAATCTCATGCGGCAGCAATTTGACAATTTGTAGCTCCAACATGAGGGTAAATCCACTTGAGCAACCGTAATAATAGCGAAGTACAAAATTTAAATTGAATGCGCACACAAATCATATATTTTGTATTCATTATGCCCTGCCTATCATGAATTAAACGACAAAAAAAATCTGTTTTATTTGATTAAACTACCCATCCACTTTTATTCGCCTGGTACATGACATCAATTTCAATATTGCTTGAACTAAGCGGCAACGTGGGGAAAAGGGGAATATATTTTATATTTTGTTTTGTTTTTCACTATTTCATATTACTGCTCACCTGGTGGTACACGACAAACAATTCAATAATGCCAAAAATGAAAATCCACAATTTACGAAAAAACCGAGAAAAATGTGAGCACATTTTTCAGAATATTTTACCAGGCGCACATAATTTAAAAGAATACAAAAATTAATAATTATTTCGCCCATGCGCAAATATGAACTAAACGGCAACATGGGGAAAAGGGGAATATTTATATTATTTTCGATTTTACTTCTTCACATTTTTGCTTGCCTGGTACATGACAAAAATTGTAATATCACAATTTATGAAAAAACCGAGAAAAATGTGAGCACAGTTTTCAGAATATTTTATTACCAGGCGCACATAATTTAAAAGAATACAAAAATTAATAATTATTTCGCCCATGCGCAAATATGAACTAACCGGCAACATGGGGAAAAGGGGAATATTTATATTATTTTCGATTTTACTTCTTCACATTTTTGCTTGCCTGGTACATGACAAAAATTGTAATATCACAATTTATGAAAAAACCGAGAAAAATGTGAGCACATTTTTCAGAATATTTTACCAGGCGCACATAATTTAGAAGCCACAAAAATTAATTATTTTGTCCATGCGCAAATATGAACTAAACGGCAACATGGGGAAAAGGGGAATATTTATATTATTTTCGATTTTACTTCTTCACATTTTTGCTTGCCTGGTACATGACAAAAAATGTAATATCACAATTTATGAAAAAACCGAGAAAAATGTGAGCACAGTTTTCAGAATATTTTACCAGGCGCACATAATTTAAAAGAATACAAAAATTAATAATTATTTCGCCCATGCGCAAATATGAACTAACCGGCAACATGGGGAAAAGGGGAATATTTATATTATTTTCGATTTTACTTCTTCACATTTTTGCTTGCCTGGTACATGACAAAAATTGTAATATCACAATTTATGAAAAAACCGAGAAAAATGTGAGCACATTTTTCAGAATATTTTACCAGGCGCACATAATTTAAAAGAATACAAAAATTAATAATTATTTCGCCCATGCGCAAATATGAACTTTAGGCAACATGGGGAAAAGGGGAATATTTATATTATTTTCGATTTTACTTCTTCACATTTTTGCTTGCCTGGTACATGACAAAAATTGTAATATCACAATTTATGAAAAAACCGAGAAAAATGTGAGCACATTTTTCAGAATATTTTACCAGGCGCACATAATTTAGAAGCCACAAAAATTAATTATTTTGTCCATGCGAAAATATGAACTAAACGGCAAATATGAACTAACCGGCAACATGGGGAAAAGGGGAATATTTATATTATTTTCGATTTTACTTCTTCACATTTTTGCTTGCCTGGTACATGACAAAAATTGCAATATCACATTTATGAAAAAACCGACAAAAATGTGAGCACATTTTTCAGAATATTTTACCAGGCGCACATAATTTAAAAGAATACAAAAATTAATAATTATTTCGCCCATGCGCAAATATGAACTAACCGGCAACATGGGGAAAAGGGGAATATTTATATTATTTTCTATTTTGCTTGGCTGGTACATGACAAAAATTGCAATATCACAATTTATGAAAAGACCCGAGAAAAATGTGAGCACATTTTTCAGAATATTTTACCAGGCGCACATAATTTAAAAGAATACAAAATTTAATAATTATTTCGCCCATGCGCAAATATGAACTAACCGGCAACATGGGGAAAAGGGGAATATTTATATTATTTTCGATTTTACTTCTTCACATTTTTGCTTGCCTGGTACATGACAAAAATTGTAATATCACAATTTATGAAAAAACCGAGAAAAATGTGAGCACAGTTTTCAGAATATTTTACCAGGCGCACATAATTTAAAAGAATACAAAAATTAATAATTATTTCGCCCATGCGCAAATATGAACTAACCGGCAACATGGGGAAAAGGGGAATATTTATATTATTTTCGATTTTACTTCTTCACATTTTTGCTTGCCTGGTACATGACAAAAATTGTAATATCACAATTTATGAAAAAACCGAGAAAAATGTGAGCACATTTTTCAGAATATTTTACCAGGCGCACATAATTTAAAAGAATACAAAAATTAATAATTATTTTGCCCATGCGCAAATATGAACTAACCGGCAACATGGGGAAAAGGGGAATATTTATATTATTTTCGATTTTACTTCTTCACATTTTTGCTTGCCTGGTACATGACAAAAATTGTAATATCACAATTTATGAAAAAACCGAGAAAAATGTGAGCACATTTTTCAGAATATTTTACCAGGCGCACATAATTTAGAAGCCACAAAAATTAATTATTTTGTCCATGCGCAAATATGAACTAAACGGCAACATGGGGAAAAGGGGAATATTTATATTATTTTCGATTTTACTTCTTCACATTTTTGCTTGCCTGGTACATGACAAAAATTGCAATATCACATTTATGAAAAAACCGACAAAAATGTGAGCACATTTTTCAGAATATTTTACCAGGCGCACATAATTTAAAAGAATACAAAAATTAATAATTATTTCGCCCATGCGCAAATATGAACTAACCGGCAACATGGGGAAAAGGGGAATATTTATATTATTTTCGATTTTACTTCTTCACATTTTTGCTTGCCTGGTACATGACAAAAATTGCAATATCACATTTATGAAAAAACCGACAAAAATGTGAGCACATTTTTCAGAATATTTTACCAGGCGCACATAACTTAAAAGAATACAAAAATTAATAATTATTTCGCCCATGCGCAAATATGAACTAACCGGCAACATGGGGAAAAGGGGAATATTTATATTATTTTCGATTTTACTTCTTCACATTTTTGCTTGCCTGGTACATGACAAAAATTGCAATATCACAATTTATGAAAAGAACCGAGAAAAATGTGAGCACATTTTTCAGAATATTTTACCAGGCGCACATAATTTAAAAGAATACAAAAATTAATAATTATTTCGCCCATGCGCAAATATGAACTAACCGGCAACATGGGGAAAAGGGGAATATTTATATTATTTTCTATTTTACTTCTTCACATTTTTGCTTGCCTGGTACATCACAAAAATTGCAATATCACATTTATGAAAAAACCGAGAAAAATGTGAGCACATTTTTCAGAATATTTTACCAGGCGCACATAATTTAAAAGAATACAAAAATTAATAATTATTTCGCCCATGCGCAAATATGAACTAACCGGCAACATGGGGAAAAGGGGAATATTTATATTATTTTCTATTTTACTTCTTCACATTTTTGCTTGCCTGGTGCATCACAAAAATTGCAATATCACATTTATGAAAAAACCGAGAAAAATATGAGAACATTTTTCAGAATATTTTACCAGGCGCACATAATTTAAAAGAATACAAAAATTAATAATTATTTCGCCCATGCGCAAATATGAACTAACCGGCAACATGGGAAAAGGGGAATATTTATATTATTTTCGATTTTACTTCTTCACATTTTTGCTTGCCTGGTACATGACAAAAATTGCAATATCACAATTTATGAAAAAACCGAGAAAAATGTGAGCACATTTTTCAGAATATTTTACCAGGCGCACATAATTTAAAAGAATACAAAAATTAATAATTATTTCGCCCATGCGCAAATATGAACTAACCGGCAACATGGGGAAAAGGGGAATATTTATATTATTTTCGATTTTACTTCTTCACATTTTTGCTTGCCTGGTACATCACAAAAATTGCAATATCACATTTATGAAAAAACCGAGAAAAATGTGAGCACATTTTTCAGAATATTTTACCAGGCGCACATAATTTAAAAGAATACAAAAATTAATAATTATTTCGCCCATGCGCAAATATGAACTAACCGGCAACATGGGGAAAAGGGGAATATTTATATTATTTTCTATTTTACTTCTTCACATTTTTGCTTGCCTGGTACATCACAAAAATTGCAATATCACATTTATGAAAAAACCGACAAAAATATGAGAACATTTTTCAGAATATTTTACCAGGCGCACATAATTTAAAAGAATACAAAAATTAATAATTATTTCGCCCATGCGCAAATATGAACTAACCGGCAACATGGGGAAAAGGGGAATATTTATATTATTTTCGATTTTACTTCTTCACATTTTTGCTTGCCTGGTACATGACAAAAATTGCAATATCACAATTTATGAAAAAACCGAGAAAAATGTGAGCACATTTTTCAGAATATTTTACCAGGCGCACATAACTTAAAAGAATACAAAAATTAATAATTATTTTTCCCATGCGCAAATATGAACTAACCGGCAACATGGGGAAAAGGGGAATATTTATATTATTTTCGATTTTACTTCTTCACATTTTTGCTTGCCTGGTACATGACAAAAATTGCAATATCACATTTATGAAAAAACCGACAAAAATGTGAGCACATTTTTCAGAATATTTTACCAGGCGCACATAACTTAAAAGAATACAAAAATTAATAATTATTTTGCCCATGCGCAAATATGAACTAACCGGCAACATGGGGAAAAGGGGAATATTTATATTATTTTCGATTTTACTTCTTCACATTTTTGCTTGCCTGGTACATGACAAAAATTGCAATATCACATTTATGAAAAAACCGACAAAAATGTGAGCACATTTTTCAGAATATTTTACCAGGCGCACATAACTTAAAAGAATACAAAAATTAATAATTATTTTGCCCATGCGCAAATATGAACTAACCGGCAACATGGGGAAAAGGGGAATATTTATATTATTTTCGATTTTACTTCTTCACATTTTTGCTTGCCTGGTACATGACAAAAATTGCAATATCACATTTATGAAAAAACCGACAAAAATGTGAGCACATTTTTCAGAATATTTTACCAGGCGCACATAATTTAAAAGAATACAAAAATTAATAATTATTTCGCCCATGCGCAAATATGAACTAACCGGCAACATGGGGAAAAGGGGAATATTTATATTATTTTCGATTTTACTTCTTCACATTTTTGCTTGCCTGGTACATGACAAAAATTGTAATATCACAATTTATGAAAGAACCGAGAAAAATGTGAGCACATTTTTCAGAATATTTTACCAGGCGCACATAACTTAAAAGAATACAAAAATTAATAATTATTTCGCCCATGCGCAAATATGAACTAACCGGCAACATGGGGAAAAGGGGAATATTTATATTATTTTCGATTTTACTTCTTCACATTTTTGCTTGCCTGGTACATGACAAAAATTGCAATATCACAATTTATGAAAAAACCGAGAAAAATGTGAGCACATTTTTCAGAATATTTTACCAGGCGCACATAATTTAAAAGAATACAAAAATTAATAATTATTTCGCCCATGCGCAAATATGAACTAACCGGCAACATGGGGAAAAGGGGAATATTTATATTATTTTCGATTTTACTTCTTCACATTTTTGCTTGCCTGGTACATGACAAAAATTGTAATATCACAATTTATGAAAGAACCGAGAAAAATGTGAGCACATTTTTCAGAATATTTTACCAGGCGCACATAACTTAAAAGAATACAAAAATTAATAATTATTTCGCCCATGCGAAATAATTATTAATTTTTTTTTAAACAAACGAAATAAAAATGCTTAATTAGATCTGTACGGACTTAATTTGTTTATTCTTAAAATGGTATTTTATTATGTTTAGTGACTGAATTTTAAATAATTAGAATTTTTATTTTAATTATCAGCAAAAGAAAAAATAACTTAAAAATTATCAAATCAAAATGAATTCTTCGTCTAACCACTTTTCTTATATTTTGCATGATTATTTTTTCTTGTTTTTCTTTTTATTGCTGTTGTGACGATAGAAAAATATATTCTTAATAATAATTAACAATAAATAAATAGAATAATAATAGTTTCTAATGATTTTCAGAACAAAAAATATTAATAATATTGAAGTTGTTTCTCTATCTAATAATTTATCTGGTTTTATGTTTTTGCGTGTGCATTATGTCTAACTAAATTCAAATAACTTAAGACCGTTTAACTTATTTACAATAAGACTGTTTGTATGTAAGACGTAAATGAGAAAAAAAAATCACAAAATATTTAAGCAGCTTAATACCAGATGAATTTTAGATTTTGATTATAAGATTTTGTAACTTATTCTTAAATCTTTAACATATTTACTCGGGTAGTTCGAAGCTAATATCCAAATCGACTTCTTTTGCTAGATGCACAATTTTCGATAAGTGCACAGCTAAATTTGCGGCTTCACCTAAATCGTCACGAGGCAAGATACGTAGTTTTGATTTCTTAATTATGTCCTTAGCTTCATTCACCATTTGTCCTTGGAGCCGTACAATAATTGGAGTTTTAAGGTTGAGTTCTTTTGCAGCGGCAATAATACCCTCGGCAATAATGTCACATCGGATGATACCACCAAAAATATTTACCATAATACACATACATTTTGGATCTAGAGTAATAATCTTAAAGGCTTCCTGTAAAATAAGAAAAGAAAATTTAAATACGACTTTACGGGAAAATATTTAAATAAAATTTTACTTTAACAGCATCTGCTGTGGCAGCACCACCAACGTCCAAGAAATTAGCTGGATCACCACCATACAACTTAATAATATCCATTGTGGCCATAGCTAAACCAGCACCATTTACCATGCATCCAATTGAACCATCCAACGCAATGTAGTTTAATTCAAATTTGGCCGCAGCGACCTCCTTTGGATCTTCTTGGCTCGTATCTCTCATGGCAAAGAGTTCCTTTTGCCGAAAGTGAGCGTTATCGTCAAACCGGAATTTAGCATCTAACGCGTAGACTGTTAATTAAAAAAATACTATTTTAGAATTATGGAATATTTGTTTAGTTTGCCAGACACCAATTTACCAAGCACAATAAATGTTAAGGGGGGACCATACAGAAATGAATTTTATAAAAACTTGTATTGGACCAGTATTCCAAAGTAATAATATTTTAAAATTGTTGCACTTGTCCAAAGATCGCAGTGCCGAGAATTCCCGATGGCTAAAAAACCATTTGACCAGTAGTAACGGATATTATCTGTGTATTTTAATTGGAATTTTTGTTAAATATTATTAAAAACTCGTGGCACAAGAAACCGGTCCGCAAGTAGGATACTACAAAATTTATTCAGGTAAATAATAGGATCAATGAGTTTTGGAAAGGCGGAAAACCTTTAAAGGCGATTTGATCATATTTTTCGGGAAATTAGTAGTGGATAATTAGTATTTCAACGTTATATGTACATAATTCTAAACTTAGTTACCTAACTACAAAAAATATTATCAGATAAGCTATTATAGGTAATTAAAAATCCTTAAACCAAAAATTATTGTTAGCAAACAATGGTTTAGTGTGTAAAATGTAGTGTAATATATGACCTTAACCAATCGGAGTCTAATAAAAAATCCAAAACGTAGTAAATCTCTTAACGTTTTGAGAACACGAAAATAAAGAATGTATCGCTCTCTAAGCAAAAGTACATATTTGAATGACTTTGTTACGCAATTAAAGAAAGGTTTAAGATCACTCTAATCTTAAATTTACTTACATGTTCCCGCTGACAAAACGATGCATGAAAATGAAAAATAATTTTAAATTAAATAATCTAATCCAATTTGTTTGTTTTTGTGTGGGGGAAACACTATGTGGAAATGACTTATTAACTTAAAAGCATTAAACTGTACTTACATTTTTCACAGGCATCTTCAGCATATGGATTAATTTCAACCAGTAAAGCATCCTTTTTAACAAAAATATCGTACATATTTAACAACATTTGAGCGGTTTCTTCAGATTGTGGTCCCATGCCAACACGTTTAGCAATCTATTTTGCGTACAAAGGCATCAATCAGATCAAGTAATATTTTTTAAGGATTATTTGACTTACATCTAGTGCACATTCTTTTGACAAGCCTGTCATAACGTCAATCGGTTGATAAATAATTGCGTCTGGATCTTCAGCAGCCACCTCTTCAATGTTAATACCACCTTGGGACGATGCAATCACAACTGGCCCACCAAAGGCTCGTTCTAACATTACAGCGAAGTAAAATTCGCGTCGTGGGAATTTACGTTCAGCAACCATAACTTTATTACAAATTCTACCAGCGGCACCGGTTTGTTTTGTAACGAGGAGTTGATTAAGCATCTGCTTCGATATTTTTGCAGCTTCTTCGGGGCTGGAATATTATAAACAATTATGTAAACAAAATGGTTTAAGTTTCATATTTACATACTCGTTGACCATTCGAACGCCGCTTTTAAATCCATTTTTAAATGTACCCTTGCCTCGACCTCCAGCCAAGACTTGAGCCTTTAATACCAAATTGTTTGTGTTTAATTTCTTTGCGATTTCCCGTGCTTCTTGATCGGTATGCGCCACACCAAATCTAAAAATGATACCAAATGCATTGAATATTGAGAGGTATCGTTATCTCAAATAGATTCGGTTATATGTTCAAAGTTATGACGCAAATTTTTTAGACTTTGTACACAAACATTACATTGTATTATTAGGAAGTTAAACTTTGCTGCTAATAGATAACGCAACATAAGCGATTGAAGTCTAATTTTGTTGTTTACAATATCAATTAAAAATTCTTACTTAGGTGTAGCGATCCCTCCTTGATTGAGTAGAGTATATGATACATGTTCCTGGACATTTAAATTTCTTACTTGGACGCCAGCCCCTAAAATCTAAAATAGTAAATCCATAAATAGTTTTAAAGTGCACACTGTTTAATTGCTACGTCACAAAATCATTTAATTGTTTCCAATTCTTTTTTTAATTTCGTGAATTATTTGCGTAACACAATCTAATTTTTTTCTCGTTTTTCGTCTCGCAAATTTTTGTTGTCATTATGTAAGACACTGGGCTAAGAAAAAAAACTTATCCAAGATCAAATTAGCAAGAAGCGATAAAATTTGGTTAAATTTTTTTTTACATTCCGCGAAATTATTTGAATGTGAATATTTATTACGTCAACTCGTATAATTATAGTATCAAGAATTACAATAAATAATTTATCACAAGCTGTACGCGATAATTTTAAGTCACGTTTTTTTGTTATATCTGCTACATTGCTCATGAATCACTTTGAAACTTACTTTTGCACTATTCCTCCGTAAAATTGAACCTGCAACTACAGCTCCACAATTCAAAACAGACGCCATGTTTTTTTAATAGAATATTATTTTATTTCCACTTCGTTTTTATTTTTCAATGAAGCAATCAACCACTTTGGACATGGACGGGAAAATCACAAATGTCACTTCGATGAGAAAATTTTTTTGTCAAGGAATTTAGTACAAAAATGTTAGTACTAAAAATCATGTGCGAACACAACCGATACTTCAAAATAACCGGCTCCAATTCAAAATGTACAATTTGTATTTTTTATCCGCTAAATATAATTTAAACATTAAAATCTATCAACTAATTGTATAATATGGGATTCTTCTTGATTACGCCACTCCAAATCACCAGCATCGCCCAAATTTCCGGCATATTCTATAAAAAAAATGCGTTTTATGTGCATGTTCACCTACTTACAATTTAAATTAGAATGTCGGAAATTGATAACTTTACCTCGCATAACGCTTCGGATAGTCTTCATCGAAGCACCTCTTAAATTTAATATTTGGACAATTCTCTGCTTGACCGTATCTGCCGTTGTACTAACTTCAAGTATAATATATCCTATTAGTTGCAGAACAAACAGGCCACCAGCCAGCCGCTTAGAATATATTTCATCTTCCGCTTCTTCATCATCCACATCCCGTTCCATATGATCGATTTGCTTATCGATGACATCAACTTTATCCAAATATTTCAAATGCAGCTCCATTAATCGATCCACCTTTTCATGATCATTCTCTGTGAATTTAGCCAAAAGCCTCTGTCTCTGCGACCCTTTACAGTTTCGCAGCATACTGGAAATAATCGAAATAACATGTTCCTCATACTCCTCGATACTGAGCATACGTTTCTTGCTTCGTTTCGGTGTTTTCATAAATAGCGGAAATATAGTTCGCAAGCCAAGTATGTCAACAAATTTATTACAATTGTCACGACCATCCGGACCCGACATTGCGTGATCCAAAACTTTTAGAGAACCATTCCGCGACAATTTTTTCTCGCGTAACATTAAATTCATTAGCTGAAGCCCTTCACCCTTTAAAAATCGTTCCCGATTTTCCTTCGCCATTAGTGCTGAACACATGCAATTAAATAGATTTTCCATGTACTCTTGCTCGTCTGTGGTCGACGGATCATGTCGCTTGTACACAGCCAGTTGCTGGAGCAAAACATCGATTCCGTCCAGAGTTCCCAATAAAAGTCGATTATCATTTGTATCTTGCAACAAAATCGATAAAATTTCACTGCAATACAATCGATTTGGTTCAAATGGTATTTTGGCTTTTAATCGTTTTAGCAACCATTGCAACAGTCCTTGCTCGGCCGCTTCCTTACATATATCAGTTTTAATTTCGGTTAAATTTTCATAAATCGCCAACGTATTATGAACTCCATCCGCTTCTTCTTTTACACTTTCATCCAATCTATCTAAATTTTGTACTAGAAGTGCGCATGCTTGCTGCTTCCGTAGCGTTTCAATCAGTACTTCAGCCCCATCTAAACTCTCGTGTAGAATATCAACATCGGTCATCTCTTGAAGCAAATCGACTACGGCTACACTTATATCGGTATTTTGATGCGACAGCAATTCCAATAAACTGGGTATAGCATTTAATTCAACAAATACAGGATATAAATCAGGAACTGTTGCCACAGCATGTAAATCATATATAGCCGCATGAAGATCAACTTCGCTTTCCATAAATTTTTCCGGTTGTTCCGAAAATTTTATACGCATTTCTTGATTTTTGAGTACACGTTTCTCGAAGATGAGAATCATTTTCTTCAATCCGACTTCATCGAGCACATCACCTTCGGCTTCCTCCTTTTCAACATACTGTAAAATATTTAATCGTTCTTCTTCGGTTATCTCAGGCTCTTTGGTTGACGAAAGCATTCGCTTCATCGACTGGGCATCATTTCCATTATGTGATTTAATCGACCTCTTATGAATGTGATGGATCGGTTTCTCCTCAATTTCCTGGTCCTCATCATCGCTTTCGTTAGGACGTTTTGGGGTTTGCTCAGGCTGAGAATAAACAATTTAGACATAACTATAACATAACCTCAAAATACAATTTTGGAAATTCAATATGTATTTGTGATACATTTGTATATTTACTTTATAAGAGAGTAATTCACCAATATCCATAACAACTATGTTCTTTAAATTAGTTAATAATATTTGTTTTATGTTATCAAAATGTTTAGAAAATGCTAAACTATTTGAGGGTTGACAGTTTGACAGTCAAATCTACACTGAAATATAATTTGACAAGTTCAATTTAGTGTAAACTGGAATCCTTCTTCATGCATTCCTACACAAAATTGTGTACTACACTTTTTCAGATTTGAAAAGCTCGATAATTAACCAATATCTATACAATAGACAATAATCAACCAAAATCTACAATTAATCTGAAAAATCTCCATTTCCAAAATTCTAAATAACACAATTTTGTTTTTTTTATAAATTTATTTCATTTTCTTGTTGAAATCTATAAATTTATTCAACTTTAGGAGCACCCACATCTTCTTTAACATCCAAATTGGAAACTACTGGTGGCTTGAATTTTAATTCTGTTTTAGGAGTAGCATAAATAGTTTCTTCTTTTGGCTCCACAACAGAAACATTATCTGGCAAGGGTTTCTTTGGCCCAATTTTGCCGTGTGTATCCCAAGGTAACATAATTTTAACCTTAATACCAAGAACACCTTGTCTCAAAAGTACGTGGCGTGTAGCTGTATCAACATAATCATTACATGGATCACCGGAATGGATCATCAAACCATCAACGAATTTCATTGACTTAGCACGTTGTCCTCTTAATTTCCCTGAAACAACGACTTCACAGCCTTTTGCACCAGATTCCATGATGAATCGTAGAACACCATAACAAGCACGACGTACAGCAAGACCACCGATAAGTTTATAACGGAGTGACTCGGCTTGTGCGATAGCGCATAATCCACGGGTAGCTACTTTTTCTGCATATAATTCGATTGTACCTGGAGTAAAATGGAATCTAAAATAAAAAATTAAAAAATGAACAATATTTAAATGGAACTACAAATGCGAAAACTACCTCTTTTGAACGACAGCAGTCAATTCTCGGATACGACGACCTTTTTCGCCCAAAACACTTTGGGTTCGGGTAGCAATGATAATAATTTCAGTTCTGGCTGTTGTAACACGAACCTCAACACCGGAATAGCCATCCTCAGCTAATTCCCGGGTCAAGAATTCGTTCAATTCTGCCTTGAACATGCCATCGGCAACAAACTGTAAATACAAAAAGATTGAGGTTAGAATATATTATTGCTAATAAGATAAATTCCAATATAAACAACTATTTACATATAACTATAATAATTTTAATTTTAACCATAGATGACGAATAATTAAATAAAATGAGATTTATTAAAATATCCAGCGTCTAAACCTACATGGTCGGATATTCATTTCGTTATTTTACCCCTTATGTGACACATTTCACTATTTTTATATATTTCGTCGATACATTAAACAAATTACTTTAATTTTTTTGAATATTTATGTAATTTTTACTTAATTTACCTTGCGTTTTTTGGATATTGCCACACTCATTTTTAATAAACTTCGATTTAACAAAACGTGGAGCGAAGGAAAGAAAGATGGATGGATTCCAATATGGCTGTCATCAAAATTTTGCTATAAAAATTTGCCATACAATTTCGATATTTTCGAGAGTACTATAAAAATCGTGCTATAAAATTACAATTACGCCCAAACGACCAAACAATGGATTTATCGCCCAACCAGTCAAAAATAAGAACTTTAAAGAAAAATAAGAATTCTGATGTTCTGATGTTGTTTTGACAATCCAACCATGCACAACTTAACATATAATTCTAAAGTCATAATTAGAATATATTACTGCTAATGAGACAAATTCCAATATAAACAACTATACACATAACTATAAAAAATTTAATTTTAACCATAGCTGACGAATAATTACATAAATGAATGAGATTTATTAAAATGTCCAGTGTGTAAACCTACATGGTCGGATATTCAAAATCAGTGCGATGTTAATTTTACAACTTTTACTACTTATATTTTGAGTAATTTAGAAACAAACATTTAATTATAGAAACATAACAAACATTTAATAATAGAAAAGCCACGACTAATATTTAATTGAGTTTTTAAACAACGTGCACAATTCAATCTAATTTTTAGGCTAGGTTTCATAAATCCAATAATTTTATCTTATTATTTAAATAACTTTATATATTAATTTATTAATTAATTATACAATCAGAATAATTTCCGCCATTTTATTTAATAAAAAATCAGATTTTCTGTGCCATTTTTTAAGTTTTTCTTATTTTTGGGCGAGAAGACACGCACACTATTTTTTTTAAGTGACAGCTAAAATTTAACGAAGTTTCATTGAATTTCTTAAAAATTAAGTTTGGCTGGCTAATAACACTGACATTTATGCGTTCTTGTTTTTTTTATTAAGTTAAGTTTTTATTTCTGACTGATTACTTTACCCATCAGCATATACATACGCTCTCAGTCTCTACTTCCATTTATATGATTGATTCCGAGTCGTCAAGTTATAGTAATCTTCATTCTTCAGGTTAATTATGGGGCATTTACATGCGACCAACATTTTTCTTCTACAAAATGAAAGAGATATAATATTGACTTTTTGCACATGAGAGACAAGAAAAGAAATATATCCCAACAAAATTTTGTAGAAGATTTTGTAGAACACACTGCAAAACCCACTATAAAAATGAAAATGTTGCCATAAAATATATTCGATCCGAGTATTTTTATGGCAACATTCTTAAAATTAACAAAAAAAAAATTATTTTCTATTTGCAAAAGATTAAGGAACCATAATAAAAACAGACGCCATAGACAAAAATGTAAATTTCTCATTTGAACTAATTAAAAATAAATTAATAATTTTACTATAAAAAAATTATGGCGATACTATATATGTTTATTTCTTTCTCGCATATTGAATATTTTTATATAGTGGATGCTTCTTATCTACCTACAAAAATTTGCAGACGAAACAATTTTCTACATGTAAATGGGGCTTAATGCCCCATTTATATGTAGAAAATAGTTTTCTTCTACAAATTTTTTCAGGTAACTAAGAAGGATCCGCTATATAAAAATTTCAATATCCGAGAAAGAAATAAACATATATATAGCAATGCCATTATTTTTTATAGGAAAATTATTAATTTATATTTAATTAATTCAAATGCGAAATTTACATTTTTGTCTATGGCGTCTGTTTTCATTATGAATCATTAACATGTATAAATATAAAATTTTTTTTGTTAATTTTAAAATTGTTGCCATAAAAATACTCGGATCGAATATATTTTATGGCAACATTTTCATTTTTATAGTGGTTTTTGCGGTGTAGTGGCTCAATAAATCTTCTGCAAAATTTGTTGTGATATATTTATTTTATATCTCTTACATTTTGCAGAAGAAAAATGTTGGTCGCATTAGTAGTTAACTTTCTTGGTCTTTATATTGGAGAGTTATCTTTGGATCGAGTCAAACAAGGTTAAAAATGGTAAGGCAAGGAAAAAATCACAAAAAGAATGCTGTCGTATTTAGATAATAGATAGTAGATACCACCGCTCGTACAAACAATTAAAATTAATAATTTAGTTTTGTCTTTTTTGTTGTTTTTTTCGACTCGACCCCGTTTATATTGGAACTTTTTAAATACAGTTAACTCGACCTAAGAAATTTTTTGGATTGACTGTGCGTTTATACTTGCGCAAAATAATGCGGCACTAATACATCGCACTCGCTCCCGCGGGTATAAATATATACCTGTGGGAGTGAGTGCGATGTATTAGTGCCGCACTATTTTGCGCAAGTATAAACACACAGTAAGTCAAGTTAATTACAATTTAACTCTGGCAGTTTACAGAACCTAGGTTGAACCTTTAATGTAAACAGCATAATTGATATCAAGTTGTATCTTTAAAATGGGGAGACTGAAATTATTAATGTCTTCCAATACGGCATAAATTATTTTCTGCCAACATTGATGACTTGAAGATATATGTATATAATTTTAACATTTTTCAAAATAGTGCATTAATTTTTTTGTGCGGTTCTAGTTTATTAAATTTAATTTAATTTAACTTGGCGAAAAATTTAGATCAAATCCCGAACATCAAAAGCATCGTAGAAAACACCAAAAAGAAGCCTTTTTGGGTGTTTTCTGTGATGCTTTCGATGTTGTGGGATTTGATCTAAATTTTTCGACAAATTAAATTAAATTAATTGTTTGTTAAAATTTTAATAAAATTTCCGCTATTTTCTTTAATTAATTAGACAAATTTCAAATCACAATTGTTTTCGAAACGCCAAAATAATGTAGTGTTTTGATTTTTCTTGCAAACCATGTTTATGTTAATTGTAGAATTTATGTCAGATGGACACATGTTCTTCATCTGATATTAAAATCAAATAATACCATTCAATTTCGAGAAGTTGTAGGTAGCGATGCGGATGTTATGAAATATGCCAAAAATTATTTTTTGCCGACTTTGCCCGACTTGAAAGTTATACCTAATCGTGACATTTTTCAATTTTCAAAATGGCGCCTTAATTTAATTTTTTGTGTGGTTTGTTACTTTTTCGGTGTTTTATGTGAGGCTTTCAGTGCCTTGGGATTTTCTTAAATTCAATTTTTTTTCAATAGAATTTTAAAAAAATGTGTGCGATTTTTTTAAATTATCAAGACAATGCCCAAATCTCAAATAATAATTTCGAAACGTCAAATTAATGTAGATGTTCCTCATCGAACACCATTTTTGATTTCTTTTCTTGTAATATATGTTTATTTAATTTGTAGAATTTATATCAAGTGGAATAGCCGTTTATATTTATGGGCATTGTTTTCGTCGATGTTTTCGAAGTTTATTTTAAATTTTAACAAATAAATTATATATAATAAAGGCTAAAAAAATCGAACCATTCTTACTAGTCACGGAAGATATTGGAAAATGGGGTTAGAGTATGTAATAAGTATGTATATATAAAATAAATAAATAAATGTAATTATAATTATACCAATGATACAACTAACACAAAAAATAAGAAAAAAATGTGTTCTTGAAAATGTTTGTCCTGCCATCTATCAATATCTTCCGATACTTATTATTATTGCAATTTCAACACGAATTATGTTAGTTTGCCAGTTTAATTGTTTACAATGCCAGTCGAGTTAAGTTATACTTATCTTCAGGTTAACTTGCATTTTTTCTAGATTTTATAATGGAGAGTTATGTTAGGATCGTGTTGAAACGAGGTTAAAAATGTCTAAAAATCGAGCAAAATCACAAAGAATATGCAGTTGTATTTAGACATAGCTGCTCGTATAAAAAAAATTAAGATTAAAAATTTCCTTTAAACCCTATATAAAATAGAGATTTTAAAACAGAGTTAACAAGAATTTTTTTGGATCGAATCGAATTATACAAGTTGACTGGACGTCGTTTAAAATAAAACCTAACCTAGATTCAACCTAGGTTGAACTATAGATTTGTTGTTGTTTTCTTCACGATATTCAGTAAAGACACGCTCCAGTTAAATATAAAACAAATGGCTAGCCCGGATAAACAACTTAAGTTCCATTTTTTCGAAAACAATCAATATATGTCGGGCGTAACAGCATGAATTAATTATTTTTACCAAATAATTATGTTTTTAATAGTGTAATTTCATAAACATAAAATAAAGAAAAATGATCAATGCAAAAATTACCCGTTTTTTATTGTTGCCGTGAACCCAAAACAACATCGAAAATATTCATGTAAACCTAGCAAGAAAGTCATTGAGGTCACGTCACACTAATAATTTATCAGCGACAATCAAGCAGGACACGTATACAGATATTTACCAGCAAACGGGGTTAATTTTCGTGTGTGACATGTCTGCGATGAATCTACGTCATGCCTCAGATGAATCCTATATGAAATTCCTGAGATGAATCCTTAATGAAATGCCTGAGATGAATCGTATATGACATGTCTGAGATGAATTGTTTGTGACAGATAAGTCATGTTTGTCAATGCTATGACAATTCATAGGCGCATGTCTTATGACATGTCTAATAAAAACATTTCATTAACTGAAAACTATTCCCAAGTTATTTAAAAAAATAACAATCTTGACTTAAAAAATATAAAGTTTTATTTCCGTGTATTCCACTTTTGGTGCTGCAAATGGCGGAACTTTGCATTTTTGCCAAATAAAAAAAATTAATTTTTAAATATGAAAGTAAATTATTATAAATAATTTAAATTAAAAAATCTAAATATAAAATATAATTACAAAATGTTTATTAGCTATTTGAAATAGAAATTTTCAACACCTTATACAGAAAATGATTGATTGATGTGTATCATGCCAAAAATTCCATTTTGGAAATCCTTCGGTTTTCTTATTTTGTCGAGTAGTATTTGGTTGTGCAATTTTGTGCGTCTAACGGTATAGGAATCGGTTTCAACATTGAAGTATATCTTTTAATTTAGTCCCATTGAGCCAAGCTGTGCATTCCAAAAACAATTTTGTTCTCCTCCAGAAATGGTCAGGATTAGTCCTACAAGGTATCTAACCATTTAAGTGCATTATTAGAAAATGTCGCAGTTTTTTATAGTCAAATTGTTTAAACTAGATTTATATAACCTGATAAAACTGATTCGCTGTTCATTCTCAACATCAGCCAGATTTGATCATCGAAAATCTTTAACTCAATCCTATTTGGACAAGTAAAAATTAAAAAAAATATGAGTGATTTCTGAAAATCGGAGCTTTTATTAATGAAATCACTTAAACTCGGTACATCGATAACGTACTGATCAATTTTCAAGATTGTGCCTACTTCCCATTGATCGAAATCGGCCATAGAAAACACTTATTTCATCCCAAATTTTCAAAAATCATTTTTCAAAATTTTATAACGGGTGATTTTTTAAGAGCTTGAGAACTTTTTTTTAAAAAAAAACGCATAAAATTTGCAAAATCTCATCGGTTCTTTATTTGAAACGTTAGATTGGTCCATGACATTTACTTTTTGAAGATAATTTCATTTAAATGTTGACCGCGGCTGCGTCTTAGGTGGTCCATTCGGAAAGTCCAATTTTGGGCAACTTTTTCGAGCATTTCGGCCGGAATAGCCCGAATTTCTTCGGAAATGTTGTCTTCCAAAACTGGAATAGTTGCTGGCTTATTTCTGTAGACTTTAGACTTGACGTAGCCCCACAAAAAATAGTCTAAAGGCGTCAAATCGCATGATCTTGGTGCCCAACTTACCGGGCCATTTCTTGAGATGAATTGTTCTCCGAAGTTTTCCCTCAAAATGGCCATAGAATCGCGAGCTGTGTGGCATGTAGCGCCATCTTGTTGAAACCACATGTCAACTAAGTTCAGTTCTTCCATTTTTGGCAACAAAAAGTTTGTTAGCATCGAACGATAGCGATCGCCATTCACCGTAACGTTGCGTCCAACAGCATCTTTGAAAAAATACGGTCCAATGATTCCACCAGCGTACAAACCACACCAAACAGTGCATTTTTCGGGATGCATGGGCAGTTCTTGAACGGCTTCTGGTTGCTCTTCACTCCAAATGCGGCAATTTTGCTTATTTACGTAGCCATTCAACCAGAAATGAGCCTCATCGCTGAACAAAATTTGTCGATAAAAAAGCGGATTTTCTGCCAACTTTTCTAGGGCCCATTCACTGAAAATTTGCAAGCGTTGCTCGTTAGTAAGTCTATTCATTATGAAATGTCAAAGCATACTGAGCATCTTTCTCTTTGACACCTTGTCTGAAATCCCGCGTGATCTGTCAAATACTAATGCATGAAAATCCTAACCACAAAAAAATCACCCTTTACAAATAACATCTAAATATGATCTAGAAACGAACAAGCAAAATCGACATGTAACCGTTCCTACGACTTCGTTGTGATACGATTTCTTCAGTGTGGTTTTGATTTCGTTGTCGATGTTCGACCAAGCAGTGTTCACGGAAAGAATTATGACTAATAAACTCAATCTGGAAAAAAGAACCTAACCGAAAACAGAAATGGAATTTCTTCTTACATGAAATTTCTGAAGATCTCAATTTTGGACCGAGTCGGCCATCCTTCCTTCACATAGGATACTTCCTACAACGAAAAATCTAGCAGTTTTTGCAGCAATTTGTTTACTCCAGTCCAGAGGAAACTCTTCCAACATTTCGTGATATTCTTCGTTCACTTGACACGCACATTCTTCTCGATGAAATTTCAGATCTGGACCAGTGACAAGTCGTGAAGGTGCATTTGGCTTTGCCAGATGGTCGGAACATCCAAAACATGCAGTAAATAGTCCACTTTCTTTTTGAAAATTTCTTAAAGATTTTCGAGCTGTTCTTCGTCAGCTCAACCTGTTACAATTAAGTCGTCCAAATATACTTGTAACAAACTCTGCATTCGCTGTCATCTGCTCAATGAATGACTGAAATATTGCTGGCGCGCTAGCTATTCCAAACGGAAATTTTTGGTACTGGAATAGTCCAAATGGAGTCGAAACTAGTACCAGATCTTTCGATCCACTGCCAAGTTCCAATTGCAAATATGCTTCGCTGAGGTCAATCTCCGAAAATCGTTTTGCTTCATGCAGTTGCTGAAATAACTCCACAACTCTCGGAATTGGATACTGGTTGACGCACAGTTGAGAATTTATCGAAACCTTAAAATGTCCGCAGATTCTCAGTGCCTTTTCGTCAGTTTTACGAAGAACATCGATGGGTACGGCCCATGGAGTGAATTGGATTGGTTAAAGCGCACCAAGTAAATCCAATCTATCGTTACGTGGACTTTGAATTGATGACAGTAACCCAAACCAGTTTCTAAAATGCTCCAGTACTTTTTAGACTGATCATCGACTTTGGATTTGTAATCACACGAAATAGAAAACAAATACTCTTTCTTCGCTTCAATGCACTGAATTTGAAGACTGAATACATCGAACCAGTTCACTCCCAAAACATTTGCTTTGTCGACTGCAATTACAAGTAGTTGCAATTCAAAAGTTCAAACGTCTGAATATTCAAATATTTCATCAATCGAATATAGGCGCTCCAGTTTATGTTGACGATCGTGTCTCTTGGCTGATTTAATTCACGAGATAACCAATCATGGAAATTGTTGGCTCAGTATCAATTAAAAATTTTAGAGGCTTCCCGCTAATTTCTATTTTCTACAACACCGCTACATCCAATTTGGCTGCTTATAGCAAATTCTTGTTTTATACAACACCAATGGTTCCTGTTCAGACTCGGCCACAATGTCAGAACGGATTTCCTCAAACGAAGACTTTCTGTTGGCTCGAACTTTCACCTCCGATTGATTTGTTGAACAAGTTTGCGAAATGTTCAACAATTCGTCACGGGAATTTGCAAAACTTTCGATGACGGATTCACTTCGATCACCACTGTTTCTCGATGTAAATAAGGATGCAAAATGATCAACTTTAAAACATTGTGCATTCAACAATTGACATTTGCCGAACAAGATTTTAAAGATTTCTATTTCACACACTCCGATTACTGCACAGGAACGCGTGAGTAGTACTTAGTGATATATGGACATAGCTACAATATATCGATGCAACCTTGGTATTTTAGAAAAGTACGTGCAAAAAATTGATGAGTGTGGGGCAATTTATTAAATTTTTCCTAGCGTTTATGTATCACCTTGCATATCCATGACTACTTTTGTTGTTCTCTTCTCACTGACATAATTTAACGAAGTTGGACGAGAAGAAGCACATTCGCCCCATGATTGAATCATTTTGGGGTTGTAAAGTTAAATTGTGGATCGCTTCTTTTTTCGGGTAGATTAAAATAGACAGGCTTCGACAAACACCTTGGTATCTCTTTAGATTAGACTGTAACGATCCTAGAACTAATGAACACACTAATGAACGTATAAAAACTCTACCATGTTATGCTGGCAAGGTAAAGGAGCTCTACGAAAATTGGCCTTAAAAATGTTGAATTTGACAAATTACGATTCCCTTCTAAGCCAATAAATCGTAATTGCCTACGAATTCTTTTGTTAAGGTTACAGAATGTTCGTGCGTTTGAAAATTGGGATAGAACGCTCGGTCTGCCACAACGACCGTGGGCCAGCGGAGCGAAAAATCTACTGTTTAGAAAATGTTGGGTTTATTTTTTACAAATTGAACTATCGGACTACCAGTAAATGGAAAACAAAACTTGACATAATTTTATTGTTTTAATGTATTTGTTACGATGTACACCTCAAACTTTGTAGCAAACAGTGATTATCTTATAAAATATTTACTGAGCCAAGTTATAGAACAAGAAGTTGATTCAAAACAATTATCTTATGAAATTGCTGATCATGCGGTCAATACAAAAGAAATTATTTCGGAATATCCCCGAATTGCGGCCCAAATGTGTAATATTGGTAAATTCTCGTTGGAACAATTGCTTCCGATGATAAATAATGTGCGGCTTACCAGACGGCCAATTTCCGTTAATCGCACAGACATATTTCATAAAAACACAAAATGCGAATATGTCAACGATCAAGCTACAAATTTTATGATAATTGCCAAGCCGGGCATCAAAACGTATAAACTAGCCCAGAGAATGGTGGAGAAATTTAAATGTATTCATATCGATTGTAACGATCTTGTAGAACGTGAAATCCAAAATAAAACACGGCTTGGTATATGGCTGGAGAGAAATTTACAGCTCAATAAAATTCTACCAATCGAAATAATTTTATGGTTGATACAACGTGAAACTAGGGAAAGTAAAATTATGTATCGTGGTTACATTTTAACTGGTATACCCATAATTCCCGATATGGATTTAAATGTAAAGAAAAACTATTTAACCGAAGATGATTTTTTGATGTTCGAACAAATAGTCAACGAAATTATTGATATTCCGTTTGCCCATAGAGCGCATGAACTGGAACAATTAAAAAAGGAGATATTTTCAGAATATTCAAATGTAGAAGATGATACCGATGAAAAGAAGGAAATATTCACGGAGTACACCAAAGTTCCGCAAGGACTTCGACCAATCCCTAAACTTTTTCATAAAATTACTTCCGATCGAGATGTACGATTTAGCATCAAACGACAACTTGATTTTTGTCTCGATCTGGGGAACAAACCAATCATCGCAATTTATGTGGATTGTAATGACGACGATATTATTACAAAAAATGTAATTTTTAACAATAGGAAACCCGAAGAACTGGATAGTATTAGAGTTGCACAAAAACGGTATAATAATGCATTAGACATTGTGCAAGAATTTTTATGTCACTTTCCACGGCCAAATTTAATTTATTGCCAAGGCATATTCACGTCTGATGAGATGTTTGAAAGTTGTTATGATAAAATATTGGAGAATGGTATTCGGCAGGTTTACTTGCCGGAGAGTTTTTATGATCTGTTCAAAGATGATGAAGCCATTATTGAAAAATTGGAGGCAACGGAGGCACCAAATACTATCCTAGACATTTTATGCAAAATAAAACCTGTTCGTGAGGATCTTGGATGGTTTAGATCATCGTTCGAAAATAAATGTCCAGTTATGTTGTCTAGAGGGAAATGCGTTCTAGGAAAATATGAACACTCTGTTCTCTATACAGGCTTAATTTACCTCCTCTCTTCAAATGAGAATAAACGTTTATTTTTAGAGAATCCACATCATTTCGTAGTTTTACCTGCAACTTGTCGGGTAGCCATAATGGGACCACGACGATCAGGAAAATCAACATTTGCCAAATGTCTTTCAAAATTTTTCGACAATTGCCCAGTAATTGACGTGAACTATTTATTCGAATATTACAGAAAAATAAACGTACAAAAGTTATATTATGCCCAAGCATGTGAATTTGCTATTGCAATGTTGAAAGAGCAGCAGTTGAATGAATTAAACGAGGAATTAAACGATCGACAACTGAAAATTAACAAATGGGTTTTAGAAATGACACACCATATTACTAATTTTCTCAAAGCCGTACCAACAAAAAAGGGAAAAACAAAACATTCGCCACCGATACTGGATAAAAAAGCGGAACAGCACAAAGAACAGCTGCGGGCTATACTCAATGAATTTGGATTTGAAACTGACCATCCAGAATTACTTAAAGCCTATCTGCATTCACAGCAATTGCTTATGAATAAATTGCCGTGGGATCTCCGCAAATCAATCTTACCTCGTGAACCTCAAGCCATCGATTCTGAAGTAAAAAAACTAGCTATAGAGCGTATGCATGAGTTAAGCAAAGATTATTGTATACCATTTGCACGAAAACTTGAAATTCTTGTCAACAAAATCCGTTTGTGTGAAAAACGATTAAATATTTTGACAAAACAAAAAATGTTGTACGGTTATTGGATACTTGATGGGTTATCCCCGGACAAGGAAATTTTAAAAGGATTACATGACTTGGATTTATTACCGGATGTCATAGTTTATATAGACGATTCTGTTGGTGAACGATTATCCGAAATACAGACCATTCAATGTAGAAGGGAGTTTTACGACACGAACTATGTGATTGATACTGTATCAAGGAGAAATAAAGCGTTATTTAAGCATTTGGTAAATAAATTCCCGCTGAAAAATATTAAGGGTATTAAATGTTTTGAGAAGCAGCTAGTTCGACGCGAACTCGATCACGTATTAATGCAAGAATCACTGCAGGGCGCTAAAGATTTTTCAGAAGAAAATGGAAAATATCGTGAAGATTTTGATCAAGTGAAGTCATTTGTTGTTCCGTTAAATGTTCATATAGTTTCCGTTGATATTCATAACAAATCTTGGACTGAATCAATTATCTGTGGGATTAGAGACTACATAAATTATTTTAATGGGTTTCCTCACGTTATACAAGAAGAATTTGTTAAAACGGAAGAACCGAAACCAAAGGATAAAATTATACGATTCGGAACCACCGCTGATTACTGTCCAGTTCTTTTTGTCGATAAAATGCTTTTAAAATTAGGATTTCCGCAATATTCAGTCCTACTCAAAAATAAAACATATCTGTTATCGTCGGACGAGGCTCTGCAAACATTTATTAAAGATCCGTATAAATATTCGGATATTGAGCGACCATTCCAAATACCGCCGTATCGTTTATGTGTAATTGGGAATTATCATATTTCCAACCGGGGTGATTTAAGACGAGTCGCTAATATTTTAGGAACTAAACACATTGCAATGAGCAGCAGTATAAATGCGTACCTGGCCAAAATGCAACCGCAACGCAAATTTAATGTTTCAAATTTCAGCGAAATTCTAGAAGATTTAGGTGAAAATCTGGTTAATGATATATTCGCCCCATTATTTCAGGAAGGATTTATAATGGGTAAATTATTAAGAGGAAGGGAGTGTGCAAGAGTTTTTGCTAATAGTACAATTGAATATTCTTATATTTTTAGAGGATTTTCCGTATACAGCAGAACATCTACAACAAATGATAAGACTAAATATTTGTCCCGAACAAATATTTTATCTTAAAATTGAAAACAAGCACCTTATAAGGGCTGAAAAGAAATACTACATGAAACAATATAAAGAAGAGCTGCTGGAAAAAATAGACGATTATAAACGTCAAAATGAAAATTGGATCAGTCAAAGAAAATTTCGGTTTAATAAATTAATGGCCGAGTTACCAGACGACTTTACAGTCGAAGAAGAAGAAGAAGAGGAGGAGGATGAAACTAGTGGTGCAGATCGATTAGAATCAAATATTTTGGCTGGTATACTAAAGGCTTTCGATGTAGTAGCTGATACAAGTCGAAAGTCGCAATTGAGACAAATGTATGTCGCTGACATGGTCAACAAGGAAATGCCACCAGACCAGTATACTAATTTAATTGAACAACTAATGATATTTCCGATTAAGGATGAAATTAAAGATTTTATACAAAATCGAACAGCAGAATTTGAAAGAATAAAATCAGTTGCCGAAGAAAATTTAATTCCGTTCATACAGATTCGATTGCATCCTCATACGACCAAGGAGACTGAAAAATCGATTCTGAAGTCTATCAAAGAAAGTACGGACCGACAGTACATATTTCAGCGGGCACACCCAATCAATTATCAGGATGCTTTGGATTATCTCTATTATGGGCAGTTTATGTTAAGCCGATATTTTTGGACTTGTCCTGTTAAAAATTTAGATATGGATTACCCTGTAAAATTGACATTAAGTGAGTATTACATTGAATGAATAATTAATAAAGATTTCTATAAATTCCACCTTCTCTTATTTTAGGGACCCCCAATTTAGATCAGAAACTTCAGGCGTTTATACACCAAGAGCATGTATATTTCGTTCAACGGGAACATCACCATGTAGAACAATTTGCTGCTAGACCTTATCTATATACCGGCCCAATGAATGTTTGCCAAATAACTACTCCAATTCGTGTAGCAGTTCATGGTCCTCGAAATTCGGGATGCCAGACGTTATGTAACAGAATCTCAAGAGAATTTCAACTTAATAATTTCACATTGGGCGAAATGAAAAAGTATGTGGTGAAGAATTTTAAATGGACCAAACTTGCTAAGGAATTGATTAGGAATAGAATGCAAGTAACCGATAATCAACAAATATGTGATTTAGTAAAAATTACGATTAATTTCGAGAAACAAGGATGGATTATACGTGATCTACCGTTAAGTGATGATTTGATGAAATGTTTTATGTTAAATGGTTTGGATATTAATTTAGTTATTTATTTGGATCCGACTGGCTTAGATTTATGGATCAATATTAAAAATAAATACAACAAAGAGAAATATAAAAAAAAAATGGAAGTGCTTCAACACCTGTTTGCTATGATTTCAGAACTTGAAACGTTTTCGAACCATCCTACTAATTTTAAAGGACTAAATCGAAATATCATTACAATAAAAGATTTTACGTCTAGATGGAGCACATGGAATAAAGCGTATAAAGAAATACTGCTACTGCTTAGGCTGCATAATTTATATGAGTTAAGAGGAGTTCAGCTGGTGGCCGGCAGTTTATACAAACTAGATGTTACCGATTATGAGTTGAAATATCGTTTGGGTCCTTTAAAGTTATATTGCCCAATGTGCTGGATGAGTAACAAATTACTGGTTACATATCGATATTATTACATTGACGACGAGGATGCTGAGCCACTTTATACCGATAACATGTATGATAAAAATTTGTTCCAATTTCGAAAATATTTTTATTGGTCATGTAACAACCATCTTGTGGAACTGATGGTAAATGCTGAATCATATTTTCCTACGCATGAAACACTTCCTGAGGAGCTACCTCACTTGATTAAAGATTGGAAGAATTATTTTGTTACTAATGACGCATATTGTGCAGTTGCTTATTTAGAAACTGCAAATACTGATATTATCATCGGGTTGTCAGAATATTCCGTGCTGTATAAAGATAAAGTACTTGTATTTCAATTGATTGTTAAAACAATAAATTAATTTGATTTCATTTTTCTCGTTCCCAGATTTACGTCATGTCGTCTCAAGCCTATTGCATGCAATTTCTACAAAATCCCGATAAATATAAAGATGTCAAAATAATATTTGTCTATTCAGTGAGGTCGACTGTCGATGAAGATTTTAAAAACATGAAATTAGATTTTGGAGCAATAACACCAACTCTGATCACCAATGCACTTTTAGAATGCGCATTCGACCGACCAAAACATTTTAATCTTGAACCGGGCCAATCGTTAGAAATATATTTGGGCCTATATTTTAAGTGTCACAATACAAGTGCGTCAAATTCTGAAGTAGAATCGTATAAAAATTTGTTTTTAAAATTTTGGGATGAATGTAAAATGGTGCAGAGGAGTATAAATGAAATGCAAATTATGGGCAATCCGTTTATATTGCATGTAAAGAAGAAGAGAGAGTCATACGGTGGTAGAGCTTCTTCAAATAGTGCTTTGGGATTTTAATTATATGTATGAATTGCTAGAAATTGTATTTATTTTATTTGGTTTCAATAAATTAGATGTTGCTTAGTGTATTTTATAAATTTTGTGTTTTATAAACAAATCAAATTTATGTGCTCGTGCGACTAGATGTCGAATTGAGCTACATCTCTCAGTAGTTGCAGTGCAAACGTTGAAAACAGAATGAACTAGATTGAAATACTTGTACACATCGGAGCGTGAAAACAACCATACTTAATTCTGTTTCGTTTATGCGGTGCATTTACTCCCACCTCTCGTTTATCAGTTTTGTTTAGTATATTTTGGTTTTATTTGTATCAGTTTTCAGATTTCAGTAGAAGGTAGGGTTGTCAGATAAAACTTGTTTGAATTACGTAGACATCATGAAAAACTTGTAATTGAAAATCTCAAGGAGAAGGTTTCCTCAAAGCAGCACAACCATACCAATGAGAAATAATTTTTATTTACACACGGTTTGATGACTCAGGGATGAGATCATGACCATACCATGTAGTCACACGGTATTGATTTTTTATTTGGGAATGCAACAACAATTTGGTGGACTGGTTTTATTGTTGTTTTAAAAAATAATCTTAGGCGCTTGCACACCACGCGATTTGCTTATATTATTTGCTGCAAGCTTTAAATTTTTATTCATCAGCCCCTATTATACTCATATATAGTGTCATAGGTTAAAGGCTTGGAAAAATGCAATAAAGAAATAAACGGTGACTAGGACAGAAACAACTAAAACGAAATAGACAACACAATTTTTTAAATGTCATTGTGTACCAATAAAAATGAAACGGACGAAATTTTTCCAACAAAGGATAAATTGGACGCTATTACTAACGCCAGTCCACCAACAAGCATCAAAGAACCACCCTCTTTCGTGGGTCTAGTTAATTTCTACGAGGGATTTATACCAAATTTACATGGCATTGCTACTGGTTTATACACACTTTCAGGGCAAAAACAACGTTTTATATGGACAAGTCATGAGCAAACGGTTTTCTAGGAAATTAAATACCATTCTGTACACGCTCAAATATTACTCCCGTATTACGACGAAAATGATGTGTATTAACGGGCGACGCATCCGACAAAGGGAGTGGAGCTGTTCTTAGCCATCGCAGCGACAGCGGAATTGATTTACCAATCGCTTTCGACTTGCAATTGTTTTTGGCTTGTAAAAGTTCGACAGATTCGTAGTTGGTAAACTTTTCACATTAGTCACGAATCACGAACCGCTCTCATATACATTTGAAAAAAAAACGAAATTTTCCAAAAGTCGTCAATAATCGTTTAAACCGATGGGCTAACGATGAATACAATACGGGAAAACATTTTATCACGAATGCCAACTACAACTGAAGAACCACAACTCGACAGCCATAAGATTGAATATGACGTCAACTTCATAAACAAAGTAAAGATGAATGACCTCCAGTTTTGCGAGAAGAGCATCTCATTCTAGTCCAACAAAGACAAAGAAATTACTTGCATTATTCATGCAGTGAAACATGAATGGACACAACAAATGTATCAACACCCACAATGCCGTCCGTATCTACAACACCGAGACGAACTATCAGTGGAAAAATCATTCTCATGTGGCAAGGAAGGACAGTATGACCTACAACACTACGCACAGCGTAATCCGGCCATCCGAGTATTGGTGCTTGCTCGCAATGGCCCGTTATTATGATTGATGGCCAAAACTTGATGCGGAAATCGAAGAATTCGTTAAACATTTTTCAAAGTTGTCTGGAAAATCGAAACTGCAAAGAGGACAAATATGGGGACGAATTCACGTCGATTTCGCGAGACCATATAAAAGCAAACGTAAGTTTCTGGTTATTGTAGATTCGCTTTCAAAATGGGTAGAAGTCTATGACAAATATAACAAACATACTTCAACACATACCCGTTTGTTCGCTCGTTAAAAAGTGCTACAAGTAATCGTCAGAATTCGCGTCCGAACCAACAGCTAGGTGCACACTAATGTAGAGCGCCGCTACGGTAGGACTTGTAATACCAGCACTCAACTGTAGTGGGGAGGAATATTGTGTAAACTAGCTTTCAACACTAGGAACACATTCTTTAGATATGAACGATTGTCATTAAATAAGTTCTCTCTGTACTGAGAGCATCTTGTTTTATTTCCGCCATCATCATCTGTAAAAGACCCCAAACATAACACATCAGAGTAAGCATACGCAGCAGTCGTATATTGTTGAACTATAGATGCAACAGGCAACGTAGCAACAAGTCTATTACTCGTAATAGCGAAAACCAAAGTAGCGCCGATTGACATTAAGTTATAAATTTCCCAGTTGAAGCTAAGTGCCGCTTTGCTACAGCAAAATGAATTAAACACGTTCAGGTGAGATTTAATGACTAAAACATTTACGCCTGGGCGGATTCAATCATGTTCGATTGGATTAAAAGAATATCAAACCGCTTTAAAACATTTGTTGCAATTAGGATCCTAGCTATAAGACAAATGCTTCCCAAAACAACATGATATCATGGAAAGAGTGATGCAATAAGAACTCCCGGAAGTTTTTTGAAATAAAACGCATTAAAATCGACGTAAGTTAGTTAGGTTAATGACATTTAATGTTTGAAAATAATTTCTTTTAAATGTTGCCCGCGACTGACTCTTAGATGATCCATTCTATGGGTCCAATTTTCGAGCACCGTTTCGAGCATTTCGATGAATATTTCGTTAATTACGCGTGTTATGTTCGCTTCTAAAGCAGGAATCGATTGTGGTTTTTCGATATAAACAAGTCATTTCAGATACCCACATAAAAAATAATCTAACGGCGTTAGATCACAAGATCTTGGAGGCCAATTCATGGGTCCGTTTCAATTTGGAGCTGTTCCAACGCCCATAAACCAAATCGATGACACAAAAGAAGCTCAACCGGCTTCAATTCTTGAACAAGCTGTATTTTGTATGCCTTCAAACCAAGATCTCTCTTCAAAATACGCCACAATGTGCCATACGAGAGACCCAGAGCTTGAGATCGGCGACGAATTGATTGATTTTGGTCTTCACGTACACTTTCAGCTACAGCAGCAATATTCACAAAAGATCGACTTGTACACACTCTAGTCGGTTGATGAATATCCAATAATGAAAAAATGGTTCGACATTTATTGATTGTTTCGCGAATAGTGCGTTCAGTTGGACGATTATGAACACCATGAAATGGTCGAAGAGCACGAAAACCATTTTTCACTGAACACTGATTTTTTAAATAAATTTCCACAATTTGTAAACGTTGTTCTCGCGTAAGTCTATTCCATAGAGTCTATTCATGGTGAAATGTCAATGAATACTGAACACAAATGTCATATGAACATGACAGGTGTGACGCATGAATCCCAATAAGAATCCCAATTGGAAAAAGTACCTCCTATTGGGTCACTCTTTATAACGTCGCAGGATAACACTGCTGATACAGCATCAAGTGGCTAATCGCAAAAGAGCTTGCCAACTGCAAGTTATGATGGCATGGACCTCTTCGCCGCGCCAAGCTACCTCAATGGGAATCAATAGAAAAAGTGCTTACTGGAAAACTACAAACGAAAAGGAAGCTAGTGTTAATGGCTGTGACAAATCAAAGCAATACAATTTAAAACGAATAGTCCGAATTGTACGAGATTCATTCCAACGATTGAAAGAGTAATAAAAAGCTAATTTAGAATGTATGTTAAAAAGACAAACTTATTAGGTAAAAATCCAATAATTTTGGGAGAAATATCCTTATTACTCATAAACTCATTGAAAATGAACATAAAAACATGCGACATGGTGAAACACAAATGACATTAGCATATTTAGGGAATGAATACTAGGTACTCGATAGTAAGCGTGCGGTACGCATATGGGGAAATCTCTCACATTCAAGAATGATATCGGGGACACCTTTCGTAAAAACGGATATCAATTATACTGGGCCCATTCAATTGAACACCACCAAATATAGGGCCATACAAAGGATTTGTACCATTGTTTGTTTGCTGGCGGTAACAAAAGCTATCCAAATTGAAATAATAAGCAGTTTAACCAAGGAGGCCTTTATTGCTTGCTGCCCACAAAAAATGTATATCTGGACGTGGGTTATAGAGACTTGTGTTCCAACAAGCCTCGTGAACTTAAGACGACACAGTATTACCTTACATATAAAATATTCGTTAAAATCAAATACGAATAGAGCGACGCCTTTAATTGTGGTGCTGAAATTCATTTCGCAAAGAGCACAACAACAACATCAGCTTTTGAGAAGTTGACGGAAAAATTTGTTTCACCCAAACAAACAGATTAAATCTGTAAAAAAAAGTGAATATTAAAGAATGCTTATATATACTCGTAAGCCTTTCTGCGAAAGTGCAATCAATGCACTTACATATGCATTAGGCTACATGAAATTGTTACAAAATACAGAGCATAGCATTCAAAAGGTTTTAAAAATTCATTTAACGATTTACAGAGTTTGAAATGACTAAAAATGTATGAAAACTTCAAAAATAACAATTTGAACCAATTATGTAAAACCCTATTTGATAATTTATTGGCTAAAAATTTTAATTTGATAATCAAGAGGTTTTCCTCTCAAATCATTTTTTGGGGGTTTCGTAACCAGCACTCAATAATAGATCAGCTGCACTGCACAGGATAACCAATATTACTAAGAAAGTATAAGAGGAGAAAAGTTTCCTCATCGGTACTTTTAGAGTTGCACAGGCTTTAGACAAGGTCGGCACAAGCAACTTAACCATAAGTTTAGAACTCTCCGACCATTATAATTTGCTAGAATATTAGAATCATACCAGCAAGATAGATTCTTGATAATAAAACTAGGAGATATCTATAGTGAACTGAAGGAAATGAAGGACGGAATACCGCAAGATACCCTACCTGTATTAAGACCAGTTTTATACCTCCTCGTATTAGAAAATAATTATGTTACAACGATGATTCGGCCATCTTAGCGGTTGCAGAAACTTATAAAGTATTCACACAGAAACTATAATCAGCTGATTGTAACTGAGCAAACATAATATGCGATTTAAACTGAACGCGACAATGAACTACAGAAAAGTGATGAACAAAATGTGGCGACCAGCACCGAGTGGCTCGGCTCATCGTCAACTTTGGTTGCATCAAAAGTTAATGAAAATGTTCCGAGTTGCTGTTCGTTTAGAAATATTGTCCACTTTGTTTTTTAACATATCGAGCTATCATGTTACTAAACAAATAAAAATTGACACAATTTTTTTTTATTTTTTCTAATTTTGCTAAACGATGTACACCTCAAACTTTATAGCAAACAGTGATTACCTTATCGGTTATCTTTTGAAACAATACGTCCTTTACAATGAGTCTGATTCAAGAAAAATTATTTATGATCTTGCTGATACGGTCGTCGATACGGAAGAAGTTATTTCCGAGTATCCATTAATTAATAGCCATGTCAGGAATATTGGAAAATTTCCGTTAGCCACAATGTTGCCATTGATCAATAATTTACGATTTTCAAGGTGTCCAGTTTCAATAAATCGTGGCGAATTATTTCATAAAAGCACGAAACTCGAATATATAGAACTAGAGGCAACAAATTACATGATAATTGCTAAACCTGGAATCGATACGTATGAATTGGCTGAAAAAATGGAACAAAAATTTCGATGTGTTCACATTAATTGTGATCGACTTATTGAACGAGAAATTCAAAGTAAATCGCGTCTTGGTATTTGGTTGGATAAAAATTTGCAGTTAAATAAAATTCTACCAATTGAAATAATTTTATGGATGATTAAGCGTGAAACAAGAACAGAAAAAGTTTTATACCGCGGCTATATTTTAACCGGATTGCCTCTAATACCGAATGTCGATTTAAATGTGAAGAGAAAATTTTTAACAGAAGAGGATTTTTTAGTTTTCCAACAAATAGTGAATGAGATTATTGATGCGCCAATCACGTATAGAGCACGCGAACTAGAAAACTTAAAAAGGAAATTGTTTACCGAGTATTCAAATCCAGACGACGAAACAGAAGAAAACCCAGATGAAGTTGAAGAAGAAACGCAAACTGCACCAGGGCTACAGCCGCTCCCAAAACTTTTTCATCAACTTAGCTGTGATCGAGATGTGAGATTCAGTATCAATCGACAATTGTTTTTTGCTCTGGACTTGAAAAGCAAGCCAACTATATTAATCTACATAGATTGTGATGATGACGATATAATTACAAAAAATATAATTTTTAATAAAAAAACCCCGATTGAATTGGATGGGATTCGCGTCGCATTAAAACGATATGACCTTGCACTCGATATCTTACAGCAGTTCATATGCCACTTTCCGCAGTCTAATGTCATTACGTGTCATGGAGTTTATACGATTGATGAAATGTTTGATTGTTGTAGTGCAAAAATAATAGATACGTGCTGCTATCGTCAAGTTTTTATGCCAATTGATTTTTACGAGACATTCAAAAATGATCAAAGTATTATTGAAAAATTGGAGGCAACAACCGATCCGCGTGATATACTAACCATTTTGTGTAAAATAAATCCGGTTCGAGAAGATATTTGCTGGTGTAGATCGTTATATGAAACCAAATGTCCGGCTATGGCGACTTGGGGCAAGTGCGTCTTAGGAAAATATCAACATTCGGTTCAATTTTTTGGTTTTATTTCTCTTTTCTCATCCGATGAGAATAAACGTATGGCTCTAGAGAATCCACAATTATTTGTAACTCCAAGTCCGACATGTCGGGTATGTGTAATGGGACCGCGATATTCTGGAAAATCCACATTTGCCCGATGCTTATCTAAATTTTTTGAAAATTGTGTTATAATTGATGTAAATTATTTATTTGAGTATTATAGAAAAATGGAAGTGAGAGATATGTACTACTCCGATGCCTGTAAACTTGCCATTGAGACATTAAGTGCAGAACGTTTGGATGAATATAATGAGGAGCTAAAAACCCGGGAGAAACAGATCCACCACTGGATTATAGAAATGACGCATAATATCAATGCATTTCTTAAACGCGTGCCAATGAAAAAGGGCAAATCTAAAAAAATGGTTCCAGATAAGAAGGCATTAAAGAAAAAAGAACATCTAAAAATTTTATTAAATGGATTTGGTTTTGATACAGATAACCGTGCAACCCTTAAATCATATCTATCTTCAAAGAATCTTTTCTTAAAACGATTACCAAGAGAACTTTGTAGGCCAATCTTATTTCGTGAACCTGAAGCCACTGATACCGACGTACAAAAAATTGCTACGGAGCACATGAAAGAGTTGGGCAAAGATTATTGTATTCCATTTGCACGCAAACTTGAGATTCTCGTTACTAAAATTCGATTATGTGAAAAACGACAAAAAATTTTGACGAAACACAAAAAACTGTATGGCTATTGGATATTGGATGGCTTACCACCAGATATAGAACTTGTAAAAGGTTTACAAGAAATGGATTGCTTGCCCGATGTCGTGGTGTATATAGACGATTCGGTTGGAGAACGATTAGCCGAAAATCAGACCATAAAATGTCATCGCGAATTTTACGACACGGACTATGTGATGAGCACCGTAATAAATACAAACAAAAAATTCTTTAAGCGTCTGGTAACGAAAATTCCGAAGAAAAATCCTAACGAAATTATTAAAAGTTTTGGGAAGCAGCTAGTTCGACGTGAACTTGACCATGTTTTGATGCAAGAATCATTACTGGGTCCTAAAGATTTTCAAGAGGAAAACGAAAAATACCGTGGAGATTTTGAAACAGTGAAATCATTCCTGGCCCCAACGTTTACCTATTTAGTTTCCGTCGATATACATAACAAAAATTGGAGTGAGGCAATTATTACTGGACTCAAACACTATTTTAATTATTTCGATGCATATCCTCATGTGCTAGGAGAGAATTGGCTTAAGGATCAAACGAAACCAAAGGATACGTTTTTGCAAATGGGAACGACGGCAGAATACTGTCCTGTTTTGTTTCTCGACAAAATGTTATTAAAATTGGGATTGTCTCAGTATATGGTTCAACTGAAAAATAAAACGTATCTCATGTCATCGCAAGAGGCACTTGAAAAATTTGTTAAGGATCCTTTCAAATATTCGGAAATTGATAGACCATTTCAGATACCACCCTATCGATTATGTGTAATTGGAAATTATCATATTTCCAAGCGGGGCGATTTAAGACGGGTTGCTGATATTTTGGGAATCAAACATGTGGCATTGCACATTGCAATAAATATGTACTTGGCCATGACGGCACCAAGTCGAAATTATAACATTTCAACTAGCTCGGAAATTCTTGAAGAATTAGGGGAAAAACTAGTGACCGATATAGTTGCACCATTATTCAAAGAAGGGTTTGTTTTCGGTAATGTATTTTACAAAATTATTTGATTGAATTACCACACTAAATGGATTATTTTGTAGAGGGTTTTCCACATACGGCAGAACATCTGCAACAAATGATTAGTCTAGGTTTGTGTCCAGAACAAATATTTTATCTCAAAATCGAAAATAAACATTTGATTAGAGACGAACTCAAATATTACGTACAACAATATCAGGAAGAACTATTTAAAAAGATAAATGAATATGGATCGCAGAACGAGGATTGGATCCGCCAAAGAAAGTCTCGCTTTAGTGAATTAATGGTCAGTCTGCCTAACGCCGTTTCTGATGAAGAGGAAGAGGAAACGGAAAACTACGTTGATCGATTAGAACCAGATGTTTTAACAAATATTTTGTCTGATTTTGATGTGCAGCCCGATCCAAATCGAAAAGGGCAGTTAAAACAATTATTTATAGCTGATATGGTGAATGCGGAAATGCCAGCTGATCAGTATACTAACCTAATTGATGAACTAATGAAATTTCCGATAATACACAAAGTTAAAGATTTTATGAAACTCCGAATTGCTGAATATGATAAAATACGATTGGTTGCCGAAGAGAATTATATTCCATTCATCCAGATTCGATTGCATCCATATACAACAAAAGAGATTGAAAAATCCATTTTGAAACATGTCAAAGAGAGTACGGATCGCCAATACATATTTGACCGAGCGCATCCGATAAGTTATCAGAATGCTGTTGATTATCTTTATCATGGACAATTTATGATGAGTCGGTTTTTTTGTACTTGTCCTGTTCGAAATAATGAGATGCATTTCCCAATTAAGTTATCTCAATGTAAGTATATTATTATATAGTTTAATCCGAAGAATGGTTCATAAACCCTTTTTTCAGGCTTCCCAGATTTTGATAAACAAGTTCAACCGTTCATTCATAATGAACACATTTACTTTGTCCAACGGTTAAATGCATACAATTTTGCAACTCGTCCTTACGAATACACTAATACATGGAACACGTCCCAAATAAGTAATCCCTTTCGCCTAGTGGTACATGGCCCACGGAATGTAGGTTGTAATACTCTATGCGAACGTATTTCAAAAGAATTTCAAATAAACATTTTCACATTGAACGGAATGAAAAACTTTGTACGAAAAAATTTTAACTGGACTAAACTTGCTAATGAATTGTTCCATAATCGTATGCAAATAACCGAGAACCAGCAAATATGTGATTTAGTCAAAATTGCAACAAATTTTCAAACCCAGGGATGGCTTATACGTGATTTAACACTAAGTGCAGAATTGTTGGAATGTTTTATACTCAATGATATGGATATTAATTTGGTTGTATTCTTGGATCCAACCGGTTCGGACATGTGGACCAACTTTAAAAATAAATACAACAGCCAGAAATACAAACGAAAAGTTGAGGTAATTGAAAAGCTTTACGATATGGTAGCGGATCTTAAACAATTTGCGTCACGCTGTTCTAATTTTGTGGGTATAAATCAAAATGTTATAACGATAACGGATTTTACATCAAGATGGATCACTTGGAATATAGCGTATCGTGAAATACTTTTAATGTTCAGACTTTTCAATTTATATAAATTGCGGGCAATTCAACTAGTTTCCAGCAGTCTATATAAAATGAATGTTACTGATTATGAGTTGAACTTTCGTTTGAGTTCTCTAAAGCTATATTGCCCGTTGTGCTGGATACAAAATAAACTATTGATTAAATATCGATATCATTATATAGATGATGATGAGGCTGAATCATATTATTCTGATAACATGTATGAAAAAAATTTGTTTCAATTTTTAAAACATTTTTATTGGGCCTGTAACAATCATATGGTTGAACTAATGGTAAATGCAGAAACATATTTACCTACCGAGAGTACACTTCCCAATGAGATACCGAAATTAATTAAGGACTGGAAGGAATATGTTGTTACCAATCAAGGCTATTGTCCAGTCGCATATATTGATAGCAATAATACTAACGTTGTCATCGGTGTTCCGGAATACGCCGTGCTGTATTTTAACAAAGTATAAACAATAACTGTTATATGCCCTACTGTACATTTTAATTAATCTTGTGAAATATTATGTTTCGTTCCCAGATATATGTAATGTCGCGTGAATCCTACTGTCTAAAATTTTTACAGGATCCAAACAAATATAAGGACATTACAATTGTATTCGTCTATTCAAATTTAACAACGGGCGATGATGACTTCAAAGATATGAAATTAGATTTTGGTTCAATAACGGCGACACTCATTACCAATGCTCTGCTAGAATGCTCATTCGAGCGACCGAAACATTATGGTCTCGATCCAGGCGAATCGTTGGAAACGTATTTAGGCTTATATTTCAAGTGTCACAATTCATATTCATCCGATGTAAAAATTAATGTGTACAAATCCATGTTTTTAAAATTTTGGGATGAATGTAAATTTGTGCAGAGGAGCGTTAATATGATGCAAATTAGTGGTAATCCTTATATAAAACGACCCAAAAAACCGCGAAGTAATCAGGGTTCGTCGACTAGTGCTTTTGGATTTTATTAAAGAAAAAATGTTTGCTATACTTAAAAATTAAACTGTAATTTTAAAAACGTTGTGTTTTGATATTTAAATGCTCAACACAATATTATACGTTTAAGACGATTTAAACAACGCCATGATAAGTCACTCTTTATGCTCTGTTTCTCAGAAGACTTCCCAAATAAAACTTTTGCAAGGCTCAGGTAATATTTAAATAGATGTCACTAGAGTAACAGTGTACAAACCGGTGATAAACTTATAAATAATAACGAAAAACTCTTTTGTATGGAAAGAAGCGGCGTGTCTTTTGTATAATTTACGTGATTTAATTGGTTAAACCGATAAGATAAAAACCCGGGATTTTTATCCATAGTTATGAAGCGGACTATGATACAAAAAAATTTCTCTATCAGGGGTGACATCTTATAACAACACATTTTCGATACTTTATCGAAGTTTTATGTCTCTCTTCTTTAGAATAAAATATGGCACTATTTTATATCATTTACCAGGTTGCTAGATTGAAAAATTGTGATATTCTACTCTGTTTCTATCACCAAAAAATTTGTTTTCGATACTTCAACAAAATTAGAGAAAGACACCTTGTTCGCATTTGTACTAGCAGGTTGTGATAGCTATAGAAACGAAATAATTCATAAATGAAACAGTTGCCCATTTCAGTTTAGGAAAACGAGAAATAAACTTCGATAAAGTATCGAAAATGTGATGTTATAAGTCGCCTCAAAAGCCGCTCAATAGAAACCGGTTGTCGCTACTATATGTGTTTTGGTGAAACAACTTTTTTCAATACACATTTAAAAATTCTATCCGATAAATATTACATTTTGTTTTATTCCCCTCATTGTCTATTTCAAGTTTTTTAAAGTGTTGGAGTAGATAAGATGAAAAATAATAAATTGTTTTCACCAATTTAGTTGTTTATTTTAAATACAAGCTATTGAGCCTATCTGGACTTTATATATTACACACACCAAATGTCGACGGCGAGCGGCGAATTTAAATATGCATTAATTTGTTTATGTTTTGTATAGAAACCGCATAGTATAAACAATTATATACCAATTATTTATAAAAAAAACATTACAAATTTTGGATTTTTAATAGAAAAATTATAATTTTAAGAAATTTTATCGAATGAAGTTGCATCTGCCACCGCGAAATTAATTCCCACACCAAGCAGCCAAAAAACATCGTCCATCGCGGCCGAACATAACCTAGAAATAATGACCTTCAGTTGTGGTCCATACATTTCTCATTCGACAGTCACAGTCATATTATTTACCAATATTAAAAATTAATAAAACAAAAGTCCAAAACTCACCAAATATATTTTTGGTAATTTTTTATTTTAATTTACTACGTTTTCCCTAAACTGAATTGCATTCATCTAGACTTTTTTAACCTTGTTTGGACTCGATTCAAAGACAACTCTCCAATATAAAGGCGGAATTCCATTACTACGGCTTTTTTTTTGTGCAGAAAAACAGAAAGTAATAACACTGACATGCCATTTATCGCATTCATTTTTTTTATTAAGTTAAGTTTTTATTCTTGACTGATTCCCACTTAATACATATTTTTTTTTCTTTTTCTTTTTTAGAATTACTCGAAAATCGTGTAGTTAACAAGCTGAAATGATAAACCCGGCATTTATAATAAACAATTTTATGTCTTTCTTTTCACAAATACTACTACAAAAGTCAAGTCATTTTTTGTCATGTTCGTTTACATAAAATCCGGGTAAATTTGTATTGTAAAAGTAAACGAATATGCTATAATAAAGGGTGATTTTTTTGTGGTTAGGATTTTCATGCATTAGTATTTGACAGATCACGCGGGATTTCAGACAAGGTGTCAAAGAGAAAGATGCTCAGTATGCTTTGACATTTCATAATGAATAGACTTACTAACGAGCAACGCTTGCAAATAATTGAATTATATTACAAAAATCAGTGTTCGGTTCGAAAAGTGTTTCGCGATTTACGTCCGATTTATGGTCTACATAATCGACCAAGTGAGCAAACAATTAATGCGATTGTGACCAAGTTTCGCACTCAGTTTACTTTATTGGACATTAAACCAACCACACGAATGCGTACAGTGCGTACAGAAGAGAATATTGCGTCTGTTTCTGAGAGTGTTGCTGAAGACCGTGAAATGTCGATTCGTCGCCGTTCGCAGCAATTGGGTTTGTGTTATTCGACGACATGGAAGATTTTACGCAAAGATCTTGGTGTAAAACCGTATAAAATACAGCTCCTGCAAGAACTGAAGCCGAACGATCTGCCACAACGTCGAATTTTCAGTGAATGGGCCCTAGAAAAGTTGGCAGAAAATCCGCTTTTTTATCGACAAATTTTGTTCAGCGATGAGGCTCATTTCTGGTTGAATGGCTACGTAAATAAGCAAAATTGCCGCATTTGGAGTGAAGAGCAACCAGAAGCCGTTCAAGAACTGCCCATGCATCCCGAAAAATGCACTGTTTGGTGTGGTTTGTACGCTGGTGGAATCATTGGACCGTATTTTTTCAAAGATGCTGTTGGACGCAACGTTACGGTGAATGGCGATCGCTATCGTTCGATGCTAACAAACTTTTTGTTGCCAAAAATGGAAGAACTGAACTTAGTTGACATGTGGTTTCAACAAGATGGCGCTACATGCCACACAGCTCGCGATTCTATGGCCATTTTGAGGGAAAACTTCGGAGAACAATTCATCTCAAGAAATGGCCCGGTAAGTTGGGCACCAAGATCATGCGATTTGACGCCTTTAGACTATTTTTTGTGGGGCTACGTCAAGTCTAAAGTCTACAGAAATAAGCCAGCAACTATTCCAGTTTTGGAAGACAACATTTCCGAAGAAATTCGGGCTATTCCGGCCGAAATGCTCGAAAAAGTTGCCCAAAATTGGACTTTCCGAATGGACCACCTAAGACGCAGCCGCGGTCAACATTTAAATGAAATTATCTTCAAAAAGTAAATGTCATGGACCAATCTAACGTTTCAAATAAAGAACCGATGAGATTTTGCAAATTTTATGCGTTTTTTTTAAAAAAAAAAGTTCTCAAGCTCTTAAAAAATCACCCGTTATAATAAAACATCAAGAAAACTTGCAAATCAGAAAGCGAAAGAAAATTATTTTTACTCAAAATTGGTTTTTTGTGTCTTTGATAATTTGTAATACGGAATTTAGTGTGGAATTGGAGTTGTTTTTTCCACACATTGGAAAAATTGCATACTGGGTATACGGTTTACATTGCGAGACGAATCCAGTTCCCAGAACGCAATTTTTCCACTGTGTGGAGAAAAACAGCTTCAATTCCACAGTAAATTCCGTACTACAAATAATCAAAGACACAAAAAACCCGATTTTGAGTCAAAATAATTTTCTTTCTCTTTCGGTTTGTAAACTTTTTTAATGTTTTATTATGCCTGAACTATAGATAGAATCAAAAAAAATAACTTAAGAAACGAAGATAAAAATTTATTATTCCAATTTGACGTTTCGGCTATAGATAACTTAAAATATTAAGGTCATTCTTATATTTTTTTCATATATTCCATAAAATCTTGAATGAAACTACAATAGTTTTGAGTTTAAACGTATTATATAGGTCAACCAGAGCCGTCGACGCCACCAAATATCCATGGTTCGAAGGTGATGCTGTGTATTTGGTGGGATATGAAGGGTGTCGTTTATTATGAGTTGCTGAACGAGCGTGCAACCATTACGAGACAAGTTTATCGACGACAACTGATGGCTTTACAGCAAGCTCTAGCTGCAAAACGACCGGAATGGAGCAAAAGGCACGATAAGATTATTTTGCAACATGACAACGCTAGGCCACATGTTGCTATACCTGTCAAAACTACCTGGACAGGCAGAACTGGGAAATTCTACTGCACGCGCCGTACTCACCAGACATTGATCCTTCTGACTACCACTTGTTTCGGTCGATGCAATCAGCCCTAGTACATCAGCACTTCACTTCATATGAAAACGTCAAACAATGGGTCGATGACTGGATCGCCTCGGAACAACCAGACTTTTTCCTTATGATTATATTCATATCAGTATATGTGTACATAAATATTTTACAAATAGAAAAGATAAAATACAGGAATAATTTAAATTTCCCTTATATAAAAAATAAACATGATGATTACCTTAAACGCACTAAAGTTTGTTTGTGTTTTGTTGTTCTATTTATTAAGTTTTTTATTCTTGGACGAAAATTTTCGCTCGTCCATTCTTTTTAAGTGGCGGCAGAACTGCCGTTCAGTTCCTACACGTATCATGTCAGACATCATCAATTTATGGATAGTATAAATTATACATTTTCTTCGAATGATTATCGTATATATTCGTATCGTTTGGTTACGTATAGAGTATAACATAAATCCAAAAATGTTTTAGTAGCAATTTAATTTTTGTTTTTTGTTGTTGAATATACGAATTCCACTTTCTTCGCTATTCTTTCGTATTTTTTCGCCTTCAGACATCAGACAAAACATTATTTTCAACAATATTTGTCTGACACGATACGAGTAGAAACTGAGCGGAACGGATAATATAAATCGCATTTTAAAGTAAAATTTTATAAATTTTAAGTACTTTCTAATTGTACTCGTATTTAAACATCGCGATCAACAACATAGGACTAAACTGGTAATAAAATTGAATTTCAAGCATCATGTACAAATTTACGATGACGTATAATTTTGGTAATGACGATTTTCACATCTTTTAAGATGGATGCCGAGTGAGAAATGTAAATACATAGGCAGGATTTATTAAATATAAATTAAAAAATTATAATATGTATTGGATATTAAAATTTAAATATAAATAAATTTTACAAAAAAATGCAACATTTTTTTAATTTCAAAATTAAACCACAACGTGAAAGTTACTATGAAAATCTGCTCTAGTAGCATGCAGAAAAATGTGTGCAATTAGCATGGAAAAATATATGGAATAAACCCGAGTTTCCGACGAAATTCCACTTTCTTTCCAATTTCATTTTTTCTCTTTTTAGTCAGGATTCATACCGACACTGGAATATTTGTGACACTTTTTTTGGAGAGTAGTATGGATTTCCGTGTACTTTACGTGCGTTTTTCTATGAGTGGTTTTTGCAAGCGAATGTAAACGGAATTCCGTTGGCACTTTTTTGGTGTTTATATTGAAGAGTTTTCTTAGGATCGAGTCCAAACAAGGTTAAAAATGTTTAGATGAATGCAATTAATTTCAGGGAAAACTTAGAAAATTAAAATCGGGGAAAATCACAAAAAATATGCTGTCGTATTTAGATAACACTGCTCGTACAAAAAAATTAAAACTAATAATTTCGTTTTGTTTTATTTTTTTTTTTGTTGTTTTTTGACTCGATCCCGTTAATATTGGAATTTTTTAAACAGAGTTAACTCGACCTAAGAAATTTTTTGGGTTAAGTCGAGTTAACTAGAAGTTTGGTTCTCACCCGAATTGTTTTACTTAAATGAATTCAATTTTAATCAATCCATTTAATCCATATATTTTATGCATATACATACATTTATTTAACAAACGATATGATTCAATTATTTAAGGCGATAAACTGACAAATCCATTCTAGTATTCTTAGAAACTTCAAAAATTCTGTGGTATAATAGCGAAACTTTCAATATTCTATATAATAAATAAAATGTTCTTTTAATTTAATTTATTTTAGACAAATTATGCAACGGAAGTGGATACTCGGCAGGCCAAACTTTTGGTCCGTGGATTGCCAAAACGAAAACCATTAGACGGCGTTGATAATATTGTAGTGGTTGCCTCTGGCAAAGGCGATGTTGGTAAATCAACAACGGCTGTTAATTTAGCAGTAACACTAGCTGGTTTAGGTAAACACGCCGGTTTACTGGATGGTGACATATTTGGTCCCTCAATTAATGATGAATCTCCATGAAGAACCTTAAGCGAACAATTCTAACAAGATGATACCGCCAATAAATTATGGGGTCAAATGTATGTCAATGGGATTTTTAATTTTTGAAAAACCGGTTGTTTGGCGAGGACCATTAATTATGTTTGACAAGACCGACTATTAAATGGAACATTTTGGGATGAACTTGATATATTAATCGTGGATACACCACCTGGGACTGGTGATATACACCTTTCTTTAGCCCAAAATGTTCCGGTAACCGGCGTTGTGTTAGTCAGCACGCCGCAAACAGCAGCGTTACAGGTTACAAATCGAGGTGCGAAAATGTATTGAACATTGGGCGTCCCTATAATCGGATTAGTCGAAAATATGAGTTACACGGTGTGTCCCAATTGTTTAACGGAAATAGATTTATTCATTAATACGATCGAGAAACATTGTAGTGAAATGTAGGCAACAATTTTAGGAAGTATGGAAAAATGTCATAAATGTGAAAAATAAACAACAACAAATATATGAGCACAATTATTGCTCATATTTCAGTTTATTTTTGTTACTATGTTGGTACGACCAAGATTATTTGCTCAAAAGATGGACATTTTTCAACTAATCCTGGATTAAATTGGGCGGAGCTTAGTTGAATATAAAAATTTGATTGACTAAAGAGTTGGATTAAAAATAATCCCGCTCGGTGAAGGCGCCTTCACTAATCCAAACACAAATAGTACTACTATATGTTTCCGGTTAAGCTAATTTCGTTTTACTCATTTTGGGACAAAATTGATAGGCAAACGAACGTATACATGCATTGTTCAAACCCAATTTATAATAACCCAGCAAATTTGTTGTCCTTAGTAACTTGTCTTGCCATCGTCTGGGAAAAAGAAAAACATGCGATTTTTCTGATGTGCAAAAGGGACAAACAACATTAATAACATAAATGCAACATGACATACAGCGTTCCAATCGGTGGAATTTTAAAATAAATTTAACATGTCTTGTGGTTGCTTGTACCTGTTACTGATGACATTCATTTAAAATAAAATCTTTGGTTGAAAGGGCGCTCAACATAATGAAATCGCCATTTTGAATTTTGTTTTTCGATGTTGTGTTACTGCACTTGTCCGAATAAATTTGACTTTCAGAGAAATATTTCATATTGTTTATTAATTATCGCATTATATTACGTAAATAAATAAAAATGTATGAGTATAAAATATGTGCATAGATAATTATTAAAATAAAACACTTACCTTTTGCACCCTTGTGAAACCGAAATTTATTTTACAAACTGAACAAACATGCATGTATTGACATTCACACAACGGTATCCGAATATATACGAATAAAATTATATATTGCATACACATTCTACACCATTGCACGTGCATCATACACATATTAATATTAAAAACACTGTAACCACTTCACTCTTTACAAATCCATACATTTAATTTTAAGCAAACTGGAATTTATAAATGTCTACCAAACAAACACAATTTCATGATTCCATTTTGCTTTATGATCGTCTACTCTCGTCGACGCTCAAACAAAAACTCAAGGTCTCTATTTTATATAGGGTGTATTAAAAGTTCTTATTCAATTATACACTTGGTTTCATGAAATCGGTTTTATGAAAATATGTTGTCGTCATACACATAGAAAAATCATTGGAAAGAAAAAATTGTTCATGAAATGTATGTAGACGATGTTAATTTTATAACTTTTCATTTGTTTTTCAAAATATTGTGAACTAACTCTAGGTGATTGTCTAATATCTACCTAAGTTGCACACTACAGAAAGATGTGAACTTTATTGCAACTTTTAGTAAATAGAATAACACCTAAATTATCGTATTGAGTTGTGATATCACTTCGACTTCAAACTTTAATGCAACTATCCTCGAGTTACACTATGCAAATTTACTGATATTTTCTATCATAGTATCAATGTATGTGGGAGCATTTTATATAAATTTTGACACTGTCAATAAATTATCAGGAGGCTATTTCACGATAAATTTTCATTAAATTTTTACGAAATGTCATTTTCAATCAATTTAATTTTCAGAGTGAAGACATACATTTTTGTTACATTTATTTAACTCAATCTGTATTCAGTGTTAATATATCGAAATTGGTAATTTTCGTAATTCGTATTAATTTTCTTTAATATATTGAATTTTTTTAATAGTTGTTGTCTGTCCATTATTTGTTTTTTTTTTCACGAATCGATACACGAATTAACACAAACTTATATCTTCACTCTTTAATTTAAATTTATAATGATGTAACATAACCTCAAAAGCATGACATTTCGTAATAATTTCATGATAATTTATCGTGAAATGGTCTCCTAATAATTTACTGATAGTGACAAAATTTATATAAAAATACTCACACATCCATTGAAATTCATCATGCATTCAAAATATCAGTGAATTTGCATAGTGTAGACTCTAGGATAGTCGAATTAAAGTCACTTCATATCACAACATAATACGACATTTAGGTGTTATTCTATTTACTAAAAGTTGCAGTAATTGCAAGCTCTTATGCCCGATTGTATGGTGGATGCTAAATTAATAAATAATCGAGAGTAATGATTAATCATTGATTGGCGATTTTATTTTTCGCGCGTCATCGAAAGAATCATATCATCATGATCGCCGAATTCTGATTACGTCATGGCGGTGAGAGATGTGGGACTCTATTATGAAATTTTTCCGTTTACTGAAATGTTCGATCCGACACGGATTTACTCTATTGTGAAACTTGTATTATCGAATTTGTAACAAACAAATCTGAAGTTTATTTAAATAGTTTGAGCTGGAATAATTTGACAGCTGGATTTGTTTATTATCTTAATAGCTGGATATTTTCATTATCTTAATTATCTTAATTTTTTCATTATCTTAATTTTATCTTTAATTAATTTAGTTTATTAATATTTTTAAAATATAAATCACTTTTCACTATATTTTGATGATGAAACTAAAATGAGATCAATCGAATACAAAATACGTCAACTGAATAGCAGTCGGACTTTTTCTAGTGTGTTCGGAAAAATCCGAATCGATTTTGCTTTTTAGGTTCATAATAGCACGGATTTATCCGTTAACGAAAAAATCCGAGACGGAAAAATTTCATAATAAACCTCGTGGTGTTGTTATGTGGGATTCGTTGGCCGAAAATTATTATTGTTATAAACATAAAATAAAATAAAAATGTATTTCATTATTGAACATTTCTAACACTTTCTCAAATGTCATATAAAAAAATATAAAATATTGTAACACCCTCACACGTCAAAAAATAAAAGTAGTAGTTTTTTTTCTCTGATTTAGTCGGCAAAAAGATATGATAAAACAGATGCTAAAAATAAATCAACGATTCATTTTTTTGATCATCGGCGTTCATACAATGCAAACTATGATTAATCATTTAGCGATTAATTATTTAGCATCGACCATACAATCGGGCATTAGCCAAGAAGTACAAGTAATACCCCATTTACATGCGACCAACATTTTTCTTCTGCAAAATGAAAGAGATATAACATTGACTTTTTGCACATGAGAGACAAGAAAAGAAATATATCCGAACAAAATTTTGTAGACGATTTTTTGAGCCACTACACTGCAAAACCCACTATAAAAATGAAAATGTTGCCATAAAATATATTCGATCCGAGTATTTTTATGGTAACATTTTTAAAATTAACAAAAAAAAATTATTTTCTATTTACAAAAGATTAAGGAATCATAATAAAAACAGACGCCATAGATAAAAATGTAAATTTCTCATTTGAACTAATTAAAAATAAATTAATAATTTTCCTATAAAAAAATTATGGCATTACTATATATGTTTATTTCTTTCTCGCATATTGAATACTTTTATATAGTGGATGCTTCTTATTTACCTACAAAAATTTGCAGACGAAAGCAATTTTCTACTTGTAAATGGGGCTTAAATTATCCGAATTTATTAAACCATTGGCATTGGCACTGACGTAAAACAAATTTTAAATTATTTTTTAAATATTAGATAACTGAATTATTTATTGTTTTTCATTTTTCTTTATATTAATTATTATTATTTATTTTTGGAATTGTTTTTGGTAATAATATAATATCACTACGTTTTAATGGTTTATTTAATATAATATATATAATTTATATATATTTAGTATTTTTTAATTTAATTTTGTTCTTGTAGTAATATATTAAATATAAGTAAATATATATAATATAATATAATTAATAAAGATTAAATAAATAATCATCAAGAAAAATTGATTATAATATATAATTGGTTTTTTTGTTTTGTATGGTATATTATAATAATAATTAAATATATTATAAATAATTATATATTATTATTTTTGCTGTATATATATTATGTATATTTATAGTTTTTCAATAATAATTATTTATTAATAATTAATTATATAATATGTAATGTATAGGTATATATAGGATAGGTAGGTAGGTTAGAGGAGAATATAGTTTTTGTTTTAAATGATATTTTTGTCTGTATTTGTTATTTACACTATTATTAATATAATGAAACCAAGTACATTTAAATAACAAAACTATTGTGTAATAAATGGATCAAATATAATTAAAAACGGACAAATATTAAACGGCACCTTTCGGATTTTTACAAATAAAATTTAGTCAGTGACCATTAGAATATTATTATTTTATTTTTATTGTGATAAAGTGAAAATTCTGTATAAATTTATTAATTAATTATTGTAGTTACTAATTATTGTATAAAATATTTTGGTTATTTAATTATTGTATTACTATTTATATTAAACTATTTATTACTATTTTTGTTCATTTTAAATCTAATTCGAAATAATTGACCGCTTAAAATTTGCCTTTTTTAATACATTACTGTCCTGATTACTCAAATTAGGAAAATTATTAGTTGTAGGTAGTTTTAATAATTATTACATGTAAATCAAGTTAAAGTGCGTTCAGAATAACAGTGATTAGATTAGAGTATGTATATAAATTAGTAAAGTTTGTTTTTAAATGTTAAATAATTGGAATGAAGGACGATTTAATAATATTCCTAAGGTAATGGATTTTAGGTTTATGAGGACATTTAAATATTATATAAGTATAGTAAATTAATATCACTAAGTCTTTCTAACATTTTTTTCACTTGTTTTTTTGTATAATTGCTGATATATAGTTTAACATAATTTTTAGTTAAAATAAATTTAGATATAAAAATTTTGGTTTAAATAAAATTACGTAATAATTGAAATTATGAAACAATATAGAAACAAAAATTGTTGCTTTTCAAATATTGGGGGGACCTCTCGAATAATGTGGATAAATAAAGGTACCAATATGGCATACGAAATGAAAAGTTCGTGAAACTTCGTGTAGAGGCGGGCCCATTATTGTTCCAAATTGTTTATCGTTAATGGATACTTAGTGGAACTTTTTTAGAAGTAAACGATCAGAGACACCATGTGGAACGAACTTAGTTCCATATATTTTTAAATCAAATATGTAAACTTCTTCATATAATATAGAAATGCGATGCCAGAAAACATTTTATTTAAAAATGCTACCGTAATCAGTTGGGTTTGGGAAATACTTTGCCAATGTTTCACCTCGCGTATTTTATTTCTTCATCAACCGTTTCTGTATTTGAATCCATTTACAGGTCATTATTAGGTACTTATGTTCCACGAAGCGTTAAATATATCACGCGTATCACTTTGATGTTTTGATGTTAGTTTTCTTTGTACTGCCTAACAACATCTATATGGGCTTTAGCACCTGGTGCCGTAGTATAATTTGGTTATAATGATAATTTTGATTTTTTTCCCAGCAGCCAAAATTTATCTCTACTTAGTATGGAATCTGCTGTCTGTTAATTATTAGTTATTACAGGTATCTAACAGGATTTAAATCCTCGAAATTTATAAATGTGGACTTGGATTAGTTAAGTCTGACCAGCAATATTTTCATTCCTCAGTATTGTCCGAATTTAAAATTGGTGATTTCAGTTTCTAGCTCGTTCAGTGTTACAAGCCTTGTACCATGAGAATTTTTGTTCTAGTCATATAGAAAACACTTTTCCCATCGTTTGGGAGAATTTGCATTTTCGATTGTTTTAATCATTGTTTAAATCCGCAACAAGATATCACCTCCGGTTCTCCCGGACATTGCCCTTATGTCATTACTCCTCGGGCATTACTCTGCTGAAATTAACCCCCGGCCACTTACTCCTTCGGTCCGTTACCTCTCGGCCAACGGAAATCTAATATGGTTTGTGGACGAAGTTTTGGAATAAATTCAACTAGGATGACACTCACTTTTTTGATGATGATGAAATTGCTTAATTGTTGCCAAGCTGATTAATTCATCAACCAAATTTAATTTAAGTAATAATACAATTTAATTTTATTTGGTTTTATAAAAATTATTACGAAAGTTTCCAGAACTTCTCTCAAAAATCAAACATATCAAATATCCATCATGATCAGTTAAGTAGACCTTATATAAAGCCAACTGATACATAAATTTGTCTCGCAGAACCGAGATTTCAATATTAGTTTTTGCATAAAGTTCTGTAATATTTCCCATGTTGTTCAGGATTACACGTTTCCGATATAAATGGGGTTATTACCATAAAATCTGATCAACAATAATTTTCTGATAAAATTTTGGATAGCTAATTCCTACAGAACCATGTAGCAAACTTTTTGTACAATCACAGTATTATTTGTTAGATTACTGAGAATAGTATTCTAAACCAAGGCATTTTAATCGAACCTTATAGCGAAGTTAGTCCGGGGTAATAACCGCAGCTCTAATGGCAAGCGGGTTATGCCAGAGAAGAGAAATACCAAGTTTATTAACAGGGTAAAATACTTTAATAGGGTAAATTTAATAGCAAACTGATTTTTAAGTGATTTCTGGAAAATTCTGAAATAATTGAAATTTCCGTTTTTAGCATAAAATTTTAATGATCGATAAAGATCATTTGTAAAGATCATTTGAATCATCTGTACAGCATTAAACCAATTTTATCATGATCAAAACGCCTGTTATAGTTTCATTATATGTAGTTGAAAATATTTCAAAAATTACGTCCTAAATAAAATCACATTGATTTTCGGCTCATTAAATATGATCATTTAAAAACTAACCTAGCTAAAAATGGCCGTAGTAAATGATTGGTGAATAACAACTATGTAGAGGTAGAGGATAATGGCCGGGGTAATGGACCGGGAGATGGGTAAGCGCTAGATTCGTTTTAATCTCTTTGTTGCTTCCCAAATCGAGTACTTCGTACACTTAGTCGTATTTTAGTCCACCTTTTTTACGAATGTCACTTATAAGTTTGTTACACACTCTGTTCAAAATAGTTTTCTCTTGTGGGCCACGACCACACGAGTATTCTATCATTTTTCATGTTTCTTGCACTAACTCCTTTATTTCTGTTGGGTATATCGTTCATTTGCTGCAAGCAATACAAAATTTTTAATTTTCCAGTAGAGCGTTTTGAAAATATCACTCAAAATTGTTTGTAAAAACGGCATTTTTCAAAAGTAAATAAAATACATTTTGTTTAGTAAATTAAATTTTTTTCTATTCCTACATCCTCAATCGAATCTTAATTTTTATAATTCTTTAATAATTTGCAAATTTTCTTAGGACAGTTTCTAATATCTTAAAACCCTAATTTCTTTCGCGAATTGAGAGATTTTTAAAAAATATGAGTTATTGGGAATCGTGTGATTCGAATATCTTAGAAATGAGTGAATTTTGAGTTGTAGTTGTGTCACTGTTGCAGTAAATGAACGATATATATTACTGATTTTTCGTTTCTAGACAATAGTTTTCGAGTAAAAACTTGGCGCTCACTAGAAACATAAAAATAACCAAATATTATAGTTATTTAATAGTAGTCGAACTCGCTCCTGATTTACATTGATAATTGAACTCTTGTCCTGATGAGAATACTACTTTGCCCTTTAGAGAGGTTAGTATTGAGTCATAAAAAGTATTTTTTGCACATATCCAATAATGAAGTTGCCTCCTATAGCCTTGAAAAAATGCATGAAATCTTCTTTATAAGAAACAATATATTTCTGATAATTTACAGGTTTCGTCGTTACCCAATTAAACCTGTACTGATGTCAAATAATGGTAACTTCAACTATTTTCAAATAATGGAGATAATAACAAATATTAGTATATTCTCGAATTTTTAGTTAACACGTTCTAGTAAAGTGAGTTTCTGAGATTATGCATATGACCATTTTTTCGGTATTTAAAAATATTCCAAGTTCTGGTTAGTTTAATTTTTCATTAATCTGAGTACTGGACTTTTCCCTGTCTGTAGAAATGTTCTTATTTTATTTCTTGTTGTTTATGAAATCTCATTTTTCACATTGCCATTTTTTTTTGATTAATAGAATCCCTTATTAGTTGCCGAAAGTCAAGTCATCGGTGTTGCGTCCAACAACACCCCCCCAATTTTGAAGCAACATTGTATGCATACTTCGACCTATACTGCTTACAAAAATTTATATGATTGCAAAATTTGAATTTGCTTGAACAGGACCTGTATGCTCTAAATAGCGGACAATACGAGTCGTTGCAGTTGCAGCCCTAAGCAAAAATGTAGCCATCATTAAGGTTACTACAGCTGCTTTGATTCATTCACATAACATCATTAAACCTACGTCTTCGTAATCAAGATCAGACGGGGATATCTGCTGTCAAATAGGTCATCGTATTTATCATGATCAACTGGACTGACACGAGTAGAGCAAATTTTCAACTACGGTCGCCGATATTGACTCCCTCACTGTATGAGTCACCGTGATAAGCAAAGAATAAAAGTAGAAAAATTAGCAATATCCAAAGGAAAGTGGGATCGTTATTATATATCATTGTAAATTTCGGTTAGAGCCCAGCAGCACGCATGACCAACGTTCCTGTTTATCAATGTAGGGATCAACTTGTAAGTAAACTATAATAGGATTCTTAGTAAATAAAATTGTTTATACAGACATCTCCATTTCGAGTTGCTCTAAAATTATCGATTTGTTGGTTTATTACCTAGTTCTGTTTGGTATATTGTTTGTTTGCTACCTACATTTTCCAAACTCGAATAATCCACCCGGAAGGGAATTCACTGTAACCAAAAGTTAATTACAACCATTAACAAATTTACGTACAAATTCACACCCAAATTTCCAAGGCAAGATAGAATTAGATGATAACAACAACCATATAACACAGATCAACAGCGTGATGTAAGAACATCATTGAAGCGGTCAAATAATTTCATGCGATTAAGGAACAAAGGAGTTTGAGCTTGAGTAAGTCGGAAAAGACTGAATGAACCAATTTCATATTCGAAATGACAATTTTTATGCGAAATTTACGCATTAGTTAGTGATAAACACACCAGAACCTCAAATCGACCACGTTCATCATCTTTTCTGATATTTTGAAACAATCGGGTATAGAATCTCATGGTTATTCACTGACCATAAACTATTGATATAGACATCAAAATGGAATTGAAGCCAGTTGCCAATCTTCAACTATCTTCAACAATATTGTCCGCTCCGACACTTTCGTGAATATAACAAGTTTTCATTCCAGAAAGTATCGATTATAGTTCCATCGTTAGGAAAATGCAGTCCATTTATTTCAAGGACAGACAAAATGTTTTCAATGTTTTTCATAATTTAGTGCATTCCGAAATCAAAGTTGCTATTATATTATTTACAGATAATGTGGCATTAGGGAAATTCAATCCAACAACCGTACGCTTCTTTGACTCCTATCTGGCTATCATCGGACGTCTGCTAATATTTAGTAATTATTGTTATTATGTTACCGCTACACACGCCGGCCAGAGGTAATTGTTGTTACATAGTTACGTCAAGGCTGCTATCGTCACATTTCCAGTTTTTTTAAATTGGATCGTTTTGAATTTCCAGAGTCTGTTTAATGAAGTTTAAATTAATTAATGGAATATTTTCAAAAACGAGTTATAAAACTACTTTTAACGGTATGATGAGCAATGGTTTCTAGCACAGTTTATAACTACGTTTCTCAAACAGAGAAGATTCTATAGAGCCAAATTAATAAACTAACACCAAAGGTAGCATGGTTCTTCAAAAGTTTTTGTGAGTAAAGATTTGAAATGTTGTTTATATTGTTAAGAATGGATACGGTTCGAAGTTCATTACAACCTCCATATACGAGAAAAGGTGTGTATACAATTTTAGAGAAATTTGTATTATTACGAAAATTCTACCGTCGTTCCATCTGATTTAAACAAAACTTCGGCAAACAAAATAACTAACAACACACAACTTTCACATTACTGTCGCCGCTACTGTCATAGTCCAGCCATCTAACTCGATTGAATTTGATGAATCCGATGATATTGCTGCCTCCGACAAGTTGATTTATCTCGTGGTTCATACGAATCCGAATCCCATAAAAGAGGTCAGTTGTGTACCTTGTAGGTAAAGTGATTAAAACATCTTCGCTCTTTTGAGTGTACTCGGAAAGGGAAATGTTTCATAGAATGATTCAAAAACGTGTTGTGTATGTTTGAGTTTGTGAGGACTGCATTAGGAGAATCTTGAAAATCCATCCGACTTTATTAAAAGCAGCAACCGCATCTGCAAGAAATCATCGATCAAATATGAACGATTTCCATGTTATTCGATATCCGCCTAGAATGACGACACGTGACAAAAATTTGCTCTTAATTATAATTTTAGTGTAACAAAAACAGTACATAATATGCATAGGAAATCAAAAATCCAAAACTACTTCAAATTATGATGAATCGGTTACAGTTACACAAAGAATTATTTCGATATTAAAAATATTCTAGAACTATTTCATAATACGATTCTAATTTCTGTCAAATCGAATAATTTCGAAACTTAGAATTTCGAACGTCATCGGCAACAAATCTTCGTTTGTTCAACCATCGGCAGCGAATTATCTTCTGTGTACCTTCAATCAGCAGAGAACCGACGTATGGTATGCGACAAAGGTAATCGTAGCCGTTAAATTCGAACGCTATAATTTCAAATTCCATACCAACAAGGACGGTTACCAGTATTAAATGGCAAGTGATTTTTTTTACCGAATTCAAAATAAAATTCTATGTTAAATTTCTTTTAAAACATATTCTGTAGTTTACTGTTGTTCATCATTTTGTTTGTTTAAATGAATTCCAAAATAGACTAGCTCTTCTTCAATGAATGAAGACAGATCCTCAAAGATTGTAGATGGTAATGCTCAAATATTTATCACTCCCCCACAATTACAAACTGTTTTCAACGAGAAATTTCGTATTCTACCAAGCGAAATGGAAGTTCCGGTTACAATTAAAAATTTGAAAATTCATAATATAAATTTAGAAATTTAATCCTTTCTAATTTTATTCAATTCAGTTTCAATGAAAACGAAAACCAAAATTATAAAACTCGCATTAGAATGTGGCAACCATCAAACAACTACCATTCGCCTATTAATTTTTGATTTAATTTCGAGAATAATCATTTTTAATAGACATCGGAACGAAGCAATCTGTTGTTCCGTTTAAAATTTCCAAAGCCAATCACTAAATTATTCGCAGTAAACGGAATACGAATTCAAGCATACGGCATAAACATTCTTAATTTAGATTTCAAATTTAATATAACTTTCTTTCAATTGGCACAGAAAAGCTCAGAATATGTAATTCGTATTCGTATCTAATGTACTCGAGGTTTTATTGACACTAGTTATCTGTCAATCATATCAAGTAACAAATGTTGTCACTATTTTAGAGTTATTCTGTGACCATACCTCGAACATATTGGGTATTAACTTGACATATGCTTTCTTCACTAAATTGAATCATATTCAACCCTTACCACAATGTCCGCTTCAACCATCTGATATTCAAAAAACGGCTATTTGCGATTTGTTTTGTTTATTCGAGTTGACTAAAATGACTTTCGGTTTCAAGAATGCAGAATGCTTTCAAAGGTTTAAATATTCCGTTCTTTTAGAACTAAAATTTTCTTTCGTCTATTTAAACGAAAATCGTTTAAATCTTATGAGCAACACCTGGAACTAGAAACTGTTCTTCCAAAACTACCAGACAACAGTCCATCATCTCAAACTAAACAAAACAAACATTCATTGCAAATTTTTCCCAGCCTTAAATTTTTCACATAATATTTCAATTTTAAGGTCTAATTTTGCAATTGCCGATTTTTAGCAGACTGCCAAAACTTCAACGCACACAGGCATACAAAAATAATAAATTTTATCCTACCTTCGGCGCACCAACAATCACAAATATGAGTCGATATTTTGTCACGGAAAACCAACGTTATGACAATTCTCTTATTCAATGGTTTGGCTTCCTTGCGGAGCTCTTTTGGCTTTCGCTGGGATTTGCGAAAAATAATTTCATAAAATCTATATCCTCAGCATAATATTTGTTTTTATAATCTGCCATTTTTATAGGAAATAATTAAATATTAAGGATAATTCCAAATTTGAACTCATTAGAAACCATTCCATTATCAAATTAACTGATCCTCACCTAATCATTATCATTGTCTTTATCTTGTTATTATCTCGTTCACTAAAAGATCGACTGGCTGCAAATACATTCGGATAAAGCCATTTTACGAATATTTATGCTTATTTTGGTGTGCTTAGCTTTTTTATATATACATATAAGCTGAGTCGGTGAATCCGGCAAACCTGGAATTGAAATTGATCTGATGATTTTTTTTTATAAATTTTGTGTAAAAGATTCACACATTCTGACAGAAAATTTACTACAATTTAATTAATTTAATTACGTTTGATATGTCCGAGTAAATTTTCCGGTGCTTATCCGACTGGTCATTCACAAAAATTTGAAAAAACCTAATAAAATAAAATTATATATCAACCTAAACATTTTCATAAACTAATCAATTTCTAATTTTGGATCTATACAATTATTTAATTAATATATTAATTTTGGATTAATATTAAAATTAATTAATTAGTTATAAATTATTAATTTTTTTTTGTTTTGGTTTTTGTTTCAAAAATAATTTCTTTCTTTAAATATTATTAATTATAAGTTTTTTTTGGCAATAATTTGTGTTTTCATTTTTGTTTCTTAATTAATTTAATTATAAAATAAATAAATATAAATTATTAACAATAATTATATAGTGTCTTTTTATGGGATTATAATAATAATTAAATATTTGAAAGATTAATAATTTTTTAAATTATTGTAAGGAAAATAATTTTTTGGGATTGTTGTATATTAGATCCGGGGGGTTTGCCTAAATTTTGGTGTGGGAACTCGCTATGCGATTCATATAAAAAAATTATTCGCCGACCAAATTTTAAGCGCCGTTATCTAATAAAACTAATTTATGTGCTAAACTATATACTTAGATATAAAGTAAAGAATTTAAATAGAACAGTAAACTATTTAAAGTAGTTGAGCGATAACCGGCTCTAGTAAACACATATGCTCGGCGCCACGCACCGGCAAACGATTTAAACAAAAATGTCGTATCATTTCTGGTATCGTCTCGAACGGCCGACTAAATTGTCCTAATATATATTGTCCTGTTTCGGCTGACTTTTGTATTCGCATATGCATAAAACCTTTTGCACTCCTGCAATATAATTAATAAGAAATTTATTACTTCTGTTCTTACACCTTTTAACTAAATTTGATTGCATACTTTAAAGATAGTGAATAATCCTGACGAGTCGATTCACTATTTCGTACCAAAAAACTACCCTCATTTAATGGACGCAATGTATTTTCAGCTTCAATTCGACTTATTGCACCGTGGTACCAGCCTTGGCGATCCAACGATATGGCTGCATCAATTAAATCAACTGCAACATTTGTTGTGGGGCCCACATTTAAATTTAGGCCACGAGATGTGCCAAATTCTAGTGTTCCAAATTTACGAGGGGCTCGCGTTTCACCCAAGTTAAGCGTTAAATTTTGACGGAAGCCGGCTGCTGCTGAAATAAAACACAAAAAAAAATAAGTTAAGGAAAATCATCGAGCGATTTTTGCATCTATTTTATCAATGTCTGGGGAAAAATTAACATTCGAACATTACCTCACGAGGTACGAGTTACGAAATAAACAGATAGTTTATTTTTGAGGGCGTTTCTGAAAACTTTCTTGGTGAATACCCAATGCACAACTTTGCCATTAATTTTTGAGTATCCCAATTGAGAGGTATTGCAGCCGAGAGAAGAGGTCCAAGGCTATTAGAACTGAAACAAATGTTGGTGAATTATAGTTTTTATTCAGTTTCAGGTTTGTAGAAACATATTGATATCGTCCTTGGATGTGATTTTATAATCTTACAATTCCTATAAATAAACGGTTGACTAAACTGACCCTGTGACCGGATTATTTTAGAAATATCGTACCTATGCTGAATAGAAATGTTTCATCAGTATAAAGACCCACACACGTAACAAGTCAGTGATGTGGTAGGCTAATAACTTCTCTCACAAAAACTATCAAGTAACGTACCTTGCATGAAGGCAAGGCCACTAACACGGCTTCGGAAATTAATCAACGATAACAGGCAACGTTTATAGGACGTGCTTGTACTACAAGGATTCTGATAGTCTGAGTGTACGATTTATTTATTTATTTAATTAAACAAATTTATTTTATTTTGACAATTTTTTTTAAAGTCGCCCTTTGATAAATTGAAATCGAAGTGGTCATCGGCGATATTGAATGATATTGACAGACGAATTAACGCAGTTGTCTTGCCCATAGAAAGTTTGACTAAAACTGGTGTTTGCGAAATGTTACTGGTGTTTATTCCGTTACTGGTGAATTCAACCTGATTAGTCGATATAGATTGGCTCGACATAAACTCATGTTGGTTCGCTGATATTTCACGTGTTATTGTGGATTTAAAGTATGAATTCTCGTATAACTAATTCGAACAATTTAGGAATTCAAGATGAAGTTCACTTTTAACCGATTTTAAAATGGGGCTATTTTTGAAAGTTTCCACTTTACGGAAAAATGATTGAATTGATAGTGCAGTGGAGGTGTTAAAATATTTGCGTACTTTTCAATATAGACGAGAATATATTGTCAGGACCACAACTATCTCCGATAAACTTCAAGACCGATAAAATATTTTCCTCCAAAATATCAGGAAGAGTTATTGATAGTTTATTACTGCTCGACCGTTACATAAGTAGGCTATTGTCTCGGGAGTAAATGGCATATTTAACCAAAATTCTTGCCAATAAATGCGATAGCGTAGAACCTTTCAAATACCACGGATGAATTTAAAACATCTTCAAACGATATACAGGCTGATAAAGTAACACGGATTGCTTCGTGAAACTTTTCAAAAGTAGGTCATTCGTGTTCCCATGGTTTAGTTAAAGTTGCGAAGAACGAATATCGGATGCAAACTTTCCACGATTTATTAAGTCCAAATGAATTCATGGGATCTGCAAGCTAGAGTGAGATAAACAAAAAATAGCGAAGTATTCTTGTTCTGGGGCCGAAGCACTCCCAACTCTTTCGCGGTTTGTTTTCCCGCCCTACCTTACGCAGTTATGCCAAATCGAAGACGTACGGTTATAGGTCCGATTTTATCACCATCTGCACATTGCATAGCTCCATGCCAGCCTATAGCACTGGGCATGGAAGATGGGTCGGCCCATGAGTTTTGCACGCCGATAGGGGCTCGCAGTTGCGTTCCTTTTTACCACAGATCGTAATCTGTTGATGAAAATTTCCTTTTGCATTCTGTCCCTATCGGGAAACATCAACTAGAGCACTAAAATACGCCCTTAAACTGAAGATAACGCAAAATAACAAAATAAAACAATTCCAAAATCTTGTATGATTAAAAATCGTCTGAAAATATGCAAATTGTAAAGATAATAAGACCGGGCTTCAAACGATTTTAGCCAAACTAAGATGCAACGCGAAAGTAGGTGCAGGAAGCAATGAGTGTTTGATAAGAAAAACGTTTCGATAAGAATTTCTAAATAAAATCTTCATTCCATCAACGATTTATCAATTTCATCATAATTAAGGGCTTTAAAGTAGTAATTTAATTTCTTATCAGGTGCTCATAAGGAACGTGCTTAAAACATGGAATGTTTGGTTTTTAAAATTGTTAAAATTTAATTAAAAAAATATTAGGTTTCTTTTCAGTTGATCGTTGATTGTATGACTTGTATAAGTTACAAATTGAGAAAGATTGAGTTCCGCTTTTATTAATGTACAAATAACTTTTTACATACCCAAAATTGCTTTATCCTCCCGTACCGATTGGCTTGATGACGCCTGTGAAATACCACTTGATTCGGTACTTGTATGCACAATAGCCTGGGTCATCTGAGCTGCGGACGATGCAATCGGTTGCGATAGCCGTAAACGCCGACGTAATTTTGGCATATCAAAAGGTAATTCACCTAGATCAACAGAAGTTGCGCTGCCTGATGTGCACGCATCCTGCTGTGGAATAATTTTTCGCCTCCGCAACTTTGGCATATCAAATGGAAGATCGTTTAATTCCTGTGGCAAACAGGTTATAGTATTATTATGATCAGCTCTGTCTTTGTCGAGGCTGGATGTCACCGCCGTGATTCCGCTCACCTTTTGTAAACCAAAACTCGTAAAGGCGCTACGTTTTGATTCGTCACGAGATTGCAGCGAGATCCCACTATCTGAACCTTGAATTTCGTCACCTAAAGTAAGAATTTATTAAAGCTGTTACATTATTTGGATTCACTGATAATTTCGCTGCTTACCTTTTACAGTTAGCAAATTTTTATTTTGTGGAATACGTTTGCGTATGCGCGTATTATCATTCTCCTCTGTGCTCGAAATTAATTTGCTGGTAATCAAGGCGGTTGGATTTGTTCCAGCCCCGCCACCAATCTCATCGGGCGATACCTTTTGCGAATTATTATTTCGATTATTTATGTCCGATGTTTCAGAGCCCGGCTCTTGGGATGATTTATCTGAAATCGGACTTAGTATATGCAATTTGGAATGTATTAAAACGGGTGCACGCAATGGAAATGATAAGCTTGGACCCGAGTCCGAACTATGTGAGCTCAATGATGTTGAATGATGTGATTCGGAACTAGATGTGCTGCGATTCCCTTCGCTTGTACTCGAGCGTAACGATTCCATGCTACCGCCACTGCTCGAGGTAGCCATCGATTCGGTGGATGAATAATTTTTTCGGCCACCACGTCCCGATCCGCCATGATGACCGCCGCCACCATGATGTGGATGATTTATTTTACTATGATGGCTACGTTTTAATTCTAATACTCTACTTGATTCTAAAACCACGGATCGGGGCCGAGATGGTGGGCCCGTTTCAATTATCATACTACTACTACCGTCATCGCTGGCCTGCACATCGTTTTGGGATCGTGAATCGCCGATTGGTAATCGTAGTTCACGCAAGCGTGGATGCTGAGCGGATGGTGAATTCATTTGGTTGTTGATCTGATTATTAACCGTGACGGCTTGGGATGATGGAAGATTTGGTGCACTTTTAATGCTATTCATTAAAAAATAACGTTCATGTTTGCCAGGAAATTTAACAGGTAATGGTGCGGTTGATGGCGGTGATGGTGTATAACCGCGCAATGGAAGTTGTGAGGAAGACACGGTATTTGCATTATTCAAATTATCTAAATGCATATTTTCCATTTCTTGTGACAGCGTCGATGCACTACCGTCAGATTTCGATGGATTTAAAATTAATTTTTGGCCGCCGGGCTGTTGGTTATTCGCCTGCTGCTGTTGTTTATTATTATTTTTTATTCTAATTGATAGTTTTTGATTACTCTTAGTTTTAACCATTTTTAAATTATTTACATTTGAACTATTCCCGTTATTTAGTTGCAGCAGAATTGAATGATTTGTTAGGCGGTCAAAATCGTCGTCTAAATCATCATCCGATTTCATAATTTTACAATCAAATGCGGTTTCATAAATTTGACGGGTTCTACCTGAACTGCCGCCACTACCGTGACCACCACCACCTCCACCACTTCCGATCCCCGACATATCGTCGTCGTCGTCTTTTAAATTATTTACTTTATTATTGTCAATTGAATAGTTGGTTGTGTTAGTTGTAGTTGTTGTTGTACTTGTTCCTGTATTTAAAGTACAATCGGCACATTCATCAGCACCCTGCTGATGCACATAAAAAATACTACGTGGACGAAATAATTGCTCATCATGATCATCACCAAAGTCGGGCGCAGCACAAGCACAAACTGCTGGCCCTAAAAAACGATGTGGCGGCATGGAATTTGGCGAATATTTTGGTATAATATTACAACTATCGCGTACTAATGCCAATGCTTTTGCATGCCAATCACGACGTTTCTGACATTCTGTACAATCGGAGTCGTCCGATGTGGTAGTCGATGGTGAATCACACCGTATTATACGAACACCGTCTTCAGTGATCGAATAACGTTTTGGCACTTGTATCTCTTCTTTCTCCGGTATTGGTGTATCCAAACTATTACTTTTCCGATAAACACTACGTTCGATCGGTTTTAACTGATCACTTTTGTTTATAAGATCATCGGTATTTTCATTGTCATCGACGGCACGATTTTGTTCACGACTCTTTAGCAAATCGGAATAATAATATGGGGATGGATTACGTTTAGAGGTTGTGGTTATGGACGATGTAGTCGACGGTGGAAGTAAAGAATTTGTGTGTAAAACCAAATTTCCTGGATTATTTGAGAGTAGTAATTGTGACGGTTCCGATGTAGATGTAACCGATGTTGTAAGGCGTTTTGGACTTTTATTTTGTATCGAGTGTAGAGGTTTAACCAAATCTTCTGATATACTGTCGGGTGAATTTAGCTCGGGTATCTGGGATTTTAGTTTGGCGTCAATAAAATTATTGTCTTCGTCCTCGGAAGATTTTGGTGCTGATGAATCTGTAAGTAGATACAAATGAAAAATGCAATTTAATTTAACTGACATAAATTTCTTTATTGAATTATTAGTAATTATAATGTAGCCAAAACACCACTTCCAACTAGAGTGCTTGCAATCACAATGTAACCGGTATAAATAACAGCTTTGTTGGTTAAATGGTAGCCCATATCCCAAATCATGTGACGGATACCGGTACAATAATGAAATACAAATGGCAAAACAATGATGTATTTAAATCCGCACATCACACACGGATGGATGCCGAGCGAATCAATCGCTGCAAAATAATATGAAAAATCGTGTGGTAATACCAATGCCCCAATTCCGAATGTCGTGGTGTAGAGAGCGGTTAAAACTCCAGTTATGCGATGCAAAATCGATAGTGAACTGGTCATTTGAATTTTGTAAATTGCTAAACATGGTGACAAGGGATTTTGACCACGTAGATGCCGATCCAAATATGGCGCTGGAGATTCATATTTGTCTTCGGAACCTGGCGATGCCTTAATCAATTTCACGCGTGTTTTGATAGATCGATGATAATTCGTAAAACGAAAACGAGGAATATAAATTCTGCGCAGTATGTACGCCATTTAGCGAAAAATCATAAAATGCGTAGCCGCACGTCAACAGATTTTTAATATACGCGTATAATAAATTAGAAAAGCCTCCTTTAGCAGCGATTGCCGTTTTTGATGTTACACAGTGGAATTATGCATATTCTAACGGCCATAAAAAATAAATAAAATAAAGCCTAACATTTTTGTTATCGTCCCGGGGAGTCTTTATCTTTGTCATATAGAGCACAAATATTTACCGAGTTCTGGAAATCCCTACACAAAAACAAAATTTTAATTTCGACGATGAACGACTAAAGGCACGCAAAATATTTTCAATAACAGCTGGAATGCAAAAATAAATTTTGTACTACACACAATAAAAAAATAAAACAATAAAAGTTGGGAAAATTGCAGAAAGTTTTCCGTGTAGGAAAATACATATAAATAGGAGGGAAATGAAAAATCTCGCGTTTTATGCGAATTTAGCTGTATTACTGTACAGTACGATGGATACGAGGTTTGAAACAGAATGTGAACTAGCTGCGGGGATACGGTTTTTATACGAGTACGGGTTTAAATCATAAATTGCTAAGTATATTGTTTCGAGGATGTATTTTATCGAAAAGTTTTAACTTCAATGGTTTTATGCATTTTATAAACGGAAGTCTTTTTTGAATCGATTTATTGTTTAGTAGTGCCGGAAACTATAGCTTCAATTTATGAGCGGAAAATTACATTTTTTTTAGTTTATTGGAGGGGTGTAACTCTGTATAGGCGACCGATACAATTGTGGGGGTTGGGAATATTCATTTTCATGAGGCTGCCTAAAACAGAAAATGTTTGAGCTTCATCACGCCAATGTTTGAAAATATTTGGAAGCACATGAAAAAATTACTAAAGTAACCTAAAGTATTTCGTGTTGGGACTTATCTTAGACTTTTCTTGAAACTCTCGGACTGCCGACTAGTTCAGTGCAGCTGTTTTATCTTAATTCTAGAAAAGGGCTTTCGAACAGCATTCTATAAAGTTGATAATACCTATTCGTAGATTTCTTATAGTTTTTCTCGGGCGTCAAGAAGTCTCGGCTCGATTTAAACGCTGTAAAAACAGTTTAATAGAATAATCACCATATCTGGAGATTACACTCTTTGTGGTTTCTCTGGAGAGATTGTAACCACTAATATTATTTAGTTTCAATGGATTGTATGATTGAACTCTCAGCCGAAGATGAGATTTTATGATTTTCTGGTAAGTATTTATACGATGAAGTGGCTCATGATTAAGAATCGATGTCAAATGATGCAGCTTGCGATTAACTGCCTTTATGATAATTTTTGATAAGAGGATGAGGCTTGCTCTAGGTGAGTATGCTTAAGTGTCGTACGATCAAGTTACTTACAATTAACTGTAATACGATTAAATGTTTTTACGATTAATTATTCGTACTCTGATGCAGTTTAAGACTGCCCTAAGACGTGTAAGTGGTCTAGTGTGATGAATAAAGATGATATGAATAAAGTGGTTTTATAAGTAAAAAAATGGAGGGTGAATATGTTATGGCAACACTCGACTTTCTTTTATCTGCACGAATTTACATAGATCTCGAATACACCACTCTTGATTTCTAAAGTGAAAATTAAACTTATCGGAATTTTGGTAAAACTATTTCAGAATTAATAATTTAATTTTTAATTTTATATGAATCTTTTAATTCTTTGTCGTTTATTGTAAATGTTAAACTTTTCAACATCATTGCAACAATTCAAAAAGCTCCCATGGAAGCTGCCACTTCCAGTACATAGATTTTTACCAAATTTCGCAAAGATCTCTCAACTAATAGAAAAAGTTGAAGTATGAAGTTTCGTTCCGTATAGTCCGCCTGTACTTTAGAGATGTCGAATTTTGGTAAAATAAAGTTGATTTTCTCTAAACTCGTCATTTCCGGTAAAATTTAAAAAATGATCTAAACTAATTTTGTTTGAAAATTAATTTTCAATCTTAATTAATTCTTAATTAATTTTCAATTTGTAGAAATCAGAAAAATGGCTAATGTTTGGAGAAGCTGTATAGGCTAGGCTGGTCTAACATATACGGATTTCTTCTATATGTATTAATGAATTGGTAAGCCCAGTAAATACTGGAAACCTGGTGAACGATCAAGCTTATGAAAAAGCGATGATGACCTTTCAAACCTTTGCATCAAGTGCTACAAACTCTCGCCACAAGGCAAAATATTTTAGAAGCAAAGCACTCGATGCATGTTTAATGCTGTACGAGAAATTAGGAAGCTGACAGAAATAACATTACTGGTAAGGGAAAATGCTCAGCACAAAAGAAGGCCGTATCAAACAACCACAAAAACTAAACAGAGTTTAGTCGGATATGTTCGAAAAAATTCGGTGGACTCCAGATCTACAGTTGCAATGAACGTTTAAATGAACAATTTGAGTAATTTATCAATTTCCTGGATTATTTAGTTCAATGCGTGAGGTCATAGTTCTACAGTGTTTTCCGAAGCTTTCAATACGTGCGGTCTACTGAGTAAGTTGTCACTCAAACGAACAGAAACGATCAATTTCTACTGGAGGCCTACCCAATATTGGATGTGGATCTATGCAATCGACAGTACGGTGATTCTATATGAACTTCGTCGGTCATACCCGAAAAACAATTTTTAAAACACCAACCTTAGGACACCGCTAGCACTAAGGCAACTCAGCTAATAGGCAGCGTCACCAAAGCATGTAATCTTACAATGCCTAAAAGAATATGAACGTGCGATGTCTGCCGAGCTACTGATGGAATGAGGAAATTGCACCGGTTGCGGCGGTGCAGATGCTACTACCAACGCCGAAGAAATAGTAACTTATTTTCCAAAATATCATACAACAAACATACAGGGAACCGCATGATGTATTGAAAATGGCTATTAGACAAAGCAAGTGATGATGTTAGAAGGGGTAGTGACCGACGACTATTCATTAGAGTACGATGAAAGCGGATAATGTACCATTACTCACGATGGATGAACAGACTACCTAATATCATACTACAAGGGGAAGCCCAAGAGTTTTTGGAGATGTAGAACTCTTGTCTAACAGATGATACATCACAATCACAAGTTGACTGTTGAAACGAGCAAAAACTTTCACGAAAGGCTACTCTGCGACCGGACCGTCTACCGGAAGAGACCGAACTATCTGGAGATCTCTCACATCGCCAAAATGGTTTTTCGTCCTCGCTACCAGGCTGGCTGAAAACACAATCAGCGGTATGAGATGGAAAGGAGCTCGTAATAAATTGTCGATGACATAGACTAATAATTTGAGTTGCTGTAATTCTTTATGCTTTCCCTATCTGGGTATTCGTATCGGCCGGCAAAATGCCATATTCCAGAAACAGCACTCTGAATAAACCACAAGTATTACAGTATAAACGATTAAGGAGTTGCGCCGATTGGAACGACAATGAAACGAATGGAGATAATTCTGACCCAGCAGTTGTGCGCGAGATGTGATGGTACACGTTAGTACAGAGTACTTATCTCCGAAGCAATATCAAATGGTTGCGTTCCAATGGGCAAGTATGTATATGGTCCACAGCGCCCATGATGGATTTTTCCACAATCTCCAGAACAAGGGAAGAAAAAAACGAACATATGCACAAACACACATACGGAAAACATTTTGATGATTTTGGATTTCCTACTTTTCAGGATTTCGGCTATTAGCGAAAGGTAAATCTCGTTTACATCTGGTTAGTTTGGTAGAAAATAATTTTTATCATTTGATTCAATGATAAATTCTGATGTTTATGGCCTTTGAGTTTCCATAAAAGGAATCGTTTTTCGGAATACAAGAAACAACAACCAAATAACTTAAAAACGTGTAAACCGAGCGACTCAACATATAACTTAAATGATGGTCTCAAAATACGTACTACGGATAAGGTTGGTGATATCCATGCTGTCAATGTCGCGTTCCGAAAACCTCATCAAGACAGCGAGAGTAAAAATCATTAAAATCAGAGATGCAATGTGCAATTCAAACGGTGGCTTATTGTATTTTTTATCTTCAGGAAACTACTTCAAGACTGCAAGGCTGAGTAACATCTATGCATTTAAACATTGCGAAACTCAAACTGACATTGATATTAAACCAACACATAACAAATCAATCATCCCATAATTTCAATTTAACTTATATTAACAAGAGGCCTAAATAACAACCACCATGAAGATTATATTAAAGGATGTGAGTTTGTTAAAAGTATTCCATCTAAAAAATTCCGGCTTGCTGAACCTCAAATTTCAACCTGGATAAACGGTAAACACTTAGTAACTCAATCTATTTTAGTTTGTGTTGCCTTAGATGAAAATTTAGAAAATTGTAATCTTGAAAACACCTGTCGCGGAACGGACTTAAACTACAAAACTTCTACATTAAATCCGTCAATGCAATTACAAAAGTTTCTAAAATTGAAAGTAAATACTTTATAGTGGTTACTCATCAATCTAAAAATGATTGCAGTGATCTAATCTACGCTCTAGAAAGTCAGGGAATCCTTAGGAGTATTCTTGGTTGTATCTGAAGCTTTTGATAATCTGTGGGGCCTACTAACATGAAAGGGTTAAAAAGAGTGGACTGTACATTTAATCTTTATTCAATCATTAACACTACTTCTCTGACATATCAGCTACACTTTTGTCAAACCATGACATGCGTTCCAACAGCGTAAATAAAGGTTGTACACATGGCTTAAACTTCAGCTTGTACCTTTGGAATATACAGTAGTACGCAGGATGATGTCCAAAAAGCCCGCATTCGCGGACGACAAGGTCCTGTTCTTTGCCAACAATCCAAGACTTGAATGTTCAGGAGAAAGCGCAGAACGTCACAGACAGGATGGTTAATTTAGTGCAATAGCAACAAAATGGAGCTATCTTCTTCCAAACCGTTATGATAAAGCTTAAAGGTTCGCTTGACATTATTAAAAGACAACCTTTGCTGGCTGTTAGTGGAAGGATAATACAGATGGTGTCCTTCTTGGCAAGATCGACGAAACCAATCGCGTGACGGCAAAGCTACTTATATCGGGTGATTTTTTTAATTTTTCGTAAATATGTTTTTGACACATATCACTCGTGATTAGCGACATCTGTCAAATTCAATTGTTCTCAGTTAGCATTGCAATTTCATCATGGAAAGACTTACAACCGAACAACATTTACAAAAAATAAAAAAATCATGTTCAGTGAAAAATTTGTTACGCGCACTTTGTCCATTCTATGGTCTTCATACTGAGCAAGCAATTCAATCCATTATGGCCAATGGGACATGACTTTACGCAAGGACTTGATCTTAAGGCGTATAAAATACAGTTCGTGCAACAACTGAAGCCGAACGACTTGCCACAGCGTTGCGATTTTGGTGAGTGAGCCTTAGAACATCTTGAGGAAGCAAAATCTGTTTAGGGCCTTAGAACAACATGAGGAAGGTTAGTTACATGCCTAATATAGCAGAAAGTCTTGCGAATAAAGTTTCCTTAAGTACTCCGTTTGTACTTTCGCCGGCAGTCATATTAGCTATGTAGTGAACAAATTTAGTCTGGTCAGCCAGTAAGCTGGAATGTTGCCCATTGACGTCAGTGTGCTCAAGAAATTCTGTGATAATATTTAAAGCGCAAGACGGACGGACACAATACCGATTTTAAGGTAAACTCACGCTTTAATCCCGAATGATCTCGAAATTTTTTTGAACGTATTTAACGCCAGTGTTATAATAAGTAGAGATTAGAATTCATTTTAAATATTTTAAAATTTAAATCTTGACGTAAAGTAAAGATTTTGGTGCAGATGGTTCTACGTAAATCGGACCTATAGCCGTACGACCTCGATTTGGCTAGCAGCTACGCAACGTAGGTCGTGAAAAGCGAACCGCGAAAGAGTTGGGAGCGCTTCGACCCCAGAACAGATTGCAAAAAGCAGTTTATCTTACAACATTTTAAAGAGGCGAGGAGAGTGAAAAGCGGCGGCTAACCTGCAAGCTTTAGAAATACAAATAGAATTTGCAAATTATTTTTATATTTATATTTATTATTTTAATTTAGATGATGCTGGGAGTGTATATGTTAGGTTAAAGTCCGAAATCAGTAAATGCTTGAAATTTTAATTTTTTAAAATCGTTTACACGATTAAAAATTGGTTGGCCAGAGCTTTATTCAGCTCCTACATCCCCGTTGAGATGGTTTTCATTTAAGTTTCATTTATTCACCATCAGGAGGCTAAGCATCCGGAGAGGCACAATTACCTCCCGCGAGTCCGTGAGATTTAGTAAGGCCGTGAGTCTCTACTATTTCTAATTTGCACTAATACCATAAAAAATACTCCGTAGAGTGAAGGGTGAACCATTTCGAGAATATAGGACTCCCATTTCATAAATTTCGAAGCAATAAAACAGTTTTTTTTTTATTTTTATTCGGGCATTTACCGATTTCGGACTTTTACCGTAACATATATATGAACCTATATAATGTGTGAGCAAGAAGATAGTAGACGAGGTACCTACAAATGGCAGGGACGAGAACGAGAAAGACGCAGTGGGAATTGGATATAGGCTGGGCCTGGGTGCCAGTCGCATACATAAATACGTCCACAACAAGAATGACAATGGTAATGAAACCAAGTAGCACCAAGAAAAAATAGTCTTAGAGTAAATCATCATAAAATGAAAGTGCTCAAAATAATAATTCCAATCCAACAGTAAACACTAGGCTAAAGCCCACAATTATTTTTTGTATTATTAAAATACACTGTGCTAGTTGAAAAAAGTGACAAGCTGGGCACCCAGGGGTAAACTTAATTCGAATACGCTGAATTCAATGGTGGTAGTCCCGTTTCAAAGTTAGTCAAATTTTTTTATGTTATTAAATTATTAATTTAATTAAATCTCCAATTTATTTTACTCCGCCCGAAATAAGGAATTTGGGTATTCTCAAAGTATAAAAAGTGATTCGTGGCTCATGCATGCAAATCTAGCATTATTTTAACGAGTCAAATTAAGACGTTCGTCTAGATAGCTATAGTGACTACTAATCTTTAACCCGATTCCCTAAACTTAAAAATTTATTATCCACAAATCGCGCACTTGATCGTATACATATCCACATTCATTAAACTTAATTTACAACCCCAAAATTGCAAAATAATATGTTCTAAGATAAGACATTTGACTCATGTGCATGTTTCACATAAATATAACAATGAAAATGGTAAAATCGATATAAAATCAAACAATAAAAGTTTTTTCATTTCATTTGCCGGTAAATTTTATTGTGTATGTGGGATAACAACTTTATTTTATAACAATTCGTAAACACAAAAATAGTAAAATCCGATTTCGATATACATACACGACTCGAGGACTTATAACTATTTACGAGCAAGTGATGAAGTTAATATTTTCAAGTCACGCTATATTCAGTTTTACTTTGTAATAGCACATTAATAATCTTTATATGTCAATGATGAATTCACATATGCACAAGTGGTTTCATATATCGAGTGTTTTTAGTTCACCAGGGGTAAATGTATAGCGTATATAAATGTACCGAAATAAATCTCGACATCGTATATAAATAAAAAATTTACTGTCGAGAGCGTCGTCAGTTGTCACGCAATTTTTCTGTTTTTAATATCGCCGTTGGAAGTTTTGTGATTTGCCTCGAAACGATCGGGAGAAAATCAATTATCTTTTTTGTGTGCGGGTGTTTTATATAATAGGGCCATCCATAAGGGTGGTAAACAAAAAGCAAACAGTGTAATTTAAATTATGTGCTTATTATATTTTTATTGATGTGCGGCGATTTTGATTAACTTTAAATTTTTATTTTGTTTGTCAAATCATAAAAGTAATTTTTATTACGATTTTCTTCAAATTTCCACAATAACAATCCATTATAGCGAGAACATAACGAACTGTTTCCGTTATTGTTTGATTTTGGTTGCGTTGTCTTTCGATTTTTCAAGTGAAATTTTATGTAAAACAATATAAATTTATATTACAGTAATAAAAATATTTTCCTTCATTTCCCAAAGTTGGTGGTTGAGTTCAGCTTTTATATAACGTATAGTGTAGTAAATTATATAGGGAGAAGTTGTTATGTACACACAGCCCCACATTTTATGAAAGGAATTTATGAAGAAAATTCGAATACACAAAAAACATTGAAATAAAACAACCATGAAATTGCCACATTTCATAAATGTCACAAACACAGACTTAAAGTTCTTGAGAAAATGAATTTGAAAATAAATTTGATATTTCCATAAAGAACTTCATTTTGTTGCTGTTTTCTATGGCTGGCATTCATACATGTAAATATATTGCTATCTAGCTGGGATACGATTTGGTAAATGATTGATTTAGAGGACCATAAAATACAGATGTCATTTTCTGCGTACATGGTACGGTGGATGTAGACGGAGCCAACAATTGGCAAACTAATGAGATTTATTTATTAAAACTGCCTAAAACCCAAAGGGTTTCACACTCAATTTCATACAGGGCTCATGGTGCAAACCGAGAGTTCTATCCCAATTCGCAAACGCTATCTGATTCGATTTACTGTCAGTTTATCGTGGAACAATTTATCGTAGAACAATTTATCGTATAACAGTTTATCGTGAGGACAGTTTATCGTACGAGTATATCACAATTAATGTCTTGGATTTGAAGTATCTTAAAACATAAAACTTTTTTCATAATGTATTTCGTACAAGAATCCGGTCATTTCTTAACCGATTATGATTAAATTGGTTATGTTGGATGCAAATGGGATTCTAAAATGATTTTTGGAAAAAGTTCTGGAATATGGCTCCATGGGACGGAACTCGTTAATTTCTTAACCAATTATGATGGGATTGAGTATGCTGGATGGAAATGGGATGCTCAAGTGATTTTTGGTGGAAGTTCTAGAATATGGCCACCTTTGGAATTAATGAAATATTGCCACCTGGGACCGACTGGTGATATATGTTAAGGCATTCAGTCTTATCAGAAACTTGTTTACATCATGAGCCCATGATAGACGCCTGTTTACGTCGCCCCTAACTTGGAGAGCAGAAGCTGATGAGGTATTGCTTTTGCGGCGTCAATAACTTGTCCTGACATGTAGTGTCAATAAACAGAAGCAAAATTTCTCTTGAATTGTTTTCAATAGACCACCTTATTCATTTAGAGTTACCTAGCGAGCGTAATAATCAAGGAATTTTCGCCCTCATATTACCTTCAAATATAATTTAAATAGATTGATGATATAGGACTGAAAATCTTACAATTTTACAAAAATAAAGAATTGGCGAAATCAGTTTTAATAAAGTACGAAAACTTCATAACGAACAAAAAGTTTTGTTTTCTTTGAATATTCTAAAATGAATAAATGAATGAATATTCTAAAATGAAACAATTAAAAAGGAAAGTTTCCACCTACAGTATGTATTAAGTATTTCAATAAAAATTTGATATTTTGCCACTAGAGAAAAAATTGACAATAGCTTCGTCGATTATAACCGGAACACACGAAACGCACTTTGTGGAAGCAATAGCGCATAAGCCCAAAATTGAAGTTGGGTTACTCATAACAAACATCATCAATTTGTAATTAACTTCATACCTATTAGCCATCATATTTACGTACTCAGGTTTCTTGGGCTTCACTTTGATATTTTGTTTGTCAATATCCAAGCACCAAGTGAAGATAAACTCGATTAAATCAAGCATGCTTTCTACAAACAATATCAGGGTATCGTGAGCAAAACACTACAATATGGCGTCAACATATTACTGGATGATTTAAATATTCAAATCAGAGGCGCTCACGAGGTATAATGCGGCACCACCAGTTCGAACTCCGTACGTTTTGTTTTTAAACAACAAAAGGACATGAACCATTTTTCTAATTTTGTTCTACAATCCGTTGGTTGCGACAAACGTTTATTATCTACATACATATATACAACGTACAATAACCCTTTCATCATCATATATGTTCAAACTGTCCGTTAGATTATTGAAGCACTTCATAATCATGTTTGTCCGTTAGATTATTGAAGCACTTCATAATCATGTTAACTGCGAATATTTCGATAATACTAATTCAGCCATTTATTAATTTTATCTGGGATCAGTGGTAAGGTTGCCATATTCCAGAACTTCTTCCAAAAATCATTCTAGAATCCCATTCCCATCCAACATACCCAACCTTATCATAATCGGTTAAGAATAGGCCAAATACCTTCCCAGATGGGCATATTCAAAAAATTCTTCCACAAATCATTGAAGAATCCAATTTCCATCCAATATACCCAATCTCAACATAATCGGTTAAGAAATTACTGAATTCCGTGCCCAGGTGCCCACATTCCTGAACTTCTTCCAAAAATCATTTAAGAATAACATTTCCATCCAACATACTTAATCCCATCATAATTGGTTAAGAAATTAACGAGTTCCTCCTCCATATTCCAGAACTTCTTCCAAAAACCATTTAAGAATCCAATTTCCGCCCAACATACCGATTCCCAACATAATCGGTTAAACAATTACCGAATTCCGTCCAAGGTGGCCATATTCTAGAACTTCTTCCAAAAATCACTTGAGCATCCCATTTCCATCCAGCATACTCAATCCCATCATAATTGGTTAAGAAATTAACGAGTTCCGTCCCAGGAAGCCATTTTCCAGAACTTTTTCCAAAAATCATCCTAGAATCTCATTTGCATCCAAAATAACCAATTTAATCATAATCGGTCAAGAAATGACCGGATTCTTGTACGAACTACATTATGAAAAAAGTTTTATGTTTTAAGATACTTCAAATCCAAGACATTAATTGTGATATACTCGTACGATAAACTGTCCTCACGATAAACTGTTCTACGATAAATTGTTCTACGGTAAATTGTTCACGATAATTAACGAGTTCCAGGGAGCCATATTCCAGAACTTTTCCCAAAAATCATTCTAGAATCCCATTTAAATCCAACATAACCAATTTAATCATAATCGGTAAAGAAATGGCCAAGTTCCTCCCCAGATGGCCACATTCAAGAACTTCGTCCAAAAACTGTTTTAGAATCCCATTTCCATTCAAAATACAAACTCTCATCAATATCGGTTAAGAAAAGGCCGAGTTCCATCCCAGGTGGCCATATTTTAGAGCTTCTTCCAAAAATCATTTAAGAATCTCAATTCCACCGAACATATTCAATCCCATTTTAATGGATTAATAAAGGTCAAATTCAATATAATTTTATAAACCGAGACACTTAAGTTTTTTACGTACACATAATTTTGTTATACGGTCCATTTTACAAACTACGATAAAGTGGCATACGCTAAATTGTCCACACGATAAATTGTGTCAACGGTAAATTGTGTCCAAGATAAACTGTTCTACGGTAAAAGGCTCACGTTAAATTGAAACACAATAAATTGTTTACGATAAAACGACTGTCTCCATTCCTTACCAAATTAAATGATTCAAAGGCATACAAAGTAGGAAAGACAACTACCCTACCGTTAGATAACTAGAGTTAGCCATTTACACCCTTTCACCATTCAAGACTGGCTGGTTGGATACAATTTAAACGCCGTCGTCATCCTCTTCTACTCTTGTCGTAAGTAGTTTGTGCCAGCCCCATGCGATGAAGGTAACCAAATTTTTAATCGTGTGTTGCTATTATTAAAAGTTAAGAATGGCACTGCGGTTCGAAACCAATCAGCTTCAACTTTAAACTTGATTTGTTCAGGCACGCGAACTGATAATGAGTGTAAAATATGTGAATCAACTTACCCAGCAAAACATCGGTAGGTATTTCCTGACTTTCATTAAATTTATAAGATCAGCATAATTATTAACTTCAATTAGGTATGTAACATAAACATATTTTTTCATAGCCCATTATTAAAATTTAAGTATACAGCCTTGGCCAAAAGTATTTATCACCCTATAAATTTCGGGCGTACACAAAAATGGTTAAAAACAATGACTCACACCGCAGGTGTGGCAATAAACCATCCATCTGGTGCAATAAAATTTGTTTTTTTCCATTTTGTATTTATTCATCAGTTCGCTACGTTCACTCATTGTTTACACAAACAGTGATCTAGTGCGCTTTTGGTGTTTTGATTTGTTAATTTAGTGATATTATTGCAATATGCCGAAACAAAAAGAGTTAAGTTTAGATCAACATGTGCAGATACAGCTTCTGCATGACCAAGAGAAATCACAAGTAGAGATTCCTAAAATTGTGAAATGTGCACGCCGATTTGTGCAATATATTATTGAGCGATTTTCCGCTAGTGGATCACACATTAATAGGTACAGAACCGGACACAAACGCATCACGACATACCGTGAGCACCGAAAGTTAGTGAGCGAAGCTTTAAAAAATAGGCAAAAAACTTCCTCAGACCTCGCAGTTGAGTTGTCAGTAGAAATTAAGAAACCAATCTCTGTTCGCACCACTCGCAGAAGGCATCCGGAAGCTGGTATGAAAAACCGTAAAGCCAGGAAGAAACCATGGCTCTCCGAAAAAAACAAGAAGGCTCGACATAAATGGGCCCTAAAATACTAAAGTTTTACCGAAGAAGATTGGTCAACTATCGTGTGGTCAGACGAATCAAAGTTTGAAGTAAGTTGAGAATTCTATGCCCAAATAACTTTTAGTGTATACTTTTTGAATTTTTCCGTGTAAACAACAGATGGTTGGAACGATCAATAGATTAATTTTTATTGCCTATTTTTTGTCCCTCCTTCTTTGATTTTATTTTGCTTATTTCTACTATATATAACTAAATTTTTATTTTTACCAATCAGTAGATACTCCTGATGATGACCTAACAAGTCGAAATGATCGGTCGATTTGAAAAAAAAAAAAAAAAAAAAAGTGTTGTGCGAAATAATAAACAAGTGTTTTAATGTGTTTATTAAGTGTTAATGTGTTTCGCCAAGTACCAACGGCGCATAGTGTTAAAAGTATTTAATTATTCACAGAAAATCACATCCCAACCTCCCATCCAACTTTCAACCATCAGTGAAGAAATTAACACCTTCAGCATTTAAAAATGCTTCTCTCAGCCAGTCCTCTCTGGTGGGAATATTATTCCTAAACCTGTGATCAAAATATGGTTACAGTTCCACATTTAGTTGGAGTTGAGCCTTATAGCTGATCCCGCTACCATTAGTTTACCTAGAATAACTAGAGGTGTGAGATGGCAGAAAATCTCCAGTGCTTGAGCGGCTGTGCTCAAAAGAGCCCCAGTAATACACAAGGCAGCTGTTCGCTGTACTGTCACCAAGGATTTTAAGTAGGTTAGAATATTTATAACTAGCCACCAAACAGTAACCTCTTATAATAAAATGGGCCTAATAGTAGAAATGTAGAACCAATTTACAGTATGGGGCTGCAAACCCCATATTTTTCCAATTACATTTTTTCTAGAGCGCATTTTTAAGCGCTTATGTAGCTTTTTACTCTTTCTAATATGTTAAATTTTCAGCCTAGTGTGCTGTCCAGAAAGAGACCCAGATACTTCGTCTTATCAGTGAAGGTCAATCACATACCAAGCTTGATGGTCGAAATGAAGTAATTTGTATTTCCTGGAGGAAAGAATCAACTCAATTTTGTGTGTATTCAAATTTAAACCGCAACTATTAGCCCAATTAGAGAGAATAAGAACAAGAATATTTATCGAAGACACCAATCGTAATATCATCCGCATAAACAATCAGCTTAAATCTGCTCTCTTTCAGGATTAGTAACAGGTCATTTATAACCAAGTTCCAATGAAGGGAAGGGGTTGCCTCTACTCACAAATCTGTTATTGGAGGATCCACCCAGGCTGACTATCGCGATCCTGAATTTAAGCATTTTATCTACCCAGCCCCTGAATGACTCATCCATGCACTGAGAGAAGGGTATCTGCGTGATCGCCTTGGATCTGACGTTGTTTAAGACCTCCTCTATATCTAAAAAAGTTACATGTAGTATTCCTTATGTTTAAGGAATTTTTCGATCGGAGCAATAAGGGAGTGAAGAGCAGTTCCATAGATTTTCCCTTGCAATATCTCGGGTTTCGATAGCCTATTTGGCTCAAAATATCGCACTAATCACTTTGAGGTTAGTATTAGGAGAAGCAAGAGCGAGAGAAGCAGCAGAAGAAGAGTTAGAAGAAGAAGAAGAGTTATCAATACCTTTTGTAACAAATCCTATGGATCCGTCACTAATATTTTTGCCAGGTTACCGCAAATTCATATTTTCATTGATTACGAAATTTAAATTTTTTTTTTTTTTTTTTTTTTTTTTTTTTTCCAACGCGCGCTTCAAATTTTGAGTGATGTGTGCAGGTGCTATACCCTGAATTTTAACTTTAATTTAATTAGACTGCAACCAAAAGTACAAAAACAATAATATTCTTGTTCTTCTATGTATTGAAATTAACAAAATAATGAAAAAAACGAAAAGCTTTGATTTTTGGGAGGATCGGGGAGAACGGGTAGTCAAGTTTTGGATTTTGATAAAATATATTATCGGGTAATGAGTGACTAAAAGTTAAATGGTGATAATTACCATTCAAAATAAAAATATAATGGATACAGTTTTTTTTAAGTCAGAGTTGGGACTTAGAACACAATTTTATTTTTTGTAAAAAAATTAAATTAATATATAATAACTAATTCCAAAAATGATAATAGTATAAATATTTAATAAATTGTAGAATTCTTAAAGATCATTTATCGTGATCTAAATAAAAATTAAAACCACTTATAGTGCTGTGTTAAAACTGTGGTATGAACGGAATTTTATCGGACGATAACAACGTGGTCACGTGATTAAGTGCAAATTGAAATTAGAAATAATGCATTCTTAAAACACTTAAACCGAATAAAAACCTTTCAATAAAATTTTCTGCTCGACAGTTCTAATAATCAATTAAATCCAAAAACTATCCTAAAATATAATTTATAATCATTGTGAAAAAAAAAAAAAATTTTGATTCGAAGTGCAAAAGATTTAAAGTAACGGTGTTCAATATTAAACGTTCACTAGTGCTGTTAATCAAAATTTGTTAATCAAAATTAAAACTAAACTAAAGCTAAACTAAAATACATAATAGAAAATTTTTCATAAGGCTAGATTTAATTAATAAATAATATGGATAGTTTGAGTCAATAAATATAAAACAATAAATTAATAAATTAAATATTAAACATTTAAATATAATAATAATAAAATTCATGAACTAACGTAACATAAGGTGATGGTTAATAATAAGTTAAGAAAATTATAAGTGTATACAACAGTTGTATCCGCGAGGTACATAAATAATTAAAAAGTTCATCATAATAGTGTAACTGAAAACGCTAAAACTACGTGCGGAAAACGAATCTTCGGCTCATTTTTTTTGGATATATCGTCGCTTCGTTTACCTCGGCGCCCAACGTTGTTTAGAATAGAATAATAGTGTAAGTTGTAATTTAAAAATAATTCTTAAGTATATTAAATTTTAATAAATTTATGTTAATTATTTCGACTCTATAAAAATTTAAATATCGCGTAATCTTATATTATTCTTTGCGCTTACTGATTTAAGTTTTGATAGAGCTTCCATATTGGTAGTATTAGAACATTTCTTTTAAAATTCTCATCAATTTTTTTTATTGGAATTTCAAATTGATGATAATTTTCGATAAATGATAAAGTTGTTAGGGAATTATTTCAAATTATTATTATTACTACTTTTTTGTTTTTTTTTTCTAATTTGATTGATTTTCTTTTATTAAGCTGATGCATGTTATAGTAATAAAAGTTTAATAATTTCCTAGCAAGTTATTACAGATTTATTTAAGATTTATTTAGTTTTACATAATTTTCGTCATCCATTTATGTATAATTGATAATTTTTATTATTCTAATAATTATGTTGAAAAATTTTAATTTTTTTGGTGTTCTATTTTAATCGTTCTTTAAAATGAGATAAACGCATTCGATTAGGGGAGATGTAACCATGGTAGGTATGGTAGACACACATGTGGCATAAAAACAAAATAAAAATGAATTTGCGATATTTTGCTATAATTTTTAAGCGGTCTAGCAAGATCAATGGAACAGCTTGGTACCCACGCCTTAACCCTGAGCACTAGCGGGCCAGAGAAGACTGCTCCAAGTATTTCCATTGATAAAATAAATTTTCGGTAGCCTTTCGTCTGACGTCCAACAAATTTAAGAGCAAACGGATGCCCGCGTTCGGTTACACTTTCTTTATTTGTAGTGCATATACTGATTTTAGTTGGGTCGGCTGGTCAAATAAGGCAGTTTCAGCATCTACAGCAAGATTCTCGAATGACTGAAGGCTGATTTTATTTGGCGTAGGAGCAAAATTAACTCCATTATTCAGCATTTGAATCTCTGCGCTACTGAAACATATTTATCCACCGGATAATCCAACGCAGGAAAATTGGCGTCGCTTAGAGTATATAGGAAAAACTAGCCAACGGATTAGCAACATCGTGTCCGATTATATCAATATTAGTTTTGCTTTTTATAATAATAACACAATAAAGAAAATGGTTTTTAACAATAAACCTAGAGTTGATCGCCTTTCCAAGTCTGGTGTTTATAGGATTAATTGCAATTATTGTAGTTTCTCATATATTGGACAGACTGGGCGCAATTTTGGAGTTAGAGCTAAAGAACATTTATCTGGTTGCAATCAATCAACGTTCCATAATCATTTAACTTTAGAAAATCATACAGCTAGCTTAAACAATTTAGACATATTACATATACAACCTAAAAGCAGACGTTTAGATACCTTAGAATCTTACGAAATTCGAAAATCCATATTCCTTAACCAAGATATCCTTAACGAACAGAGAGAAATCCGTTTCTCACCAATTACAGATCCCGCCCTGTTTTATTCTCACGCTCTTAATAATATGACTAATACGTAGGGTAATTAAATGCACTACAATATACCTTGAATTTTGTTACTCAACCGATAACTAATCGCTTACCTGCTATTCCACCCCTCCCCCTTTTTTATTTGTAATTTTTCCGTGTAAACAACAGATGGTTGGAACGATCAATAGATTAATTTTTATTGCCTATTTTTTGTCCCTCCTTCTTTGATTTTATTTTGCTTATTTCTACTATATATAACTAAATTTTTATTTTTACCAATCAGTAGATACTCCTGATGATGACCTAACAAGTCGAAATTAATCGAGTAATTTTTTAAACATTTTGAAAAAAAAAAGTTTTGTGCGAAATAATAAACAAGTGTTTTAATGTGTTTATTAAGGAATAATTAAATGTAAACCTCAATTTTCGTCTCCCGAACTTTTGCAGCGTTTTTGAAGCTAAACTAATCGTAATAAGGGAACCCGTTGACTGGTTGAACTATAATGTAATATCTGCATGAGTTATTCGAATATTACGGACAGTGATTGAAGCTTGTAATTAAGATGCTCAAATCATATTTCCCTACGTCGAAAGTAGTCCAGAATTGCCTCCCATCTTTTACGCGATGGCAGATCAGTTCAACATCCACCTGATGATTCCAGGGCATTTCAATATTACGGAGAATGAAGAGGCGGATGAACTCGCTCGATAAGGCACAACCTGCCTCATTTCACCAAGCAGGAAGACCTCATGTGTAATAACTAGGCAGATCTGGCCAAAACTAAACTTGTCAAGATGCAAGCAGCTGGTTTCGCCGCGGCGGCGACATGTTAGTATGGTAGTGGCTGCTATTATGGGGCACTGTCTCATACGTTAGAGCGTGACCAGAATGGGAGTCTTCTAACATGATTACTGTCGTAGTTGCGAAGATGAAGAGGAAATAAACTGTTCTTCATTTGCCTTGCATCTGTCCCCGTCTAGCGCTTAGAACACTGAAATTCCTGGGAGGTCCCCTACTAAATGACTTGATGGATCTCATTAAAATGAACGTCAAGGACAGCCTACGAATTGTGGAGAGCTCAAGCTGGATGATTAGGTGACGAGAGAAAATAATAAGGTACAGCTCTGGATCTGATTTTGTCTATGACAGTTCTTTAGGGCAACCACCCGAACTAAATTATAACAATATACAACAAATATATCGACGAAAGATAAGAAAAATGGGTAGTTACAACTAACTATGTCTATCTCAACCCAAAAGGCGAAAAACCTTATAGGCTCCAGCTACAAAGTAAATTGAAATTTCGTGTGAGTCTATACTTCTGATTGAAGAAAAACTAGGGATGGGATAGGATCCCACCGAATAAACAGAAGAAATCGGTAAGTTTGGTAAGACCATTAAAACTTAAATCAAGTCAGATACCAAACAACCGACAGCGAGCATGCCCAATGAATCTCCGAGAGGAGGTCCTTCAAGTCTCAATAATAGATTTCCGGCTCAACAAGGCGTATCAGGTACAAATAAAGCCGCTAAGGGCTCTATCCATGATATATCGAGCCCAGGCCCCTTCGGCCTTAATACCACGGTCGCACATCACAGACCAAGAAATAAGGTCTTACAGGGATCAGTGGAACCTCTAAATGACCAATCGGATGCTCAGAAGTTTAAGGTGTATTCAGTTAAACTGTGGAATATAACACTTTTACAAAAGCTTTTGGAGCTGCAGGAACACCCATAATTTTATCCCGCAGGCTACTTTCCCGGAGAAGATGACGATCCCCTGCTTGTAATCGTGCAGAACGTCATGAACTGTTTGTTAAGCTCGTCATCAAAGATTCGTCTGCGGGTGAGACCAGAATACACACCACCGAGCGATACAACCTGTTTGGCATTGATACGACCAGCACCATCCTTGACAGACAAATAACGAAGGAAACGTTTTACTCTCACCACTTGTATATGAAATTTAATAATCAAATACATGCCTCAAAGAGTAGAAACCTAGTTAAAAACACTTAAAAATATTAAGTGACAAGCCCATACGGACAGACTCCAATAATCGATATTTAGACCGACATTAATACAATTCGAGATCTTCAATCTTCTTCAATAATATACGCATATCACACAGTGGTATGCTTCTTTTATTACAAGGGGAGTCTGGTGGAATTAAGATTTTGAGGTCAAGAAGAGCGGAACTCCTAAACTAGCGAACAAATGTTTGGCTTATCAGATTTCTCTCATTAGATGTAAGAGACTGCCAAGGAGCGGCAAAGAAAACAGGTACATAAATGTTTATCAAAAATCGACAAGCTCCCGTTAGCATGTCGACCACACTAGAGACTCTCTCTAAAAGGAATATATAATCACAAGAAATAAAATAAATTGTGAATTGACCATTTTAAAAGAGGGAATCCTTAGCTCACTGAGGAAAGGTAATTTTCCAAGCTGTATAATAGTTCTGGGTAGTAATCAGCAAGTTCACGATAACTTTAGCATGCATTAGGGAATTAATAGGGATTCTACTTGTTAGGCTGTATCAACTATAGCTTGGGATACGTTCCAGAAATTCGGGAAGAAATCCCCTTTCTTATGGAGATAATACTTGGCTACTATACTAGATCCAAAACACTCCAAAACCAACTCTGACGTCAAGACAATTTTATGATTCGGTGAAAACAGCTACAAACCAAAATATGCAAGTCGGCCAAACCTATGCTACATAGTCTGTTCGGACAACCACGATAATCTAATCTAACCTCTTTGGAACATAAATTCTAATTTTTACTTCTTTCTAATTTTCCACATCCTTTTTTGAATTTTGCAGTTTCAAATATTCAATACGAGCTTATTAGGCGTATTGATCAACTATTCCTGGGTAGAACGAGTAGAGACGATTCTCAAATTCAGTTTTGCTAAATCGCGGGTCTCTATACCTGTAATCTAAATGGACAAATGTGAATGCAACTTAAGCTTTTATGGACTGGGTGGTTCAGACCTTAATTGCAATAGCGTACCAATATCATTATTTTGGATATTTTACAATTTTTGGGAAAATTCCGGTTCCACACGACAGCCACTTGTTTAGACGGTGAATTTAAAATTTTGTTGGCATAAATAATTTTCCCTAATTTCACTATACAAAATGATTACGTAAAATTTCCGACTTACCAGAACTATACAAATGCGAATATTCCCGTTTCGATACCGATTTTTCCGCACTGCGGTTTAAATTACTCGTATCCTTCGATAAACGTCGTCGATGTTTTACTTTTGTTTTTGTATCCTTTGGATCGGAATATCCTTCAACCACCTTAATCGGTATGAAATTCGTTTGTTGCGGTTGTACAGTTGTTGCTTGGGTACCTTGATTTGTTGTCTGTAATCCAATAGTTGTACTCGAATTTGGTATATCCTTTGATTGTGATTGTTGTACTGTTGCTAATTGCTCAAGAAATGTTACCTAGAAATAGGAAATTAGTTTTTTTTGTGTTAGAACGTATTATTTAGTCACGAATACATCATTTATCATTAAATGTATATAATATGACAAGAGCAGCAGCCAAGTCAAAATTGAGACACTCAACAACACACTACAGTAATGTGAGGATTTATTAATTTTCTTCACCTTTTTCCATTATTTTCTCCCATCAATCAATATTCGCTATACTCGCTTTGTGTTTCAATTTCAAACAACAACAAAAATTTATGCCGGGAAAATGGTAAATACATAGACCGGATTGGAAGGAGACCGTGTTGTTTTAATATTATGAAATATGATATTAATTTCCTTTATATTAAATTTCATTGTGTAATGTAAAAATAGACGAGTAAAATTATTTATTTGAAATTTATTAAATTTATCAACCAGTTCATCCTGAACTGGAAGATGTATCATATTTACCATAGGGATTCATTATTACAGAGCATGACACTTTGCAATATTTCATCTTTGTGCCTGGGACTGGGAGGTCATTTTGGTTCAGCATATATAAATCGATACTTTTACATAAATTTTAAATTAATGCAAATTTTTTAATGATCAAATAACACAAAATCACATTATTTATAAAATAATTAATATTCCAAAGGTGAAGTATCCACTATACGGCACGATTTTATCCAGCATCGTATACTACGAGTATGTACATACTTTATACGAACAGGGAAATAGAAATATGATAGTTGATACACAAATTTTTTGTAATTATTTAAAAATTTTAAAAATGAAATTTATCTCGACTACAAGCTATGAATACAAAATTTATCTAAGCTTTTTTGTGTGATGTATTGAAAAATATATTTTTCAGAGAGAGATTAATTAATTTGCCAATGATACAGGACAGATGACACAGGTATACCTAAATATAACATGGTGAACCGAGAAAAGGTATTTTTATGTTTCAATTCATTGTGCTCTTATCTACAATCTTGATATGACCCTAATTGTTTTACATGTATAATGGACCAGTCTGTAGGGTGCCTTCATTCTTTAATTTACAATCTAGGCGACTGGCCAATTTGATAGTAAAATATAAATTTGTAATTTTTATCAGTATAGGTCATTGCTAAAATTTTATACAAATGGCGAGAACCGAAAGTTTCCAAGGCCAAATTGTTATCGAGCGAGCATAAAGAAGACATCTTAGAGCATACATTTATTGAAGAACGAAAATTATTAAATGTTGAAGTTGTTCAGGCGCAGATTGACAGATTTTTTGGAGGAGTGAATATGTTGTGGAAAACATCCGACTTTCTTTTACCACGAAAATATTCATAGATCTCGAATACATCACACTTGATATCTAAAGCGAAAACATTATTGCATAAATAAAAGAAGCTGCCTAGGAAGCTGCCACTTCCGTTACACAAATATTCATTAAATTTCTCAAGGATCTCCAAATTAATGGGAAAAGTTTAAGTATGCATTTTCATTCCGAATAGTCAATCGCCTCGACAGTGGAGGTGCCGAATTTTGGTTGAAGTAACATTTTTTTTTGATCAAAACTCGTCATTTCCGGCGAAATTTAAACAATAATCTGAACTAATTTTGTTTGAAATTTAATTTACAGTTTTTTTTTATTTTTAATCGCTTTTTCGTAAATGCAAAATATTTGTAAAACATTAAAAACCTCCCTTGGAAGCTGCCACTTCCGGTGGATCGATTCTGGCCAAAAATCACTAGGATCTCGCAATTTATGGAAAAAGCTTAAGTATGAGGTTTCAATCAATTCAGTCAATTCGTATATGATCGGTACCAACTACATTTAGCCTGCACTTCACTACACACGCACGGACACACACACAGCGATCTTTTAAAAACTGTTTACTTTGACTTCGGCGATATAGCGAATCTGTAAAAATCTCGACGTCAAAATTTTTGATAATTGGTATACTGTTACGAATTCTACTCTACGCAGATATAACAAGTGGTGGTCGATGATTAAGTTGTCCAGCACCAGATGTTATAATCATCCTAAGAGTCTCGAGTGCGAATCCAATCGGAGTTGATAATTTTATTGGGCGCTTGTGAATAGATCACTCGCGAATATGTTCAACTAAATGCAAGTGATTTACAATTAGAATACGCACACATCGCCACAATTAATGGAATAATCTGGAGCAGCGATAGACAAGTATCGAAAGAAACACATTTGTTTTATAACATGTGTTTGATTTTCTGTGCAGTGCTTTCTGCATCTTTGATGGGTGTCGTCAGTGGTTGTTTTGTGTCGCCAGAGAATTTTGACGCAAAAACATCTGATTTTCGACCCTAGTTTGTGTTCAGCGACCTAATTTTGGTTTATTTAGAGTTGCCTGACGATTTGTGTTTGGTTGCAGGGTGCGCAGTGGTATAGATGATGACACTGATCGACTAGGAGACGCTAGGTGTCATCTCCAACATTGCCGGCCGCCCTAAAATATTTTGATACTTTAGCGAGTGTTGTTGTTGTCCGGAATAGGCAACAGGTACAGCTTTGTCACTGGTCGCTTGTATACGCCGTTTTGGCATCTTAATGTAACGACTCGGACTCGTCCGTCGAATCCCGGATGCATCACGATTATCCTCTTGAGTAACCATGCTTTCTTCCTTGATGAGGACTAATTGACCGATAGTAAGGTAGAGAGAGGTATCCCGTCGACCAAATTCAAATCCAAAAGTGATGGTACATTCTCTGAAGTTGCTAGTAGCGATTGAGACGATTCATTTGCACATCGAGTAGTGTGAGTTCTGGTCTCGTGATTGGTGCCTCCCTGAATAAGAAATGCCCTGGAGTGAGGATCTTACTGCCATCAGGGTCGTTGATCATCAGACACAATGGCTGTGAGTTAAGGCATCACTCGATCTGAGCAGGGTTGTCAACTCCTCGAACGTGAGTAAAGTATCGCCCATGATATGCCGTAAATGATGCTTGACCGAATTTACGCCTGCTTCCCACAAACCGCCGAATGCTTGACTCAAATCTCGAATGCCCAATGGATCCCGGGCGCGGCGATGAAGTTTCTCGAATGTATTGTTGTACTGAGATATCGATTTTGGATGAAACGTCTGCCGTGACACGAAGTAATTTTTCAAGTGACGAATATTGAGCGAGTAGGTAATATAATTCATTGTGAGACGCCACAGCTTCTTTACACATTGCGATCATTGATTTTATTTTTCGTGCATCGATGTTGGTGTAGGCCTCACTCGTTAACCTGTCAACCGCAGCAGATAGCTGTGTAATAATGAAGGACCAGCATCACGAGATGTACATTCTGCAGGGATCTGCTTGGTGTCGGCATAATTCCAATCGATATATTGATTGTAGTCTAAGATTTGCGAAACCCGATTGGTCACAAACATCTTCCAGCGGTTAGGCGAGCTGCGTAGCCAACCGAGTACAACTTGCGAGTCGGTCCGTGCATAGATTTGAACCTGTGGCACGTTGAGTGACTCCACGATGGTGTGCATGAGTTTGGCGAGAAGTACATTGACACAAAGCTCCAGACGTGGCAGGTTGATCTTTTCCAGTGGTGCAACATTGGTCTTTGATGCCAGTGAATTCGAATACGATTGCGAGATGTCGAATATGCTTTGGATACCCAGCCGAGCGGATCGAATATCTTTGATGCCTGCGATAGTATTGTTCGTACGGTTGGTGCACAAACATCCGATGATGTGCTGATGTTGAATTCTAAACAATCGCCGGAAGGAGACCAATGTAGTCTAAGTGTTTTTACTGAATTGTTCCAGCTTAGCTCAAGTTGACGCTGATGTTTGCGGAACCCTGATGTTCGCGGACTATTCGAGAACAACTTCCGCAGTTGGAAGCCGCCACATCTGAGTAGCTCCACTATTTGCCTCTGGACCTATGCGACTTTCACTGCAATTGGGAATTGCTCCTGTTCATCTCGTGCTAACTGAAGGATTGTGCGAATTGCGAGATACGGAGCGCCGGCAGTATCGTACGTGACGGTACGTAAACGATAGTCTCGAACTGGCTGATCTGGAGAAGATCGCCATACGATCCGTTGATAATTTCTGTGTTCGGGCGTCATCAGGATCTGCCGATACATCTACTTGATATCTGACACGAAACAAATAGTATTTCGAAGACGTTCTGCTGAAGCTTGGAGCCAATGCGAAGCTTCTAGTTAAGTGATATCCCGATTGATGTTTTGTGTATTGTGTCGAATACCACGCGCAAGTTACGTAGCATGACACCGTGATGTGGAAGGTAGCACGTCTGGCTCGGCGATTTGTAGTAATCATCTGACCACCAGATGACCCGATTCGAGATAATCCTGCATGAACTTGTTTACTCAGAACGTAGTTGATTGCTCTTGGGAAACCGGCGTTCCATATGGTGTAGTTGCAGAACTACATCATCTCATGACCTTCCAAGGAGTAATGATACAGTGTCTCTTCCATCTCTGTATCCTTCCATCATAGCGAAACTGTGTCGATTCGTAGTGTCGTTCGCATTCTGACTCGTCTTGCGTTAATTCTCGAGATGGAGGAAAATCGTTTAATTCAAAAAATGGCCAGAGGGTGTTGTCGACTGTGTCACATTCCTCAATGGTTACCGTTAAACTAAACAGTTAATTGCTTGTCACACGCTACACCTTGCCGAAGAGGATCTAACCAAGTTTCGTATTTTGTGCGAATGGTGGACCGTTAACGACGCTGATGCAGCATCTCGATAACGTCGGCTGCAACTAAAACATATATCTTGTTCAGTCGATAGTAATGAGGATCGAAAAGTACCTATTGATTCAAGTGTGGTCATCGATTCGTGTCAATTGATTGAGGTAGTAGCGTGCTTGTGAAGCTGTGACCGAGATGGAAAATGTTGAATCGATTTGGGAGTGTAATACGAATTCGGCAATTGAGCCTCGTTCGCACAGATTAAACTGATCGTGACTGCGACTGGTCTTTTCGCAAATCCGATTCGATTCACTGTACTCTCCGATATGAAGCTGACCTGGGATCCCGAATCCAATAGAGCTCGAATGACGAAGTTTTGATTCGATTGCGATACGATGGCGATTGCGACGTGGCTCGTAGTGACCGAAGTTGGTGATGATTCGACGGATGGTGATTCGATATTCGGATTTGAGCTGCGTAAGAGTGTGTGGTCTAACCCGGCACAAACCGGAATTGGAAGTCGAACTGATGTGGCCTTTACGCAGGCTATTGAAGAGCAACCTCTTTGTTCGGATGCGATTTGATCGTTCTTCGAATGTAAGAGGATTGAATTGATCCCACTGAAATACGTTGTGATTTCTAGCTCAAACTTGACACGTGATACGAGAGTCGGAAGGACAACGAGTGAGCGAGGTGATTGCGTGACAGATTACGCGCGACAAATACGGTGATGATGGAACTTCTGTGTATGACTGTGGTGGATTTAATTGTGCTTTGGCCATGGAAATCATCTCAAGTGATTGCCATCTGATGTTCAAGATGTTCAGTAGATCTCGGGTTAGTGATATTTCCCAATGTAGATGGGTTTCTGGATCCAGCTTGTCTGCGATGATCCTAACTAAAATTATATCCCATGTGGTGACTGGTACTTCTAGAACCTAAAGACTGCGAACAGTGACAGTCGTAGTATCAATGATCAATGCGCCTTGCTTCCTCATAATTGTCGTTGGTGACGCTCACTGATTTGCGCAGCGATGCTGCATATCCAGTTAAGATAGTGTAATTTTTGCAAATTGGTCAGCTGTTTGTGATTATGAACGAGGTCGACGAATAAATTATCAAATGTGTTCCAATTTGTGTGGTCCCCATCGAAGACTGGTACTGTGATTCGAGGTAGCTTTGTATCGACCAACTGCTGTACGAGAGTCAGCTTGGCGTCATCTTGTGTGTTCTCGATCGTGGCTGGTGATCGATCTGCGTCTGTATGAATTTGTTGTTTATCCCTCGCGTCGTGTGTTGTTTATCCCTCGATCGAGAGCTCTTTGCTCTTTCTCACTGCTCGTTCACGCTTGTTTAACATGAGTTGACATTGCACAATTTTGTTGTTTTTATCACCAAAATGTCACTGTTTGCACACTAATTTCACTAGTCACGCGCACTACACCGAAATGTTAAATTTTCTTAGCCACGAGAGTTGTTGCGGCACGGCACGAAGAATCCGATAAATCCGGCTAATCCAATAAATCCCCGGTAAATACGATAAATCCAGCTCGAAGGACTAAAAATGATGGAGCGGATTGCGAAATGATAATAATGACAAGAACGAAAAGCGAATTTATTGTATAATTTATTTATGACGTGTTCGTGCGTGATGCTCGAATGGTGGTTAGAATAGGAAGGGGTAAAAAAAACTCTTGTCAATATGTCAATTTTGACATCTTCAAGGGTTGTCCGATTAAGTGTATGCTATTTAGCGTTCCCCGATTATTTCTGTTTGGTTTTAGGATGCCCACCGGTAGGTGGTGACATATTGATCGACGATGAGAATTCAGGTGTCATCCCGAACGCTGTCTCTATGGGAATGATCTGTCAAAATAATGGTACAAATTTAATAAATTTTGGATTTGTCGGTTTCAGCAAGTAGGAAACATTAGTTGACTTACAATTTTCTCGGTACACTCCACAAAATCGATATTATGGTTTCACTGTTCTTTTGTCAAAGGCCTGGAACATTCATCACGTATAATATTTTGGTTGTTTATTGATTTGCTGATTTTGTAAAGCCTTTTTCTTTAAACTGGAACGACGAATTTGATCGCTCGAACACAGTCATCCCATATTTTATTGGAGAGGGTTCATCTTTTGATTGAGGATCAAATGAACCTAGACCTTCCTAAAAACATTACCCAGTTGCACGATTCGCGCTGGAATAAGGTTTAGGAAATCGCAGTGTTGATCGCGCTTAAGTTAATAAATAAACGTTCAACGTGTGATTTTCTCGTCATATTTCCCCGTCATCCGTAACAGAATATTTTCATATTTTAGCTAAGGATAAAATGGACCTAGATCTTCCTAATATTAGGCACATGCATGGCTCGAGCAGGAATAAGATTTAGGAAATCGGAATGTTGATCGCACTTCAGTTATTAACGTCCACTGTGTGGTTTTCCTTGTCATATTTTCCCTTCTTCTGGCTCCGAATTTTTATTATTTGAATTTTTGGAACACAGATTTTCCTTTGTCAATTTTCGCTTTTTAAGAGTGTTCTTTACTAAAGCAAGTGTAAGTTGTGCAGGTTCGATAAGCATCTGTGGAAACATTTTCTTCTAGAGTTTTTTCATATCCAATAGCTATTATGGAAAACTCGTGCTTAGTTTTTTCTTTTTCTTGAAATTTTCTCTTAATATTTTGATATTAGCAAAAAATAAAATTAAAACGAGATTACCCAAAATTTCCAAAAAAAAAATATAAAAAGTAACTCAGAAAATTGCCGATAGATGGCCAGGGATTTTTGGTGTGCAAATACGGAATTTTTCTATTAGGTAGGTTCGAATGGTAAAGAATAAATGTCTAAGGTTAGGTACGTATACGTCCCTGCCTAATCTGAAAACTGAACAACGAAGTAATTAGAAGTTTGACCCCAACACAAAGAACCGAGAATAAACCATAAAACGGGCACTGTAATTAACAACGGATTAACGGCCACTTAAAGACTTCGTTTGAGTACGTTATACAAAACCCTTCAAATAATTATTTTCCACTTATGCGAGCATAATCAAATCAGTAACGTACCTAAATAACAAATATTTGTAAATGAAAAGCTTTTCCAACAAATCGCTTTGAACGTACACAAGCTTTCAACAATGTTTGTATAAATCCTTTTCACTGTATTATAACTGTTGATAATTGGATTCATCAAAAAATCTCACATCGAGCATGATGATATCTCTACTATATACTATAATAGTGTTTTATGTGTGATGTACATAGTAATACGATTGATGATGGACGGGCGAACATTTTTTTAAAATGTTGTCGAATTGTTGCTTTATCTGCAGAAATATTTTTTTGTGATGTACTCGCGGACATCGGAAAAAGAATGCTGTGCTTTTATGTTCACCTACTCATCTATAAAGAGTATCAATCCGATTATATGCCGTCGCACATTATGCATGATTTAAGAGGGTTTTGCTAATGACAGCCACTTGTTATAATCTGTATAAATGACCATAACAAAAAAATTACAAAATCATCATTTTTATGAAATATTGACGGTTGGTTGGAATGTGCTGTCTATTTCCTTTCTATGCATATCACTAAACGGTCAATTAGCATGAGAAATTAATTAATATAAAAAATGTTGGAAAAATATTTTCGTTAAAAATACTAAAAATACTTTATTTTATTAAAATCCTAGTACTTGAAATTCTTGTGATACTTTGGCGAATTATGTAATAAATATAGACAGAACATAATTTATATCTGAATGTGTATATAGGGGGTGAGTTTAGCTCATAATAAACGAAAATAAATCAAACCCTTAAGCTATGTAAATATTCGCTCTACGGATGGATGCTTGAATGAATGGATGATGGTGGTGGCTAAGCAACATAATATTCCGTCCCTTTTATTTATTAAATTACTATGTGATGAATAAATACTGATCTATTGTACAAAACTCGAATGCGTGTATCAAATATATTTAGGAGACCGGGCCACCCCATTAGAATTCAAATTATTTATTAGGCTTATGTATTGTTATAAAAATTTTTGTGTTTGAATTGAAATGCATTTTTACGATAACATAAATAATTGTTAATCCTTTTCAATGGCTTTTGGTTAAATATGTGTACGGCAAGGATTAGTAACTATATATAGACAATGCGAGAGCCATTCATTAATTTATAAAAATATAAAATTTAATTAATGAGCAACAAAGTATTGCATCTAAATCTAACTATGTTAGAATGGGGTGTGGAGAAATGTAAATAAAGGGACACGAAGCACGACATATTTGTATGCGTAATGACCAACAGGACACATTTGATTTATTGCTTCTTATCACAAAATCTTTAATAATAAATAATTTATTAAAAGCCAAACCCGTAATTAAATATTCCAATAGTATTTGTTAAATAAATAATAAAAATTACTTACATGCTCTGACAATGGACTAGGTGATGCCCAATTATCTGGTATACGTTCGGCCAAACAAGGATCAAAACTGGACGGTCTTTTTTTTACGAAATCAACTGGCAGGCTATAATCATCACAGACAGATATCTGAAAAAAAACAAAAAAAAAATGAAAATATAAATAATTTAAATTTTAAGAACACACAAATTAATTAAATTTGCATGTACGGCTCGAGGGAATAGTATAAAACTGTGCTGTATACGGGGCACAAGCAATACGAAGTTATGGAAAAACTTTTCGTCGAGTTTTATGCTTGTTTGTTGCGAAGGGGCAATGAAATGTATCTAAATGAAATTGACGTGTTTAATTTTTTTTGTGTGTGTGTGTACGCGCGAGATGGATTAAATTAGAGACAATCTACGAAATGTCATTGGGTTTTATAATTAAACAAAAATATTTAATGAATGTTATTAACCCCTAAAATGGCAAAGATGTTGCATAATGATACAAAATTCGACAGCGCTATGGAGTGGGTGATATGTAACTAGGGGCAAATTCAGCCAATTTAAAGCAGCCTGTACGGAAACGACAAAACTTCGCAAAGTAGTTAACGCGTAACGTAAACTAATTAGAATCTAACCTAACAGAACCTGTGTCTTGCCTGTGTTTTCTATTCTGTTGTATGGTGTTAACCAAATTTTACATCGTGTTAAACAGTTTGGACCTTACCTGTAACACACGCAATATTTAGGATACTGTTAAAGTTACAAATATCTTTAGTCAAACAATGTCGATAATGCAGAGCACTTGAATTGTTGGTGGTAAAATACAGAAGCTAACCGATGGGGAAATGTAATGCTAGGTACCGGTATGAAGTTCCTGGACACTTTTAAATTATTGATCACTTTTATAATTTGAACAGATCAAAACTAGTTTTTTAGACAAACTATAGATTTTAGACAGATATTTACCCACATGCACATTTGTTAAAAGTGTAAATACAAAAATAAATTTGTTGGTAAAAAAGATCAAATTTTTGTATTTCTTATTCTTCTTTTCACAAATAAATTTAATCATCAGGAATATAATATGCAATATTTGTATAAAAGGTTGTCGTTCTAGCTTATGGCAAATTACACGAATTTCAGAGATTGGCTTCCATTGTAGTTATATAGGTTTGAAAGGGCATACAAAGTTGCTACTCGTCTCTGTTAGTTTCACTTGTCAAAATCCTTTCTTTCTATCACAAGTTGAAAAACGTTCGCTTTGCCTAACTCTGGTAGGACTTCGCCTAAGGTTGTGAACTGATAGTTTGTTTTTTTAAGCTTCGTTCAACGGTATGGGATCTAAACATATATTCGAAAAGAATTGTTACGTTGAACTGGTGTAGAGAGAGGTATTCGCAGATAATTTATTAATATTTGATCGTGAAAATTTTACAAAAATCAGTGTTCGGTTCGAAAAGTGTTTCGCGATTTACGTCCGATTTATGGTCTACATAATCGACCAAGTGAGCAAACAATTAATGCGATTGTGACCAAGTTTCGCACTCAGTTTACTTTATTGGACATTAAACCAACCACACGAATGCGTACAGTGCGTACAGAAGAGAATATTGCGTCTGTTTCTGAGAGTGTTGCTGAAGACCGTGAAATGTCGATTCGTCGCCGTTCGCAGCAATTGGGTTTGTGTTATTCGACGACATGGAAGATTTTACGCAAAGATCTTGGTGTAAAACCGTATAAAATACAGCTCCTGCAAGAACTGAAGCCGAACGATCTGCCACAACGTCGAATTTTCAGTGAATGGGCCCTAGAAAAGTTGGCAGAAAATCCGCTTTTTTATCGACAAATTTTGTTCAGCGATGAGGCTCATTTCTGGTTGAATGGCTACGTAAATAAGCAAAATTGCCGCATTTGGAGTGAAGAGCAACCAGAAGCCGTTCAAGAACTGCCCATGCATCCCGAAAAATGCACTGTTTGGTGTGGTTTGTACGCTGGTGGAATCATTGGACCGTATTTTTTCAAAGATGCTGTTGGACGCAACGTTACGGTGAATGGCGATCGCTATCGTTCGATGCTAACAAACTTTTTGTTGCCAAAAATGGAAGAACTGAACTTAGTTGACATGTGGTTTCAACAAGATGGCGCTACATGCCACACAGCTCGCGATTCTATGGCCATTTTGAGGGAAAACTTCGGAGAACAATTCATCTCAAGAAATGGCCCGGTAAGTTGGGCACCAAGATCATGCGATTTGACGCCTTTAGACTATTTTTTGTGGGGCTACGTCAAGTCTAAAGTCTACAGAAATAAGCCAGCAACTATTCCAGTTTTGGAAGACAACATTTCCGAAGAAATTCGGGCTATTCCGGCCGAAATGCTCGAAAAAGTTGCCCAAAATTGGACTTTCCGAATGGACCACCTAAGACGCAGCCGCGGTCAACATTTAAATGAAATTATCTTCAAAAAGTAAATGTCATGGACCAATCTAACGTTTCAAATAAAGAACCGATGAGATTTTGCAAATTTTATGCGTTTTTTTTTAAAAAAAAGTTCTCAAGCTCTTAAAAAATCACCCGTTACAATGGAAGAGGCGTTGAGAAGAAACGTCGAAAAATGGTAGAAACGTCAATCATAAATATCTGCTAAATGTGTTACTAACCAAAAATTTTCTAGCCAACGACATTTCTTGGTCTCATAATAGCAGAGAATATACAATTATTTTGTGTAAGTATATTACACTAATTTTGGATTAGCCATTTCATGACATTTAAGTTTATCTATTAGCGTTAGTGAAGCAGTTGCCTTTCGCTTTCGAGTCAAACGGTTAATATTTTTCCCCATTTCTCTCGGTTTTCAAATTTTATTGAATTGTAAATTGTGCATCAATTGCCCTTGATTAAAACACCATACTGCGACTTTACAACCCGTCAACCGGAGAATCAGACGATTTGGGTCACATTATACATCAAGACGGGCCAGCAGAAAATCAGAAATATGTACAATACAAAATTATCTTATGTTCAAAAAATTTAATCTAAATTAAATGACCCCTACACCGCACACTCCTGCATGAAAGATCTCTTACTCAAAATGGGGTGTGTTGGGTGGAGTGGATAAATGTTAAATAAATAAATAAGTAGATGCTGTTAAGTTAAATTATCCTTAGCCTCAAAATGTCAATAATGCAGATATGGACTATTTGAACCCACTGCGTCGGTAAAGTAGATCCACAGGTATTGCAAAACATAAGTTTAAATTCGATTTTTTTATAAAACAAAGTTTTAAAAAATTGAACAGATTTAATGTCCTGTTAAGACCAATTTATACTCCATTTGTGACTCACGCGCTCATCCCCGTATCTTCCAACTCACAGAACACACAATTACAGTAGTATACTATCTGTACGGTGCATTTCCATGTTTTTATTTATTAACATAACCGATCGAGGTACTAAAATGAAAACAAAACACGATTTATACTCTGGTCGAACAGTACTAACTCAATACTACCCGGTTCAAGTACCGAAACTTTAAGTGGTTGCAAGGACTGATCAGTTTGTATGCCTTAATATCAGTTAACTCCAGTCTGAGTATGAAGCAAGATTGAAGGGGTTAACTATGTGTCATTTGTCAATACATTGAAAGTTTTATTTCTTGGCAAGTACTTAAGTGATCTGGCGCTCACATCAGGGGCCGGGATCACGAACGCCGCACGACAATTTTAGACTGATTACAAAATTTATATAGAAGAGTAACAACCATTCTACCGGATTTAATCTGCTTTCTTAAAATTGCGTGGTATGGTTGGGAAGGTTTGAGAAGTTTTAGAGGTGTAATTTCGAATTGTTTATGATAAAATGGTCCCGCGGTCAAGAGTTTTCCAGTTGGCCATCAATCTAACCATGGATGTACGCAAAATTTCGTATTATGTATGGTTGGAGGAAGTCGGATGAGATTTTAGGATAGTACGTATAGAATTCCCCGGATAGGTATCGCAACCATCATGTCGCGTGATGTTGCACCACGCTGCGCCATGTTGTACCATGTTGTATAATTTTGCACCATGTTGCATGATGTTGCACTATGTTGCACCATGTTGCGTAATGTTGTGGGATGTTGTATTACGTTATGGTGATGTTGCACTTTGTTGCTTGACGTTGCAGCTTGTAGTCTTGTGGAGGGATGTCGTGTGATGTCCCACTATGTTGCGTTATATTAGCTTGGGGTTTTCTTTTAACATTTTATTTGGCTTGAACGAATTTGATAAAATTTGGCGGGACCGGAATTTTGAATACAAGGAAACGATTACAAAGGTATTACATTTCTTGATAATTCATTTAATGTTTCATTATGTTGCATCAAGTTACTTTCTGTTGCACCATATTGCACAATGTTCACCAAGTCGCATGCTATTGCACAATTTTGTGTTATGTTGCACCATGTTGCATTTGCATATTTTTATTTATTAACATAACCGATCGTAGGTACTAAAATGAAAACAAAAGACCATTTGCACTCTGGTCTTCTCTAGTAGTGTTCGAACCCAATACTTCCCGGTTTAAGTACCGAAACTTTAAGTGGTTGCAAGGACTGATCACTTGTTCAGTGAACTAACGCCGATGTGTCTAGTTTGTATGCCTTAATATCAGTTAACTCCAGTCTGCGAGTATGAAGCAAGATTGAAGGAGTTAACTATGTGTCATTTGTCAATACATTGAAAGTTTTATTTCTTGGCAAGTACTTAAGTGATCGGGCGCTCTAGATTAACCAGGGGCCGGGATTACGAATGCCGCACGGAAATTTTAGACTGAATACAAAATTTATATAGAAGAGCAACAGTCATTTTTTCGGATTTAATCTTTCCTAAAATTGCGTGGTATCGTTGGGACGGTTTGAAGAGTTTTAGAGGTATAATTTCGAATTTTTTATGATAAAATGGTTCTGCGTTCATTATTTTTCCAGTTGGCCATCAATCTAACCATGGATCTACGCAAAATGTCGCATTATGTATGGTTGTTAGAGGAGGACGAACAAGATTTTTGGATAGTACATATAGGATTCCTCGGATAGGTACCGCACCAACATCTCGCGTGATGTTGCACCACGTTGCGTCATGTTGTACCATGTTGCATAATGATGTGGGATGTTGTACTACGTTATGGGATGGGATGCGTCATTTTTGATTATATTGCATCCTCTTGTGTGATGTTGCACTATGTTGTTTGATGTTGCATCTTGTGGTCTTGTGGAGGAATGTGATGTGATGCTCCACTATGTTGCATCATATTAGCGTTGGGCTTGAATGATTTTGATAAAATTTGGCGGGACAGGATTTTTGAATACAAGAAAACGATTACAAAGGGGCCCCATTTCTTGATAATTCATTTATTGTTTCATTATGTTGCCCCATGTTGCTTGCTGTTGCACCATATTGCATAATGTTCACCAAGTCGCATGTTATTGCACAATTTTGTGTTATGTTGCACCATGTTGCATGCTGTTGCACCAGATTGTAGGATGTTGCACTATGTTGTAGGTAGATGTTGCATCATCTTGCGTGATGTTCCTCCATGTTGCACAATGTTGCGTTATGCTTCACCACATTGTGGGATGTTGCACCATTTTGTGGGATGTGACATCATATTGTGGGATGTTGCTAGACATTGCGCCATGTTGCGTCATGTTATTTGATGTTGCACCATGTTGCATGCTGTTTCACTATGTTGTAGGATGTTGCACCATGACATGGGATGTTGCATCGACTTGCGTGATGTTCCTCCATCTTGCATAATATTGCGTTATGTTGCAACATATTGTGGGATGTTGCGCCATGTTGTGGGATGTTTTGTCATGTGTACCATGTTGCGAGGTTTTTGTACTATGTTGCGTCATGTTGCTTCCTGTTGTGTCTTGTGTTTTTTGTTAATTAGATATCTGGCGTCGTCTTCCTTAATTTTGCACTATGTTATGTTGTTTACGTTACGGTGACGCATCCTTTAAAAAATGTTGGTTGTTATGGGTGTTATGGGCTTCCTAATTAATGTTTTGGCCTTGGTCCCCCAGTTGATAAAAATTGGTGATGGGGATCCCAAAGAATCAAATGCCAGAAATCGATTTCGATGGGTGCTACTTTGGGGAAAATTTCTTTAGGGAGTCGTTCGGTGAGGCCAGGGAAACTTTTTGAATTTTTCTCGGTTCGAATGGATTCTGAGTCCTAATTTTGGCAAAATTCATTTAGAGTTTTTCGAATCGAACAATTTTTCTAAGGGTGATGATATGCACTTTCGAGTGCTAAGAATCGATTGTGATGAGTTCTAAATTGCGGAAAATCTGTTTAGGGGGGTTCTCAAATGGGATCCGACGTTTGCTTAATCAAGTATGTACGAAAACTTATTTAATAATTCACCTACATGGAGCCATCGAGAGATTTAGTTCTGGCAAGCTACTAGTTCAGAAAGTAATCACGATTTCATAGGTCGAACCATAAAAAATGATGGTCCGCGAAAATAAAAGGAATGTATTTAATTTTTGGGCTATATGCTAATTTATCGTAATTGTTTTGTATTCAGAATTAAAGAAACAACTGATATTTGTTTCGATTATGTACGAGTATAATGTATAAAATATAGGCTCGATTTTTAAAAATGTTCCAATTTTAAAAGGTTTATACTTAATGTCCTAAAAAACTTTCAATCAACTTTGGCTGAGCGACACTCGGTGCTCCAGGGACTTTTTCTCGTTATTTTTGTGAATTGAAATTAAAATTGGAAGCACTTGGACATATTTGCTTTAATTATAAATTATCAAATCGTTTTAAATTTTATGAAATGAATGTCAGTGTGTGTGGGAAGATTGTGCAAATTGAAACAACAATATAACGTTCTATGTAAACTGGGCCATTTAACTGTGTACAACCTAGGCTCGGTATAGAATGAATACTCGGATTTTATTGACAAATATGTCCACAGATCTTGAAAGCCTTCAAAATAGTTTTAATGCGGCTCATACACACTATGGCTTGTACAACTGAGTTGAGTAAAACATATTTCTTCACAATCCAGGAGGAGTTTTACCAAAAGACAACTGAGGAAAGATTAAAACATTTGAACTTGTTTACTGCTCTTCAGAGTAGACTTGGCCAAAGGACATTATTTTAAACTTGTGATGATGGATTCAATATAGGTATTAAGACTTTCACGTGTTCGCGGAACAAATCGCGGCAAAAAGGGTTGCCATAACTGCGCGACTTGGTCTACTCGAACACATTTATTTTGTAGAGAATTTGTAAAAACTCCTATCATATACGCATGAATCCCATATTATATCCCACTACCTTACAATGATAACAACAGTAAAATGCAAACCACGAAAAAAGAGAAGACAAGAAAATTCCATTAAGATTATGAAAATAGAATTAAATGAACTTACCCCCGTATTTATACACTCGTTCTAATAGGTCCAGTAAATTTGCAACCATTAAAATCAATAATAATAAAATTATATCATACCGTAATTATCAAACTGAAAATTAAATTTTCACACTCAACCAATTTTCCTTGAACTTATTTTTTTTATTTATTTTTATTGTTATGCCCACATTTAATTTTCTTCCGATTTCATTTTTGGTTTCATATCTTGAGGCAACTTTTCATCCCTACATATACTCTACCAAGATATATATATCTGGATATGTAACTCGTAAATATCGAAAATTTTCTCCAAGGCATTAATGATTTTTAGGATTTTAATTGAAGAAAAAAATTTTATTTTTCAGTAATTATTTTAATGCGGACATTTGGTGGGAAGATGAAAATTCATAAAACCAGAGTTAAATGGGATAATAATTACGGACCGATAAATTTTCATTTTATCATAATGACGCCATTTTATTCGGGTATTTTGGTCAGACACAAAACCAATTCAAAAATTTACTTTACGGTTCTCGAAACTTTCTTAATGTTGTATGGAATAAATATTTATAAATATTTTTAATATTTAATTAAAAAGTTTAGTAGGTGGACAGACACAGTTTGCGGTTTTGGACTCAAAGACAAATATTATTTGTGTGCCGGCGGGAGAAACACCCCCAACTGACACGAACATTTCCAATATACAGAACAGCACAATAAAAATATATTTTTTACTCTCGTTGACGATGAGGAATAAACGTCCCTCCCGGATTTGAACCCTTTTTCCCCTTTTCTTGCTGTTGCGGCACTCGTTTCGAGTTTGTTTAGTACGGTATTTAAATTTTTTATTTTTTGATTGCAGCACAATAAAATTGTGGTTATTTATTTGCCTTGGAGATATACGAACCTGTACGAATAACTATCCTATCTAATGTTGTTTACTTTCAAAACTAATAATTCACTTCCGGTTGTTCGTTTAATATGGATATTAGTGTGTGAGGAAATGTACAAAACTGTCATATATACTGAGTATACAAAAAAGTTTAAATGAGGGTTGTAAAAGCCGCAAGGTTGTTTTGATTAAATCACAGAATTTGAAACATTTTTTGCGATTCTTCTTTAGATGACAAAGATTTATCGTCTTTAGTTACTACAGTGGTATTACTATTGATATTATTTTTGTAGTTCCAGAAATCGGAGCCCTGATTTGTAGCATTGAAAAAATTATCTATACTATTGGATGTGTTGGCAGCGTACGAAGTTCGTAAGAAGCGTAAAAGAACCGGATTTATAATTAAGATTATTGGCGTATCCAATTCTCAATGCCACGCCGAATATTAGAGATGCGAGCAAATGTAGTGCAGAATAATCGCGGAGCTAGTTGGATACAACATACAAATCGATGGCAGAAGCGTTGTTAGTCAATAAAAGCAGAATATAGCCACGCCGAACTCAGAGTTAAGAAGATGGTGCGAGCAGGCAAGAGGGACGTTCTGCAATGAAATTGCAGAAAAACGCAAGATAGACGGTAGAATACTTCTCTACTACTTCATCTAATACTGAGGACATTATGACTGCTATTATTAAAATAATAAAACACAAATCACCCGGCTACAACAACCAAGTGGTGGAGGTCTTTAAATGCAGTGTCTTAGTCCAGGCATCAGCCCTAAACCAGTTATACAAGTAGCATGTTTATACTACAAAATTATTATCTTAATCAGGACTTCCATCCAAGATACACATCCATCAAAGACACGAACGGAGAGATGAGAGCAAACATGGTATATTTGAGCAATTTCTTCCCAGAGCGTGAAGGTATTTATCCCGTATCCCACAGTAAACGAAGTAGTGCAGCTATTAGTAGATTGAAAAATGGAAATAACGGAATCCCCGCAGAATTATTAATTCACGGAAAAGCTACTCTTGTATCTAATCTTTGAGATCTTATCGTTGCGAGTCTCAGAACTACGAGGAGCTTCCCGAAGAATGGAAGAGCGCACTCACTTATACATCCGCGGCAAAAAAACGGAGGCCGTCTCAAATGTTAAAATTATTGTGGTATAGCGATTCATTCCCCTCGCCGAAAATATCATTGGTAACTATCAATGTAGTTTTCACCGCAACCGACCAACCACTGATCAGTGTTTCACTTTGAGGATGATCTAGCAAAATTGTTGCAAGTAGTTCATAACCATTTCCAGTTCTATAAAAAATTTTAACAGGTACATAACAGTATCAATCACGAAAACCTCTGGGCCGCGCTCATATGTTTCGGAATTCCAGAGAAGCTTGTATCTTTCTGTAAGCTAGCCACATCTGGCTCGCTATGTAGAATGGTGATGGAAAGGACCGTGTCGAATCCCTTCGAAATAACATCTGGTGTGTGACAGAGAGAATCACTTGCACCTGTGCTGTTTAATTTAATGCTCGAGCACGTGGCAAGGAAAAGTTGTGTTGAATCTCCGTTGCATGTTTAAATTTTTTGGATATGCAGATAATAACGTGCTTCTTGGCCGGAAATCTAATGATATCAAGGACAGTTTAATACTGCTTATTTGTCACGCGAAACGATAAGGTTTGTAGGTGAACAGCAATAAAACAAAATGCCTATCCACACCAAATATCTTCTATACGGTAAATTTCAGTAGAGACCACCTTAACGTAAAGTGTGGGAAGTTATCCTATTATTTCATCCCAGAAAAATCAAAAATGTTCATTTCGACGCAATACTAGTTATATCCCATCCCAGGATTTTTAAGTTCAAATATCTATGATAAAATGATAAGAAGACAAGCCGTATGTTGAGATTGGCGCAATGGCTTATATCTTTATGGCATATCCAGTTAATGCATGAATTATTGATTTAAATTAATAGTTCTCGAGAACGAGTGTCATGATCGATCTCTTCTGATTTCAACACGACATCATCTCCGCTATCCAATATAAAGTTAACATGACAATCCGTATGCTGAGAATAGTGCTTAAGCATCATGGATGGCCCATTTTAAATAAAATACATTTTTTAGATGTAAACGAATTTTTCCCTAGAACCTAAAGATCGATTGGACATAATGTGAAGTACCTTCGAATAAAAGTCCAGGATCATCCGTATGTTAGGGGATTAGCGCTGTGGAGTCATCTGTGTAAATGGCCGAATCATTTTTAGGAACGAAATTCGAATTTAAATTAATAGTCATCGATATCTTCTGATTTCGATGCAACATAATTACTGTTATCTAAAAAAATTCCAACACCAACCGTATGTTAAGATTGGCGCAAGGTGTATATGTTTTGTGGTTTTTGTTAAATTTTTTCGGTTTTATAAATACTGCTTCACCAGATCTTCCGCTGTAATTAAATGAAATAATTTTTTCATCCATGGGGGTAAGTGGCGTTGGTCTAGAAGGTCTATATACCAGCCCAAATGTCAACCTCACCTGCACGTGGTACTCCCTGCTAATCAACCAACGAGGCTCTGGCGACCGAGAAATGGTGGGATAACCGAACACCGAGAACCTAGCAAATGATGTTCTCTTCTCTAACCCCCTACCAATTTCACTGATTAGGTTGGTAGCTGATGCAATAACCTGTCGTTAAAGCAATTACCCCAGATGGTACGCCAACTATGCATAGTTAGCAATCCATCCTCACACGAGGCAGGCCCAACGGATTCTGGGGTGAGCTAACCATTGCGAAACCCATTCATATCAAACTCAAGAGTCTCTAGATCACCACGTAGGCAAATGCATTCCGCGGCTCAGCAGGAGGACCAAAATGCTGAACGAATGGAGAGCGTGCACAAAAACGCTGGTTTAAAGATCGTTAGCAAACTTAATTCAACTCAATGGACAGCTATTCAAAGAAAACCAATAGCTTAAAGAAGAAATTATTATAATCAAAAATAAAAATCAAGCCAAAGAAAATACTATAGCTACCTATGAAACAGATGAAGATGAATTGGCGTATGAAACGAGTTTTATACGAAAGCAAATTAAAACTAAACGTCAAAACAAAAAAAAAGAAAATCAGAATCTTCGTCTGAGGTGGAACAATCAACACAGAGCGTAAGAAAACCACAATCCCAACGGCCTGATCAGTTATCCGCGGTTTTAGTGAAGGTACATAAGAACGTATCACTGCTACCAAAAGAGAGACCACTGCAACCAGTTAATATACTCAACGTAATCAACCAAGTAAAAGTGCAGAATCAACCAATACATAAAGAGATACCACCTCCACCCATTAACATACCTTAGTGAATATGAAACAATTATAAAAATAGTGAAGCTAGTTCCAAACGATAAATATAGAATCACTGCACTGAATAATAACGTATGGAAAGTCAATACACTTGACCCAGAAACCTACAGAGTGTTATCAAATGCAATCACTGCTCAAAACATCGATTGGTTCATTTATGAAATCCAAACGAAGAAATAATTGAGGAACTTAGCCAGGAAAGATTCAAAATCCTAAATGTTGTGAACATACTAAAGGAAAAGGTCACTAAAAATGCAAACAGTGAAAGAGAAACAACCAAAGTTAGCCTCCCTCTTTTCATTTTAACATTTCAGAACGCTGAGAGCATTGATAGGGTATATGGAATCAAGCAATCCTTAATATGAAAACTAAGATTGAGACATTAAAACAGAACATTAGTAGAATTTCAGGCGTATAACCACACACGCAAATACTGTAAGTAATAGGAAGCCCAGATGCGTAAAGTGTACTGGGAAATCTCCATCAAAAGACTGCAACAAAAGTAAGAACGAACCAGTGAAATGCATAGCACAGAACGAAAATATCAAGACGGTACCGAGTCAGGAAAACCAGGTCTTGCAAGAAATACTTCGGAAGCTAAACGCTGTCAATTCACATCTGGCTTCGCAGAAGCAAAGACTAGAAGCTTTGGGCGAACTAGTGAAAAAACAAGAACAGAGTCTAAGAACATTGGAAAATACATCGCTGAGTCAAGATAAAAAATAACCGATGCGACAAGTAAAACTAGAGAAGTCATTGAAAATATTAATTCTAGGCCATGCAAACTTAACAAGAAAGAATAATGACACACTATTTAAGAAATGTTACTTAGAATGCAAATGGCCTTGCGCAACGCATTTCAAAATTAAAAATATTTATAAACACCAAACAAATTAGTATATGCCTAATCCCATAAAGTCATTTTACCAGAACCTCGTATGCCAAAATACGTGGATACCAGCGCTATCAAGCTCTACATTCAACAGAAAGAGCTAGGGGCGGGAGAGCAACCTTTATTAAGGATAATATTAAACACCATAAAGAATTAAAAATATAGGAGGAAGCTATGCAAGTAGCTACTGTATCTATTGAAACCAAAAATAACAAGAGCTATATTATATCAGCAATCTACTGTACACCAAGATAGAACCCAAATAAAGAAGTCTACATCAAACTTTTTAAATCGCTTGGTAGTAACTTTATTATTGGAGGCGACTGTAACGCGAAATATAACTACTCCCATTTCACTCCAGAAGAAAGCTAGCCTATTGGCCTACGGACCCAAATAAAATTCTTGACCTTTAATGACAATAAGTGTCATGGTAATCAGGTAAGCAAGCCCTCTAAGACTAACAATTAACAACACAAATTGAGAATACTTTGAGCAGCTAGTCGAAGAAAGCGTCAATTTATAGGCGCAGGCCTCGAACGCAGAAGATCAACTGCAAGGCCTCATTGAAGGTGTACAAAAAGCGGCCTCGGAAAGTACTCTTGATCAGCAAAAAATATTACAAAAAGTATATTCTATCCAATTGAAGTGAGAGAATTAGATAACGAAAAAAGAAGAGCTCTTAAGACTTGGTAGAGAACAAGATTCCTGAAGACGAAACAATCCTAAATATCTTGTGCAACAAACTTAAACTACTTATAAAGGAGATTAAGAATTATTCAGTTGCTTGCTACCTTCCTAAGGAACCTGACAGACAAACCTGGCACGGACTATTTGTGCCACCCATAAAAATGCTACCAGTTACTCTCAAAGAAATCAAACAAAAATTAAAAAACCTCAAGGATAAAAAAGCCTCTGGGTACGACTTGATAATGGGGAAAATAATCAAAGCCCACCCGAAAAAGCACTAAGAAAACGACAGTACATAATCAATATTTGTAGACTAAGTTTTGTTCCGAGACAGTGGAAAGTAGCAGAAATCATAATGACTCGAAAGCCTAATAAACCGCTAAACAACAAAACAACGTATAGGCCAATTTCTTTGCTAACAACATCAAAGATTTTCGAAAGACTGTTTCTCAAGAGACTAAAGCCAATTATAGAGAGCAGAAATCGTATACCAGCACATCAATTTGGGTTCTGAGAAAGACACTCAACGATAGAACAGGTACATAGGATTACTGATACAATTGAGGAGGCGCTGGAAAAAAAATTGTTCAACAATATTCTTAGACGTAGCCCAAGCATTTGATAAGGTTTGGCACCGTGGTCTGGAATTTATGCTCTAACGAGATTTGCTAAAACAATATTTTGGATTGCAACGGAAGCGGAACACTAAAAACTAAAGAAAATATTGGCAGGGGTTCCACAAGGCGTTCTGGGCCCTGTATTATACCTACTGTATACAAATGATCTACTAAACATAGTAGAAACTAGAATACGAACGTTTTGCTGATGAGACAGCTGTTAAGACCACTGATGATAGTATTGTTGAATCACCAAAAAAACTACAAAATGCTATTAATACAGATTTGGGGCTGCGCAAAGAAAATTATATTCAAGATCATTCAAACATTTCAAAACAAAGTACTACACTTTGAATGCTTCATGGTACATTAGAAATGACAACCTCAATCGACACTTCATGAAATACGTCAGCCATGAAATACACAAATTTGCAAGGAGTCATTTACTGCGACTGCAGCAGCATGACATCGCGGAGCTGCAGAACCTACTGGATCGCACCAATGGACCGAAGCGCCTAAAAAGAACAACGCCTTTAGAATTAGTGGTTCCCTGAGTCACTGAAATCAAAGGACTGGCAAAGCTGGGATGAATCGATAGGCTTCATCCCACAAGAATGTACTACCAATTGAGTAATTAAACTAATAAAACAGTACCTTGGTAAAGATAGCCCAAATTTCTAACCCGGACCATCGGCTTATTTCTGGCGATGGATGAAGATTTAAAGTAATTGCAGTCAATTTTTTAGAACTTTTCTATGGGTACAGTTGAGATATAGTCCTTCAAACTCGGCAAATATTCGTTGGCTGGATAATCGGCTATATGGACTAAGGACTATATCTCAACTCTACCCCATAGTGAAATTATAAACAGTTCATTGCAATTACATTAAATCTTCCTCCATAGTCAGACATAAGCCGATAGTCCGGCCAATGAATATTTCCCGAGTTTTAAGGACTATATCTCTACTCTATCCGATTGAAATTTTTTAAAAAATTTACTGAAATTACATTAAATCTTTCTTAATCCCCAGACCTTAGCCGATAATCCGGCCAACGAATATTTGCTGAGTTTGAAGGACTATATTTGAACTCTACCCCATATAAAAGTTCTAAAACATTCACAAAAGTTACATTAAATCATCCACGATCGCCAGACGTGAGCCGATAGTCTGGCCAGCGGGGCTGCTCAGTTTTAAGACAGACGTATGCCGATAGGTCATCCATAAAATATATCACGTAAAATTTAAAAAAAAGTCGAGGGTTGGCAAATAATTAATATCATTTATTTGTCCAAGCCCCGAAAATTGTTCTATCTTCATATTATCATGGAAATGTAATATTTTTACTCTCAGCGCCGAAAATTTTTTGTGTCGTGATACATTTAGTTGTTGACAGTAAATATTTTCGGGGCGGAGAGTAAAAATGTGGCATTATCGGGGCTGAGAGTAAAAAATGTCATGATATTAATAATTAGTGTTGCCACTTCATTTTTCTGGGATGAAAATTAGGCTATTTACACATACATAAAATTGGGCTTAGTTCACAAAAATGTCTTTATAAGAATTATTTCTACTCTCAGCCCCAAAAATTTCAACTGTCATGATAGTTTTTAACTATCGTGATAGCAAGTATTTCGAGCTGAGAGTAAAATGTGGATTTTTTGGGCTGAGGGTAAAAAATGGCATGATAGCAATAATTAGTGTTGCCATCGCATTTCCCGGGGATGAAATTTGATCTTCACATACATTAAAACAGTTACTAGATAATCACTGAGATTAGTTGTAATATTATACAGAAATCAAAATTTCTTTAAAAAAAATCTCGACCGATTCACCGTAAACCTTTTGTAACATTTTTAGCGATGCGGCACACGAAATTCTATTTGCAATACAAAATTTGAGACAAATCCTTTGTTCGATAGAAGACAGTTGTGCCAACTTTGCAACAAAAAAAAATTTGCAGGCCCTTTAGCGAGCTTTTTAAATGACAAATTCCAGTTACTTTTTTGACAGAATGTATGTTCGAACAAATTCCTAATCCACACGAATTAATTACTTTTACTAAATCGTTTAGAGTTTAAATTTTACAAATAATTTTTAATTAAAAATTCTTTTTGTTACAAGAACATCCGAACCACTTTTCTGTGTTGATTCCACATACAAGATAATTACCCCCGAAGCAACATAAATCACTGCATCAAAACAGTGCGGAAATTAAAATTATGCAAATTACTATTGCATTTCACAAATTTATGCATAATCTAGCGATTTGTATGCACCCAAAACACAAATAAATCAACAATTGATAATAAAACCATTATAGTATTATGATTGTGTATTACTATTTCGAAAATACAATTTAATTAATAATATTTTCTAAATGATAACAATATCATTTTATATACTCACCTTGTTCACTGACGTGAGTAGGTGTGTAAAAAGGATAAATTTAATTTTCAAGGGTTGATTTTATCTCGTGTAAATAACCCCATCTTTACTTTATTGGAATTCACCTAACAATAGAAAATTGAAATTTGTATATCCGAAAAATTTATCACGTAGAGAAGTCCAGTCATCAGTTTTTTCCTCGAACAGAACGAACCCCTAATATTTCGCAAGCAGAATCTCTTTTAAAATAAGCAAAATTAAATCTCTCGTGTGTGAAGAGTTTATTTACATGCATGATGTTATTACCTATACTAACATGCGGCAGCTACTTATGTTAGAGGGTATATATACAGATTGATGCAAATTGTATTAGGGGGTGTAAATTTAAAAAATCGTAAACCAATATAATTTTGAGACTAACTCGAAAAACTTATTAAAAATAAGTAATAATTAGTTTAATAATTAAAAACAACAAATATATAAAGTACCCCAAACTCCGTTGGGAAAACTCATGTACTCGTTTCATCCTTAGCATTACATCTAACTGCAGATGTAAAGTGGAAAGTTTTCTTTCCAAACGTTACACAAAAAAAAAAAAATGCCAGTCGTTTTCACTTGAGATTTAAAACGAATCATTGTTCGCATTAAATTAGTAAGTTTTATTTAAAATAAAGTTTAAATTCTTTAAAAATTAAAAATTTACATTTTGTTTTATTAAAAATAAAAATTGAGTTATGAAATATTTAAAATTCCATAAATAAAATGTTTTTATTTAAGTTTTATTTTTATTTTTTATGAATTAAAATAAGTAAAAGGATGTTTTTCCGTAATTTATAATTCACAAATATTTAATTGTAGAAGGGTGCCTGACTGATGGTGTGGTGATGATTTTACATGAAATATGAATGCTATTTTTGAGAAGGGTGGCTATTTTTTTGAATAGCTGTATGTAAATTGAAACACCAGCATATTTACTTTTCCGGTTCTATGTGCGATAATCTTTGGTGTCTAGTTTGAACATAATCAAGAAATTGGGCGACTAGCCGACAGAAATTCATGGTTTCGTGGAGTTAGAGGTACAAGTACGAAATTTATTGGTTATAACCATGGAGGAAAGTATGGGTTACCCGTGAACCCCAAACATAAAAAATTTGGAAATCAAAATCCCGGATCATGACAAAATTCCGGATTTCGAGATTAAATTGATATCGAATGAGGAAAAAAAACGAGAACAAATTTTGGATTTTGAAATTTTTACTCTAAATGTTGTGCCATCGAATTTAGAACTATCTACATACTCTAGTTGACATTTTTGGGACATTCCTAAGATTTAAGTAAAGTATATTTTTGAGATTCGTTCTGTTAAAAACTATATTTAGAAATTGAGCATTTTTGACGGGTTTCAAACAATATTCCAGCCAATTCTGGAGATGTCCACGGGGTCTTAATAACATTTTCAAATAGATCGTCCAATATAATGGGTGATATAGAAAAAATTGCGAAATAGAGAAAGAAAGAGTATTTAGTAACCGCCACCTGAAGAATTACATGAAATACAATATTAGAATATAATTCCTAATATTTAGTGGAACTTCCATTTTTCTGATTACTTCAAAAACACGATCTTTAAGTGAGAACCCTGACGTCAAATAATTGAGTGAAGTGACTGCCCAGTCCGCTTTAATCCCTAGAATCAGCTCTTCCTTAGTACACCAATACCTCACTTTGCGTTGTTTTATTTTGCGTTTTTTCGGAGTTGCGTCACTGCTAAATTAGAACTAAAAATTCGTCTTGAGTTTTCGTATTTTCGTTGTTTCGTTGATTTCGGGGATTCCCACTTTATTAAATGTCATTTCCTTATTCATTATTGTGCCATAGCCATAGTGATTTATTATACGTGTTACTTTCAAGTACGTGCATATGTAAATTAATTTTACGGACATATTTCAGTAGTTACAGCGTCAGTTTTGAGAAAGATTTTAAGCCGGTTTACATAATATAAAAGGTGATTTTTTTTTATTTCAAATTTTCATATTTTACGGCATTTTTATTTAAGTTTATAACTTTTAGACCATACATATTCATGAGTGGAAAAAACGTTACTAGAGGTAAAATTACCAAGCAAAGACACACTATCACTTTGGAATTAAAATAGAATGTTCTACGATAATTTCAAAAGGGAGAAAAAGCTATAGAGACAGCTAAAGCCTTTGGTCAGAACTATTCAAGAACGAGATGGAAATAAAATACGGGAAGCTGCAAAATCAGTAACATCCACAGATGCTAAGGCAATGACTCGTGCAACGAGTGGACTAATGATCAAAATGGAATCGTGCTTGTAATTTGGATTCAAAACCAGGTTCCACAGAAAATTCCATTAAGCAAAATGGTAATTCGGACGAAGAAAAATTTGAAAATCAGGGTTGGTTTGAGAGATTCAAGGTTCGCGCCAAACTTCATAGTGTAGCTCTTAAAGGCGAAGCTGCTAGTGCTGATATCGTCGTTGCAAATCGTTTCCCAGTCGATTTAAAAGCATTAATTCACGATGGATGCTATTCTCCAAAACAAGATTTTAATGTTGACGAGACCGACTTGCTTTGGAAAAGGCTTCCTAAAAGAACGTTCATATCCAAAACGGAAAAATCTGTATCTGGCTTTAAAGCAAGCAAAGATAGATTGACTCTGCTTCTAGGCGGTAATGCCAATGGAGATTTTAAGTTTAAACCACTCCTTATTTACCAGTCTGAAAAACCTAGAGCGATTGGCGATGAAACAAGAAAGCCTGGATGACAGCATTGTTATTTAACACTTGGGTTTCTACATGTGCTATTGCTGAAAAGCTTACTGTAGCAGAAAGAACTTGGACTTCAAAGCTTTGGTTCTAGTAGATAATGCTTCTGGCCACCCAGTCTATGATGATGAATTATCCGAAAATGTTAAATTCGTATTTATGCCACCAAACACCACGTTTGTAATACAACCATGGATCAGGGAGTAATATTCACATTTAAACGTTATTATCTACGACGAACATTTAAGCTGCTTTTAAGTGAAACTGATGGACAAGACAAACTATCATGCAAGAGTTTTGGAAAAAATTTAACATTATGAATGCTATGGAAATTATTTCAGATTCTTGGAAGGAAATTAAACCATCTTGCATGAATGGTGTTTGGCGAAAAATTTGGCCAGAATGTGTTCACAACATAAAAGGGAATACTTTAGAAGTTGATGATGCAGCCAAAGTAGTTCAAGATGTTGTTATATTAGCTAGAAATTCTGATTTTGAGAGAATGGATGAGTTGGACATCTATGTTGCTACTCGCAACTTCACATAATCATGAAATGACCAACGAGGAATTGAAGTAACTAGATTTACAGTTAGCTAACGAAGAAGACAGTCTGCTAGAATTCCCTGAAGAAAGAAATTTAACTTCAAAACTGCTGACAGCGAACGAAATGGTAAAGTGTCTCGAGCGGTAGCTGACGATGTACATTGTTACAAGGAACTTTATGTTGATTTAAAGAAAAAGCTATTCAGCAAACATTAGACAGATATCTTATAACAGAAAACCATTTAAACTAAACTGCTACCACGTCATCTATACACTCGTTGGACTAGCGGAAACAATTTCTATTTAAATTTTTATTATTATTTATTTGAATTATGTTTTAATGTGAATTAATAAAGCTTGTTTTAATTCCATTATCAATTCTGCATCTCTAAACCAAGAATCACAAAAAAAAACTTTTGCTGGAACATATCTACTGCATTTACATGGCGTTCTATAGTAAATCATAATTCACTTAGCGTCATTTCACTTTGCGTCGTATTTTTTTGGAACATATCTGAAACGTAAAGTGAGGTATTATACAATTTCCCTCCTTCGTATACTTTACATGTGAGCCAGCTCCAAACATTTTCTATTATGTTTAAGTCCTGCGAACATGGCGGCAAGGCAATACCTGGACATTTTGGCTTCTGATGTACGACTTTACAACGCGAGTTGTGTGTATTGGCGCGTTATCTTGTTTTAAAATCCATGAGAGTGATGTAGAAAGGTCATGGATTTTAGAGAAAACAGATTCCAGTAACGCCTTGTAATTATTTCTGGTCATTTTTGTACTTTTGTACTTTGAAACATCAAATCGATTGTGCCATAATAAGAGATTGAACCCCAGACCATTATGCACTCTTCTCTACTATGATGGCGATTCAAAACCACTTCCTCTTTCCTAAGGTCGCGAAAATAATAATTATACCCAACTGGTCCATTCAGGCTAAATTTTTTTTCATCGGAAAACAAGTTCTTTTGCGAATACTAATCGTTTCTGCTTCCGTACATCATTCAGTGGTTGTTTTTGCTTTAACTTCAGTCGCTTCAGATGTTTTGAACTTAAAATAGTACGGCGAACAGTCGATTTATTGGCATTAACACCACCTTTATGGGCAATTTTTGTTCTAGAAACAACCGAATTGGAGGCTAATCTAACAATTTTTCGTTTATCCTGAGGTGTAGCTGCCATGCCAAACCGATAATTTAGTATCGCTTTAGTATTATTTTGGCCCTTTCTGATAAAGTAAACTTTTTTTTTCTTACTCATTGATTAAAAACTGAATAACAAAAATACTAATTTTTAACTTCACTTTCAAATTTAAAAAAAATAAACTATTCAGATTCATGAACACCCCCAATATGTTTGGTGGCGATAATCAAATGAACCGAAACAAAGTCATGCGTTTCTGACTCATGTTTCTAAACAAAACAAAACGCAGTTATCATGATGTCTGCGATTTTTTCTTTTTTGCTATTGTATTCAGTACTCAATACTATTTCACAATTTTTTTATATCACACACACCGGCTGGAAATTGACTTTTGCTTTTTTTTTTGATTGAGTGGCGTTAATCTATTGAACCGCACTGTAATTAAGTGAATTTTACTATGTTTTATACTCGTAGATGTTAGAAATTTTACAACTTGGATGAATATTTCAAATTTTATAAAGGGCTAGCTAAATATATTTACAGGTCCTGGTCAGTGTAAACAAATAGACCAGGCAAGGCATTTTATTAATTTTATACACATTTTGACGGTTTCATAATTTTTGCCTATGTAAAATTTCTTGTTTGCCACCGGACCTAGAGATGTCCACGGTATTACAACTATATTTCTAGATAGTTCAAAATATTTTCAAAACGTGTATAAACTGGAATAATTCCTAATGGACTTTGTTATACATTACAAGGTGTGAAGTTTTCAACTTTTATCAAAAGTGTAGCTACATAAACTAACAAAACAAAAAGGTAGATACACAATTTAACAAAAAGTGTATAATTATATAAAAAATTATGGCAGGGTTGAATTTTTTATTTATCCCACTAAATCTAATCTAATCTATCACTGCGACCGCCGGGAAATTTTTTTGTTTAGCGTAACTGGAAATAATAATGAAAAAAGCGTAAACCGGGTCTTGTGGATGTGTAAGGGCCATTAACACTTAATTCTAGAGATGGCACCATAAATCTGAGTATATTGGCATTTCAGAGACACTCTGTACAAGTTTTAGTTATATGCGGCATATCACCGCGACCAACGATGCGGTCATCTCCAGAACTGGCTGGAATATTGTTTGAAATCCGTCAAAAATACTCAATTTCTAAATAATAGGTAGGGGAAAAAGTTCGTGGCCTTTTCCCGGTAGATGGCTTTACATTCACATATATCTCAGTAACCATTGATCGTATCGGTGAAGCGAAAAGTCGGTGAAGTAAATAAAAAGTTACAACACTTTAAACATGGAGATAAATAATGAAAAAATTCGATATATTTTACAATTTTATTACGACAAAGGTAAAAACGCGGCTCAGGCTTGCGAAAAAATTTGTGCTGTTTATGGAGAAGGTGCTTTATCAAAATCAGCAGCAAAGAAGTGGTTCAAACCTTTTTGTTCTGGAATTATGGATGTCAAAAAATTGACCGGCATTTAAGCAGCCATGCAATCGGTAAAGAACTAAATATTGATCACAAAACAGTTTTAAACCGTTTGAAAATGGCTGGATACAAAAAAAGTTTGACGTTTGGGTACCACATGAATCGCTGCTGAAACGGAACGAAGTCGAGCCATTTTTAAAGCGAATGATTGCTGGTGATGAAAAGAGGATAAGATACGACAACGTTGTGCGAAAAAGATCATGGACGAAACGAGGTGAACCTTCCCAAACGGTATCAAAGCCAGGATTGACGCCAAGAAAGACAATGCTGTGTATTTGGTGGGATTGGAAAGGAATCGTGTATTATGAGGTGCTGCTACCGGGCCAAACGATTGATTCTAATTGTACTGTCAGCAACTATCGCGTTTAAGGCAAGCAATTCAGTTAAAACGTCCAGAATTGATCAGCAGAAAGGGCGTTGTGTTCAATGATGGTAACGCCACGGTAGACCACACACATCATTGCTGAGCCGGCAGAAACTGAGAGAGCTTGGCTGAAAAGTTTTAATGCACTCACCATATAGTCCTGACCTTGCACCATCAGATTACCATTTTTTCCGGTCCATGCAGAACCATCTTAATGGTTTTACATTAAATTTAAAAGCGGCCTGCGAACATGAGCTCTCGATTTTTCGCCTCTAAACTACACAAGTTTTCGCCTCTGAACTACAGTGATGGGATCATGGCTCTACTAGAAAAATGGCAAAAGGTCATCGATCAAAATGGCACATATTTGGTTTAAAAAAGTTCATTTGAAATAAGAAATTTTTTTGTTTCAATGTCACCCAAAAAAGGCCACGAACTTTTTCCCTAATCCTTTATAATTTTTAATAGAACGAATCTCAAAAATATACTTTACTTAAATCTTAGGTCATAACATTTAGAGTCGTGTCCAATTTTATAATTTTCTTTTTAAAATAATCGCCAATTGGAAAAATAACAAATTTAACAGTGTAAATTTTTGATAATTTTTTTTAGCACAAATTTCATTATCATGCGGTTCGAATATAACTAACTTCTTTTAGTGTTTTAAAGAGGATGGGCAAACCTCGGAAAAATTATGGCATAAATAACTTCGTTTCGTTCGCTATTGGGAATGTTGACCCAAGTTTACTAATATTATTAGCGCTGTTTAGATGGACAAAACTTCAAAAATTGGACGAAACTATGACATAATTCACATCTTTAAATTCTCATTTGAGAAGTTCACAAACCTAAGAATATTTGAATTTTATTATGTAGTTGACTCTAGCAAGACAAGGATTAAACGTTAATCTTCTATCCCGACTTTTCGGCTGCCCCTTAATCGTTGGTAATAGAAAAATTCTTTATACATCGGCATTTGTGACTGGTAGGACACAAAACAAATTCAATGATTTTATTTCATAATGGCGAAAATTTTAAAAGACTCCCTAAAAACCGTAAGAATTTTTCCACCTATCAGCATTTTTTGTATTAGTAAATAATCTTACTTTGAATTTTGATTCAGTAAATTGTTCACGTTGCCATACTTGGGTCCTAAAGGATAAAAACAACACGGTAATTACGACTCCATTTGACCATTCATTTGTCATTCGGTTTTAGAAATGCCATACACACGTTTCAACGAAGTCGTCCGAGGATTAGATTTTGTTTTCACGTACATCAGCGCCATCCTCGTACCATCGAAAAATGAGGAAGAACACAAAGTTTACTTGGAACAGCTTTTCCAAAGTCTCGAAACGCTTTCAGCTCGAACTGATTTTCTCAAACCATGACTTTGCGCAACGAATGGCAACGTGCATATTTGAAATTAAAAACGGAATTGGACACAATTGTCGTCAACGGTCGGTACTTCATCATTTACATAGAACGTTGACTAGAGCAATTCAGTCTAAAACTGAATGCACTCCACGACAAACAAGGCATTTGGATTACATAAGTAAATTTACCACAGATATCCAACATGTGAACGGTAAAGCTAATGTTGTTGCGGATACGCTATCCCACACGACCGATATTGAAACGGCACTAACAGGCAAACAAACGACAATCATCCAGTAGAAGCTATTTCGGCTACCACAGAATTATACAGGCATAACAAGCAGACCTAGAACTTTAGAATTTCCTTACTGGTTAAGAATGTCACGCTAGTTCGAATTACAAACTAGAGCTTTCTAAGCTGCCTGGCATCATTACACATCCGGGTATACGTGCTACTCTTAAGTTTATTAGCGCTCGCTATTTCTGGCCAAGTATAAACAAGGACGAGGTAATTGGATACAACCTTTTTTATTTATTTATTTCTATTATCTTTGCATTCTGCTCTGAGGTCGAAGCACTGCCAATTCTTTTGGATAAAGTACATAAAGTACATAGGTCCACTTCCTCGGTCTAATGAATATATTTACTTACGTATTAACCTGTGTCGATCGATTCACTCGATAGCCCTTACTGTATGATCGTTATGTCTATACAAACCATTGCCACAACGTTCGTTAAAAGTTACAGATCACGATTCGGCGTCCCACTACATATTACAACCGGTTAAAGAATTCAATTCGAGTCCAAACTTTTCGTTGCATTAACGAAGCTTCTTGGCTCAAACGATTTCATCGACAGCTTAAAGCTGCATTCAGAGCTCGAGGCGATACAATACACTGCAGCTCAGAAATTTCAATCCTTTTACTAGGAAGCCACAGTAAAATAAGATCTTAAGTGCTCACCAGCTGAGTAAGTCTAAACTAAACACTGAAGCTAGAGTTCTTTGCCGAAAATTATTTTTCTCCTAAAAATCGCTCGATAACTGCGAGCATGTAAGAGTATTTGTAAGAGTTGATAAGGTTCGCACTGTAATCCCCCATACGAGCCCCATATAAAGTCATTCGTCGGTTAGGTAGATACTTCAGGGTTAAAAACAAAGAACAATCAGTATCTATCGACCGATTGAAACCGACGTATGGAATAATTTGTTCTGCGGAGTAAATTCAGACGGGTAAATTCGTACGAGTCATGGCCTAAATAATCCACTCCTGACTTTTAGTCGTTTTTCAACTTGGAGGGAGTGTTGTTCGAAATAATTCCCATACGAGAGATATTAACAGTTTTTTAATAGTAATCGCACGATCAGCGTTGTTAACCCGTCGGCAGTGCAAATATAATGGCTTTGATATACGATGACATTGGAAAAGCATCTTATATCGATACGCGCAGCGCTCGATGCGCCGAGTACAAAAAGCAACGAAAATGACAGAATGAAAGTAGAAAAAGATTGCGATTTTAACATTCGGACGCCGTTCGGTGTAGCAACACCCATTTTGGTTTTTGGTCTACCGGCATAGTAATGTTACGCAAGTAATGTTACGCAAAAGTGAAAATTTGGTGTTTCCTGTTTATGTAATCGTGGAACGCACCAAGTGGCCTTTGGTGGCTATTTCTATTCGCTCGTTCGTCGATGGTGTTGAATTTCTTTCCGCAAGGTTGCCATCTGTCCTAGGAAATTTTGCACCATCTCCACCATCTAGACATCGCTAGGATAAATTATTCATCTCTAAAGAGGTAAATACATGTTCCCTGGTTTTGCCCAGAATTTTCATCGTACAAATTTTTTCAGAACGATTGATGACCAAATTTGAATATGGCGATTGCAAATTTTTTTAAACCGCATCTGTCCGTATAAATACATGTGAATATGTATTTATCGCTTTAGCGATGAATACTTTATTATAGTGATGTCTAGATGGCGGAGATGGTCGGATAACTTCGACCTTAAGGTGATTCACAAATTCTGACTGCTTTTGTTCCATCTTTGACTCAACTCTGCTTTAGATCTGCTTCCATAGAAGCTTTATAATTTTTTGCAAATATTTTGAAAAGTATGTAGCATTTTGCAACAAAAAGATTGTAAATTAAATTTGAAACAAAATTAGTTGAACTTTTGCCATTAATTGGGAGATGTTTGCGAAATATGGCGAAAATCTTTGTACCGGAAGTAGTAGCTTCAGTGAGAGCTTTCTCAATTTTCGCAATGTTTCTGAAAAGTGCATCAGCTCCAAAAAAAACGACAAAGAATTAAAACTTTTCATCCAACAACGGTTGACCTTGTTGGTTTTCAGAAATTTAAGCATTGTGTGTTTTGATTATACAAGATAGTTTTAACAAAAGTCCGGTAAGTTTAATTTTTCGCTTTAGAAATTAAGAGTGGTATATTCGAAATCTATGTATACTTCGTGGTAAAAGCAAGGGGTGTTGGCACAACATATGGAAGTTTATAATATTTGGTGTTGATTTATCCTATAGAAGACAGATAAGTGAGATAAGTGAATGGAAGGAGAAGGTGGTAAATGCTTTAAATATTGTAAAATACAAACCTCAACATAAACTCATAAATTTTAATGCTTTATGTTGACATACCATTTACCATAAAATAAAACAAAATTATTTAAACGAAAATAAATAAAACAATTTCAATTGAAAATTAATTATTTGTAAAATAAATATTTCACATATTTGGGGGAATTTTGACTAGTACAATTAAAATTAATTTTAATTATAATTCACATTCATGATATCTTCGTTACACACACGTTAATAAAGCAACCGATATACGTAAATATGTAATTCTTATGTAGATTTAATTTTTGGTACGGAGGTTGCGGATTAATGATCGTATAACAATGATAAGTACATCATGTGATATGAATTAATAAAAAAAACACAAATCAATTAAATTTAATTAAAATATTTACCTAATTATGCAATAAAGGAGAGATTTCATTAAAAATTATTTTGGTAATTTGTGCTCCCGCTACGTAATTTTACGTTATCGTCTATGTACTCGTAAACTACTTGTAGACGAATATACTTTACGTTTATGATCGTTATTATGATAAATATGTTTTTAACTGTGTTTAAGTGTTTAAGTTTTATAATAATATGCTTTTAAAAGTTTAGTAATTTTGCCACTTGAACGTATATAAATTTGTAAACAGAAACGCGCGGATGAAGTTGAAAATGTTTGGAATTTTTAAAATATTTTAATGATTTATAAGCTTTTCAAGAGTGTTTTAAATTTTTTGAATTATTATTATCATTAAGTTTCTTACTGACGTTAAGTGTGGTAAAAAGGTATTACCAACTATACCAATTGAAGGTGTTTTCGAGCACAATTCATGTTCACTATACAGCGAAATTTTGAAGGAGATTTGGACCACCAGGTCTGCCATCACTATTATTCAACACCAAACAGCAGAAATATAAGAAATCAACTTTGAGTACACTGATCAAACGGCACAGTGGTTAAAGCTTTGGCGTTTGGATCGAGAGGTACCGTATTCGAATCCCGAAAGAGGCAGGATGCAAAAGGGATTTTTTATCCAAAAAGATTACGATCTGTGATGAAATGGAACGCAACTATGACCCATGGAACCAATGGCATGGAACTATGCAATGTGTAGATGGTGATAAAGTCGGACCTATAGCCGTACGTCCTCGATTTGGCAGGCGAATGTGTAAGGTAAGGTCGTGAAAAGCGAAATGCGAATAAGTTCAGAGTGCTTCAGCCCCAGAAAATATTGTAATAATTAAATAATAAGATAAAAAAAACTTTGGGTACCTCTACAGAGTATAGAGAGAATTGAATGCCAAGAATATCAAAAAAGTTTTGCTCAATATTTTAAACTGGCCGCCACAAAATAGAAATCAAAAGAAATGGAAAAAAGATGAAGAACTACAAAAAAAACTCTCAGTTCATCGTATGAGTTGAATTCTATATACAGGGTTTTTCAATAAGAGCACTTCAACTTTTTTTTTGAATAAAACACAAACTGTTCGACTTTTGAACTAACTTTTAATACATTTAAGTATGAAACTCGATTTCTTTTGCATGACCACCGCGTGCACGTTTTACGAAGTCCAATCTTTGAACCCAATTTTCGACTACTCTTTCGCATAAATCGGCCGAAATTTCAGCAATTTCACGATCTATATTGGCTCTGAGCTCTTGCAACGTCGCCGGCTTATTGGCATAGACCAATGACTTCACATAACCCCAAAGAAAATAATCTAGAGGTGTTAAATCACACGAGCGCGGCGGCCACTGGACGGGCCCATTTCGCGAAATAACACGCTCATCGAACTTAGTCTTCAATAACGCGATTGTATCGTGTGCTGTGTGGCATGTGGCCCCGTCCTGTTGAAACCACATGTCGTCCAAGTCCATTCCATTCAATTGCGGCCAAAAAAAATCGTTTATCATATCGCGGTATCGATTTCCATTAACAGTAACGTGGCGATCGTTATCGTCGATGAAAAAATATGGCCCAATGACGCCGCCGGCATGTAATCCGCACCAAACAGTGACTTTTTCGGGATGCAATGGTGCCTCATGAATCACGTGTGGGTTGCTTCCTGCCCAGTAACGCATATTTTGCTTGTTGGCAAATCCATTTAGCCAAAAGTGAGCCTCATCGCTGAAGATGATTTTTCGGTGAAAATCTGCATTATTTTCGATTTGCTCTTGAGCCTAATTCACGAATCGGCGTCGCTTCAAATGGTCAAACGGCTTTAGTTGTTGTGTCAGCTTGATCTTATACGGATGTAGGCCAAGATCTTTACGTGAAATTCGCCACAATGATGTCACAGAAAGGCCCAATTGTTGCGAACGTCGTGTGAGCGACACATTCGCGTCTTCTTGAACTGAAGCCCTGGCGGCTGCGATGTTTTCAACACTTCCAGCACTTCTTGCTCTCGAGAGCACCGGAATATTATGTAGCGAAAACGTAGACTCAAATTTTGCCACTATACGGTCGATTGTCGAACGGGCTGGCTTGTTAAATGGACCGTAAAATGGCCGTAATGCTCTTAAAGTAGCAGCAACAGAACGATTATTTTGATAAAAAATTTGCACGATTTGCAATCGCTGTTCACGTGTGTAGCGTTCCATGATGAAATGTATACTAATGAAGTTTCCAAATGACAAAAGATTAATAAAAAATATGGCGTCGTTCGCGATCCCTATCGGAAAAAAGTTGAAGCACACCTGTTGAAACACCCTTTATAAGAATTCTATTCTATACTCATATGACTTAATTCCACAATGGGTTACAAATAGCTCTCTGAAGGCTTATACTCCAAAACATTCACCAAAATTCGGTCCATTTGGTTCATTTTGAAATGATCTATGACATCAGATAAGGATATTTTAGAAACTTAACCAACATTCGGTTTAGAATTCTAATGGTACTCTTTAAACTGAATTTCATTATGATTAGATAATAAATGACGAATTTCCGATTAAGATGGCTGATAAAAACTTTTATCTGAAAAACCAAACTTTCTTAGGATCGGTTAAGAAATGGCATTTTTCATATTTCTGTGTGTTTTATAATTTATAATACACCGAGATCTCCTACGCTACTTAGCTCTCTACTCTTGGAGGGATAAGCGTAACGACCTATCGCATTATAATGCAACCCAACTCATTTCTAATTTTTTGTGAAACGATGGAGCAAAACCGGCAACATTGGGCGTTTTCAACACACCCAACAGTTTGGAACATGTTGAGTAAAATCGTGGCCATGAAATTTTTTAAATCAAATTGTCGATGATTTCACTACTTATGATAGGAGACCTGAAAGCGCTCATTGTTGTTGTTTCCCATTTCACTACTGTCTAAAATTCCCATCCGGCGTTCATGATTCCGCCCCTGTATTCTCCAAATTTTAAATTAGGAACAACGTTACTTGATTGGCGTTACTGATCCATTTCGATATTTTTAAAAAACTCAAAAATGTTAGGAACGACAAAGTGAATACGCGAACGCGAGTGACCTAGGATATGAGAGCCTAATTCCAAACCAAAACTCAAGAATATTTTTCCCGAGTTAAAGAGTAGTCTAATAGCCTGGACAGACTGGGGATTAGTTAAACTAGTTTAGCAAAATTATCAGGTTCTCTAGGAAATACAATTCAATTTAGTTTACGAAAAATTAAAATTTACTTCCAAATTCCAGTTATTTCATAAGTTATACTTGATTGAAATCTGCCAACCCATTTAAATTAATTAGTATTTACTTTTCATTCAGATACTCATCAGTTATCCACCTACACACACGATTACAGTATACAATCAGCATCTTGTAACCTCCTTGTAAATCTTCCTGTAAATTAGCATAGAAGGTGTGTCACCGCTACACATCACCGGTCGTAGTCAATTATGAAGCAATTTCGATTTGCATTTTACTCCTGAAGATATTCATACCCAGTTGGTTTAAGTACCGAAGCCTTAACCAAACCACCCCTTCGACATGCCTATATGCCTGAACCAACATTGGGACTATTTAATTGATGATTTGAAAATGGGATTCAGAAACCAGAACGCAATACACCACAAAACGCAGTTTCAACATTCGAAAATATTTCATGATTATTTCAATCAGAAACCCTGCGCTTCAAGGTCTAGTCAACGTCAAAGACTCGGTACTACTGATGCTATTCCTATGAATGTAGTTTCATCAGATAAGCCTTTTGAAAAATATTCTAACTTGCCAAGAAGGCGAACACCAACGGTAGAGATACAGACTGGTAGAGACTACTCGTCTAGTTCCAAATATTAATAGTTGGATAGATAATTCAAAGTGATTTGGTTTCCACTTGATTAAGATTTAGATTTGAGCATGCATTGTCAAAATTTACGAGCAGTTCCCTAATTCATTCAAGAGACTGCTAGAAGTAATTATTGGAGACGCAAATGAAACCGATAACTAAAGTTTGAGATTCATACCTCCTTGCTGGACCCCCTGGGCAGCTCTAAATAAACCAAGCGATACAGTCGAGACGATGAAAAGGAAATTCTGATTATAGCCAATAACGCTACATGGCATGCCAAGGCATTAGCTCCTTAAAGCCAATACACATTAGCGTCTGTTCTGGTGACTATACAAAAATGTCTCGGATTACTTCATCGAGGGGGACATGGGAACATGGAACGATATCAAACAAGCTTGTTATAAAATGTCAAAACAGGAGGCAATATGGAGGGTCAATAATGCAGACGGCAACTTTTCATGGGTTGTAAGTGCCAGCAATTTTAAGCCAACAGTGCAAATCTACCAAGTAATCATGACCATTTTTGGTTTAGGTCCTACATCGATTGCTGAATAGATGCTTGTAAGAATTGGTTAGACAATTTCGTGAATTTGTTTCAATTCTTTGAGGATAAAGATATGTTGTAGAACCAGCTGAAATCAGTCGCAAAAAGGTATGGACATTGAATTGGTGGATAGTCTTGGTTTACTATGAACTAAATAGGATGGTAACGTGAGAATGAAAGTGCAACCTGACAACCTTTCTCAGAAATTTGAAAAGTAGAGCATGAGGTGCATAGTCCCTGTTGGAGCGACGGCGATAATGTTAACGTAGCAACTATTGTCACTTAAAATTGGTTGGCGCTTACTTTCCGAAATGCAATACGATATATACACCCGAACTCTCTTACGACATTTGAAAATACCCCAGGTAGCTGTAGGAATTTAATGAATGAATATACAGCTGTATTGTTTTGCCGATACCAGTTAGAAGGAAATTTGGTAGATGTAATTATCGGCATAGTACCTGTGAAAATGAAATGCTCGTCAATTTGTTTTCTTACATTTGAAGTTCTAAGGGCGTCTGAATAACGCTACTACAATAAATTAAACATAAACAATGTTACATTTGTATTATTCAACGTGTTTGTGTGAAGGAATTGGTTAGTTAAAATTATCTATAGCCTATGTGTACGACACCAAGTGAAATTTGCTAGACCAAATGAAGCCTCGGAAGCATCTTGCTGTTCAGTGAACGAACGGCAAAGCCTTAATACAGGGATTCACGACGTCGGAGGTTACATAGTCTTAGGTATGAGATCTTACTAACTCTTCACAAACAGTCGATGTGAAGGAGCTGCGGAACCAATTTAAAGAGCTGCAGAGGTAAATGCCGAAATTTACTAGAAACAGAAATTAACAGACTAAGCAAAAAACCGATGAGGCGGATAACTGCCAACAGCAGTTGCTGCCCCCAACATTTAGAAGCAATACCTGACACAGCTAAGCAGGATGTCGAAAAAGCAACAGCAGTGGCCCAACAACATTTAAAAACAATCAAAACGGAGATGGTAACACTAGAGCGAAAGGCGCCAGAAGACTCAGATAGAATCCAATAAGAGAGGAATTCGTTGCCACTGAGTAACGCTGGCCCTAGAGTTATCACGAAGTTTTCTGCTAAAGAGCTCTTGAATGATCATAATTTTGACCTTGTGAACATGCATTGAGTTCGTCGCGGACGCTAATGCGCAGTGATACACCAATTATTCTCTGTTTTTTGGAACCAGCAACAAGACGAAATTTTCAGTTACTATGCAATTCGCTACTGTAGTTGAGTAACATTTGCCACGGATGTGGGCAAACTGACGCGTAAAGCATTTCCAAATGTATTCCGTGAGATATTGAATATCGAAAAATTTAAAGTAGACCCGGCTACACGGGTGGCGGCGGCTACAACAGAACAGAGCGAAGTCTCTGTTAAAACGAAAATTCGAGTCGGCCGGTTAATTCCACTCTTCTTCAAATGTTGCTGTTAAAACAAAAACTAGCTATCAAATCCAATAGGAGTTTTAGTAGCATTTTCTGAACCCCGAACGCTTAGAAGATTGCAGCGTGATATGGTTGGTACTCCATTTAAAAGGATAGGAATCAATATTAAAGGTTATGTAGCAATTAGAGAGGCAACCGCCATGCCTGAATATTTATGAACTACTTATTTTATAAAATGGCCTGAAGCGTCTGTAGTATTTAACAAAACCCCGCAATGAAGAAGGAAGACTAGAACAATTCCGTACTCTATGAGATGGTGGCAAGAGATAACCGTGCGTTGGGCGATTATATAGTCAAACCCGTCCGCAAAAAACCAAAGTGATTGGGATCTGGTGCTCTCAATGTTCTGGCTATCATTTCATTTGTCACTTCATTAGCCAACTAATAAGCTGCCCGCAGAAAACCAGCACGCCTGCAGCACGCAGTTCGATTGAGCTGATAGACTTCCTGTTAGAATGCAACACATGCATGAGATTCCTCGCAAAACGATAAGAGTCCAAAGCAAATCCAATGCAGTTAAGTAGGCGATATAGTGTGACTACGGAACCCAACCAGAAGTATAGGTATTTGTCCAAAGTTACAATGTGAGTGAGATAGCTCATTAGAGATCGGTATAAATCTGAACGACCTGATTGTTCTAGTCTCAGCGGAGCCTGAATGACGCTGCTTTAATTAATTAAAAACAAATAATGTTACATTTGCATTATTCTAATTCGCTGGTATGAATAATGTTTATTCAATTCCCATGACGAGAAAAAGAAGAAAACCCGTGACATAAGCAGATCCCTTAGAAACAACTTCTACTGACAATAGCAATATGAATGCTGGTTCACATGCGTCCAACGGCCAAACCGGAGAGGTGGGCCGGGGAAATTTTATGATGAAACGATCGATTATAAAAGATCGCAGAACTTATGCAAGGCGGATCGTCTGGTAGCCCCAAGAGACAGAGATCTCTAGAGCACACAAAACTAGGGTAAGGTAGAAAAGGTAGATGCTACAGAATTGAGAATCATGATGGAGGATTTTGGACTGGATCCATTCTGCCAAAGTGCAGGATGATATTGAAACCAAGTAAAGTTAACAGCGTGTGTCGACCAAAAGTCGCTGTCGCTCTGGAAATTGTTGCTAGGAACGAATTTCACTGCCGATATAGAGCACGGGCATGGATTTCAGAGGAATCTAGGCATCCAAGGGAGATACTAGAAATGTTGCAGACGAGCAAACCAGTTGCGGACGAACATGACAATTCGGGAGACGGCATACCGAGTGGTACCCCTCCGCTGTTTGATGATGGTCCAACCTCAGGATAATCGTTTATTCGGAGATAAGCAAGCGAATGGCAACATTCTCCTATTTAACAGACTCCGGGAACATGACTCATTTTTGGAGACTGATATATAACGGTGTTAGGTTAGATGGGTGACTTCTTCATTTAACTCGTAGGCAAATTTAAAATGATCATTTGTTGCCTGATTATTGCTATCTCCAATATGAAGTGGATACAAAACCCACCCAATCTACCTTTAGGAATGCAAGGAACTGGGGTACCTTTCGAATTATTCTATGGAATTGATTATACGTACAGGTTCCAAAACCCTCGAATCTATACTGACAAGCTGTTATATGCGTAAATAAAGCCTTACAAAAACCTGTGAGTGAACCTCGGTCGAAAAAAAAAATCAAAAAATGCAAGACGATCTTCACAAAAGCCGAGAAAACAAAAGCTGCTGAAGACTGGGACTTCTGTAAGCCCTCAGAATGTAAGAATTTGGTGAACCCATTAAGAATTGCAGAAATAACGCATTGAGGCCATACTGTGGTAAATACAGTAGTCTTGTTATCTAGGCTATGGATGGACTCTGTACCACAACTAGTGAAAAATGTTTGGACTTACCAAAAGAAACCCACTTTCTCGGCTGCTTCAAAATTACGCCACAAAAAAGGACACCAGGGTCTCGGACCTCGAACCCCTATTTTGCTTATGGGAAGAAAGTCATGAGGTAAATAAACCACTTTAAGCCACCCCACTCCTTAATTTGTTCTGTTGAGAAATTCCTTGAGTATAAGGAAATCTGCATAATAATTTTCCTGGATATAGAAGAAGTCGAGCACTCATATGGCTGGGTGAGAGCGAGTTATTCGTAGGCTGAATAGTTCAGATGCTGAAAACCGGGATAGCTATGGCTTGCCCTTATGAATCTTCCATTAACAGATTTGTGTAGAGACATACCACAAGGTGGAGCGTTATCTCACCTGCTTTGGAGTGTGGTTATTAGTGATCCGCTGCTGGACCTGGAAGATGACGCATGCAAAGCGCGATTAGCGTACTCTCCAATTGCCGCCTACATTTGCAGTTCGATTGAATATCCAACCAAGACTGAATTGGTTCATTCTTTAGGAAGTACAAAGTTAGCTGAAAACCTAATATATTAGAAAGAGTAAAGAAACCCACATTAGTACTTTACTTTTGCAAAAGCGACATTGGGAGAAGATGAGATAAATCTCTCGTTTTATCTTCTCGTCAAAATCGAAATAGCTGATGTTTCAGCGCGAATGTCAGTTCTGTTGCTTGACGCTGACTCATAGATAAACAAGCGAACACCCTTGGTTTCTTTCCACATGATTATTGTCGTGGCTGCGAAGATGAAGAGAGACTAAACCGTACTCCGTTTGTTTGCATGGGACCTCCCTGTTAAATGAGCTGATGAATCGCTGAGTGATTATGGAGGTCAACGTAATTGTACGCTTCGTTGCAGGATCTGAATGATTTCAATGAGTAGTAAAAACAATGTGGTGCGGCTACGGACCAACAACCACCATAATCTAACCTAACTTAATCTTATCTAGGTGCGAGCTAAATTAATTGTGTTAGTTAAAATTATGTATACTCTTGTGAAGTTACCTTCCGACATTTATAGCATCAACGCATAGTTAGTCACATATGGACTCATCTAATCCACTATAAAACAAGCAAAAAGGCACTCATCGTCCTTCTAAAACCTTGGAATGTCACGATGATGCTGGTGCAAATTTGATCGCTCTCTTTAAATAAAAAAAAATTTAAATTGGAAAACGATTTTGGATCTGTGTGGAATGTTATTTGCAAACTACACGTAAAATATATATTTATGTAGTCCTAGTCACTTAATATACCAAACCAATATTATAAAAGGACATTTTGACCTCTTCATTTATATTCTGCTGCGTCGAACACCATTAATACCGTATCATACAGCAAAACACTTTATCAATAAATTTAAAACGCAAATAAGTCAATGATTTCCCATAAAACGTGTATCCCACCCCAAAATCTAGGGGTTTTCATGCCAACAACAACAATAACATATTTTCTGTGAATTTAATCAATAATAAAAAGTTCTCAGAAATCGAATAACAATAAATTCCCTTGAATAATGGATAAAAAAAAACTCATTCAGCCACCTAGCTCTGTCATCCATCTAACGGGTGTTTTTTTAGGAGGTTTGTTTTTCCGATAGATGTCGTTTTATTTTATGACAGTTGTTTTGACAGCTCAAAGTGGCATTTCTACTCAGTATTGTTTGGCAAATCATTATGAATAGGTTAACTCCAGAACAACGTTTTCAAATCGTGGAAATTTATTTTCAAATTCAGTGTTCAATTAAAAATGTTTATAGAGCACTTCGTGAATTTTATGGTGCACATAATCGTCCGTCAGAGACCACCATAAAGAACGTAATTACCAAATTTCGGTCTACATTCACTCTTTTGGATGCCAAGCCACCGACAAGAATGAGAAGAGTTCGTACAGAAGAAAATATTGCTGTCGTTGAGGCCAGTGTCGAAGAAAACGACAATTTATCGATTCGTCGTCGTGCTCAGCAAATTGGACTTTGTCCATCGACTTTATGGAAAATTTTACGTAAAGATTTGGGTTTGGTGCCATACAAAATTCAATTGGTGCAAGAATTAAAGCCACACGACCATCGTTTGCGCCGTGAATTCAGTGATTGGTCGTTAAATCAATTGAACGAAGATCCATTTTTTTACCGTAAAATTCTCTTCAGTGATGAGGCGCATTTTTGGTTAAATGGATACGTCAACAAACAAAATTGTCGCATTTGGAGCAAAGATAATCCACACGCCGTTCTAGAATTACCAATGCATCCTGATAAATGTACTGTTTGGTGCGGTCTATGGGCTGGTGGGATCATCGGTCCATATTTCTTTAAAAATGAGGAAGGACGACGCGTTACCGTGAATGGAAATCGATACAGAACCATGTTAAATGAGTTTTTGTTGTCAAATCTTGAAGATATGGATATGAATGAAATGTGGTTTCAACAAGATGGTGCCACTTGCCATACAGCACGTGAAACAATCGACTTATTGAAAGAAACTTTCAACGACAACATTATTTCGAGAAATGGTCCGGTGAATTGGCCTCCGCGTTCGTGCGATTTGACGCCACTCGATTACTTTTTGTGGGGATACGTGAAGTCATTGGTTTATGTGGATAAACCTCAATCGATTGACGCTTTGGAAACCAATATTCAACGTGTTTTATTCAAAAAAAAAATCGGCAACCTCTTAAAAAAACACCCTTTATAAGATAAACTCTATGCCTATGTACACATATTCAAATATTTTGATAAGGGTATAGATAACTAGACGAGCACTGAACAAAAAAAAATTATGTAAATTTTAAAATTTCAATGAAATATGAACATTGAAAATCAATTTTCATCTATGTAAGGCGCTCCAAAGAAAAGTATTTAAGAATAAATCAACCTTTCATGTATAAGCATGCAAAGGATTTATATAAAGAAAAATGATGGACGCGCAAGTTTATAAATCAAGTGCACACACATAAAATGTGGGTGGTGTCGCATATGTGTGTGTGTGTGTGTATGATCCACCCGGAGAAGACAAAATCTATTGTACTTATCTACTTTCTTAACTTGTGTAAACGATGAGACCGATTATGTGTACGTATTTTATGTAGCTTTTGCAGCCACCACGTTATAATATTTGGCAGATAATCCGCACCCCAATCAATCATCATTATTATAGAGCACAGCATCTTCAGCACATATCCTTATTATTACTATCAACATATGTATGATAGTTCAAATGTGTTTACGATGTACGTACGCGACCAAAAAATAAACAAAACCACATTGTGGGTGCTTTAAATATTTTAAAAGTGTGGCTTTAGTGTGAAGAAAAGGGTTGGATAGTAAGATTTTTTTATTCTGAACAACCAAAAATAAATTTTACTGCGGTGTAACCAAGGCTGGGAATTTGGTATAAATGAAATTTTTAAGGTTTCATTGGTAATTTATATAGCAGAAATGTTGCAAGACCAAAATTGCGAATAATGAATGCTGCTGTATTCTCGTACATACCGGATAAAATATGTAAAGCAATTAAAATTCATTAAATTTCGATTTAATTTATATAAAATATACATTTCATCTACACACACACAAATAAAATATATAATTTGTTCAGACACACCGGAGGATGGGTAGACTGGGTGCGGGTAACAAAAACATATTTTTCGTACAAAAAACTGTTTTTCCCTTATCATTTTATATGACTTCTATTGTTTTGTTGGAAAATATTTTATTTTTCTCGTTTTTCCCATTTTTAATTTTAATACTACAAAACTATAATGTGATGTTTACAAAAAATTGGATAAAATTATTTTATTGTAAATTAAACGAGCAAACAAACTTTAACAAATTAGTTTTAAATTAAGTTTAACAAAATAAATAGTAATGGATTTAAATAAATCATGATGTTGGCATAAAACTAACAATGCATGATAAATTTTGATATTTTAGTATTTATCCGAGATTTTTCCTCGAACAAAATGATTTGTTTGGTACTGTTGTTTCCGGTTGAAGATCAAGTTAATCATTCGTTCTTACAAGTGAATGTAAAATGGAATGGCGTTCAGCAGTTGGCCGAAGATGTTCTAGTTAACCGCACTATGTGAAAAGGACTTTGCAACGGCTACATACTAGGTGCGCAACTAAATTCCCGGTTTTTTGGAAAAATGAAAAATGAGTTTTCGAGAAAATTCGATTAGAGAGTTGTCAGATGAACCGCTGAATTAATTGCAATCAGTCTTACTTTCGGGAAAATTGTTTTAAAGGTCTTTATTGGGGATTGGATCCCTTCTACAAGCTTTATTTTCGAATTATACGATTTTAACAAAATTGGTGAGAATGTGTAAGTAAGATTTTTACCTTTATGTCTGGTTTATAGACAATGAAATGATTTATTGTTACGTTGCTGCAACTTACCTGAAATGAAACAAGAAAAAAGGTTTAAATAAGTATTGTAGATAACTACAATTTGATAATTGGTTTTCGTTTGGTCTAAAACCTATTTCGTAAGAAATACTTGAGATTACCCTAATTATTCATAATTAAAAAATAAGATTTGCAAAGATGTTTCCTTTGGCTCTCTGGTGCAGTGTAGATCTTAACACTGAAACATGTTCTACGTCAGCGTACATGCTGCATGGAGATTGCGAAGCGCAGATAATTGGGTGAGTATAGATGAATGATTGATTCGGCTGAATGGTAGCGTAAATATACAGGTAAGACTACGACCTCGGACTCTATGCCAGCTCATTGTGACAGCCACCTCTAAAAAAATTCGACACAATTGTTTAAGCCTTCTATAACCTCTTGTAAGACTATGGCTCTAATCCGAGTTAATGTTTCACTCTGTCTTGTTGCATTATTGAGTGGCGTTGCACCATGTCTCGGGATGTTGCATGATGTTTCGCGATGCATGTTGCTCCTCGATATTGCACCATATAGCGTGTTATGTTGCAACTCTTGTGTTATGTGCCGTTGGTTGCAATGTTAGTGATTTCTAGCGATTGAGATAATACTGTGTGCAAAAAATAGTAAGACTTTGTTCATAATTTTAAAATTCTTTATTTATTTCTCCAAATCTATTTCGTCCCCCTCAAAGTAATCCCACCTGGCCTCAATACCCTTGTGCAGACTTTTTTCCTCGAAATCCTCGAAACAGTTGTTAAATTCAATTTCTGGAATAGCCCCCAATGCACGTAGCGATTCACGTTTAATGTCTTCAATTGAATCAAAACGGTTTCCCCGGAGCGGTCGTTTAGTTTGCTGAACAGCCAGAAGTCACGCGGTAAATCAGTCGGACAAGAAGTCACACGGTGGAATTTTTGGCGAAAAAATCACATAAAATCAATGCAGTATGAGAAGGTGCATTATCGTGCTGCAAAAACCAAGAGTTGTCGACCCATAATTCCAGCCGCTTTTTACGAATAGCTTCGCGCAAACGACGCATAACACTCAAATAGTATTCCTTGTTCACAGTTTGGCCGGTCGGAAGGAATTCGGAGTGCTCCACACCTCGATAATCGAAGCAAACTGTCAACATCACCTTGATTTTTGGGTTGCTTTGACGTGGTTTTTTCGGCTTCGGCTCACCTTTGGTACGATATTCGGCCGATTGATCGTCTGTTTCCGGGTCGTAAGCATAGATTCAAGACTCATCGCCAGTTATAATACGTTTCATGACAACTTGAGCGATTTTGGAACCAATCGTGCTTTCACTTTTCTTAGGCCCAAATGATCCTTCAAATGGTTTTTACTGATCTTTCCGATATTTCACCGATGCCAGTAAGGTCTCTGATTGTTAATCGTCGATTCTCGAGCACCAATTCCTTGATTTTATTAACGTGTTGATCATCAGTTGATGTTGTCCTACACGTCGTCGTCAATACGTTCTCGACCCTCTTTGAACAATTTGTACCAATCAAAAACACTTGCTTGCGACATACAATTATCACCGAAGGCCTTTTGTAACATTCTGAACGTTTCGGCACCACAAAATTGATTCCGCACACAAAATTTAATGGAACTTCTTTGTTGAATAATTTCACTCATTGTGAAAATCGCCGAATGCACTTTTTATACTTCAGAAAGACAAGCGCATACTAAACACTAATGATTATTTTGATATGAAATTTGGCACAGATGTCACTGACAGTCATACCAACATAGAAAAAAAAATTCGACCAATGGTTTTACGCGCGAAATTTAAATTAATAAGTCTTACTACTTTTTACCCACAGTAGTATAATAGCGAACAGTTATAATTTTAAGAAAATTCAGTTAGTGGGTCTTCTGGTAGGACCTGGTTTCATTTATTATACAGGGTGCGTAAACATTGAATAACTGTAACATTTGTCAACCGATTGACTTGATAGACATGTTTTAGAAACGTCAATTCAGTACAATTTTAACAATGAAACGCTTTACACCGAAACAATGCGCCGAAATAGTGACGCTGTACATTGAAAATAGTGGTTCAGTTGTGTTAATTCAACGTGGATATCGTCGAAAATATCGTGGCCAACAGGCACCATCTGACAACGCTATTCGTCGTTTGGTGTCGAATTTTGTTCAGCACGAGACAGTGAGAGATCGTAAACATGCCGTTCATCAACTGCCCAGTGCAATTATTACAAAGAATATTGCCGACAGACCACCCACGTCGCTTGGAATATGGCCAACCAGTCGTTCGAAAGTTTGACATTGAGCCTGATTTTTGGAAGCAAAATTTTGATGGCTTACGAGGCCCATTTCAACGAAGAATCCACGCGAGAACCATGAAACGCCATTGCATGACGAAAAAGTGACTGTTTCGACCGGCGTTTGCGCCAAACCGTCAGTGGGCCATATTTAATCAGAGAAAACGAAACGGTCAATGGAAATCGATATCGATGGAAGTTGGCTCATTATGTCTGCCCACAAATGGAATGCCACACTGCAAATTAAACAATTCAGTTTGTGCGACGAAAATTCCCTGAACGTCTGATGTCAAAAAGAGGCGACATTGACTAGCAACCCAGTTCTCCAGATTTGACCCCTACAGACTTCTTTTTGAGGGGTTATTTCAAAAGCAAAGTGTTAAGCAAAGCAAGATTCAGACCATTGACGAGCTTAAGGCAAACATTCGTGCCGAAATCATCACTTTATCGCATGAGATGCACCAAAAAGGGCACATTATACTTTGGCCAATAAAGGCGGCCACTTAATTGATGTTGTATTCAAAAACTAGTCCAAATAAATTGCAAAAGACCAAGCTAAATAAAAGTACCTCATATATAGAAATCGGTTGTTTTTTACAAAGTTATTCAATGTTTACATACCGACATAAGAGATGGCGCACCCGTTACTTTTCGGGTTGAATGAGTTTGATAATAATTGAAGGAGCGATTTATAAGTGCTACGAATTGATTGTGATGTCTCAAATCCCGTGGTCTTTCTTAATTGGCTCATTGAGTTGCTCAACCATGTGTGGCATAACCATGTGTGTCAGAAAATTAGTTTAATAACACTCCTACGTGAGACTATAGCAAGAGAAGGTTTAGATTCGCCGGCCATAAATTCGTAGATATTGCAGATTATATACAAGGTTTTTGTATCATCAAAATACATTTTTTGTAACTTACTGAGCATGGAAGATTTTGTCTAGAACTTTTCTATGCATAGAAGCTGAGATATTATAGTTCACAAAAGATAGAAACTGTTCCTTGGCCCAACTAGCGGCGTACATCGTTTGATAGGTGAATGTTGAATGAAGCATAAATGCTTCTTTTAGAACTTTTCTACACCTAGAAAGTGGGATATAGTCCACAGATGTCAAAAACTATTCGATAGCTCAAGTAGCAGCGTACAACGTTTGGTAGGAGAATGTTGAATGAGCTGGAATGAGTTTTTTAAAATTTTTCTATGCATAGGAACTGAGATAGAGTTCACAGAATTGGTGTATACTACTTTTAGTGTTACACAATAAAGTGCTGTGTATTTAATACGTGATTTTTTTTTTGTAAACAATTTTTGATTCCATCTAAGTCAATCATTATTAGTGTGGACATCTCGTGCAAGGGATTTATTTGTGACAAAGTGCTTGGGTACAACTGTGCAGCAGCTAAGTCGAAAAAACACTCAAAAATATTTCACGGACATCAACAAATGTATGATAAGTTTGTTCAAAGTTGTACCGAGACTTACTTGGTTCTGTGCCGAATGCATGCACATCATGAAAGATTTGTTTAACTCGACAAGAAAGCAACCAACAGCAGAAGAGGCTTCGGAGAATAAACCTGACGAATTACCCGTGCCATCCATGGGCCTAGTCGTCCTATCACCCGTTCACAAAACAAATCTATTTCACAGGATACGCCACTTATTGAACCTACTCAAGATGTCCAAGTACCAAGTACGAGAAACATACCATCCCCATCTGCATTAGAAATATGTTCTCTAGTTTCATCGACATCCATATGCAGCTTGTTTATCAGTACCAGCACAAACCGCAAACAAACAACTGAGAGTCAGCCAAATGCAATAAAGCCGCAAAACCTGCCACAAGCAGAAAATTTCATCCAAAAATCACCTGCTGCTTCAACAAATTATCTTGAGACAATGAGTGTGGTGAAACCAAGAAGATGGATATTTATCAGTAGAATTCATCCATCAGTTACAGATGAACAATCCAAGAGATTTGTGAGGAGCAAATTCAAACTGTAAATTTAAACGCGGTTCGAAACATTCCAAAAGTAAATGACTATGTTTCATATCGAATCAGTGTCAATGACTTACAATTTGATTCTATGAGAAATTATGATACTTGGCTAAAGGAATTTTTCATGAAGGAATTTGAGTTTCCTAAAAAGTAATCGATTTTTCGGAATACAAGAAACAACAGCCAAATAACTTAAAAACCTGCATACCGAGCAACTCAACATGCCACTTCAAGGATGGTTTCAATATAGGTACTACGGATGAGGTTGTTGATGTCAATGCTGACTTGATGTACTTTTTACGCTCCGAAAATCTCATCAAGACAGCGAGAGTTAAAACCATCAAAATCAGAGATGCAAATGGAGGCTTATTGCATTTCTCATCTTCAGAAAACTACTCAAAGACTTCAAGACTGAGTAATGTGCACATCTAAACTTTGCAAAGCTCAAACTGACTATAACTGATTAAATAAACGGATATGAGTTTGTTAAAGATATCCCATCTCAAAAATTCCTGCTTGCTGAACCTTAGATTTCAACCTGGATAAATGGTAAACACTTAGTAAATTGATATATTTTTATTTGTGTTGCCATTTGTGTGTCGAAGAAAAATTTAAAACACTTGTCGCGATACGGACTTAAACTACATAACTTCTGCATTAAATCCGTCAATGCAGCTACAAAGGTTTATAAAATTGGGGGTAAATACGTTAATTTGTTAATCTAAAACTGGTTGCAGTGTTCTAATCTATGCTCTAGAAACCTAGGAACGTTAACATCTTATACTTGCAACAACGAAAATATGAGCTTTTCACAATTTGGATGTTAACCACCATCTCAACAAGTTGTTGGTGTTGGATTATGTTATAAACTATCCATTTAACACCATCAAATGGGTTTTAAATATATCATTTAATATGTCACTTCAGTATGAAAGAATCTTCCCGATTACAGGTGATCCGTTGAAGTTCTCATATAGTAACTGTACGGATTTTCCATCTATACATCACCGACATTTTACAAGGTGTTGTCTGCAGAGTCCAGCTATAAAAATTCGATCACGGAAATAATGTTTTAGAAGAAAAAACTATGTGGGGCTACAAAGTTACATAGAATCCATCAACTGGCAAATAACTCTCAATTCCCTCAATGATATAAACGTAAATGTTGACGAATTTGTTGACGTTTGCAGCATAATGACGCATAATGTGGGTTCGAACTTTATGTACTTATGTGCTGTAAACCACAAAATGCACACCCCATTGGTTCGACTATTTAACTTAAAAAATCGAAAGTCGAAAGCGTATGCCAAAATATTATAAAGCGGGTTAGAAACGGACAAAACTTTCACATCAAAATACAGGTCGTTTGATCAAATTCAAGAAAAAAATAATTTACATTTACAATTTTGGAAATAACGGGTTATCCAATTCGAGGTTGATAAAGTAGAAATCTGTATACCGACATCTGTCAAAGATAAACGTCAAGTACGCTGTCATTTATTTAGTTGACATTCTGCCATTTAAGAATATGGAGCATTTAACAATCGACCAACGCGTTAAAATTATTAAATCTTATTATAAAAATAGTGATTCTGCCGTATCCACATTTCGCGCTTTACGAGCAGATTATGGTCGTCATAATCGTCCTACAAAGCAAACCATATTGAATACAGTGAATAAATTTGAACAAACTGGATCTGTTACTGATATTGTAAGGTCTGTGCATCATCGAAACATTCGCAATGCTGAAAATATCGCTTCTGTAGCTGAAAGTGTGGAAGAAGATCCAAATTTGTCAATTCCTCGTCGAGCTCAACATTTAGGCCTATCTTATGGCTCATTATGGCGCATTTTGCATCTGGATTTGCATCTTCATCCGTATAAAGTCCATTTGACACAAGAGCTAAAGCCTGCTGACCATGGACAACGAAGAACATACGCAAATTGGGTGTTGGAAAAACAGGCCGTCGATGCTGATTTTTCGAACAAAATTTTCTTCAGTGATGAAGCTCATTTTTCGCTTGGTGGATACGTCAATAAGCAAAACTGTAGACTTTGGGGCTCAGAAAATCCACAATTGATTGTAGAGAAGCCATTACACCCGGAAAAAGTCACTGTTTGGTGCGCATTGTGGTCTGGTGGTGTGATTGGGCCGTATTTTTTTTGAGAACAACCATGGACGAACCGTTACCGTCAATTCTGAGCGCTATGGCCGCATGTTAACCGATTATTTTTTTACGAAAATCGAAGATTATGATCTTGACGATATGTGGTTCCAGCAGGATGGAGCAACCAGTCACGTAACACGAGCAAATCGAGATCTTTTGCAAGATAAATTTCCTGGACGTTTGATTTCGCGATTGGCTGATGTCAATTGGCCTCCAAGATCCTGTGATTTAACGCCTTTGGATTTCTTTTTTGGGGCTACGCGAAAGATCGTGTTTACGCAAACAATCCTCAAACTCTTGACGAATTGAAAACTAATATTCGTAAGGTAATGGCCGAGATACCGCCCGAAATGTGCCGAAAAGTCATTGAAAATTACCGCAAAAGAATCAAGACCTGTAAGAAGTCCCGTGGAGGACATTTGAATGATATCTGGTTTAACTAAAAATGGCAAGGATCAATCTGTAAAATGAAATAAAAATTACAATACATTCCGAATATTTTGTGTGTTTTTTTTTTAAGTTTACTTTATCAAGCTTGAATTGGATAACCTTGTACTTTAGAAATAAACGCGCAATTGAAAAATATCTTGATAATATGACAAACAACAGAAAATAGCTCCTCAGACGGCAAAGATATAGATAGTTGACATGTTTGCGTCGTTTTCTCGATCAGTCTATAGGCCAAGCGTGGTCACAACACATCATCATTAACACCTCCTATTATTTTTGAGGACAACATTTTATCGGGTTTAAAGAGGGTTTGTAGATGGTTGTAGTCTTGACAGTTTAACGTCTTCTATTTTGAAGAAGTACGCTAACATTTTAACAACATTGGTTACCTATTCAATCACTCCTAGCATGGATTGATGCCCGGCCGATCCACATCAACTAATCTGGTTGAATTCACCAGTAAAATAATTAACGACATAGAAAAACGTCATCAAGTTGATGTAGCGGACAAGGATTTAAGTAAATCATTTGATTCTGTATGTCATCATAAAGCACTCCAGAGTTTATTTACATTTGGGTTTTTACTCGGTTACATAAATTAGTTCGAGTCATATCTAACAAACCGGCCATAATTTATTTCTCAAGGATCACAGATCGGGCCCTGGATTTTTATTGTTTTCATAGATCGAAAATCCGAGATAATCAAAATTACCAAGGTATAGGGCAATGTTTGTCCAGCGATTTGAAGTTTTTGAAGAAACTCTTCGTCCTCACTAATCGACGGTGATACAAAATTAAAATGCCTAACAAAATCTTAATTCAATCAAATGAATCTTAATACGCATGTTAATACTTTTAACGAAGACAAAATAATTTCCTCCCTCATCTCTTTAAATAATTGTCCATGGTTACTAAAATATAATCCATCGTATTACGAAGATCTTAAATTTTTTTGGTACATTGCCGTTCGTTCCGTTATATACAATTTATTAAATAAACAAAACCTTATAAAAAATGTTCATCTGTCAAATAAAAAACTAAATCAAATTTCCTGGTATTTCTTCTCCTCTTAAATTCCCTGACATGAGTATTTTCAAGAAATAAAATAAAAAACTAAACCAAAATTTGATGTGTCCATTTGTTTACCAATGTTATAAAAATGTTCAACTCCGGTATTATATACCTAATCTAGAAACACAAGTAAAAACTCTGTAATGATTTATGATGAAGAAAAGGACCCGGACATACACATACATAAACACAATAAAGGACAGTAATCAGATTATGATTTTATTTTTACATCTCCTTGATAATTCTCCAGACTCGCCATACTACACAGTAACAATTTTTTTTTGATTGCTCATGTAATTGGAACTGGTTGCTTAACATCTTAATCCTTACAAATAGTATAACCCGGATGTAATGTGTCGGTGTATCCGTATTGTTAGTTTGTTTTTGACCAGTTCGCACAAAAAAGTAGATGACAATTTTATCACTGTGTTGGGATCACATAAATCATGTTTAATGAACTGTACGATTTTTTTGTTGTACTCGGGGTGACCAGAGTTCGTGTTTTATTAAAATTGCTTGCGGTGCTATTTGCTCTATACGGAAGACTGATTTTAATGCAACGACACCTTTATGGCGTAAGTGTTTTTTTTTAAAGAAACAATTGAAGGATTTTTTACCGAGGGTGAATTTTTGATTTTCATTTAAAATACTCGTTCTCGTTTCAAATTGTGCAAATCTTTTATTTGAATTAAAATTTATAGTTTTTGTGTATCATTTGCCATAACGCATACGAACGAGCATAGAAATCAAGAGAAATTTGTTTGCATTGAAGAACATAAGTAATTGATTAAAATTTGAATAATTGAATAGAACACGGGATAGATTTATATCGGTATACGGGTCGATTGGAATGAGAAAATTTAATAGGCTTGATTTATGGGCGAGTAAATGTTAGAAACGAATTTGGCATTATGTATTTTCGAAATGGTGGGGCAAGTGGGGTGCGTTAACCTTATAAACGGTTTAGGTGAGATAAAATAAATTAAAATGAAATACAAGTAATCTGTCTAAATTATGAAACTGTTTTGATTAAATATTTCCGACTTTTGAGGTTTTGACCTCTATTTCGTCTTTAGAAAATGTCAATCTTTAAAAAATTTCGTTGAAATTTCTTTGTAGAACTAAAATATTTTTTAAGAAGATTAGTTTCAACTGTAAATTTATTTAATCCCAACTATTTCTGTCAGCAAGAGTGCTCTAATTTGGCACTTTGTCTTCTGACAAACGTTTTCAAGAATCTTTAGTAGCCATATAAACACGAAGGATAGAATTAAAAAGAATTTGAAATTAAAGGCTAATTTTACGCTTATTAAATGCCTCATTAAAATGTTAGGCTCCATTGGTTTAAGCTAGCAGAATCCAAAATAAGCACAATACCAAATTTAGAACTCAAATCATAATCTAGTATCGATATAATTAAAGGCTCTCTATATGATGCTGTATAAGATAGCGGAAATTTCTCAGCGGAAAATAAGAAATTTCGATACTCGCCGCAAGTGGCAGCACAATCACAAAAGAGAATTTAATTTGTTATATAATTTCCAGCGGAAATTTTTTATTCATTTTGTATCTCTTTTTTCACTAAGTAAAACATCCCAGAGGAATAAAATATTAAAAGTGATCCTTAAAATGGCAAATTGATTGATCTCCGAAGTAAAGGAAATCGGTAAATCAAATCTTGAATTTTAACAATATTCCATCTTTCCACCATTCTAAAAGAATGACGATGAATTTTGGATAAAAGTATTGATCAGGAGTCCAAAACTTAGGACAAAATTCTAGGATCTGTTCATGCTGGACTAAACTAGGCCATTTCATAACCAATACTTTTGAAAATTTAAATTTTTTTATTAGTTTATTTTCAGTTTCTGGCCAATATCTCAAACATTTCCACTAGTAACCAATACTTTTGGTTGTTTTTCTAATAGTTTAGGTCATACTGAGGCTACCAGGAAAATTTGGGGAAAATTGATGGATTAGTATTTTCACTATAATTTTTAAGTGAAAATTCTAATCCATCAATTTTCCACAAATTTTCCTCGTAGTCTTAGTATGACCCAAGCAACTAGAAAAACAACCGACAGTATTGGTTACTAGTGAAAGTTTTTGAGATATTGGCCAAAAACCGAAAATAACTTATTTGGCCGCAGAAAATCAAAAAATTATAGTGAAAATTTTAATCCATCAATTTTCCCCAAATTTTCCTCATAGCTTTAATATGACCTAAGCTATTAGAAAAACAATTGAAAGTATTGGTTACTAGTGAAAGTTTTTGAGATATTGGCCAAAAACCGAAAATAACTTATTTGGCCGCAGAAAATCAAAAAATTATAGTGAAAATTTTAATCCATCAATTTTCCCCAAATTTTCCTGGTAGTCTCAGTATGACCCAAGCTATTAGAAAAACAACCGAAAGTATTGGTTACTAGTGGAAGTTTTTGAGATATTGGCCAAAAACTGAAAATAAACTAATAAAAAAATTTAAATTTTCAAAAGTATTGGTTATGAAATGGCCTAGTTTAGTCCAGCATGAACAGATCCTAGAATTTTGTCCTAAGTTTTGGACTCTTGATCAATACTTTTATCCAAAATTCATCGTCATTCTTTTAGAATGGTGGAAAGATGGAATATTGTTAAATTTCAAGATTTGATTTACCGATTTCCTTTACTTCGGAGATCAATCAATTTGTCATTTTAAGGATCACTTTTAATATTTTATTCCGCTGGGATGTTTTATTTAGTGAAAAAAGAGATACAAAATGAATAAAAAATTTCCGCTGGAAAGTATATAACGAATTAAATTCTCTTTTGTGATTGTGCTGCCACTTGCGGCGAGTAGCGAAATTTCTTATTTTCCGCTGAGAAATTTCCGCTATCTTATACAGCATCTCTATAGGCTGATCAAATGCTCAACGAAAATTGAACGCTTCGAAGATTCAATTAAAAATTCAAAACAAGGTCTATTGATCTATCTATCAATGAGGAATTTAATACGAGGGCTGCCGTAAAAGTTTTTAGAAAAAGTAATAAAAAATTTAAATTTTTAATCAAAAAAGCTTTTCAAAATATTCGCCTTTAAAATCTATACACTTTTGCATACACTCAAACCATTTATCGAAACACTTTTGCCACTCCGAAGATGATAGCTCCAAAACATGGTTTTTGAACGCTTCCATAGCTTCTTCAGGCGATCAAAATTGTTTTCCACGCATGTTAGCGTTGATTGTTAGGAACAGGAAGAAGTCATTGGGTGCCAAGTCGGAGCAAGGCGAATGTTCCATCAATTCAATCGTTTGAGTGCTCAAATACTCGCTTGTTTGATGTGATGTGTGTGAGCTCGCATTATCGTGATGCAAAATGATTCGCCGTTTTGGGTTGTTTTCTCTCAATTTGTTGAAAACCCCGAGCAAATAAATGGTCGTATACCAAGCTGAATTGACTGTCTTTTAATTTTCAAGAGCCACAGTAGCCACTTGTCCGGTTTTCGTGAAGAAACACGCTACCATTTGCTTCCCAACGCTCCGAGCACAGTTTTTTTTTGGTTTTTCTTCGAATTGGAAGATCAAAACAGTTGATTGCCTTTTTCTTTCCGGCTCATACGCTTATATCCATGACTCTTCACCTGTAACGATCTTGTATACGTTTTTGGAAGTACCTCCAACGAATTTTTGAAGCATTTGGCGGCCCCAATCGACACGAGCCTTTTTGTGCGTCTGTCAACAAATATAGAATCCAACGTGAACATAGCTTCCGCACCTTTAAATGTTCATGTAAGATCGTATGCCTCGATTTCACGATAAGTCACATGACGATCCTCTTCAATCAGTGTCTCACAGCATCGATGTTTTCTGGCACAACAGCTGTTTTTGGACGACCTTCACGAGACTCATCTTTGAGTGAACGTCGTTCGCATTTCAAATTCATTGTACCAAATATAAACACTAGCCAAGAATTGTGCCTCGTCGCCAAAAGTCGAATGAAGTGATTAGAAGCACTGTTGTTGAGTTTTCGAAAATCGTAAAAAATCATCACACGAAAATTTTCACGCGACAATTCCATTTTTTCACTGAAATCAATTTTTCAGGTAAATAGAAAACAATGTTGTGATGCGAACTGACAGATGACTTCTGAGAAACTTAACCTCCAAAAAAGTTACACTTTTTGACTGACATAGAGATTTACATCGGAAAACACTTGTATTACCATTTTGTAAAAACTTTTACGGCAGCCTATGTATAGCCTATAGAAAGCCTTTATTAATCACAATAACACTAGATCATTACTTACTAAATTCTGGTTTGATCCTATTTCCGATTAGTATTTTTATAGCTTTAATCCAAAGGCTTATCAAGAACGAGTGCAGTTCATTTTAATTAGGCGATACATAACGAGCCTTTAATTTTTGTTTTTCAATAGATAAATTGGATTTTAGATTTGGGTCCTGCTAACTTTAAAATAGAAAACCCCATTGTTTTATCAAGCCTAAATATTCTTAATAGGTAAACCCTAAAATTAGCCTTAATTTTTCATAGAGTATAAAACATTTTTTTATATAGATTCTGTTAACTTTTTCCAGAGTCGCAGAACTCATCCAGCAGAACATTGCAAGGCTCTGTGGACAATGAAATGCTTGCTAATGTTAGCCTTCATTCATTCTCATTAAAACTGTTATGGTTTAAATGTGATTAGAGCCTAACATTTGTTTATACAGCATTTACCAAGCCTTTAATTGTCCATAGATCCTTGTAATGTTCTGTGGGATGAGTTTTGTCAACTTTAGCGACAAATTAAATTACATTCTTACAAAAGTATATGTTATTTAATGTTAAATGAATATATCTTTATAACTAGAAATTAAAACAAAAATTCTTGACTATTATTCGCAAAAACGTTTCTCTCTCCGACTTATGAAATTTCTTCTATATTTATAGCGCAGATAATCAGGCCTATGTTTAAAAGGAAAACTATGAAGATCGAAAGTTAAAATATAAAAAAAATTCATCTACCATATAGATAATGAAATTAGGCACAACTGATTATAAAACTACAATGGATAACCACCGGGCGTAACAATCGTGGGGACGACTCGTCCTTATTGATTGGTAATGGCATATTTGAACATCTTTATAATGATAAATCCTTGAAATAATACAAGAAACATTACCTACAAGGCGAGTAACTACTCCCTTGACACGTTTAAGACCAAGTTAGGTAGTGTACTCCCAAAAACCTTACTCTGTCTAAATCTTAGAATTAAAAATTTATTATCTGAATATAATATTCGTGTACTGTGGACTTCGCATAACGAACTAGACAAAACTAGAAAGTATAAAAATGTTGGCCCAAGCACTTTGATTGGTTTTAAGAAACGATCGCAAGGATGCAAGCAAACTACGATTAACTCGCTTTGCAATATAGGCTTGCGACTCCCGAAATCGTGAAGAATATCTCAGATTTCAGAACTCTAGGTTCTTTGTCCGGTTTTGTGACTACAAATTTAAACAAGTTGTTAAAAGAGACAAAAATTCGATATTGTACTTTCGTGTGAAGCTAGGGTCTGAAATAGAAACATACTTTGAAAAGGAAGGAAGGGCAAGGAAAAGGAATTGAAAGGAGGTTTATGATTAGACACGAGTTCACTAACCGGGCTACTTCCGCATGGTGGGCACATAGCTATTTCCATTTAATACTAAATTGGAAAGTTCTGATCACAGATGTATCTCTTTTAATCTTAATTTTAACAGACCACCGATAAAACCTTATAAAAAAAAGAATTAACTAACTGGAAACGTTACTCTAGTGAATTATCTAGTTTACTTGTTTTGTAATTCGAACCGTGCAGGATATTGAGCCTCTTGCAAACTCGCTGTCGAGTGCAATTACAAATGCGTTGGAGAATACTTATCCGCTGATTACCAACCAAAAAGCTCAAAACAAACCTTTCGAGTGCTCTAAGCTTAAAAAGTTGAGAACAACTTCTAGGAAGTTTTTACACAGGATATCTCGAATGACGCCGGGCTTATCCGTACACTATTTTTACACATAACAAAACCGAAGGATTGGATAGGTGTTAAATAGGTGAGACAGAGTTGGCCCGATTACATATACCTAGCTATAGCCGATAGTTAGTAACACAATGACTACACAATTCTAATTCCACTATTCAGTACCTTAAAATTAACTATTAGTAATGAACTATATAAAAAATAGTGTTTTAATGTACGTATAAATTTGTTCAAACTAAATCAAAGCTAAAGGATAGAAATAGCATGGAAATGTAAAAATTAATAAATCATCTAAAAGTCCCAATTGCACAATAAAATTTAATTTAGTATTTTCGGCTTCTGAATAACTGAACATTTAAAAGTCACGTCAACAACTAAAAATCGCACCAACACACCAATTTATCGCACCAACCCCATAATTATTAAATCTACCGAGATCCACCACCATTCAGCAACATCACTTGCAAACAGGTCAAGGCAAAAGCCATTAGCTCAAACTAATCAAGCGAACATCGACACCAAATGTGTTCCAAACGGCAATCCTACTAGTAACCAAAATATTCTTACTCATCCCTGTGCCACACACACAAGACAAAATACTTCACTAGATTTGCAAAATATTATGCAAACCTCTACCCAAAACCAAAACATCTTTCTCAGCCAATCCAAATTACGTTCTAAGTAATATAAATACAAAGCAAACCAGCTGACTTCTTCAGTAAACACTCGCACCGAAACACCAAATTCACCATTTGGAAACACTAATCTCTCTTACGCTCAAAAACAGTTCTCTAAAATAAACCCAAACTAATCCAGCAATCCAAAGCGCAAACACCCCCGGATAGAGAAACACACCTTAGAACCAGCTCTACACCGAAACATCACTCAACTACCACCGCAAGTCCGGCGCACGTCAACACTCCTCGCAGTTGTCTTTTCACCCGAAAGAACACAAAAAAGTGACTCACATCAAACATTTTTGACGCACCATTTGTTCGGAAAGAAAACAACATTTCCAGCAAAATGAATGAATGTAACTATCAATTATATGAACCTAAAGGGAATCCCCAACACCAACCATCTGCAAACAATAAACTGAACGATGAGCGTACTAGCTCCAACCGCCCCCATCAGTCTTACCAAAATTCAAACCTAGAAAATAAAACAAATCACACCAATTACTGCTCCAACCAACCTATTAACAGGTGTTCGAGAGGATCACCTGAAACCAAAGTCCTTTCCAAATAGAATCAACCACTACATAGTTAACCAACAAACCTATCATAAACAACAGAACACTGTAACCGCTAATACATCCTCCCAGGCACCCCCACAAAACTATACAATAACAAATTTTCGATTTAACAATCTAGGAAAGCGCAACAATCGACGGACCACAGATTTTGACATTTTTCGTGTCCTGAACAAAATGTTTAAACATTCCAACATACATGACATGTTCACCAACATTCAGAAGGCAAAACTTTAACATCGTCAGAATCCGAAGGAATCAGGAACAACCCCCCATCCTCGTCGAGGAACACATCCAAAGATATCAAGTGATATCTCGCCAAAACAAACAATAAAAAAAATATTGCGCAGGCGCACTACACAAATCCATCCCATCCACCCACACATACAAAAATCACCCAAAATAAACACTCCATCAGAAACAAATCCCAAATTAAACATTCTCGTGCCATTAACGCAACAACAACTTTAACATCTCATTCCCAAAAGCACACGCACCGCACACATGCTGCAAACTCCCGATCCCACCCATGCCCATGCAAACACATTTGTTCTCCCATCCCGTGTTTCAACTCTCCTCCACCGTAACAAAATTCGATAAATGGGAGAAGTACGGTGTTGCACCACTGCATATATTTTCTGAAAACCGATTTTATAGTTCTCTGAAAACCGGTTTTATAGGTAAAGATGGAAAACGAAGAAAAGGACCCATCTTTTGCGTCCTCGTGTGGACGTTGCCATACAGCAGTAGGAGAACAATCACAAAAGAGAACGTTCAAAATGCACGCAAGACGTAAATCATATTTTGTTTTGAAACGTGCTCCGCTTCCCAGACGCACCCCATACTTCTACCCAACCAAAAAACTATGCGAAAAGAATCAAAGTACTTTGTGTTTACACATGCAAATCACAAAAATGTGCTTACACATGGACATTAATGATAACAACAAAAAAAACATAAAAAATGAACGATCCGCGTCTTTTACTCCTTTTATAAAACAAAACATTTATACCTCAACCAGCGAACACTTAAGAGCTTAAGTTGCTCGCTGTTCCATTTCGTTTAGTGCTACAATCACCAAAATTGGATAGGCTGCTCGTCACAAATAAACAACTGACCTCTAACATTTTGGTGGTCGTACTGCTCTAAACGGAACACAACTTAAGCTCACACACAGCTACAACAACTAAACATATACAACTATGCAATCCAAAAAAATGAAGATTTCAAAATAAAATGAAATAAAAAAGAAATAAACTCTCCTGATCGTATACATTGCGCGTCCCTCCCGCACATATACACAGAGACACAACAAATACATACAGGGTGGGCCACCTAACTTTTTTTTTTCAACTAGCGGTTATTTTGAGTATAGTAAGGGTTATGTCACTTATGATTTGACAGAAAGTTAGTTTTATCCTTCTGCTGAACGAAAATGGTTGTGTATTCGCTTGAACAACGCTGGGAAATATTGAAACATTACTTCGAAAATCATGGTAATGATGCAGAATGTGTGTGAAAATTGTGTGCGGTTTTCGGAAGAAACGAAGCGCCGGGAGCTCCATATATGCGTTATTTTGTGAATAAAGTTAAAGAAGCAGGCTTGCTAATTAATAAACCAACACGAACCAAGCAGCCAACCAAGCGTACACCCGAAAATGTTGATGCTATAGCCGAGAATGTGCGTGAGTCGCCAGGAACGTCAACTCGTCATCGTGCTCAAGAATTGAACATTTCACGCACAACATTGCGACGAATTCTGCATAAAGACCTTGGCATTACACCGAATAAAGTTCAATTGGTTCAGGAATTGAAGCAAAGAGACCATCTATTGCGTTTTCGGTTCGCTGAGTGGGTTTGCGATCGACTTGAAGAAGATGCCGATTTTGGCAAAAAAATCATCTTTTCGGATGAGGCGCATTTCCATCCTGGCGGCTATGTAAACAAGCAGAATAATCGTATTTAGGGTACGGAGAGCCCGCACGTCATCGTAGAGAAGCCGATGCATCCTCAACGAGTGACTGTTTGGTGCGGATTTTGGTCCGGTGGCATCATTGGGCCATTTTTCCTTGAAAATGAGCAAGGAACCGCCATTACTGTCAATGGTGAGCGCTGCCGCGCCATGATCAACGGTTTTTTGTTCCCGGCACTTGAAGAGGAGGACATAGGCAACATTTGGTTTCATCAAGACGGCGCTCCGTGCCACACAAAGTGCCGTCAAAGATAAGTGTTACGCCGATAAACCAGCAACGATTGATGCTCTCAAGAACAATATTCGCATTGCCATTGAAGACATAATGCCGTTTATCATCGAAAATGTGCTGAAAAAATGAACCGACCGTATGGGGTACGTCAAGGCCAGCCGAGGCAGTCATATGAATGAAATAGTATTCCATAATTAATCGAAAGGATTGTTCTTTACAAAGAAAAACTAAATTTGAAAAAATATTGAGAACTTTTTGTTTTATTGCATTTTTAAAAAAAAAATTATTTGGTCCACTCTATATTAAACGCTATACACTTCGTAAAACCACACCCTCGGTGGCCCACGGAACGCACATCCCGCCACACAACTCCAACGTGCGGAGTGCAACGTGCAATCTCCATCTTTTTCACGTGAATTGAGAGGCCGAGAAAACGATAGGACTACAATGACATGACATCCAGCATTTACTCATTAACATCAGATCTCCGCCAAAGTAAGCGAGACCTGTTGGCTTTATGTAAGAAACATTGTGTATTGTAACTCTTGATCTTAGAAATGGTTATGATTCTATTGCGTATTTTTTGGCCCGAGTCACTCGTAAGTTTGCCTAAATTGAATTTGCCATGAATGAATTGCCAAAAATTACAGCTTGCTAACACAAAACAACAATTAGTCTATATATGTAGTATTACACACACAAACATGTATTATTAAACCAACAATTTAAATTTATTATTATTCTAAAAACTTTTTCACTTATGCAAATTTTACATCCTCCGGTCTAGTTTATTCATCCGATAATGTAAACGACCAAAACTCAACACCAAAAATCCAGAACATTTCTAAAAACAAACAATTATTATTGCCATTATTTATATTGTTCGTATTGTAAGAGTCGTAAGTAATAAATTAATTGCCTTTTCCCAGTGACAGAAATTCGTAATATATCTACCTCTACTACCACTACTTACGAGTACCTCAAAATTTTAAAACTTTGGTCCATAAAATTAGATGATAATCATTAATTCTCTATAGAACTTTATTTTATGTGGACTTACAACAAAACTCACTAAACATGAACAGACATAAAAAAACTAAATCTAAAAATATTTAAATTTCCTTTTTCTTATTTATGGTTGTACAAAATAATTAAATTCAATAATGGTCTTATTATTATAATAATATACGAGTAATACAAAATAAAATGGTTAAGGTAAAATTAATTGAATGAGGATAATCCATTTCGGGATAACATTGAAAATCTAGGTATACTCGTACGTAGATGCTTTTCTTTTGTGTGTGTATCTTTTGTTTTTAGTTTTAAAACTATTTTAAAGCAGGATAATATTATCTTCTAATAATAATAATTTAAAAGTTTAATGTGTGTACTGTATACAGGGTGTAACACAAGGTGTATTGTGCTGTATAAAGTATACAGATAGTGATGGAGATTTGGGGCCCGGATAAGCTGGACTACAAATTGAAACTAGCAATATTATTATTTTTTTATAAAATTCAACAAATCTTTCAATTGTTCAACTGTTTTCGATGACATTAAACTATTTTAATATTTCTGATATGCCGCTGGTGAAACTAACACGAAGAAAGTGGTTACTGATTGGAGAAACGGCCGATGTTGTTAAGGAACCACAGTTTTTTTTTTTTTTTTTTTAATCCATGCAATCTTTTTCTGGGGCCGAAGCACTCCCTGCTCTTTCGCGATTGATTTTCCCGTCTTACTTTACGCATCCCTGCCAAATCGAAGACGTACGGCTATAGGACCGATTTAAGTTACCATCTGCGCATTGCATAGCTCCATGCCAGCCTCTAGTACTGGACATGGAAGGAACCACAGTTGTTTTAGTTTTTATTTGATAAAAATAATTAATCCTAGTCAATCATTTATAAAATTTATAAATATCAACTGGTTTTGAATCCAGTAGGTTGTAACCAAGATTCCAAAACTAATGGCCATATTCTGCAAATGTCAAAATTCTATAGCTGTAACTTTATAGAAATTCCTTATAGAGAAAAAAATACAGTATTTTATAAAAAGATATTCACAAACTGTAGACTTTTCGTCGCTGTAAATCAATACGTAATGAATTCGCCGCGGTAACCAAAGTGTCACTAATTTTAAGCGGTACTCGAATATTGACATTGTTGTTGTTTGCTACGGAGCACTTCCAAGGCTAACTAACATTTACGCATCTTAACATTGCAAAACTCAAGCTGACATTGATATTAAACCAGCACAAAACAAATCGATCATCTCATCATTTAAATCTAAACTTATGTTAACAAGAGGCGTAAAAAGCAACCACAATGAAGATTATCCTAACGGATATGAGTTTGTTAAAAATATTCCTTCTATAAAATTCTTGCTTGCTGAACCTCAGATTTCCACCTGGATAAATGGCAAACACTTAGTAACTTCATCTATTTTAATTTGTGTTGCCTTAGATGAGAAATTGGAAAATTGTAATCTTAAAAACACCTGTCGGGGAACGGACTTAAACTACAAAACTTCTATATTAAATCCGTCAATGCAGTTACAAAAGTTTATAAAATTGAGAGTAAATACGTTATTGTGGTTAATCATCAATCTAAAACTGATTGTAGTGATCTAATCTACGCTCTAGATCACCGGTGATCCCTCGAAATTTTGACATAGTAACTGTGCGAATTTCCTAACTACATCTCCGGCATTTTACAAAGTGTTGTCCGCAGAGGCCAGCTATAAAAATTCGATCATGGAATTAATGTTTTATATTAAACACTCAGACAGCCTAATTAAAAGCCACTTAAAGTACCATTACATCAAGAACATTCATCTACTGCCTTTCTCTGCTTCTGCGTTACGACAATTGAACATATTTATATTTGATAACGTCGCCAAACAATATCTTGAAGAACCGACCATAAAACATCACTTTGGTTTTGATGGGAATAATCTGGTGCAACTGTGTGAAGACACTAACACATTTATTACCCAAACCAGATATATTTTTTGTTCATCGGGTATGGAAATTATGTTGGATCATCAGACATACAACTCGTTAAACAATATCTATCTTAAGGAAAACATAAAGATGCCGGATATTACAAATATTCAGGGTGTGCCTGGATGCGATAAATCAACCTGGATTATAAACAAGCATAAACTTGGCAGTAATCTTGTTGTATGTGCTACAAAAGAATGACTTGCTGATATTAAATTAAAGGTAACATCTCGTTGTGAGCACCAAAACTCTGATTTTAATAAAATTAAATTAAATTACAAAACGATTGCCTCGTATCTAATCAATGGAAATCGGACCTACGATACAGTTTTTATTGATGAGTACATGATGGTGCATGCTGGATATAGAGGACTCGTGGTTATCCTTAGTAAATGTTCTAAAATATATCTTCTGGGTGATAAAAACCAAATACCATGTATTGACAGATTACATCATTTCAACATGCAATTTTCCGATGCAAGCGCATTCGTAACAAAGACGGAATACTTGAATGTGACGTATAGATGCCCAGCTGATGTTACATCTGCTCTAACGGAATTCTACCCTAACATCAATAGTAAGAATACCGTGCAAATTTCAGCCAAATTTATAAACCAGCCGTCAACTTTGATGACGATACCTCTGTTGGATAACACATTCTATCTAACCTTTACCAAAGCTGATAAACAATTAATCTCCCAGCTTCAGATACCAGAATCTAGCAAAGTCATGACTATCCACGAAGCACAAGGATTAACCTCACCCAATGTGATATGTATAAGAATCAATTCTCAACCACTTGGGCTGTTCTATAGTGTACTCCATGCCATAGTTGCAATTTCAAGACACACCCAATCATTTAGATATTTTTCACCAGTGGCTAATGATAGACTACACTCACTTTTAATGAGAGCTCGAGCCTACACTACTACTCTAAAAGTAAATCAACCCATAAAATTCAAGAAAAGGTTGGTTTATGAGAAATATGCAATTTACTATCAAAACGTCAACAAAATGGCATCAAAAGCGTCTAAGTTTTATAACTTCGTTTTAAAATCAAACTACCTAATCTATGTAATTTGTGAAACTTCATTAAAACCCAGCATAATGAGCAGTGAATTTTTTGGCCATGATTACGTTGTCTACAGATGCGATCGGTCTTTTGAAACTAGCTCAAAGAAATCGGGTGGTAGCGTACTGATAGCAGTACATTCTAAACTCTGGAATGCTCCAGTAACTTTAGCCCCATCGAGAGTCGAACAAATTGATGATCATTACGCAACTTGCATCGATGCGATTGATGAAGTTATTAATACAGCAAACTCGTCAGATTTAGTTCTTGTGCTTGGTGATTTTAACCTTCCAAATATAATATGGAATCTGGACCTGGAACTAAATTGTATTTTTCCAAACAATATAACAACAGACGCTGAATCTTTATTTGCGGACGCCATGCTTGGTTATAATTTGAACCAGATAAAACAATTACTAATAATCGTGATAGATTACTGGATCTTGTCTTCAGCAACGACATTGACACTTTCAAAATTTCAGAATCCGTGTTATCTTTTGTAATTAACGATATCAATCACAAGTTTTTAGATATTGTATTTGACTCAACTAATTTAATGGCGAGTTCGGAACACCTACAACCAATCAAATACAACTTCAAAAAAACAAATCGTGTGGTGTTACAAAGTTACCTAAAATCCATAAACTGGCAAACAACTCTTAATTCCAATGATAAAAACGAAAATGTTGATAAATTTAATGATATGTGCTGTAAACCACAAAATGCTCACCCTCAGTGGTTCGATGATAGACTAGTTAACTTAAAAAATCGGAAGTCGAAAGCGTATGCCAAAATGTTGAAGAGCGGGTTAGAAGCCGACAAAACAATGTTTGTACAACATAATTGTATTTTGACGAATTTGAAATTTACTTCAAATCAAAATACAGGTCTATCTCGATCAAATTCAAGGAAAAATCCAAGTAAATCCAAAACAATTTTGGAAATACTTTAGGAATAAACGCGAAATTGACGGATACCCTGCAAATATGACATATAACAATACCAGCTCCTCAAACTCCAAAGATATAGTTGAATCTTCGCGAAGTATTTCCAATCAGTCTATAAACCAAGCGTTACTAGTGAATTGTACGAACAACCCAGCAATACCAACGTAACAATAACTCTTCCTGTTATATATGAGGATAACATTTTATCGGCTCTAAAGGGATTTGGAGACGGTTGCGGCCTTGACAATATGTAAATATGTACGAGTCTATGCAGTACGCTGACATTTTAGCAGTTCCATTATGTTACTTATTCAACCACTCCTTGAGCACCGAGGTGTTTCCCGAAAAATGGAAAGTTTCAAAAATTACACCAATTTTTAAATCGGGCAAACGAGATGACATTACATGCTACAGGGAAACATCAACTACATCATCAATTCCAAAATTGTTTGAATTAGTTTTATGCAACAACTTTAAATCCACAATTGCACGACATATTTCAATAAACCAGCATGGGTTTATGCCCGGCCGATCCACATCAACTAATCTGGTTGAATTCACCAGTAAAATAATTAATGAGATAGAAAACCATCATCAAGTTGATGTAGCGTACACGGATTTCAGTAAAGCATTTGATTCCATCTGCCATCAAAAAGCACTCCGGAGTTTATTCGCATTTGGGTGTTCACTCGATTACATAAATTGGTTCCAGTCCTATCTATCAAACCGGCGACAATTTGTAATAATGGGAAATGAGAAATCAAACGTTATTAAAGTTACGTCTGGTGTTCCACAAGGATCTCACATCGGGCTGTGGATATTTATTGTTTTTATAGATCAAATAACCGAGATAATCAAAAACTCAAACGTGCTCATATTTGCTGATGACGTGAAAATTTTTCGAACTGTTAATGGAATGCTAGATACGAAGAAACTTCAAGAAGACATCGATAGATTAAGTGAGTGGTGTGATCGAAACTCGCTTTACTTAAATATTAAGAAATGCAAGATCATGTCTTTCCATCGTAAGAGAAATCCGCTAATTACTTCCTATAAAGTCAACAATGAAGTAATGGAAAGAGTTAATGAGATCATTGATCTAGGTGTTACATTTGTCGAAAATGCCAGTTTCAAGAGGCATATTGAAAATTGTATTGCGAGAGCTAATGCCATATTTGGATTTGTTAAAAGGTGGACTGGTGAATTTAAAGATATTCAAACCTTATGTTCACTCTATTTCGCTTATACGTTCGATCTCAACTGGAATACGCTGTACCGGTCTGGAATCCATACTATGCTGTACACATTAAAAGAATTGAAAGCATTCAAAAGAAGTTTCTATTTTCTTGTTAAAGAAAAGTGACAATTAATTACGACGACAATTTATCATTCCATGAAAATGTGGCTCGGTCAACAAGATGCACGGATTACAAAATATGCACGCTTGAAAATAGACGACTTCTCTTAGGTGCGGCTTTCATTGGTAACGTTTTGCTTGGTCACATTGATTCAGCATACAAAACATATCAATTCATGTGTCTTGCAGAACATTTCGAAATCATGAATTTTTAGCACTTGAACACCATTCCACAAACTATGGATAAAATAACCCCATTAATAGGTCGTCTAAATCGTTCAACATCATCGAATTAATTTTTAATTGTTAAATCAAGATTTGATCAAAATCAATACGATTTCCTATACCTCTCAATGATTTGATTGTAGAGGTATCATCATGAAATGGTTGTATAACCAAAATATAATTTTCAGTTATACTTTGCTTACACAAATTTCGTATGCACAAGTGTTGTTTTCCATATATATTGTCCGTTTATAAAGAATCACGTACACGGAGAATTATCCGTTACGAACTATTTATGCGGAGTTTCTTATAGTTAAAGAAACTTTCGGCTACATCACCCATCGCGCAGTGAGTTCCCCCACCGCAGATTTTTGGTCCGTTGGCGTTTGTGGATGCATTTGTTAAACTGCCATATAATGATGATCGATCATTGCAATGGTTCCGGTTATGGAGGATAGTTTACCAGAGTGTATTTACCTGTTGATGGAAATGAATGATTGTGATGGAAGTTTTTGGATGTGAATAAAAAGTAAAAATAATTTTTAATTCATTATTTATTTCACCACCCCATTATAATTTTGTTTATTTTATTTTTATTGTACTTCGCTCGTTCTTGCCTTAAACTGGCATGGACTTGTACAACTGTTGGCCTCGTTGGCGAATCGAGCGTGGAACCAACACCATATAGGTCGGGATAGTCCCGAGCCTGTTGTGTTCCATCACAGATGCTGGTCAATCGTTCAGCCAGTCGTACCGGGTACCGTTGGGTTCTCTTCTTCTTGAAAATTGTCTCCTCTACTTGTTTCAACCTGTTCTCCACCGATAGTTTCTTTGCTACTCTTGTAAGAGTCTGGGTGGCTGTTGCCTTGACCGTTTTTGTTTTTACCCCGAGGCCTTGGTTCGATCTCGATTGGTCTCGTGACACATATATATATATACTTGCGTTGCACGTGATGTTTCCGCTGTGTCGAAAGCGCTGTCGATTTTCTTGATCGTTATGAAGCCGGTTTGGATGGCCATTTCAATATCAATATTGAATTTTCAAAAATTATCAATACTAATTTTCAATATATTTTAGAGCAGTTCATCTGTATGTTTCTCCATCGTATTTTTCTCAGTTGCTTGTGCCATTCTGTGAAAATAAAAAATGATTTGATTTTGGTTGTTCAATACTCATTTATTCGTGAATGGATAGTGTTTCTATCTGTTATGATTTAATGAGTTCACTTTGGGTTTTTTATGTGTTACTTATCCAATGATGCGGACAGCTTTCCTCACCCTCGATATTTGATCGGGTGAACTCAGAATCCCATAGACTGGTTTGAGTCTATCTATAGAGACAGATTGTTGCTTGTCTCTGAAACAGGCAGGAGATTGTGTATGTTACTCTGGTTTCCGATTTTATCTTACCTATGATCAAGGAATGGAGGGTGGCCAAGAAGAGCATTCCTTTTCTAACCATCGGTATCTAACGTTTAAACATAATCCCCAGATTAGAAATCAGTACGTTTTCAGAAATCCCAGGAGGACAGTATGGCACGTATACAGATATTTATTGGAAAGTAGTATTCCATCTAGAGTTCCATAACTCCCCGACACGGGAAGTGATCTGGATTCAATAGTAGATACTCTTACTAGGGCTTGTAATACCTCTATGAGGGAAACCTGCCCATTAACAAAGCTGAGAGGAAAGCGGAAACCTGTTTTGTGGACCTCGGCACTTGCGGAATGCTTGCGGGTCTGCTTTCAATAGAGCGAAAAGATCGAGAGAAAGTCAAGACTGGGACTTCTATAAGGAATGCATCAGAGAATATAAAAGAGAGACAAGAAAGGCGCAAAGGAATTCGTGGAGGCTCGTCTGTGATAGAATGGAGGGGATCTCGGATACTTCGCGCTTAAGAAAGATTTTCCCTACCAGTCCTGCTAAACCGGATGGCAAATGGATGGTTTCTGGTGAAGAGACTCTTAATCTTTTGATGGAAACTCACTTCCCGGGAAGTAAGCATGCTTCGTTTGAGGGGGTAAATAACTGCGGGGCCCAACTGTTGGCTACAGAGGATATTCTGAATACACGGATGATAAAATGGGCTATTAAAAGTTTTAAGCCATTTAAGTCAGCTGGTCCGGATGGGATTGCACCAGCAAAAATTCAAGAACTTAAGACCAATATCTCTGTCATCCATTCTGCTGAAAATCATGGAAAGGCTGCTGGATGTCCATATTCGTTCGAGTATTGTACCTAGTTACTGGGCACAGTCTCAACATGCGTACCAAAATGGTAAATCCATGGACACGGCGTTGCATGCCTTGGTTCAAGAAATTGAGAACTCACTGGATTTTCAAGAATTCGCGCTGGTGGCGTTTCTCGATATTGAGGGCGCTTTCAACAACGTGAAGGTAGAGGCAATTAGGGAAGGATTGCTGCCCCTCAAGATTGAACACCCAATAACCAGGCTAATTAATCACTTGCTGGGAAGCAGAAGGGTTATTGTGGGGATGGGGGAAGTCTCCGTTATAAGACGAGTTGTTCGGCTAACACCTCCAGGAGGTGTCCTCTCTCCTTTGTTTTGGAATTTAGTAATCAACGAACTACTATTGAAACTAGAGGCGATAGTTGTCTCGGAAAAGCACCTTAGTACAATTAGGGATGTGATGCAAAATTCGCTATTAATCACTGCGGATTAGGCACCCCATTTTGAGGATCAGCCCTTCTAAAACAGAGCTGGTTCTTTTTACTAGGAGATATACAATTCCGAAAGTGGTTTCACCAACTCTGAATGGTACTATGCTAGCCTTTATTGATAAGGCGGAATTTCTAGGGATTCTTCTGGACAGTAAGCTCAGTTGGAAACCAAATACGATAGAAGGCCACTGTGGCACTTTACTCTTGCAAAAATGCCATTGGAAGGAAATGTGGTCTGAAGCCGGAGCTGGCGCACTGGCTCTACATGGTAGTAGTAAGGCCTGTACTGCTGTGTAGTGTGAGTATATGGGTGCCAGCTTTGGAGAAACTATCATACAGGAATATAATGGGGAAGGTGCAGAAGGCAGCCTGTTTGCTCATTAGTGGGGCGCTGAAAACGACACCCCCTAGTGCCTTACAGGTTATGCTGTACCTTCTCCCGTTGAATATTATTGGTAAGTAAATGGCGGTCAATACGGCCGTCCGACTGTCAGCGGTTTCAGGGTGGAAGTGCCTGCAAAAATGGCACTCAACTACAGTCAATTCTGTGAGGCGTGACCTGATGAATTTGGAGTATATAACACCTCACTTACGGCTCCAAGCTCGATGGTAGAATGAGAGCTGGTGTGTTTTGAGAGGAATCAAATGTGGGTCTATCCTTTCATCTCCCTGATTACTGCAGTGTGTTTCAGGCTGAAGTTATAACGATTGAAAAGGTCATGAACTGATTGAGGCATAATGTAATATAGTTGACTGATATCACTATTTATGTGGACAGTCGGGCGGTCATTCTTTCACTGGATTCAGTTTTTCTGGCGTCAAGCGTGGGGTTGGATTGTCACACATCTCTTAACGAGATGAGTGAACTATTCAATATCCAGTTGGTCTGGGTTTCGGGCCATTCTGATGCTGAGGGAAATTGCAGAGCGGACGAATTAGCGAAGGTATGGGACGACTCTCCAACTGGAACCAGGGAGAGAATGTGTAGGTATGCCAGCCTTGGAAAATGCCAAAGCAAAGGCCAGCCTTGGCAAATGCTAGGTGGCTCCCCAGTCCGACTGGTAGGGTAGCGAAACTAGTACGGGCTGAGCTAAACTTGAATCGCTCCAAGATCTTAATCACACTAAGGAAGTGTGATTTGGTAGAATTGTAAGGGTACCTACAGGACACTGGCTCTTCAGAGATCACGCGAGAAGGCTGGGTCTGGATGCAAATGACTTCTGTAGAAGCTGCAAGGACGAGGAGGAGGAGACTCTTGTTCACTTCCTATGCTCATGTCCTGCGCTAGCTGGCAGAAGGCATGATTACTTGGGCAAATACACTATCCTCCCACATCCTCTCTGATTTCGAAAGCTGTAATGTGCGATTTCTTGTACGCAATATTAATAGCACCAAATTAATGGTTTTAAGAGAGTTTAATGATGTTGGATCGTGTGGTACCACAATGGGCCATAATTGGCCTAAATGTGCGATAGCAACCACTGAAACCTAACCTAACCTAACCTACAGTTGCATGTCCGAAAATAATTACTTTCGTTTACTTAGTAAATAAAGAACATATAGTAATCATGAAAAATTATGACCTAAAGGTTTTTGTGGATTTAGCATTCGCAATATCATCGAAGACTGATTGGGATGAAACTTCATACTTAAGCTTTTCGCCCAATGGAAGTGGCAGCATCCACAGGTGCTTTTTCGTTACTTTTCAAATATTTTGAAAAGTATATCATTTACAAGAAAAATAATTAAAAACTAAAAGATTGTAAATTAATTTTCAACAATACCGGTCCAGATCAGTTTTTCAAAATATAAGCGGAATTGAAGGTTTTTGACAAAAACCCGGGGTTTCATCAAAAATTCGGTCGCTGTACTGCCCAGACGGATTGATTGTTAGGAATGAAACTTCATACTTAAGCTGTTTTCATAAATTGGATGATCCCAGTGATTTCTGGGCAACATTGGCCCATCGGTAGGGGCAGCTCCTAGGGAAAGCTTTATCGTTTTTTAAAAATATTTTAAAAATGTATAGAGCACTTACGGAAAAAAAACGATTAAAACAAAAAGAATTTAAATTCAACTTAAAACCAAATAAGTTCAGGTCCCTTTTAAATTTTAACGGAAATGACGAGTTTCGATAAATAAAAAACTTTATTTCCAAAAGCGGGCAAATCTAAACGGATTGACTATTTGAAATAAAACTTTATACTTAAACCTTTTCTATTAATTTTGAGATCCTTGCGAAATTTGGCGGAAGTCTGTGTACCGAAACCGGCAGCTTTAATTGAAACGTTCTCAATTTGTGCAATGATATTGAAAATTTTAGCATGTACTAAAAACGTATTCGATATCTACATATATGTAAAAGAAAATCGGGTGTTAACCAACTATTGCTAACCGATCCATTTTTTAGGTCCGGAGCAACACTTTCTATGCGTATTAAGCGAGGACCCAAACTATCATATAATACGAACGAAATCTTACTGTACTTACGCAACTTAGCGAAATGAGGCTCAGATTTTTTTTCCGTATTTTGCCATATGTTATAGTCTGACAATATTAAAACATGACAAATTAAAATGTTATTTTTGGTTAAAAAAGAATTGAATGTAAATATTTTTCCCGGAGTCTACTTTCGCTAAGTTGCAACGGTACGATTTTTTCTTATTTTACCAAATGTGAGAGATGAGTGTATTTTTCTGAATTAATAGAATTTTAATAAATATTTTTATTTTTTATATAATATAAAACGTTGCGGAGCCAACTTCACACAAGAGTCGTATATAACGGGTTATCCAATTCGAGGTTGATAAAGTAGAAATCTGTATACCGACATCTGTCAAAGATAAACGTCAAGTACGCTGTCATTTATTTAGTTGACATTCTGCCATTTAAGAATATGGAGCATTTAACAATCGACCAACGCGTTAAAATTATTAAATCTTATTATAAAAATAGTGATTCTGCCGTATCCACATTTCGCGCTTTACGAGCAGATTATGGTCGTCATAATCGTCCTACAAAGCAAACCATATTGAATACAGTGAATACATTTGAACAAACTGGATCTGTTACTGATATTGTAAGGTCTGTGCATCATCGAAACATTCGCAATGCTGAAAATCTCGCTTCTGTAGCTGAAAGTGTGGAAGATCCAAATTTGTCAATTCCTCGTCGAGCTCAACATTTAGGCCTATCTTATGGCTCATTATGGCGCATTTTGCATCTGGATTTGCATCTTCATCCGTATAAAGTCCATTTGACACAAGAGCTAAAGCCTGCTGACCATGGACAACGAAGAACATACGCAAATTGGGTGTTGGAAAAACAGGCCGTCGATGCTGATTTTTCGAACAAAATTTTCTTCAGTGATGAAGCTCATTTTTCGCTTGGTGGATACGTTAATAAGCAAAACTGTAGAATTTGGGGCTCAGAAAATCCACAATTGATTGTAGAGAAGCCATTACACCCGGAAAAAGTCACTGTTTGGTGCGCATTGTGGTCTGGTGGTGTGATTGGGCCGTATTTTTTTAAGAACAACCATGGACGAACCGTTACCGTCAATTCTGAGATTTATATTCCAGTTATGTTAGTGTTGTCTGATTAATTTTTTCAAAATTTCTGTGATAAAATCGGAGGATAACTTTACATACATCCAACTGCGTAACTTTCGATACGCTGTAATAACCTCTAAAAGCATTGTGTGAAATCGTCTGGAAAAGGCGGTGACGATTGCATTCATTTTTCGGCGTTTACAAAATGAGATCATAAAATTGGCAAAGTTTATCAATACTGCATTACACTTATTCGAATTACCATTGAACCCTCGGTTTGCACCATGAGTCAATAGAAACCTGTATTGCTTTTATTACTAACAATTGAATACCTGTATTGTTGAATCCAACCAGATTTTTGCAATTGCATACTGTAGTCCGGCAAATATAACCCTCAAATTCAGGACAATACAATTTATTAATATTTCTAAAAAATCCCATTTATATTAAATTTTATTATACATACGATATGAAATTAATGTCCCTTAATTTCGAAACCCCTTAATAGCCATTTTATTGTTTCGTTTACGTCACACAAACGAATACACATAAAAATGTATAAAGGAATTTGATTTACTGTCCTCACATTTAGTGCGGACTCACATTGTTTGTGATGTGGTGATAGGACGACGGAGCGATTCAATTAAATATCCTTTATATAATATAAATAACAAACATAAATTCAGGAGATGAAGGGAAAAGTCGGAAAATCAATTTTTTGTTTTATTTATATATCATTTAAATAAAAAATATAAATAAATATTACAGCATACATACGTACTCGTACTCGTATACACAACAATATTATTATTCATTCATGCAATCCAAAATCCAATTTAACTAAACTCAGCATGTGATTCATAGTCCTTCCTCGATATATTATGTCTGTGCATACGTAACAATATACTCGCATAGAGAAAGTTTTGGATTGATGTGAAGGAACAACTCTATCATTTCCTTTTTACAAATATTTTTTCTCTATGTACTTCGTCCTCTACGTTGCCTATGAACATTAAAATAAATATTTTATCAACAAGCGAGGAACACACCAAACAAAATGTGTTGTACATATTCCTTTTTAACAGTACCCTTGGGATTCTTCCCACTATAACCGCACACACATATCTCCTTTAAGTACACGTATTACGTACGATACGTAGAAATCGTTGAAACTTACGTTTCTTCGTCTTCATCTTTTTATGGTTTCCCATTTTGCTTTGTGTGTTCTTTCTCAGTTTTGAAGGATACGTTATGTATCCGAAATTCATATGCACATATTCACGTACAAATACTTGATATGGTAAATATTCGAGTATAAATACGGATAACAACGGGTTTTCTCTAGCTGATTTTCCATTTTTTGTTTCTATTTTAAGATTTTTATGTGGCTTGGTTAAAAATGTTTCGAAATTTAGGTTAACTGTTTTCCCGTTTAAAACCAAACGATGCTTTTATTATTAAAATATGTTTTTAAATTGCTACACTTTTGGTGTGCATAATAGAGTTTAATGTTCTTCCCGTGACTATATACGCTATATAATTTGAAGCCGTCTTAAGTACGTGGCGGCTCATTTGGTAATAATTTTGAACTATGTCAAATCGTAAGTGAAAAGGTTTTGGGTATTCCAGTTAGTCAAAGCAATGACAAAAAACGATTTAACTATCGGTATGCTAGCGGTTGATAGACTGGAAAGCACCCAATGAAGTAATAACCGTTTTCAAAATTTCGTCCATTGGGGTAAGGGGCATCGGTCTAGAAGGTCAATATATCAGCCCAAATGACAATCTCACCGTTAATATTTACTGCTTATGACTGCTGCGTTTTTTTGAAATATGGTGTTCGAGACCGCGATAAAATATAGGGAAAATACAGGGAAATTTAGGCAAATAAATTTGGAACAACAACTTTAACTAACTTCAAGTCAGTCATTTTGACATTTAATTTTTGGTTTATAATTAAACACAATACTATCCAATATTAAAATAAATAAATTAATTTCACCAGCAAACATTAAGATATCCATTTCTTCTTATTAAAAATACAATTCAGTCATTTCATTTTCATTCTCTCAAATTTCAAGTTGTAAATGAAGTAAGGAACAATCAAAAAATTGCGTATTAAAAAAATTTCCCTGTTTCGTCAGTTCAGCAATTATTAAGTTTTTTGATGAACTCGGTTGTACTCTTTATAATATCCAGAGTTGTTCAGAGTTGTTGAGAACAAGCATAAATAAACTTTATTCGATAATATAATGCAAGATATTGAATTAGTATAAGCTCTTTAGGATTCGATTGAGTAAATCCGAATCACAAATATTTTAATAATATGTGAATGGTTTAAAAAATCAAAATATAATTTATCGCGGTCTAGAGCAGCTGTTTCAAAAAAACGCAGCAGACTATATCTTAAAACTAAAAATGTTCGTGTTATACCGGGTGTTTCTTTTAAACTGAGACGATCAAATATCTCGAAAAATAGCCACTCTACGGAAAAATTGTCCATAATCAAAGTTTAATCATACCGCGGGGGAAATACATTAGTGCAAAAAAAGTAGTCCCCCACCCCCCGCTTTGTAGGTGGGGCGGGGGTAACTTTTAAACTAAGATAGGAAGCCATATTTTTTATTGCAGATACGGATTCTACGACTAAAAGTACGTATGACTTGAATGAAATATTTTGTTCGGTTCATGATAGATGGCGTTATAATCGACGAAATTCAATTTTTTCAATTTCTCCTTCTTAGAACACACGCATTCGATTCTGCAATACGTTTGAAATAAAAAACATCACGTTTTCATTGGAAATACTCGAAATTCGTCATCAAAACAATTTATTAATGTAAATGGCAGGTGAATAAAATAATTTTAGCTTAAAATAAGTGTTCAAAATGATGGCTTGCGACTTCAATGCACTTATTAATACGCATTTCAAATGATTGTACACAACTGAGAAGTGTGTCTGGTTGAATTTCAGCACACGCATTTCTGATTCGCTCAATCATGTTCTCACGTGTTGTTGGTTCTTGTTTGTAAACTTTGTCTTTGAGCTAGCCCCACAAAAAGAAATCTGGCGAAGTAAGATCTGGTGATCTGGCAGGCCAATTTACCGGACTAGCTCTACCAATCCAGCGACCATTGAAATCACGATCAAGTATTTCACGTGCCACCACCGAATAGTGTGCAGGACAACCATCATGTTGAAACCACATGTTCCGTCTCACTTCTAAGCTCAAATTTTCAAGTAATATTGGCAGTTCATTTTCCAAAATGTTTCGGTACATTTGACCATTCAAGTTGCCTTCAATGATGTGGGGGCCTATGAGTTTTTGCCAATTATTTCACACCACACGTTGACAGTCCAAGGACGCTGATGTTCAACTTGACGAAGCCAGTGCGGATTTGTAACACTCCAATAATGCATGTTGTGTCGATTAACCGTTCCATGGTTTGTAAAAGACGATTCGTCAGAGAACATTACGCAACGAAAAAAATTGGGGTTTTGTTGTATTTGTTCACGAGCCCATTGACAAAAAGTTACCCGATTTTGGAAATCAGTGCCCTGAAGATATTGGTGTAAAGACACATGATATGGATGATACTTGTGCCGTTTTAAAATTCTCCAAACGAAGAACTATTTCTCGTGTACTAACATGAGGATTATGAGCCACTGCTGCCAATACAGCAATTTCATTATTTTCTCCAGTGACTGTTGCTATACGGGTCCTCTTTTTCGGTTGAACATTTCCATCAGTAATAAATTGTTTGATAGTACGGCCAAATAAAGCACGTGAACGAATCCTATCCGGAAAACGTTGAGCGTAAATAGCAACAGCATTTCCAAGATTTCTGCCAGCTTCTCTATAAACCAGAACCATTTCAATTTTCTCTGGCACAGTTAAACGCTTCATTCTAAAGTATTTTATCGTTTATTTTGCAATTACGAAAAACATGAAGATAGAAATAACACAAACGTTAAATGTGATTTACAAAACTGAATAAATTGTTTTGATGACGAATTTCGAGTATTTCCAATGAAAACGTGATGTTTTATTTCAAACGTATTGCAGAATCGGATGCGTGTGTTCTAAGAAGGAGAAATTGAAAAAATTGAATTTCATCGATTACAACGCCATCTATTATGAACCGAACAAAATATTTCATTCAAATCATACGTACTTTTAGTCGTAGAATCCGTATCTGCAATAAAAAATATGGCTTCCTATTTTAGTTTAAAAGTTACCACCGCCCCACCTACAAAGCGGGGGGTGGGGGACTATTTTTTTGCACTAATGTATTTCCTCCACGGTATGATTAAATTTTGATTATGGACAATTTTTTCCGTAGAGTGGCTATTTTTCGAGATGTTTGATCGTCTCAGTTTAAAAGAAACACCCGGTATACTAAAATTTATAGGAAATGAAAATGTTGCATTTTCATATTTTAAACGTAATTGTGTTTTTATAAACATTTAATGACATTGCTTAACAATGTGGAAAACAAATAAATGGATCCTCTTTTTCCGGTGAATTATACACAACAATGTGAGAAAACAATTGAGATGCCCATTAATATACGAAGTTCAAAAATATCTAGACTCAGCAGGAAAACGGAAAAGCTTAACTACACAGAAAGCTTAGTGAAATAACAAAAATGGCATCACAACTTAGGAATGAAATCGCCAGCTTAACCCATTTATGTCCAAAGTACCAAAAATGCTTCTCCCACAAAATTCGGAGTTTCTCCCTAAAAATCGACTATAGATTTCTCAAAATAATTTTACTTTATTTTCGACATATAGAGAAATATGAAAAATTGCAGTTAGGGTGTTTTCCAAACACCGACTTATTACAAACTTATTGACTTATTTGACGCCATCTTGAATAAGTCGGTCAAGTCATTCCAATTCATTGTACCGGCTTATTTGTGACGTAATAACAAAAAACAAAACGCAATTTCTATTATATGGAAGAACATAAATTTCTTGACATGTTGGTCGTTGTCACTAGATTTGAAAATAAAAACTGCATGTATTACACTTAGTCAAGACACAATTTTGGATACATGCTGTGTAGACGTGCTTATTCAAATAAGTCTCCTCGCGCGGTGACTTATTTGAATAAGTCGATGTTCACAAACAAGTCGGTGTTTGGAAAACAGCCTTAGACTGAGGACCAATTCGTGACTTATTTTGTGGAGACTGACTTATTTGAAAGTCTACAATTAGTCTCCTGTCGAATAGGCTTAATGGAAACTTGCTTCACGATCCTCACATAAAAATCAAACCAGCCTACTACAAGTCTGGTCGACGGGATACTTATTGTAGACTTGCAAATAAGTCAGTCTCCACAAAATAATTCACGAATTGGATCGCAGTCTGTCAAAAAAACTTGTGACAGAGAGTGTACGAGTTTCAATTTCCATATGTAAGTACAGTGGCTCAAATAAAGGACCCAATGTTTACAAATTTTTAAGACAAAACGGTCAGAAAAACAAAACTGTTTAAATATTTGGTATTTTCATCTTCAGCTTTAATGCAGGCTTCTATTTTTCTCGGTATAGTGTTAAACATTTCCCGTTTTTCGAATGCCTTAATGTTGTACCACACACTTTAGGTCCTTCCCACAATTCAGGAAAATTTTTGGGTACTGTCGTAAAAAGGCTTTTTCTTAACAATTTCTCAAACATGTTCAATGATGATTAAGTTTAGCGATTGTGGGATTTTAAGAACTCATTAGCGGGGTAAGTAAAGCGCTTGCTCTGTTATTCGAGGGTCCTGGGTTCGATTCCCGGTGGTGACAAGACAAAAAAATACTACTGCGAGATTTTAAAGTGTGATGTGTTATATGATGTGTTCCTAAATATCTCAAACCCGTAGTTGTAGGCTTTTCTAAAAAAATAAAATAAAATCAGTACGTACAATAATCCCATTTTGCTTGGAACGGAACAGTTTTAATTTAATAAATAAAGTGATCAGTTACCGATTCATTTACAAAAATCAAGTGAAAAGTGAATGTTTTAAAGTCCTCATTACAAAAATGTGAAGAACTTATTAAATACGATGATTCCTTCCTGACCTTCATAAAAGTAATTTTCTTAAATTCTAGCTAAATAATCTGATTTAGATGCCTTTTAGTACTTCAGGATATTCGTTGCTCCGAGTCGCTTAAGCAACTGAGGCACCCCAATTGTCACTGTTCTAAGATCTAGCGTTGTCGATAAGGATGTTGTCTTTCATAATTTAGACGCCCTTTATGTTATTCGGAGGTTACCATTTCCTATTGCTAACATTTAAAAAATTAATTTTAAGGAAGTCATATTATATTAAGTATGTTCATTACATTATTAAAAAGAGGATTTGAAAAAATCCTTTTTTTATTTGATTATTTTAAATTAATATATCCAGTCAGATTCAGGTGTGCAAGCCAAACAAACGTGTCCATGTCACAGTACAAATGTGCACAAACGCCGGAAAATTAGCTCACAGTGGTTTGTCAACACCTACCTCTCAACTTGAAGAGTAAAAGGTGAACTTCCTTCCTTTTAAAAAATTCAAACTATGCAGCATATAGGGAGATAGATAACTTTAAAAATGTAACTGTCACTCAAAATGTTCTGGCTGGAGTGCCGGTAATCTTCCCGTCACAGAATCACCGCGAGAGCAATGCTGCGAAGACATGCCAATTTTGGCTAAACAAGTATCACCCGAACCATGGTGCACGGACCATGACGTGCCAACAATTTTATTGACCGTACATGGAAAAAGTAACAAGCAAAAAGAAATATCCAAAAGAATTCAACGAAACAACAAACCCAAATGTGACCGGGTATTCTGTCAACAATCCATACTATTGCGTAAGTACAACGCGCCCATCAATGTTGAAATATGCACATTTTTGTCAGCCATCAAGCACACATATAAGTAGACCTTTAAAGGTTTCTATTGCGCTAATGTTACAGTAACTTCCGATGGAAACCACAAGATCAAATTCGACGAGGCTGCCTGATAGATATCACACAGTCATACGTCTTCCCGGGCATCTCCCTGCTCAGCAATGCATTTATTTTGAGGAAGGTAATGATAAAGAGGTAATTTTAGCCGCACAAAGCAAACTCACTATCGAAAGTCTTTTTTCAAACTCAACGCTTCCGATGAAGACGCGCGATAATTACTCTACACAGACTTCCCTCTATAATACGTTTACGTTCAAAATAAGTGGTGAAAGAGAAACCAATAAAGTTGTCCCACGAATGTATTTTCATACTCTGCTGCTGCGTTGCTCTAATAAGCTTCATCGAGTTGCGTACCTAAGAAACCACGATTCACTCTATATTCAAGGCTACTGCCATAGCATGTGGCTGGAATCTGATTACGAGTGGGTTCGTTGTTTAGAAGAAGTAATAGTTTATAAAATGCCACGGCAGCTTCGAGATACACTCACTTTCATTTTCTGTTTCGGCCAATCTGCGCGTCCAATCAATCTATGAAAGCATTTTAAATATGTCTTCAGTCTCAACTTTTCGAGATCAATCGATGTGAGATCAGATGGTTCAAATTACGCGCTGCATGCTATCAAAAGCATTCTAAAACAGCATGGCATAAATAAATTGTGTGTGATATGAATCAGTAGAGAATGCTCTTCGATGATAAGGTAGTAGACTCTAGCTGCTTTTATTTCGATGTCCCAAGCGGATCCGACAAAATATTTCTGTACGCAACCCTTTTGCCTTTTGTGTGAGGTTGCGGTCAAGTCGCTCTTCCGTTGGCTGCTATCTACATCGAAGCAACACTCTTAAAGGAAGACAGAATAGTTCATAGTGCTTTCAAACTCCCAGTTTCACGTATTGCCCAGTTCGTCTCGTCGATTCGTTTAACATCGAACAATGCGTGACGCAAGCAAGCCTAATCAGCATCGCTAAAGTTAAAATGCTGCCTAGGGAAGGTTTTACATCCATCGATCTATTGCTTCGTGAGATAATGAAAAATTGACAGGCCATTCGGCAGAAAAGTGATAATTGTTGGCAGATTCGTTATTAATGAAATATGTACCAAGTCGAGTTTATTATGGCATTATTTCCGATACTTAACACTGTCAATCATCATAGGGTCAGCGAGAGCATAATGGCTTTTATAAGTCCGTGAAGGAACTCTTCTACGAATTCCTGAGCTCATCCAAATTCCTCCGCCTGCAGAGCTTCGCGATGTACAATTATCAAATAGAGAGATCGGGCCTGCAACCAATACTCAAGCTCTTGAAATGAATCGAGAAATAATTCGCCGATTATGCGGCAAATCTTCAATTTGCTAGAGTTCCGATTTAGTCCTCTCCAAAGATCTCGCCGATGCTCTCAACTTCACTCTCGAATTTCTAAATGATTTGACACTATCCGGCATGCCTCCTCAAAATTTCATTTTTGAAGTGATTAGGGTTTCTAAATCGGAGTTGTTAAATCGCATTCTGTCAATGGCTGGCTATTACAATTGTGTTAATTTTAAAACTGCCATTAACGCAACACGGGAGTAAAGCGTAAATATATTAATATAATTATGCTACCGTCTGAGTTTAAATCACAACCTCAAAAAATAGGTTGTGACATAACACTAACAATCAACGTTTGGTCACTTTGAGAGAATCAGACAGACCATCCAATTAAAAGTCAATAATAATCCATTTTAAAATTGTTTTAAAATCAGATTACCTGTCTATAATATTTGCATGACTCCAAATGTTTTTATGTACAGTTTAACTTCCTAATTGGACCACTCTCTAATTGGACCAATTCCAAATCGGACCACTATTCATGCAGTAAAAATAGTTTCTAGAGCAGACATACCTCTATAATGGTACCACCTCCAAATGCGACTAATGGACCAATTATTAATTATCTTTTTGACTATCATCTCCTCTAATGGGACCACAAAAAATATAGACACATTCGTGCATTTGCTTATATAGAGGTTTGCACCATATATACATATCCTGTTACTTCGGTTTTATTAGAATAATGCGTAAACCCAAAAAGTACCACGAATTGAATTTAGCAGACAAATTACGAGACAGTTGAAAGCTTCGGTTCACTGAAAAGAAAACAAATATCCATTTTTCGATGGATAATGATGGCCCGTTCAAAAAAATTACCTATCTGTGGCACGCTTTTGCAATCTAAAGCGTTGAAAATGGCTGAATTATTTGAATTGACAGATTTTGGAGCATCAAATGGATGGCTGCAAAAATTTAACGAACGTAACAATCTTAATTTTGGTTCCTTAAGTGGAGAAGGAGCATCAGTTGATATGAATGTAGTACAAAATTCCAGGACAAATTTTTTTAATTTGGGTGAGACTGGACTCTTTTTCCGTGCAGCTCCGTCGATATCATTCAATAGTTATGAAATGGAAAATGTGTAAGGAACGGTGGACTATTGCTTTGTTATGTAATATGGTTAGAGATAATGAAAAAATCCCTCATCGTTAAAGCGAAAAACCACGCGCGTTTAAAAATCGAAACATTGAAGAAACATTTGGCTTCTGACGATATAATAAAAAGACTTGAATGACATCGATCATTTGCCAAGAATGGATTGATTGATCCGGACAAGAAATACAGTAACGTAAAGCTACAACTTTTTCCTCCTAATCCTTCTAGGATTGCAGCCTAGATCAGCGGACAATTAGATGCTGCAAAATAAATTACCGAAATCTTTTAATGAATCGATTGATTGTTACCATTGATGAATCAAGTGGAATGGATGAGTTATCCAAAAAAATCAACTCCTTAGATCCTTGTTCATGGCTAACAGAAAAGGTTTCACATGAAACCTGAGTATCGCGGATGGGACGAAAATTTACAAATTTTTGAAGAATTAACCTACGATTGGGAAGGAAATTTATTCTCATCATTACTGTAGAACCAGAACTTTCACGTCATTCGATGGAGATGAATCGATTATGTTTGAAGAAGCGGAACCCAAACAGATCATTTCGTTTTTAGAAGTGCAAGAAACTGAAAGAATAGAAAGAATATGCAAGCATATTTATATCACTTGGAAAAATCGGAACAAAACCTAATTCAAAAACTAATTGAAAAAGAAGTGAATTGGCCATCCTGCAATAATGCTCTTTTATTTTAAAGCTCTATTAAACATTAAATTTGCGTCTCATTCTTACGATATAAACCCAGTCATAATAGGGTTCGTTGGAATTTAGAGCAGACAGAGTCAGATTTTGCTTTGTGGCATTACTTTGAACTATTTTTTGAAATATGTCCTGGCGAGAACGATTGAAATAAAAATCACCTGCAATTTTTGTTTCAACTGTTACGTTTTTTTAATTTAACTTTATTTTTTTTATTATATAAACGGACCACCTCTAAATCGGACCATTTTTGTTTGGTCCGAAACGTGGTCAGGTTAGACTGTAGTAAACTTTCATTCTTATTTATCACAATTTCACAGACCTTGGGTCCGTTCTCTGTTCGCATGCTGTATGTTACTATTGACTTGTACCAATAAAAATAGAATGATTAAAGTTAGTGTAATTGGGCGAACACTCTTCGGGTGGGTAAAAATAAGTCTGTCCAATAGCTCAGTATAAAACTAAATACCGTGAAAGAAGAAATGGAAGCATGGGGGACTCTCTTATAGAGGGTTCGAAACGAAAATATTAGTCATAATAGTTGGTAACAGAGGGCCGGTCAAAATATTCAGTGATTGATGATACGCCCTGTATTTTCAAGTACAATCCCTATTTCTTGTCTTAATTAGCAAACATAAAAATTTCCAATTGATAATAAAATTGAAAATTAAGAAATTATAAATTTTGAAAACCACGGTGAAAATCGTCATATGTGTTCCATTTTCACAATATTAATCGATAATTTTCTCACCGATACGAATATATGAACTAGACACCGTGAACATTTCTGGGATGTACGATGTAACCATAATCGTAAGAATGCTTCTAGATACGTTAAAAATCATCTTAATTAGATCTCGATCACAATACTCATAGGGTTTTGACTGAGCTATCTGAGCAAGTAAGTGATGTTATGATGATATTTATTGAGCCACACCACATTGAAGTTTCATGGATGTATGACCCTAATGCTGCACGAGCACTTGTAGCACAATCCAATGGAAATGGTACTGGAATTTTTTACAAATTCATTACAACATATTGGCAAAGCTCGACCCCCAAAAATCTACCGCTAAGGGGTGCAATTCTTCAAAAACCATATCTTTCGTTAAACCATGCTTTTGGAATTTCAGTTAATATTTGTTGTATCAAACTGGGGGGTGGTACTGTAATTTTTACAAATTCATTACAACATATTGGAAAAGCTCATCCCCTCATAAACTACCCCTGGGTGCAATTTTTTTAAAAACCATATTTTCCGTCACACCACGCCTTTTGCATTTCTGTGAATTTTTGTTGTATAGTGCTGGGGGTAATACTAGAATATTTCTTCAAATTAATTACAATAAAATGGCATAATTGAACCCCTAGAAATCTACCCCAAATAGAAGCAACCGTTTAAAATGATTGTATCTTACTGTGGGTGATACTAGAAGTGTTTACAAAATAAATTACAATATACCCCTAAAAAGTAATAAATAATGCTAGTTAACCACCCACAAAAATTAATCAAAATACATCGACCTTTCTCCCTATGCAAGAAATAGGTATCCCTGAATTTAATACAACAGCCCACAGCCCAGATTATATTGAATCGAATTACGTTCCTGTGCAAGAAATTGGTATCCCTGAATTTATTACAACTGCTCGCACCTACAAAAAACGACCAAAATGCATCGAACTGGCTTTCTATCCAAGTAATAGAGCGTGGGCTCCAGTAATAAATTCAGGGATACTTACTTCTTGCACAGGAAGAAAGTCCGATGCATTATATTCGATTTTTATGGGTGTGGGCTGTTGTAATAAATTCAGGGATACCTATTTCTTGCATAGGAAGGTAATTCGATACATTATGATCGATGTTTATGGTAATTGAGCTATTCTAATATATTGAAATTTATTTTGTAAAAACTTCTTGTATCACCCTCAGCACTATACAATAAAAATTCACAGAAATGCAAAAGGCGTGGTGGGACGAAAAATATGGTTTTTTAAAAATTGTCCCCTTAGGGGTAGTTTTTGAGGGGTTGAGCACACGAAAAGTGTGGTGTAGCCTTGTCTAATGCCAGCCCTCACACGAATTGCAGGATAACGGGACCTATACAATTTTTTTTAAGTGGGTAACAAATTTGTAATTAATTTGTAAAAAATTCCAGTACCATTTTCATTGGATTGTGCTACAAGTGCTGGTGCAGCATTAGGCTCACGAGGCTCGATAGTGGGTACTATCGATTGCCGAAACTTTAAACTATTAAAAAGTATAAATGGGCGCATTCAGGGCACTCAACAGTTGGGAACATGTTGAGTAAAATCAAAGCCAACGTTATGAAAATGTTTAGTACTATGAAATTTTGAAATCAAATTGGCGATGATTTCACTAATCATGATGCCAACAGTTGGCGGTCCTGAACGCGCCCATTGTAACCCGGTATCTCTAGAGTTTCAATTATTTGAATGTTTTTGCAATAAATCGGGTTCGCAGCTTATTTGGGAATGTCAGTTGGGTAAAATTTTAATTGGCGAAAATATAAAAATTCCCAATTGAGAATAAACTTGAAAATTAAAAACTTTTAAATTAACCAATTAAAGTAAGTTAAATTTTTGAAACCATGGTGAAAAATCGTGACCTGCAGCCATATTTTGGAATATCTATTTGATCTTGTTAATAATGTGTGGTCCGCGCTGCAAAATAAAACACAATGAAACTTCCATTGTCGTGAATTTTTGGTATCCAAATAGCATATTGCGTTCAGCAGACACTTGTATGCTTTCGAATTTAAATGTTCAATATAAACCTACAGATCTCGCCCCCCTTCAAAAAATAAACATTAAATCAAGTACTAAAGTAGTAGTAGTACTAAATTTAATTAATTAGAGGTCATTCGACGCCTGACAAGTTCAACTAAGTTAAATCGTTATCTTGAGCAATCGCTTTAAGACCAAACGTTATTCAATTAATTTATGTAAATATATGCAGGTCCTTCTGAAAATATTTCAAATCTAATCATTGCGTTTGTAAAAATTAAATGAACCTTTAGCATCTCAATAACTTATGGTCATTTCAAAGAGATTGCACCGTACGTTGTGCATACCAATCTCAAAGAAATTGTGTAATTCCGTCTAATAGAAACAGATTTATGAGAAAAAATATAATTAAATTACCTGATTTTGAAGTAGTGGTAGAGTAGGTGGGGAATGAAGATATTGATACTTAAGAAAATTTAATTTAAAAATCAATTATTTGTTTTAAACCTTTAACCAAAACATAATAAATTAATTTAACATTGAAAATTTTAAAAATCATTTAAGACGAACAACGATTTCCGTATTTCAAAATCATCACATCTCAATTTATTCACGATAATCAATAAATTTAAATTCCAAAACAATTAATGAGTAAATTAGAACTATGTAAGAAGGCCTTATATTAAACATGTTTATATGGAAACAAATTTACATCTTGTTAAGATCTTTAATCAAGAAGAAGAATATAAACGGGCGACCTTCAGTATTACACGAAAATATAATTGTAGGAAAAATTTCAAAATCATATACAAAACATAAACAGTTCTGCGATTTGTTCATAAAAGTTGGCCCATACCATGGCGTTTCCTTAAATTACCATTATCCATATATATGCAAATAAAGCTCTGGATTATCCCGTAATTTAAATCAATTTAAATACCGCCTTGGATAAAAACAAAAACTTCACAAATCCAATTTGGCGTTTGCATATAGAAATAACGTAAGACGAAAGAGATTTAAAATGAGTCAGCATCTTTTTGCCTATTGTTTGGTATTCACGTTTTTCTCTTATTTCGCGGGGTATTCATCTTCACGTCATCGTAATCTTAATATTAATATTTCAGTTGTTGTTTTAGTTTTGTAAATTCGATCTGATTAATTTTATTATGCATTTCATTTCTTTTGTCGTGCATCTAGGTGTCGTCCATTAACCTTTAAAAAATAATCCATTTCAAAAATACAAATGGCGAAAAAATAAAAATTTGAATGACGCGGTGGAATATTTTATTATGACACGGCGGAATGGTAAAGACGTAAACTGTACAGAAAAATGTATAGCCAAAAACGAAACCAACTTCTTGTTGGGGTGATCATGGTTTTAGATAACATTATGTTTTTTGGTAACGTTTTTGGTGTTACCCAATGTACACAAAGTTTTGCACTGTCATTGTTCTTTAAAATGTGTGTTTATGAATTCGTAATATTAATTTTTATGATAAGTTGTGTGCTCATTTTGTACGCGATTTAGAAATGCCAAATCCACTGCAACTCGAGGTTTTGGACTTTAATAAATATAACTTGTCTTCATTGGTGGTCGTTTTTGTACAGTTTGTATTGCAGATCGTCTGCCACATGTACTAGTAAAATCTAGAAAGGTATGCCTGCATCATGACTAAGGTCCTAAGACCTCGAAAAAATTTTACAACAACCCTAGGGAAATTAAATTTAGAACATTAGGAAATCGAATCCTCTACCAAACACTTTTCTGAATAATATTCCATGTTGTTCTAGTTGCTCGGTAATTAGGGATGAAACTCGGTTTGTATGATAGTACGAGCCATTCTAGTATGAGTTCCGAATGCGGCCCAAGTATGATTAAACTTGGCTAGTTTACGTTTGCAACTGACTAAATTGGGTTCCAATTTGATTACCAGGTGTGATTCAGTAAATGTTTAATTTGGATGGATATAATCTCCTATTTGGAAGCCAATTTTGATGAAACTAAAAATTTCAGAATCGTTGTGGTGAAACTTGATTTATATGGTGCAAATTCCCAATTTTAATGAAAGAATTAAAATTCAATTTAAATAAAAAGTTGCTAATGAAATTTAACAATTTCTTAACCGTAGAGCTCAATTTATACCATAAGGTAATAGGTTTCGAATTTCATTGGAACTTGGATGAAAGTCGGTTATGGTCAGTATTGTTAAGTAATTTTAGGAGATAAAAACTACCTCTAAAACTACATGTAGTAGGATAGACCGAGATAAGAAGGTGCCACCGGTTAACCTAAGGCAGCAAGTTACGGAAGCGGATAATAATAAAAATATTTTCTCAGATTTCTCAGAAACCTCCTAGCTACTGGCAAATGATCCCAAAAAGACAGTTCATTACAATCCCTGAAAATTGTATCAAAATCAGGTTTTCCTTCAACCTTCAAACACTCAAATAAAACGTGTTTGTTTGAAATGGATTTTTGATAAAAAAATTGTAAATGGTAATAATAAACAAATAAGCCCGTTTTAGTTAGCTTTATAGCTAGCACAAGGCAGAATGTTAATTCTAGTTATAAAGATGAAAATATGGAGAAATCTATGGGGAAATCCTAAACAGGTAATAAACATGGCTTGAACCCCATAAAATAATTTTCCTGAAATTAGAACCTAACGAAATCGATTACTGGCATTTGAAATCCGCTTTCACCAATTTAATCGAAATTGTTCTTACCGAATAAAAATATATAATAAAACCCGGCTGCAACACGATAACTCCCTAAATTAATTTTTTCGAAATCATGACCCATCATCATTCTTTTGTAGTAATCGAAGTCAACCACCAAGACATGTGTGAAAAAATTAAATTGGGGTCCAGTCCTCACCGGACCCACTAAATTAATTTTCCAAAATCAGGACCTATCGCAATACCTTGTGCTACTCTAAAACACGTTCAGCAGATTTTTATAAAAATAGTGCGAGCCGAAAGCAAATTAAAGAAAAAGACACAGGCTCTACCCAGGTGACCTCAAAATCGTTTGAGGAGGAAGATGAAGTAAAAAGGGGACTAACGTGAAAACAAATGCTACAAATCAATATTGTTACTCAACCAACATTTTCGAAAAGACGCGATAAGTGCAACCATGCAATGTCTCGTAATGCAACCGACAAAACATAGCACCCACAACGAAGCAACATGTTACAAAATCGCACAACATGGAGGAATTTACACCACATTCTAAAACATGGTGGAATATGGATCAACATGATGCAACATCCCACGACATATGCAATCGACAAAACATAGCAGACAAAACGAAGCAACATCTTACAAAATCGCACAACATGGAGCAATTTACACAACATGATGAAACATCACACAACGTGGTGCAACATGCTACATTTGACGCAACATGGTGCAACATTCTTAAACGTGGTAGAATATGACGTAACATGATGCAACATTCCACGACATAGTGTAACATAACACAACATGGTGCAACATAACATAACATTGTGCAACATCATGCACCATGCAAAATCATGCAACATCCCACTATATTTTATCAACATCGTTTAAACCAAATACACATAGTGAATATCACACAACATCCCTCAACCAGATGCAAGATCAAGCAACATGGTGCAACATCAAGCAACAAGGTACAATACGACGAAACATGATCATGAACACAGTTCAGCATCAAGCAACAAGGTGCAACATGGCGCAACATAACGCAAGAATCGTGCATGCCATATGGTGCAACGTAATGCAATATGGTGCATTCGTGTAATTCCGAAATGATTTATCTAGAAATCAGGACTCTTTCTCATCGTTTCATTGCATTCGAAATTCCCCATTTTCTATCCATTCCTGCCAATAAAAAACGATTATCACCGCAATTTTTATCAAAATTGATCGAACCGAAAAGTCTCGGGCCTCACTGAAGGACCCATAAATGAATTTCCTGAAATTAGAACCCATCGAAATCGATCACTGGCGTTTGATGCCTCTCCTTTACCAATTTTTATCAAAATCGTGCGTGCGTAAAAAAATTAAAAAGTGGAACCCGGCACCCATCATCAGATGACTCTATATTAATTTTCCCGAAATCCATTACAATTTCTTTTCTGGTACTCGAAAACGCTTCTCCAGAAATTTTTATAAAAATCGTGCAAGCCGAGGAAAATTAAAGAAAGAAACCTAGGATCCATCGGACGACCGCCTAAACGATTTTTCCCGAAATTAGCACTCACCGCAATCAAATTCACACCCAAAAATTCTTCTTCTTAAATATTTATAAAAATCGTGCGAGCTGAAAAAATTAAAGAATGGGACCCGCGTTCCACCGGACCGGACCTCCTGTACTGATTTTGCCGAAATAAGCACCCATCGCAATCAAAACCTGGCTGTCAAAAACAAAATGTAACAACATGCAACATAAAGCAACGATGCGTCCGGAAATCAAGAACCATTACAATCGGTTTCTGGTACTCGAAAACGATCCTTCAGCAATTTTATAAAGGGACCCGGACTTCACCAGACGACCTTCTGAATGGATTTTATCGAAATTGGAACTTATGGCAATCGAATCCTCGCACACAAAAACCATACCTCAGCAATTTTTGTAAAAATCGCGCGAGCCGAAAAAATGAGACAGGTTTCTGATCCCACCGGACAACTCACCTAATCGCAATCGTTTCTTGGCAATTGAATCTACTCTTGGCGCTACACTTTTATCGAAATTGTACGAGCCAAATGAAAACTAAAAATTAGAAAGTCATACGGATCCCAACGGAATTTTTCTCCGAAATCAGGACTCTTCGCAATAGATTCTTGGTACTCAGAAATAACTCCGCAATTTTCACCAAAACCGTCTGTGAGAAAAAGTTTGAAAAGGGGCTCGGGCCCCACTGGAAGATCTCCTAAACGAAGTTTCCTTGGACCAACACATTTTGGTACTGGTAAAGCCCTTTTTTAGCAATTTTCATGAAAGTCTTCCAAGCCGTTCCCGAAACCTTATAATATATTTTTATTGTTTTGTAATTTTCTATTTAATTCTCTTTCTTCTAAGGAGAGAACGAGGCGAAGAAACAAATGAAAAAACTGAAAACACTAAGACGCTTAATCTTTCGCTTCGATGAATAATTGCGACTAAATATTTTTTGTACTGAAAATTTAATTTTTAAATCAACCTGACACCTGGTTATTACTTGAAGAACCATCGACATAACGTGTCGTCAACATCTAATTTTCGTAAAACGTTAATCTATTGGTAAGAATTTATTTATTACATTATTTTTAAAATATGCATTAAACATTTCGTTAAACCCCTGAATGTCAAGTATTTTTTACGAACACTATTGCCATCTACAGTTCAGAAAATAAACTGTAGGCATAAATTTGATGAAGTATCTAGCAGTACTGCCTGGTACTATAAAATTAGAAGCGAAGATCAAATGTCTATTCATTATTTAAAATTGACAAAAAATTCAAATACAATGGAAGTATATTCAATTGCAAAAGATTGAAATTGTTTCCTTCAGGCAATTACTCATGAACTACGTTTGAAAAACCCACAATACTCCTGAGGTAATTTAGGTATTTTATTGTAAGAATCGGAGACCGACCAAATGGCACAGTGGTTAAAGCTTTGGCGTTTGGATCGGGAGGTACCGGGTTCGAATCCCGATAGGGGCAGGATGCAAAGGGAATTTTCATCAATGCAATGTGCAGATGGTGATAAAATCGGACCTATATCAGTACGTCCTCGAATTGGCCTACACTGGCGAAAAAGTAAGGACGTAAATAAGCAAACCGCGAAAGAGTTGGGAGAGCCTATAATAATAAAAAATAATAAAGGGGATAAATATAAAAAAAAAAAAAAAAAGAATCGGAGGCAAAGTTTAACGATAAATATTTTAATGAATGAATGCCCTCTGATTGATGCCTTCTATCGTAAATTTAGAACATGTAACTTGGTGTTTAGAATATTATTTTAATAACTATATGTACGTTGATTGGTCATAGAAGACGTACAGGCCAACCATAATGGCGATCCTAGGTATGTATAACACTATTTTGAAGTAGGCGTAATCCAATATTAACTACAGAATTATGCAGGCCTCCAGAATTATGCTTAATATAAGGAAAGGATTAATTAATCACATAAACGAATAGGGCGCCACGCAGCAAAGTTATTATCCAACTACTTTGTTAGGCAATCGCTAGGTGTCTGCAACCGGGCGATTCCGTCCCAAAAAATACTTTTCCTATTCTTCCCTCATGTTATGTGTAAACAGGCTGCAAAAATAAGATTGGCGTTATCCGGCACACTAGTCCAGTGTGTCTTACAGTCGAATTTCAACACTTTAAAGCTTTGGTTCAAATTTTTGTCCTTTAGCCGCTGGGACCTTTTTAAAAGTTAAAGAATTATTTGCTTTATAAACTATTAAAATCCATTTTGTAACATGTTAATTCTTTTCGTTCAAACGTTCTGGGAAACTAATTTCGTTTAGGTTTTGTCCAGGCTTACGAATTGCATAACCCATTTCTTAATGTTTTATTGATCAACTGGGTTATTGTCTATCATTTTTGCCAATCTTTTCTCTAACTTTAAAGTATTTTTAGTTTTAATTGGTATTTGTTATTTTGCAACCGCTCTTGTGGTTCAACGTTCAATTTATATGCAACAAAGGTGTCTAGCTACTCGTGGTGCACAGATTACCAACCTAATATCGAAAATTACCATGCATTAGTTTCGATTATAATAAAAATAATTTGATTATGGGTAAACCAAGCATACTTTCAATTCCCGAACATCAAATAAAATTAAAATCTTTTCTTATCATGAATAATTAAAAAGACATTTTAATTAGTTTTAAAGCATCTGGTAAAGATGAAAAAGCAAGGAGACGACTCAAACCTTGTTATATTACTAAAACTTTATTTTTTAAGAATCTTTTATCGTCTTTATCGTTTTTTATATGTGTAGTGGGATGGGGATGGGTTTAAAAACGATAGTAAAAATTCTGAAAAATATTTATAAATACAAAATTGATAGAATTGGTGAACACAAAATAAATTATTCACGAATTGTCTAAATTTAAAACTAAAACTTTTGTATTTGTATGTAGCCCAAACATTTGTATTCTCCGTCTTTTATATAAATGTGTGTGTGGTTCGACTAATTAATCATTCATTTTATGGCAGAAATTTAAACTAATATACACACACAAAAAAGCCATAAATTTTCCAAAAAACAAAAAACGTATACATTTTAATTGAAAATTTTAATATTTATTGTATCTATCATTTGCCCATCCTCTGCATCAATTTCGATATTATGTAAAAGACAATTTATTATCTAACGTGTTTCATTTACGGAATTTGTTAAAAATTTGTTTTAATGTGTTCTCGGACATACACACAAAAACCCATACCAAACATCTGTTGGCACAGACCACCACCATATGGCAATTACTTTAAAATCACTTTAATATTCATCCAATCCATTAGTGACTAGTTACTAAATGCTATTACACTGTCATTATACTACTACACACACACACAACCGATATTATTGACACAAACCGAATGAATTTATAATTAATGTTTGTTTTCCCAGGCAGCGAAGCATTGTTTTTGTTTCAATTTGAAATTTAAATTAAAAATGAAACATTTAATTTATTCCCAGTGAATTATTTTGTGATTTTTTATTTTAATTAAAGCCAGCAATTTCCATATGTACAACCGCCCGCACTAGAAAATGTATATACAACTTTGTATTCTTACAATAATAAACAAAAGCAACGATGGTGGCAACAAAAAAGAGTTATCGGGAATCGAAGCAGGAATATAAAGGAAATATACCGACAGCAGTGGGGATTTGTAATGATTAAAATATACTCGTATGTGGGTAGGAGGAGAAGGAGTTATTTGTGGGATTTTAATGTATTCAACATGTAATACTGCAATACGAGATTGGATGAGAAGCGAGTTTGTTAATGTAGTCGTGCATGACAATTACATCGAATATGATTTCCTATATTAATTAGGGATAGAACTGCGTGCACTTTATTTATTTGAATCAACGTACCAATTAAAATTTGGATGAAAGGTACTAATATAGAGTGTGCATAACATAATCCTTGTTTTTTAAAATGTTAGCATTCAGCAATAGTTTGAACGAGACTCCTAACGTTTATTTGAAGTTTTGCTAATTTATTTTTGTTTGGTTTGCGGGAGATGAATACTTTGCAGGTAGCACACGGTTTACAAAATCTAAAAAATTGAGTAATTTTGGACATTTTAGAATTTTTTGGGCAATTTAGGACATTTGTGACATGTTGTAGAAAAAGTAACGTGGTGACTAGCAGTCTCATCGCAAAATAACTGTCTTAGGGTAAGCTGTACTCAATTTGCTTTCCAACTATCACGATGTAGCACCTGAGACAGGTCAACAGGTTATGAACCCAGTCAATGACAATGAATAAATCGAATTAAAATACAAATTTTGGTAGTTCGCGCAAGTACACGTACACACCGTGTTTAAAAAAATTTAAGCCTGCTATATCCGCGAAGTGTTGTGCAACTGTTGAGAATCGCAGAAGACGGCAATAAGAGTGACTTTTATTCATTTATTCATTTTGATTTCGGGACAAATTTCTAAGCGAAACAAAATGGAAAGCGATCGGGCGAACATTGAAAAATTAGAAAGTGGTGGAAATTGGCTAAAATGGAAATTTCAGATGCGCCAAATTCTAGAGGTCAGCGAATTGTTCGACGTAGTGAATGGCACCGATCAAAAACCAACGATTGCGGATGCAGATTATGTGATAAATATTACTACATGGAAACAGAATAATTCCAAGGGAAGTCGGGCAATTTCGACTACGTGCAAATTGTAATTTGGCAGCTTCAATGTGAGCAACACCCAAAAGTATGCACGATCAAAATCGAAGGCAAATATTATGTACTTGCAACAGCGGTACTACCGTATCACAAAGAAGTCGGGCGATTCTATTGCAACGTGAAAAGTGGTGCATGAAAGTCGCGCAATAATTAAAGGATCAATGTAAAGCGGTTTCCGATTCCATGATTATGACGACGATTTTAATCTCTTTACCAGCTGAATATAATTATTTTAATAGTATTTGGGAATCAACGAGTGCGAACAACCAAACTATGATAAAATTTCGCGCGCGATTAATGGCAGCGGAGCTTCGATTGGAGTCGTAGGGCTAGATTGAAAGAACAAAAGCTTAAAAGCCAAACAGAATTATTCAAAGAAGAACTCAAATTCAAAAAATGGAGAGGTGTAATTATTGTGGCCAACACCGGAATTTCTAAGACAAATGTAAAGGATGGCGCATAAGTAACGTTATGATTTAATTAGTGAATAAATTTTGTGTTTACGTATTTTTTTCATTTTTTTCAGAATTAACTTTGAAACACTTGAGAAATTTATGATCGAAAGACTCAGCACAGAACAAAGACACAAAACGCATATCGAAATTTCTTTTATGTTCGAAATGGACCTAGCGCTTCAACAATTTACCGATTGGTTCAGCATTTTCGGCAACAAGGGGTTGTCTGTGATATTCCGCGTGCTGGAAGACCTCATGCAGTTCGAAATAATGTAAACATTGCTCGGGTGCAAGCAAGTATTAAGAAAGACCCCGAAATTTCCACCAGGCGACGTTCTCAGCTGTTGGTGATGTCTAGGCGGTCCTTGCAAATAAGTTTACGTAGGTTACACCTACGTAACGTCGTCGTTTTCAAGAATTGTGCCTCGAAAACAGCGAGTTTATTCATAACCTCACAATGAGCAATGAGGCCTATTTCACCTCAATGGGCACTTAAATAAACAAAATTGCAGAATATGGGGCACCCAAAATTCAAGCAAAATTGTTGAAAATCAAATGCATCCACTTAGATGCACAGTATGGTGTGTAATAACTTCAGAAAGGATCATTGGACCATTTTTTTCGAAAACGACCAACAAGTTGCGGGTAATGTGAATGGCATTCAATACCGGGCAATGAATGAAATTTTTTTAAGGCCAGAGGTAGAGAACAATCCAGAATTGTGGTTCCAATAAGATGAAGCCACAATTTACACAGCGAAATTTTTGGCGATCGAATAATATCGCGTTTTTCTGATTTTAACTGGCCACCGCGTTTGCCTGATTTAACGGCTTCCGATTTTATTCTTTGGGGCTACCTAAAGGGTAAGGTGTATGCCAATAAGCCAAGAACCATCCAACAGCTTAAGGTCAATGTACGATAAGAAGTTATAGAAAATGTTTTGGAAAGAGCGCGGCAGGTCGAAACAAACATTAAATAGATCATAACGATACTTATGCGCCACCCTATACAAGGATCTCGAATACACCACTCAATTTCTAAACCGAAAAATTGAACGTACCGGATTTGTGATAAAATTTTATGTTTTATTTTTATTTTCAATTATATTAAAGAAAGTATTAATTATCTAATGCATTTCATGTGCCCTTCAACAATTAATAACCCTCTTTTCATTCACGCACACACCGATCCATTTACCTACTCATACAATTACAGTATACCACTGACACTGTACACTGACATGGACGGTGGGTCGGCGCTGAATTCTGAGAGGGTCTTAGTTGTGATTATGAACATCACCGATCGTAATCGATGACGAAAATTCGCTTGGCATCCAGCGCTCTGGCGGTCCCAGTGCCGAAGCTTTAACCACTGCACCACTTGTTCGGTCTTGCATAATCAAAAATCATTATTCTTGCTTAAATTTCAGAATACCGACAAATGCACTTATAAAGTTCCTACGGAAGCTGCCCTTCAGATACACACACAGATGCTCACCACATTTCGCATAGCTCTCCAGATTTATGGAAAGCTTTAGTATAAAGTTTTATTCCACATAGTCAATCCGCCTGCTCTGTAGAGATGAGGAATTTTGGTGGAATAAAATTTGTTTACCAAAACTCCTCATTTCCGATAAAATTTAAAAATGATGTAAACTAATTTTGTTCGAAAATTAATTTACAGTCTTTATGCATATACTTTTCAAAATATTTGCAAAAAACGAAAAATCTCTTTTTGACGCTACCAATTCTGGTGGACCGATTTCGTCCAAAATTACTGGGATCTTCCCAGTGGGAAAGTGGTTAGTCGATTTTGTCATAATTGAAATATTTTTCAAAATATTTGCAAAAATCGAAAACTTCCTATGGAAGCTGCCATACCGGCGGACGATTTCGGCCAAAAATCACTGGGATTTCCCAATTTATGAGAAAACAAACGGTACGTTTGAAGTTTCACCCCGATTAGATAAACTGGGCTACAGAGACGATACATACCTTTAATATTCGCACACACAAGCACGCACATACATACGTCGGCGATATAGCGAATGGTAAATCTGCAAAAAAACTCGAGATCAAAGTTTTTCATGGTTACTATGCTTTATTGTGCTATGTAGGAGAAAATAAAAAGTCATTCATCAGAACAATAAAGGAAAAGGTAAGGGAGGTAGTAGCAAGCCGAAGGACAATCGATTTTGTTGTGGCGAGAGAGGTCATTCGAAATGGGACTGTATACAGAAGAGTAAAAAGAACAATCAAGATAACAAGAAACCGAAAACTATTTTAGACGATGCACTCGGGACCTAGTGACCATATGGCATCGACGTGAATGGTGCGAGAACTTTGTAGAGACATCAACAAACATAATGGTGGGAAATGGTGAAAAGATCATAGCTCGATGGAAACGCGATATTAACATTCTTGCGTTCAACGAAGATTCATGCGTTCGTAGACGCATGGTGGATGTGCTGGTATGTACCGGAAAATGAATTTATTTTCGTCGGAAAAGTTCATGGATCATGGCTATCGATTGTAATCGAATATACCCCGAACTACTGAAGAATGAAAAAAATTATGTTCAAAGTTCACGAATCTTGGAGGTCGATGAGGGCATCGCAATAGTGACGTTCAAGAAAATTTCACTTCACGCATGGCATGAACATGCCCATACACAATGTTAAAAACATGTGTGAAGAAAAGTCAAAGGAATGTGGCAACATTATTCATGAGGACGTTTGTGGTCCAATGCAAACGTATTCGATTGGCGGTTCGAAGTATTTTTTGCTTTTAAAGGACTTTCCACATTTTCGTTACGTATATTTGTTAAGCAAAAGTTGGAGGTTGCAGTCAAGGTCAAATTCGTAGTATGCGAATGCAGTAAGGGAAAGAGTTCGTCAATGCGGAATTGGAAAAGTTTATCAATGAAACGCGCATTGCGCATCAGCGAATCAGCGATTGCCGGAGCAGAATGGTTGTGTGCAATGTGACAATCGCAAAATTGTGGGATCTGTGCGAATATTCGTGCGAGGCAACTACAAATTCTGCATCGAGGCTGTCAATTTGGCAGTGCATGTATTGAATCGAAAGGGGAGGAGCACAGTGCCTGAGAAATCACCGTATGAAAAAAGGCGAAAATCTACGAAAGTAGATTGTCAATATTTCTGACCTTAAGATGTTTACACTTTTATCATTAACCTTTCGCGAAATCAGAAAAACTTGCTTTACATATATTTAAATGTTTTTTGTTTGCTAAGCAAATTCTCTAAACGGGATTAGAGCTGATATAACTAATTTAATTTGGGAGACCCCAGTAAATTTTATTTCAAACTGAACCTTCAGTGGGAGCTTTCAAGACACTTTCCGGTTTTGTAACCAATACTACCTGCTTGCCAACTAACTAGGGAAGACATTTTATTATTTGTATAAATCATAGTAAATTTTCAGGAATCGAACAATCAGAAGCTGATTCCAATTTATGTTCTCAGATTGTTAAAAGTATCTGGCAACATATGTAGTATCTCCTATTGAAACACACCGTTATACACTAAATAAGGAATTCAGGCCCTCATATCATCATCATTGACGTCATCTCTCAGGCCGATATAATGTTATATCAACTTGCTTAGCTATTCAAAATTGTATAGATCAAAAAAAGGTTCTACATCGAAATAATGCACTACAAAAAGACTAGTAATGGACGAAATAATATGAATATGACGCTAGAGCAGACTGCGTCTCAGACTTGGCCTAAGTTAGCGAAGATAACAAGCGGAAGTATTTTTAACTCCGACTAGGTATTTTAGACGCCAAACATACGACCATGCCCGCAAGAACTCGATAGCACGCAAGGAGGTCTGTAGTTTTATAAGGGCTTGAGTAGAAATAGGTAAACGGACATAATATTGTTAAATATTTAACAGAAAGGTTACTTCATAATCCCTAGCTCTTCATATTTAAGAACAAAACAAATATTTCTTATTTTTTGTAATTCAGTGCTACTACAAATTAAAACTGTTTCAATGATATGAATCCTTTTAAAACATCGCTCTTATCTCGACAAATTTAGATTATTTAAATTTGTCCTTGAAATTATGTCTACGACAGTTTCTTAAGAAACGAAATTGATTTTCTGTAAGAACCATTCTCAAAAAAATCCTTTATGCAGAACATGCGCTTTGCAAAATTAATTACATTAATCATCCCTATTAATAGGAAAAGTATACTCGTATCTACCAACAACGTGATTCGGCACAAAATCAACTTAAATCATCAACAAAATTTTCATTTTAATAATTGATGAACATCTAAACGATACAAAATTTCCATCTTGTCGTAAATAATATTTATACTGGGGTACTTTGGTAAAAGTACCCAAACATATTTTTTATGCTAAATACAAATTATATTATCAAGAACACATCCCAAAAAGGGTGTAATTTTCAAAATGTCATAAACATAATTTTTTGTTCTCATCCATATAATATTTGTATCATAATGCTTTATGAATGGGAAGCAACATAATTTTGGAAAAAATGTGTCATTTAATTATGTATATGCGACATCTTACAAGCGCGTGTCTTTGTAATTTCTGAAATTACAAATCGCATTACAATATTATTTGTACTCGCATAGACAGAGACCGTGAATTATGGCCCCCGGTTTTCCCCCACTTATATGTTGTCTACTATTGTATGTAATAAAATTTATGTGCTTAACCAAAAAAAATGTATAAAAGAAAACTTTTGGTTGCAGGATCTTTAAAAATTGCAACAAATAAAATTGTAATAATTTCAAGCATCATATATACGACTATATCTCCCCTCGGTGTTCGTTCTACGTACGTTTCATTTATGTAAGTGAAATAAATATTGGAGGAAAGAAAATTTTTACGTACACAAAACTGTAAATTATTTAAGAATTTTTGTGCCATTATGAAATGGACCGTGTACTACGGGGGTAAATATAGGTAAAACATATATTGTACAACATCTTAGACGTCATTCTATATAGATTGTGTTAAGCCCGGTAGCTTTAAGGACATTGTCGAGCAACATGTTTTACACTCATAAAATAATTATGTATATTATATTTATGTTATATAAAATTTAATTTACGAATAAGCCAAAATGATAAATGTGCTAAAATACGTAAGATGAAAAATAATATTAATTTAAAGATCATGTAATACATTTATCAAGAAAATTAATTAAAGTTTTCTTTTTGTTGCGTTTCGTGTCGAGCAAAAGTTATGTGCTGCTGCCCAAATAATGGTACAATAGAAATTTGTCAGTTTAATTTTGTGTGTGTAAGTATAAACATATCAAATGTTATTGTGCGGCTGAATAATGGATAGGGGTGATAAATGACACATGTGGCTGAATTATTATTCAACATCGATCATATGTGTTGTTAATGCATGGTTTGAAAAACAATAATTTACTTTGGTTAGCCGAGTGTGGTTAGAAATAAAACCTATATCATTACAACATGTGAGTATATTTTAATTGTTTTAATTACGAAATAATTCATCATCCGTTTGTGATTACCCAATGTACAAGGAGAAGATGTAAGTCTAAAAATGTTTTCTCGGATTATTGTTGCAATTTAGAAAATGGAAATGGTTGATAACTTAAGTAGAAACAGTTTCTTTAAAATGAGAGTCAAGTCATTCAAATCTGACATTAATTTACTCGAAATTCGGAAGAAATGTAAATTTTAGAAAAAGATATCGATATCTGTTAGGTGGCATGTAAGGAAGCAGTACATCACGCGTGATTATTCAATACAAGTTAGGATAAACATATTTTTACACTCTTCTATTCTTATTTTAAATATTTAAGGGGTCACCATTGGGTCACCTTCATATAAATTCATGCCGTTTCGCAATTTGTTAAGATTATTTGATATTCTGCTCCTTTGCTGATTTACACGTACATCAAAAGTAATGTAAAATATTTAAATTTTATGTTGGTGAGCACTGAATTAATTTATATTCAAGTAAATTTTCTCACTCAAATTTATGTTCGAATACCAACAGACCAAATCACTTATGGGTTACCATTACAACATGTGAGTATGCAACGTGCAAGTAGACGAAAGAATTAAATTATTTAATATAAGTCTAAAATGTTTGTTTTCGAATTATTGTTGCTATTTAGAAACGGGAAAAGGTTGACAATTTAAAAAGAAACATTTTTTTTAAATGTTGACCCTCATGTCACACAAATTCAAATTTAATTAACTTTTTAATTTTTTAATGGACGAAATTCGTACGAACGAAATTAAAGTTCAGAAAAAGATATTGATATCTGTCAGGTGCAGTACCTCCCTCACACGAGATTATTCATTACAAATTTGAATATACAGATTTTGCAATGTATTGGATATATCGATTTACTCTATTCTATTCTGTTTGAATAACCAAGGGGTCACCATTGGGTCACCAAACGATTGAGTATACCTCCCTTAATAGAAATTTGTTCCGTTTCACAATTCGTTAGTTATTTCATACGCCTATTCAAACCTATTCTGCTTCTTCGCCGATTTGAACAAATTACATAGGGGTCACCATTGCGTATGTAAATTTTTGATACAAATTTAAAAATTCTCCCATTTCGCTAAGATGTATCAATACATACCTCGAACGATTTTAATATTTTAAATCCACTTCTGTATTAAAACGTGACCTTACCTGAAAAAAATAAAAAAATTGAAAATCATTAGAAAATGTAAAAATATACAAATTATAAAAATCATATTGAATGTTAACTTTAATACCTAAACACCATAATTGATTTAAAGTACACCCCTTTCAAAGACAGCATACAATTTCAACCATAACAGTGGAAAAAGCAACAAATATGGCGTACTTTTCTTTCAAATGTAAGAGTAGGTTGTATTAGTATTATAATTTGCCTAAATCTTACCGGAATAAGACATTCATTTGTGTAAATTAATGGATCATTGCATCATTAGGGTATTCGGTCTAACGAATTTTAGATTTTCAAAATGGTAGCCGGAACCCGGCCATTTCTTAAGGAAATATGGTTAAATTGAGTTTGTAGTACTGGATAAGAGTTCTAAAGTAAACAATTTTGGAATTTTGGAACTCCATTTTTTGTTAACCAATTTTTAGCAAATTTGATTTGTAAGGTTTTATTGAGATTCTAATATCTATTCTGGAAGAAATTTTGGAGTCTGTCCGTGATGAATTAAACTCTCAGCTACATATATAGCTCAGCTATATAATTTGCTTGGACAATTATGGGAGATCCTTTAGAGTCCGCATTTTCAGTTTTTTTCCAGCAAATTAAATATTTTCACTATTTCACCTGTAGCTCAGAAACTTTCTCTGGTTAACATATATACGGTTGCTTTCCTGATACTGGAACCGAGGTATTATCATACACAACTAGGGTCTTTAAGGATTCTTATTAAGAAAGCCATTGTTAGTTAGTTTAGCTTTACTTTATATAAGCAGCTTTGCCTGTGTTTTAAAATAAGGTGGGGGAATTAAAGTAGTAAAACTTAAATGAGATGGTACTTAAAACAGTTTTCGATAGCACTTGACTGTTTCTAACAAAAAACTCTTCAGTAACATAACCCTAATACTTTATATTACCTTACTACTTCTTCAGTACAAACTGGGGGAAAAATTGCTCAACCTGCTAATCGCAGACTATCCAACGAGTTGACAAATTCCTCTGATGTTTCCAGCACTCGGAAAACGGGTGAAGAAAGATAGATGAAGTGCTACTGATGGACACAATAATTGAAATAATTCAATAATTGAAACAAACTAAAGGGTGATTTTTTTGTGGTTAGGATTTTCATGCATTAGTATTTGACAGATCACGCGGGATTTCAGACAAGGTGTCAAAGAGAAAGATGCTCAGTATGCTTTGACATTGCAAGAACTGAAGCCGAACGATCTGCCACAACGTCGAATTTTCAGTGAATGGGCCCTAGAAAAGTTGGCAGAAAATCCGCTTTTTTATCGACAAATTTTGTTCAGCGATGAGGCTCATTTCTGGTTGAATGGCTACGTAAATAAGCAAAATTGCCGCATTTGGAGTGAAGAGCAACCAGAAGCCGTTCAAGAACTGCCCATGCATCCCGAAAAATGCACTGTTTGGTGTGGTTTGTACGCTGGTGGAATCATTGGACCGTATTTTTTCAAAGATGCTGTTGGACGCAACGTTACGGTGAATGGCGATCGCTATCGTTCGATGCTAACAAACTTTTTGTTGCCAAAAATGGAAGAACTGAACTTAGTTGACATGTGGTTTCAACAAGATGGCGCTACATGCCACACAGCTCGCGATTCTATGGCCATTTTGAGGGAAAACTTCGGAGAACAATTCATCTCAAGAAATGGCCCGGTAAGTTGGGCACCAAGATCATGCGATTTGACGCCTTTAGACTATTTTTTGTGGGGCTACGTCAAGTCTAAAGTCTACAGAAATAAGCCAGCAACTATTCCAGTTTTGGAAGACAACATTTCCGAAGAAATTCGGGCTATTCCGGCCGAAATGCTCGAAAAAGTTGCCCAAAATTGGACTTTCCGAATGGACCACCTAAGACGCAGCCGCGGTCAACATTTAAATGAAATTATCTTCAAAAAGTAAATGTCATGGACCAATCTAACGTTTCAAATAAAGAACCGATGAGATTTTGCAAATTTTATGCGTTTTTTTTAAAAAAAAGTTCTCAAGCTCTTAAAAAATCACCCGTTACATACTCCGATTGTTTTTTCCCTTTCAATTCGTTGTGCTGTAGAAACAACACAAGAAACACACAAACGCCAATATTATGATTTTTTTTAAAATTGTAAATTTGTAAATTCTATTACAAAACTAAAACACTTAAAAAAAATTCAAGCAGAATATTATTCTGTTTTCGCGTTAGATATTGGAGGTCCTGAGCTTCGGTAAAGACTCGAGATTCAACTTCGACTCAGTGGTTTAACTGTAATAACCATCAGGCTAGTAAATCGACCACTGAGAAAATACAGAAACAATTATTTGGGGAAGATTGGCGGGAGGTTCTGGGTCAACAAGTTATGGGTTGCAGAAACTAATGGTCCGAAGCAAGAAATTAAAGAAGTAATGATCGGAAAATCGGCGATCGAGGTCCAATTAGAGCTCTAAATCTCTCGAATAAGTAAAAAACAATGAAGAAAGGGACAATAATCGGAAAATGTTAAGAGGTAAGTGCCATAGTAAGTATCAACACGGTAGAAATAATAGGACATCTTTTGCGGAACTGGACAGCAGATCTCGCTAAGGATCTTAAAAATGAAGCGCAGAGAGAACTAGAACGATCCATGTCTATTTTCTATAGTACACCAGGTAATAATTAAAGGACCACTGTGGTAAAACGCATAATTGACACCGAAACGAATCGAAAAATAGTTCGAGCAGTCCGTGATGCTCATCGATGGTGTTGGTCGCGAAGAAGGACGGCAGCATGAGTCTTGTGTAGATTATCGAAAACTTAATGATGTGACGAAAAAGGATAGTTACCCATTACCACATTACACACATTAGCGGCCGCTAGAATGTTCTCGATAATGGATCTTCAAAGTGGTTATTGGCGGGTGGAAGTTCAAGAGGAAAATCATGAAAAAACGGCATTTAGTGTAGGCAATGAGTTATGGCTAGTTAATGTAATGCCATTTGAATTATGTAATGCCTCAGCGACTTTTGAAAATGTCCATTCTACAGAATACAGGTAAAGTATTCGGGTCAGAGAAATAGCCCAGAGCCAAAAATTAACATGAATTTTGATGCTTCCTTGGATTAACATCAAGATGAGGTTACCAAGACGTTGGTAGCTTGGTTTCGAACAAATGGAACATTGAATTATTTATATTAAGAAATTAGGTCGTCTCATCAGAACTTACATTCAAAGTATAATGCCTTAGCGAATTATTATGATTTGCTACGCAATTGTCAACCCCTTCGTAACCTCGAATTTTATTGAATTTAATGCATACAAGGGATTTCTATATGAAATTTTGGGTTATTCTGGGTAACGTGCCAGGATTTGCCAATGTTGCAAAATCGTTACAAAAATTAATGAGGAAGAATAACCCGCATCGAATGGAAGGAAGAACAACTATAATCCTATAGAAACCGGAGCGTACTACTGCGTGTCACAACCAAACAATTATTGGCGTGAAACATTTTCATAAATACATCTATGGCCAAAAATTCCATTTACGAACAGAACATGGGGCGTTACAATGATTGCTAAGAAAAGGAAGCGCATGTCAAGTTAAATGTAAAAATTGTTGGCGAATGGAAGGAAAAGAGCCCATAATCGGTGTACGGTTTATGAAAGTGCTACCCGATGAGGAATGAACGGATGAATCAATCCGGAAGAAGCCATTACTAGACGCAGATTTATCAATAATATTGCGTTATAAGGAAGAGGATCGTCGAAAAACATGGAGTGAGATTTCAGATAAGACAATAAGCGTATATTGGGTCTAGCGGAAAACGGAATAAATAAAACACTCACAAATGTTATAAAACACTCAACACTCCCAAATGTTATAAAACACTCACAAGGACCTACACGAAAAAACCAAGGATCAGTGCAACAGTACAACAACGATACGCCATTCGAGAGAATTGCCTTGGACGTGGCAGGACGATTTTATATTACAAAAAGCGGCAAAAGATATGTATTAGCGATAATGGACTATTTCAGCAAATGGCCGGGAAACCACAACTGTCGTTGATGTCATAATTAACAACTGGATTAGTCGCTATGATGTTCCGAAGGAAATTCACTCGGACCAAAGAAGGATATTTGAATCGAGAACAACGCCTCGAGAACAACGAGAACAACGCCTTTGCATCCTCAATCAGATAGTATGGTGGACAAATTTAACAGTGAACTGGAAAAGTATTTAGCAAAGGTAGTGAATAAAAATCAGTGCAACTGGGATCGACACATACAATTGCTCCTGATAGCTTATCAGCCAAAATAATTTTCGGGAATAATTTACGATTATCAGCAGATATTAACTTTGGTGCTGTTCCATCATCAGCGTTGCGAATCTTGGCGTTGATTATGTTGATAAAATACAAGAAGAAAATGATGAGATACACAAATTTGTACGAGCAAAAATTCGGTTAGTAAGCGTTGGAATTAAGGCTAGGTGTTACATATATGCAAATAATAAAACTTTCGAAAAAGGACCACTGGTTTGGCTCTACAATCCGCAATTAAAAGTGTTGCCACCGTAGTACAAACCGGCATAGGACATGGGATGCCAGTTACTGTATTCACAAAGATACCCAACGTATCGTGATGACGACTAGTGACATCTATGTTTAAGTATTAGCATTACAGATGTTTTATAACATTTTAGTAGTATTGCAATTTATGCAAAATCATCCTGGAACAGAACCGAAATTCCGCGACCAATACTCAGTGCATTATATAAAGAAGGGTGCAATGAACACATGAGTGAGTCATTCGGTAGATTCGGGACACGAAAGATTAACAAGCGAAAGTGAATAGTGAATATTACATTTGTTGTAATGTTTTAGTGATTAGTGAAGTTTAGAAAATTCGTGTGCGAATGTTTAAGATATATTCGCTAATATTCCAGAAGTGGTAAAGGAAACATTAGGAATTTATTCAAAGATTATATCCGGGATTTTCGCGAACATTCCGAAAGCAATATGAATTACGATAATTGTTGTTGTAACCGTCAAATTCTATAACGGTATTCACAATCCAGTGATACGAACCGGATTTGACAAGGCAAATTCGTAACGGTAAGTTCATTTTCCTAAAAACTGTTAGAAAACTCGAACACAAAAATAACTTCCTGTTGTAAATTTTGCAAGCATGGATCGATTCATTTTTGAAATCAGGATTATAGGCTGGCTTAGAGTTCTGTAGCGGTTCCTTTATGTATAAGTTTTACATATTAACGAAAGCCCCAACCAACTTGAAGGCAAAAATATTACGCCATCATTACTTTTCTAATATTTATTACAAATTTAAATAAATTAAAAAAGTGTCATAAAAAAATTATCCACTTAACACCCTTTCTAATTAACTCGTCTAAATACGATCTATGTATATAAAGATGTCTATATGTTTAGAATCATATTTCCAATTCCATTTCACGCCACATTTAACAAAAACTCATTAACTTATTTAATTGTAAATAATAATAAAAATGTGAAGAAAATGGTGAAAATTAACGGTACAGAAATAAAAAAAAAATAAAAGAAAATTCATTTCACACTTTAATAATATAAACGCCATGAATTTTAACAAGGATGATAAATAAAAATTACCGAGTACAAATCTCTAGAGATTACAACAAGAAAACATAACTTTGGAATTAAAAATTATTAAATTTTTTTTATTATTAATTCACAAAATGTTAAAAATAAGAAATATACTCATCCTGTTCAACACATCCTGAAATGATGCTGTGATCTCCTTTTTCTTTATAAACTTAAACATAACGTCTTGTTACGTACATAATGAATATAATTCTACGTTCCTCTGCCTATACGATGAACTCAAGTGGTTTCAACAATCTTCATCAATGTCTGTACACGCATATATCTTCCTACGAGTAGGTGGTATATACTCACTTGAATTAATAATTTAATTTCTTATTTTATTTACAAAATAAAAAATTGTTGGAAAATCAAATTAAGAAAATAAGGATAAAAATATAACAACAACACTACACATATCCTTACATACATTTTTATATATTTACAAAGAGATACGGAAGATATATAAGATTATGATAATATCATAAAGAAATTGAAAAAAATTAAGTTGTTAAATTGGAAATTACCTTCGAGGGATTCTGTTTGTGGTATCCTATACGTATGATGCTGGAGTACAGACAATTTATTTCTGTTATTAAAAGTAACTGGTATTGTAATAAATAGACCGGGTGCATGGAGACCACAAAAGAATTATGTTTGTTTAAGGTAGTTTGGTTTGCTTGAAGGAGCAAAATCACCAGAATACAAAAGAAATATTAATATTTTTTCAAGACGCACTTAGTTAAAATTTCAAAGGTACACCAAAATTAAACAAGATCAGTGTCACGAAGACCAGTAGGGCTTTTAGTTTATAGAATATGTTATCTTAGTTAAACCGGTTTCATTTGACCTAACTGAATATTCTGAATTTATGACCTTGTAACATTTTCACTCAAACTCAAAACTCATATGAAAAAATTAATTTCAAGTTTGCTACTCCGGTCTGAAGGTTCTACTTAGATCGGTTGAACGAGTAATATGATTAATTATTTCAGGTGTTCTCCAATCAGGCCATTTAACATTTTCATTAAAATTCATCAGTGTTATCGGAACTTGAGACCAAATATCTGAGAAAAAGACATATGTAATCTGTGTGTGTAATATGTCTATTTGGTTTTTCCAAGCGGAGGAAATGTAACTTTGTTAATAGCAATTTTCCATCGTAAATATTGAGTATTTTTTCATACTGGGCGAATAACCAGCCACTTATAGAAATTGGGGCAAGGTACCACTATATAGGTCGAATTGGTCTAACTTTAGAGAACATTTTCCGATTTTCGACTTTTCCGAGTGGAGAAAAAGGACCCAATAGCAATTTTCCACCGTAAAGCTTAAGTATTTTAGCAATCTGGGAAAATAACAAGCCACATCCATAGATTAGAACAAGATACCACTAATCATTCCGGTATTAGAATTTTCTTAAGGTTCACATTTAATTAGCTCACTATATTTAAAGAAGAATTACATCAGCTGGAATTTAATAAATTTGAGAAAAAATTTCTATAATATTTTGACATTTAACTGCACCTTTAATTAATTAATGCATAAAAGAAATATTTGTCAGTTTAGTGAACAAGTCATTTATAGTTCAATTCAATACCCAATTACCAACTTTTGTTTAGTTTAGCCAAATGACGCAGTAAATGTCAGCTAAATATATATGGTTAGAATTTTTTACCTCAAAGATGACCTGTGAATTCTAAATTACGGCTTCATTCGGCTCTGTTTAGACAAAACCTGTAATTAGTCGATTTATTTCTCTCTAAATTTTCGACTAAATTGCTGGTTAGTTCATACCAGTCGTTTTATAGTTGGCACAAAACAAACCGCACCTGATTTTTAAATAAAATTTGCTAAATAAATTAAGATTTATAAATCTCCAAAATATTTCTTATTGTAGAATAGAGCTTAACAAATTTTGTAATTTAGAACTGAATATCAAACATGTTTTGATTTATGAATATTAGAGACATCTCTCAATGGCTTGTATTAACTAATCGGAAATCTAAACAAAAAATCGATGTCAGGCACTCAAAATGAAAAACTCTAATACTTTGTGCCTGCTACCAATATTTTCGACTAAATTACTTTCTAAACTAATTTTATGTTAGTTCGCACCAGTTATCAATAGATGACGTTAATTGTAATGCACTGAAAATTTATAATAATTCTCATTTGAGTTTTATCAATTGTCAAAAAATTTATTATAGATGGTGGATAATTAACAATTTAGTATGCAATTTAGAACTAACTATTAGACCCAGTACGTTTTATAGATACAGTAGCAACTATAAATCACTAGTACAAACTAACGCCAATTTAGTTCAATGCTTAATTTAAGCTACGTGTCTAAGCCTATTTTTACCTAATATTCCGACTAATAAAATTAATGGTTAATTTTCGCTATTCGTTCAGAGATGGCGCAAAACAAACCGTATCTGATATTTAATTAAAATTTGATTAGTTAGCAAATTACACAAAAAACGACGTAATAGCCTGGACAGACTGCAGATTAGTTAAAGTAGTTTAGCAAAATTTATTAAAGTATCCTATGGAAAACCCCGAATTTGCAATAGATTTTTGTATTTTTCGTAGTGTGTCGAATTGAATTGAACTTTATTTCCTGGAATATTTGACCGAAGTTTGCTAAACCAGTTTAACTAATCTGCAGTCTGTCCGGGCTATAAGACACAGTATTAGACGATAAATGGCATGAGGAACATAGTAAACATTACTTGAAAATATATTTTATTGTATTAATCAGAACTGGCGGAATTCGGCAGCAGGGTTCTCCATGTTGTTGACGTTGTCTACTCAATGGGATAGGACTTCGCGAAGAATGTTATACAAAGACCTGAGTATGGAGGCCTACAATATCCAATTGGTTCAAGAATTGAAGACAGTTGACCACCGAAGTGAGCTTTTTAACAAAAAGTGTAGCTACTCAAATGAATGAAAATTGTAGTTACACAAATTAATGAAAAGTGTAGCAATGAAAAGTGTAAAGAGCAAACCGTTACCAAAAACGATCATCAAAAATGTATATTTGAGGCAAATATCGGGATCAAATTTTATCAAAATAATTCAAGTCTAAAGGTTGGGGTGAATTTGAAGTGATATACGTATGCGACACTATGGCCGGTAGAAAAATTTCAAATGTTACCAAGTGTAAGCATATGCCATCTACTAGTGAACAACTTGAGCTGTTCAAAATAGTTGACCAAATTGAAATAAATACTTTTGGGGTGAATTTAGGACGTAACATTTCATAAAAATCCAAATATTCTTTAAAATATTTGCTACACTAGAGCCGATTCCACGAAATTTAGAAATGTTACCAAGTAAGGACACATATCGCTTAATAGTGGGCAGATTCAACTGTTTGGAACAGTTAACCACATTAAAATAAAAAAATGGGGTGTCTCCACAAAAGTTTTAACGTGCAAAATTTTTGAAAAATTCAAATATTCGAGTTGTCACCAAGCGTGGGCATATATCTTCTAATAGTGGACGGATCGTGCTATTCAAAACAGTTAACACGTAAAAATAAAAAGATTTGGGGTTGCTTTACGATAATTTTTAGATCGGTAAATTTAATGAATATTATAATATTCGTTAAAATGCCTGCTACACTATGACCGACTCCAGAAAACTCAGAAGCACTTGGTATGTTACCAGTTTTCTGGAGTCGCCCATAGTGTAGCAGGTATTTTGACGAATGTTAGAATATTCATTAAATTTACCGATTTAAAGACTATCGTGAAGCAACCCCAAATCTTTTTAATTTTACGTGATTAACTGTTTTGAATAGCACGATTCGTTCACTATTAGAAGATATATGCCCACGCTTGGTGACAACTCGAATATTTGAATTTTTCAAAAAAATTTCACGTTAAAACTTTTGTGGAGATACCCCATTTTTTATTTTAATGTGGTTAACTGTTCCGAACAATTGAATCTATTGAATATTAAGCGGTGTATATCCACATTTCGTAACATCTCCAAAATTCCTGGAATCGGCCATGGTGTAACAAGCATTTTGAAGAATATTTGAATTTTTATGAAATTTTACGTCCTAAAACTTGAGTGCAGACACCATAAAACTATTTATTTCAATTTGGTTAACTGTTTTGAATAGCTCAGGTTGTCCACTATTAGAGGGCATATGCCTACACTTGGTAAATTATCTGAAATTTGTTTAATCAGCCATAGTGTCGCATATGTATATCATTTCAAACATTTAAAGAATTATTTTTGTTTAAAAAGGTTGGGGAGGAGGGAGTTACCTTTAGTCTTGAATTATTTTGATACAACTTGATCCCAACATTTGCATCAAATAAATATTGTTGATGATCTTTTTTGTAAATGTTTGCTATTTACACTTTTCATTGCTATACTTTTTAGAAGTTACACTTTTCGTTAATTTGTGTAGCTAGACTTTTCGTTAAAAAGTTCACTTCGGTGCACTTCAGTTCACCATCCACTGCGTTTCCACGTCAATGGGCCAATTATCGATTGGGAGAAGACGAGCATTTTTACAACAAATCATCTTTTACAAAGGCATCATAGTGTCATTTTTCTTCGAAAATGAGCAAGGAACCGCACTAACAGTCAATGGCGAACGTTATCGTGCCTTCTTAACTAACTATTTATTCCCTACGAGTGAAGAGGAAAACTTGGCCGATCCATGGTTTTAACAGGACGGCGGCCCTGTTCACACAGCCAACGATACAATCAACGTTTTGCGCCCTATCATCAAAAATCGCATTACTAGCCGAAATGGCGATGCCAACTGGCCGTCTAGGAACCGCGATTTGATTCCGTTGGACTATTATTGGAGCCGTCAAGGATAAATGTTATGCTAATCACTTGTACACAATTAATGTGACTATTCGTGAAATAGAGGCTCAAACGATTGAAAATGTAAAGGAAAATTGGGTCGATAGAATGGGGTACCGCAGATCCACCCGATTCCATTAATAATTGGAAGAGAAAATAAAGTACTAATCATTTGAAAATATTTTGTATTTTCTCAATCTGGAGCAAAACCAGCCACTTGTACAGATTAGGACAAGGTACCACTTTACAGTGTGACTGTTAAGTACAATGAATTCGGAAGGAGGTGGAGGACTCTAATCTTATCAAAAAATTATTTGACAGCACATACCCTGTCTGTAACCGCGTTATAGAGATAATTCAGGTTCTATTGAAAAATTAGTCACTTTGAATTTCACTCATAACTTAAAAACTATTACTCACAAATTTCTCAAATAAATGTGTTCTTATCGAAAATTAATTAGTTTATCAAATACAGACCAAGTAATAAGGTAAATTGATAATAAATTCGCTTCTCGTAAACTGTTTTATAAAATCAAGTAATAAAACGGCATACCTAATCCCAGTTATTGTGCAATAGCTAATTGTTCCATCTAATTGTCGAGGTTCATTTTTCCAAAAATTGTATTTTGGTGGCTGTTTTTCCAAGAGTTCTAGAATATGTTTGAAAGAAATTTTTCCAGAAGAAATGACACTACGTAAGACAAAATTGTCCTCTGTCCAGCCCGGGATCCCATTCTGACTTTCATTAATGCTGCATAATGCTGATTTGCGGAGGAATGTTACTGTTTGCATAAATTATTTTCTTCACTTTTAGTTCCGCATACGATTTAAAATTTCCACACTCGAACTATAAACATTTATGGCCATTAAATTGAAGCCATTGAAAATTGTAGTTAACATTAAGTAAATAACATCCACCACCGCTCTATATACCACCCGTGAGAGATGTAACGTTTTCTATTTACCCCAATGTTACAATTACGATTTACATTACTTTTTACAACTAACTGTAGCTACTATTTCCATAGGTACTTAAAATAGCTTAAACAACATTATTTTAAAAGTCTTATTACTTGTCGTAGTTAAAGTGTATCGTAAATAAGCAAGGAGGCATCAACCGTTTTGGTAAAAAGCACGCACATCTAATTGAATAAAATTAAGTACAATCGATAAATTTCTCTATCAATTAACTTGTACACGCGAAATAAAATTTAAGAACAACAACAACAACAATAACTATAAAAGGAAAAATTTATTTTATTTTTGACAAAAGTTCATCTGCGCGAGATAAAAAGTTTTGTGATTTTCTTCTTCCTAACGACGAAAAAAGAATTTCGATTTTTTTTATCAAAGTGAATAAAACACGAAAATGAACTCTTGGAATTATTATTTGTTCCCTAAAGTACACTTTTTTTGCTTAAATTTAGTCGAAAAGGTACAAGGATAATTGTGTTCTTCACATATAGGCATTGGTACGTTTTCTTCTTACTTTTATTACGGGAACGAATTTTAAATAGAAATCGATTTATAATGGAAGAGGAAAATTTTTATTTATTTATTTTTTCTGTATTTTCAAAATCTCTAGAAAAGTAGAAAACGAAATACCGACGTGATGAAATTTTAATGAAAGAAATCATTTTCTGTGTACCGCTCTCCACGACGATATACGTCTCTATATAATATAAAGAGATAATTTTGATTAGATATTAGACGAATATACGCGCGTACGTTATACATAAGTAACTAAGGAAGGATATTTTGAAAGAGGGTGCGAAGCCAATAACAACTTTTAAGCTTTATATACGAAATATATTTCTAGGTCACGCGATGGACGGAGGGGAAAAACTTTTCCCATAAACATAATATAATATTTTCTTCGTCATTACGTTAAGAGAAAAACTTTCCCATTTTCTTGGGCTGCATGAAAATAAATTTTCTTGTAAACATTAATCCCGATATGTGTTTGGGATTAATAAACTAATTAATTTAAATATACAACAAGAACAAATTGTAAAAAAAAGGAAAAAGGGAATCGTAATATTTTAATTTAAGATTTTCTTCTTCTTCCTCTTCTCCTTTTTCCTATGCTCTTTGTTTCGAAATAGTTTTGTATTTTTAGAATTTGTTGGTTTGGTTTTTCCAGTTAAACTCCTCGCATACACAAAATTGGATTACGTTTTTCTGAGCAAACCGAGATTAATGTTTATGAATTAAATTATAAATTTATTATTTATGATGCCGTAGTAGTACCTACATACACATACATAGATGATAACACCAGCATAATAATGTTGTACGAGTGTGTATGAGATTTGGTAATGTTAATTAAATAAATTCTTTAAATTATAATCTGGTAATTAAAGCTTAGTGTCACGTTCGGAAGTTAGTTAATTATATAAGACATGATTTTTTGACTTTATGTTAAGGTTACTCAGAAGGTCGAGCATACAAACGTAAACTAAGGAGCCACCAAGCTCTGTATTGTACTTTGTTCTTCTTTGCACCGTTTAAAGCGGGTGATTCTGATGAGATTTTGAATCTTGTGGGAGGGAGGTCATCCTTCAATAGGGGATACCTTCACACCTACAGATTGAAGGTAATGAAAGAGCCGATATGCTTGCGAAACGGAGTTGTTTGATTGAAGATGTAAATGAATAGGAATTCATGGATGCCAGAGACGTAGTTCGCATGTTTCAGGTGAATCTGTGGCGAAAATGGGAGAGAGTTTGTTGAAAAATGTCAGGTGAAAGGTAAGAAGTACTTTGAGTTGGTTAGGAATCCTTTGAGGCAACCGTTCTTTAAAGTGCTCAAATGAGATACTAGAATGTTACGAACTATGGAACGAGTGAGATTGAATCATGGAAATTGGAAAGAATGTTTGAAGAAACGCAATTTGGTTGTGTGTGAATTATGTGAAAGCTGTTTAGTTGTGGAGGACATCGAACGTTTGATTCTGAAATGTTCTGCATTTAACCAGAGCAGACAAATGTTCGATGTTCTATTGAGTGCAAGTAGTTTGACTGAATTATTACGAATGGGAATGAACGTATATAAGAGTGTATGAATTTATTAGAACAAATCAGATAGAAGTGTGAAAGGGGATCGATATGTGATAGGTGTATGAAAAGAAATTAAAATTGTAAATTTTGAAACGGGCGATATGGCACAAAATTTTTGGAGCTAGTGCCAAAAAAATAAATAAATAAAATAAAAGACTGCAAGGCGGTGTGTAACGGACCCTTTGGTTGATTCTAAGCTCACCAAAGAGTGTAAACATTTCATAAATCTTCTTTGTACTTATAATAAAGTAACAGCCATGTGGGTGATACCAGCCCACTCAGACATTGAGGGCAACGAGATTGCAGATTCTCTGGCAAAAGCTGGTTAACGCTCTATTTGATAGGGCCGGAATCTGTCATTCCTTTATCATTTAGTACTGGTAAAGTCGCAATCAAACATATATTCCTGCATCTGTTGGGGCAGCAATTGCCGAACACAACCGGCTGTCGTAAAACGAAAATGTTTATTGCTGAGCCAAATTCCTTATTAGGCAAATACGCATATATCCTGAAGACATATAAACTACCAATTCTCATTGCGATTCTGACAGGCCATGGGCGTTTCAAAGAACATCTGAATCGCACACGGCTGGTTTCAACTACTGCGTGTGATCACTGTAGCTATCCTGCTTTTAACAGGATTCCATGTTTTTTATTCCATCTCGATTGATGTAAATCAAATCCTTGTGGTATTGAGTACGGAATCTTGGCTGGGTTCCAACCTTTTCAAGGTCGTTTATCTCTTGTTTCATAAAATTTAACTTTCTTTTAGTAAAACGTAAAAGTGAAGCACAGCGTCAGAAGTATAATCTTCCTGGTCCTTTGCGTTACTATTCTTTGCAAATTTTGAAACAATAATCTATGGCTTAGGACCTCACGGCCGATCAGTTATAATAAAATGGTCACTATAGTGAAGTGGTTGAAATAATTCTCGAACCATCTGAAGAAATGGATATAGCGCAGTTATTGGCTGTTTTAACTGATGTGTTTGATCATAAGAGAAAAGTTATGCAACAAATAATTCAAAAATTTGGTCAACAAAACCAAATATTTTATGAACGAATTAAAGTGTTGCAACAATTGAGAGAACAAATGAATAAAATAATTAAAGAAACTAGCTTCGGAAACTTCGAGAAGAAACTGGACGAATCAAGAGGTAAAACATTTAGGAGAAAATGAACGAGTGGTAAAATAAAAAAGAAGATGGCGTTTACAATATGGAGCAGAAGGTCGAGCATTCAGATAACGATCGGGAAATTGAAAATAACTATTGGTACTAACGTGGAGCCGGATAATGAAGATTTTGGAGTGGGTACCATTGGTCGGAAGGAAGCATTGAGTTTTGCGGAATCGAGTGGTGACGAAGAGACAGCAGATGAGGATTATCAGCTGAGTAAGCTTGAACACGATGGACAATCCAACCGAGATATTGTCACGGTTCAAGAAGAAAGAAACAAACTGCTAGGATTTTCGGTACTCAACCGGATGCAGCAATGGCGTCTCATAGTGAGCTATTTGTTGGTCAGCAGGAGTCGAGAAAGGAGGTGTTCCTGGTGAATGGAGTTTTGGCGGATCACCTCAGGTGGCCATATGATGGAGAAAAGTATGACTTAAATGAAAATAAGACATTCGAGGCGAGCGCGGCGATGTGGAATGGTGAGTCATAACATGATCGAACGCTTACCAAATGGTATTAGGTTATTGGAGTGCTCATCTTAGAGTCCGAAAGGAGTTCGTTGGATGGGACATGGAAAAGTATCTAGACGGGATACGAGCGAAGGTAAACGCTGGCGACTGGCAATTCACAGAAAGGATTTCGTGCGGAGGCAGTATGTATATTGCAAAGGTCTGTAAATAGACCGAAGATCTGTGCAGACGTTGCAAAACATCAGAAAGGAACATTGTTTTTGAATATATCAGAATTCCGCCAGTTAGAAAGTGTGTGAAACTTGTAAGTATAAGTTAAACATACTTTCAAGACAAAAAGTAATCACGAGCAAGAGCCATATGGAGGGCGATCGACATGAAGAACGGCCTATGGAAGGGATACACGAATGAACAGAAATTTGGACGAGCGGCAGCGATATTAAATGTAATGGGCTGGATCCAAAGTCGCTGAAATTCGAAATGGCCAAACGAAGAAATGCGTTTATAATCCTGAGGTGGATTTTAAATCACTTTTCGCCATTTACAATAGTTTTTAATTTTCACCATTTCACTTCATATCACTAATTTTTCGCACTGCTCTCTTTCGCTTTTGCACTATCGCTTACCGCGTATTAATTATAACTTACCAAAGACAAACTTAAGATTGACTCATTCAATATTCCAGATTTTACATGAAAATTCGCTTATGTACCAGAGTAAACGGCTATAATTCGATATAAAACTAAACTGTTATAAAATTACTTCTAATATGTCCTAAATTCCTAACCCTTGACTGATCAATCCACGTTGAATCAATGTCTCACCCAAATGACCAATCCCGACTAACAGGCTCGAATATTATTATGATCCCGCCTATTTAACGTCAATTTTCCGTATAATAGTCATTTGAGTTAGTTAGTTCAGTGTAAAACTAGTCAACTGATCGAATGCTCTCCAGATAGAATTGGTATTATTGAAGTGGTCATCTTAGGATCGGATGAGAGTCCATTGGATAGGGCATTGAGAAGTATCTAAACGGGATACCGGCGAAGGCGAGTGCTATCGATTGACAATTCACTGGAAGGGTTTCGAGCGGGAGCAGTGCGTGTATTGTGACAGTCCGTGGATAGAAGGAAGATATGTGCCTTTAAACTTTAAAAAATCAAATTCACAGAGTATTAATATGATTTTTGAATATAGGAGAATTCAGTTAGAAAGTATTTGGAACATTCCTTCAGGATTATTGGAGGAACACAAATTTGGAGGAGCAGCAGCGACATTAAATGTAACGGGCTGGACCCTATGCCGCTGAAATTCGAGTTGGTCAGACGAAGGAGGAAAGGAATCATCGATGAGGTGCTAGTCAAAGAGGGCGTTGGTAATGGGGCCGTTGGTTGTTTTCGTGGATGAGAGCATGGGTGAAGAGTGCGTTGGTTATGCTGAGGTGAAATATAAATGGTGACTGCGGTTCGGATAGTTGGATGGATGGTGTCAAGAAGCGGTGGCACAAGAAAAGTTGAATTTGTTGCCACTGTATAGACTGCACTGCAGAGGCGGACATCTCATATATTCTTAAAGTTTCCGAGTCGAGCTTCTACATATGGGTTTTCGTTGCTCTCCATCCATTTTATAATTGGTATTGGTAAGTTGCTGTATCTCCTCTGCCACCGGTTCTTGTTGTTTCAATAGTGGGTCCAAATTAGAGTTGAATTATTATTTTGTTGTTGTTATCTCGATGTTTTTGGTGATGAGCAGGTTCGGATGTAATCTCGAAGGACCAATGTACGATTAGGCAGTTTGCGTTTATGTTTAGAATTTTACCTTCTTCCAAACAGTTTACAGGACGTACAAAAATACAGAAAATGTTTAAAATTAATGTTTACTACATTGGTGTCGGATGTCCAGAAATATTTCAGATTGATTATTCAGGTTGTCGTATACTCAACATCTCTAAATGTTTTTGTTTTGCAGCCCCTTCTTATAACACAGAAAAGCTGAATGAAGTTTTATTTTCATTTATCTAAAGATTGAGAATCCGAATAAATATTTGTTTTATACATTATTGATGAAACTGAAGCACACACACACTCAAAATCATCCCCATAATTATTTCGATCACATATATCCCGATATAAATATTTATCAATAATTTGTTTCGATAAACCCACCCGCGTATAAATAAAATTTCCATTATATCAAAAACCACTTGAGAGCACACAAAGACAAATATCTTAAACTTATGCATAATGTATGTATACCAGTTGTATACACCATATGGATTTTTTTTTTGTCAAATTACTCATTCCACAAACCAGGGCACCTTCTGTATATGTATTTCAATGCCGCAGCCCGCATATAATGATATTCATATTGAAAGGGGTGTTCAAAGGATTTATTTTTGAATGGATTAATAGAAAATTTGTGGTATTTCCCATTTCGCTCGTCTGTAGAGCAACACACATAAACAAAAGACGACGGATTCCCTTTGAAATGTAAATTAGAACAACGAAATATCTTGATTTTTGTGCCGCAAACATCAAATAGAGATGCGCGAGCGATAAGGAGAATGCATTCTAGGATTATGGATGCGAAATGGTTCTTCAATTTTATTGACTTTTAATATTATTTATTTAAACATTACGAATACGTAAATTTCGATGGCATTCAATTGCGTCAAGTATACAAACACAAAGTAAATTTTGTTGTTTTATGTTTTCGAACAGGGGTGGGGGCGAGCACCACAACCATGCTTTATACACTCAAACTTTTAGGGTGTAGTTAAAGGTGAAATTATAAAATAATTTTGGTCTTTTGGCATCATTGCTTCCCCATCATCATCAACATCATCGTCGACATCGTGCATAAGAAATACAAATCGGTTTCCAGATGTGTCTCCTCTTGTGTATGCTTGTTTATGTTTATTTGAATTATATTTAAGTGTACTTAACGCATCTTATATTTCTATGTACGTACCCCTAAGAATTTTTTTTTATTCCGGAGTTTTATAGAAGTTTATGGTAAACGGTTCTCGACTGATAATTGTTTTAAACGAAATGTGCGACACAGGTGAAGTGTTCCCTTTTGTAAAAGTCTCATTTTTATGATATTTAAAAAGGGTTGCACAGGTCTTGTGATTGTGTTGCAGATGTTGCCTCAATAATTACGAGATAATCAACTTTGGTGGGAAGGGGCCGAGTTGGTTAAAAAACAAAAATTATCCACTTAAGTTAGCTGCAGAAACAACTTATGAGTTAAAAACGATTTACTTGCTTGCCAACATACCCATCTTTTTATCTCTATGAAATGCCGAATGAACCATTTATGTATGGAGTATTTCAAACGCCTTGTAAAGCTCACATTGGTATTGTGTGGAAATGGCCGCGTATGCTTTGACCGGTAACACCTTGTAATGATTCTGATTTACCCTAGGAAGCAAACCTGACTCTTCAACGAACCAAATTAAATATATGAGAGGTTAGAAACGCTTTGGATGCCAGAAAGTAGGAATACTTCCGTTAAACCTACCTAACCTATTTAAGTAAAACCCCGTTCTGTTTTGCAAGTAACTCTGTCTGGGTAAAAATGTATTCCAGTTAAATTCATTAGCTCAAGAATGTGGAATACACGAGAATTTGTGGAACCAAGTTCGTTACAATATGGAAGCCAATGCCCCCGTTCTTCCATATTTCACTTTCAGTAAAACAATTCAAGTCACTACTGATAAATCAATTTTCGCGACATTTTGATAGAATTTGATGAAAGATCCGAAAGAACGTTTAAACTTTAAATGTTGGAAAACTAACAATCTATTTGTTATTAATTACGGCTATGGGATTCAGGTAAGATAATATTAGTTCTTTGGGTAAGAATGCTTCAATGAACTTCGGAAATTAAGTACGACATTACATAGTTTCCGTCAATGTCAATAGTTACCTGAGTGATACTCTGGTACTCGGTTATACCATTTCAAAAGTAACCTTAATGGAAAGGTAAAATAATTAAGAGCTTATCTCGCCCCCATTCTATCTCTATTCTTATCACATTTTGAGGTTACCGGACCCAACGTTAAATCTGGCCTATTCTTTCAATCACGATCCACTAATGCACAAGCTCAGATCAGAGCAACACAGGATTCTCTTGAATACCATAAATTGAGTTTCTTCCATGGAGGGATCACACAAACCTTCTTTACCCATAATATCGCCACCGGGATTGCTTCTCCTGAAAAAAGTGCAATTGTTCCATACACCAGCGAAACGAAAACAGCTGTATAACAAACTCATTCGAATAAGAGGTGATCGAGAAGAGTGAAAATTGCTGGAACTCACCAGTTATGCTAGTAACTATAAGTCGAATGGGAAAGAAGGTTATATTGTACCTTTAGACATGGAAAGTTGATGAACAGACTGTTAAAGGCGCCTGACCGCTGATCGACGAACTTGAAGGATGCCTTTTGATAAATTCCGCTCTACTATGATGCCAGACAGATTAAATGCTTAGAGCATTTGGTTGGAGAGGGCAGTATGAAAGTATTCAGAAAAGTAGAAGCCATCATCAATTTCCCTATTCCTGCGACAATTTTTTCAACTGCGACGCTTCTTTGACATATTTGGTCCGTGCAGTGTTATTGGATGAAATGAATCTGTTCAACTTATCTTCAACTGTTTAAAATGCTGTGTAACTTCTGGTTCCGGATTGAGACACGCGAGTTAAATAGACCCCTTTTTATCAAGGTCGATGCTGCTACTTCCGGGGCGGATGGGTTCCTGTAGCAAAAGCATGGCGATGAAGAACACTCGAATGCATACTACTCGAATAAACTTCAATCCCTTCAAACGAAAATACAGTAAAATCTGAGTGTCACGCTGCTGCATTTTTCGATATGAAATTTCGCTCTTTTGTGGAGGGCCTTGAGTTTCACGATTAATACTGACCAGGCAAGCCTCCTGCCAACGGAAACCAAATCACTTCGATTTATAAATCCGGGTGGGGAGATAGAGACCATAACTACGGGACTTAAAACGCAATACCATGTAAACACGATGAAAATCCGCGTTAAGTCAACCAAAATACACGAGCATTCCTAAATGATAACTATGTGACGAGAGTCCGAGAAGTGGGAGTATCAAACAAGTCCAACGCAATGTGGAACTAACTGACGCAATCTTGAAAACGTAACTATTATTGACATCATAGGTCAACGTGGCAAAAAGTTACAAACAATACATTGAGCCCGATCTGCTAGCAGATTGTCTCGACATGTTAACGAGTGAAAATTACTGCGTAGGTACTGGTGGCTCTTGGTGTCTACTCGAAATTAGTTCTTATAAATTCGCTTACGTTATGTAATTTGGTCGAAAAATTCGAATCCTTGTCGAATAATTGCATAATTTAGGCCAGCTTAATCAGACTATCCGGGGATGTGGACCTCTGAAGTTGCTTCGAAAATCTTTCTACAGAAACTCCCGATTTTTCAGAAACTGATTTTTTTAATGGGCTGGAATCCACAAATATTCCGCACTCAATGCCTCAAAGGGCTCATTGTGCAAATCGGGGATTGCTTTTTTTTGCAAACTGTTTAAGAACTTGAAAAAAGTAATTCAACTGATCGCTTATTTACGTCCTTAGCTTTACAAACAGAAAACAGAAGTATAGTTAAACAAACAACAAAGATGAACCAAAAGCAAATCGAACAAAGTAACGCCAGCTTCATTCCAGAATTCAGCGGTGAAGACACACCTCACAGATCAGACAAATTAGTCAGATTCATAGGAATAGCAGACGGTATTTACGAAGCGCTTAGCACAGAAGAATAAAGACGAATATTCAGCAGACTGATAAAACTTACACTCACAAACTATCCTACATTAAGGAAAATCTTAAACAAAACGTACGCGAAGTCATACTTGTTAAACGGGTTGGAACGTGGCTTTGCAGACCTCCAACAAATATATGGAGAAATCACGAGAAACTTTTGCCATCGTTTGATTGAAGAACTCGAGAAATACAAAAAGGGATACAAAATGAAATACAACCTACAACAAATCGAAGACACATATTCAAAACACCTCAATTTAACATTAGTTCAAACGTGTAAAAGCGGTCTAAACAATACAATCTTAAAAGAACAAATCGCAACACTAAAGGCAAATGACGTAGGCAAAATGATAAAAGAAACAGAAACCATAGGGAAATTATTAGCATTGCCAATAGGAAGCACAACTATACAAACGGAACCATCAACAACACTCCAAATCCAACCACAAACGAATCAAACCCAGCCGGTACAAACCATATGCAACTACTTTCAACGTCCGAATCACACTTGGGCATCTGCTTAACAAGGATGAGCCACGAACGAACAAGAAGGATAGCAACACATCAACCGTAATACAATACTACATACCAAATCAATTTCCAAATACTCATCGCAATCCTAATAACCCCCAACCATTTTATAAACCAAATCCCAAAAATCAAACGGAAAACCCACCATATTCAGTAAGACACCCTTCCTCAACAGCGACAAACCATCCCACAACGCACGCCACAACCGAAATACCGCTCGCATTGTAAAACAACGATCGGTCATACTTTCGACGAATGCCGCAGCAAATTTTTCTCAAGGAATTTAAATCATCCAAACCAAAATCAACCGAATACCAACAGCTACGGAACACATTTTACCACAGACGAACTCGCAAATAAATTCAACAAAACCAGCAAAAACCAGTGCAATATGTACAATCGAACCAGTCATCTGATCAACCAATTCAATAACGACCATACAACCATCAATCAAAACGAATATTCTCTCCAAATAAGTGTCATCGCCGGGATGTACCTAAACTTTACTAAGGCAAATAACGTACCGATACAGATAAATCAATTCAATCAAATGATATCAGCTTCTCAAACAATAGGTATTAAGAATCATCAAAACCAAGCCACATATACATCCAATTCAATTAATCATACGAGACCAGTATTAAGAACCAGTAAACCATGCAACTCACACAAAAATCAAATCAATGAACTGAGACCAGCTTAATTTAAGAATCAACATAACCCAGCCGCTCACACATTCAATCAGAAGAAGATTAGATATTAAGGATTAACAAGCCCAGCCCCTTACGCATCAAACTAAGTCAAACAAACGAGACCAACGCCCTAACTAAAAAATAAGCAGCACCAAGGCCCACACTCTTCCCTACAAACCGAAACAAGTATTACATAAAACACTAACCACAAGCACAATTAATCTATCATCCAATCTCGTACGAAGTTTATGACGAAGAACAAAGAATCTACGGGAAATTATAGCTAAATACAAGTACAACTCACATTAACTGAAACCGACATCAAACAACAAATCCTCACCTGAAATGTCAGACTCAACCACAAACAATATGTTAGATCTCGACTTAATCAAAACGGAACATACTCGTAACATACTAAGAAATGTATTATACCCAGACAAATCCCACTCAATAAAATTACTTACAAATTTTATATAATGCAATCTCACCACTCATAAATCAACATAAAGTGGACTTATTAATTGACAATCTTACCCCCAAATCCCCAAGAGATTTTCTTGAAATTTTTTGCATGGCTTAAACTAAACAATCTACAAATATTTACTCATTGATGCCTTCGAATTCTAAAGTAGTTTAGGACAGCAAAATTATGAATGCAAAACGATTCAATTGATCTACAATTCAATTCTTGGGGTTTTCATCAAATTTTACCCCCAAATCCGCAAGAGATTTTATTGAAACTTTTTGCATGGCTTAACCTGACCAATTAACAAATATTCACTCATTGATGCCTTCGAATTCTAAAGTAGTTTAGGAAAGCAAAATTATGACTTCAAAACGATTCAATTGATCTACAATTCAATACTTTGGGTTTTCATCAAATCTTACCCCCAAATCCCCAAGAGATTTTCTTGAAATTTTTTGCATGGCTTAAACTAAACAATCTACAAATATTTACTCATTGATGCCTTCGAATTCTAAAGTAGTTTAGGACAGCAAAATTATGAATGCAAAACGATTCAATTGATCTACAATTCAATTCTTGGGGTTTTCATCAAATCTTACCCCCAAATCCCCAAGAGATTTTCTTGAAACTTTTTGCATGGCTTAAACTGACCAATACCTATCTACAAATATTCGCTTATTGATGACTTCGTATTCTCAAGTAGTTTAGGAAAGCAAAATTATGAATGCAAAACGATTCAATTGATCTACAATTCAATTCTTGGGGTTTTCATCAAATCTTACCCCCAAATCCCTAAGAGATTTTCTTGAAACTTTTTGCATGGCTTAAACTGACCAATATTTATCTACAAATATTCGCTTATTGATGACTTCGAATTCTAAAGTAGTTTAGGAAAGCAAAATTATGAATGGAAAACGATTCAATTGATCTACAATTCAATTCTTGGGGTTTTCATCAAATTTTACCCCCAAATCCGCAAGATATTTTATTGAAACTTTTTGCATGGCTTAAACTGACCAATATCTATCTACAAATATTCGCTTATTGATGACTTCGAATTCTAAAGTAGTTTAGGAAAGCAAAATTATGAATGCAAAACGATTCAATTGATCTACAATTCAATTCTTGGGATTTTCATCAAATCTTACCCCCAAATGCCTAACAGATTTCATTGAAACTTTTTGCATGGCTTAAACTGACCAATATCTATCTACAAATATTCGCTTATTGATGACTTCGTATTCTAAAGTAGTTTAGGAAAGCAAAATTATGAATGCAAAACGATTCAATTGATCTACAATTCAATTCTTGGGGTTTTCATCAAATTTTACCCCCAAATCCGCAAGAGATTTTATTGAAACTTTTTGCATGGCTTAAACTGACCAATATCTATCTACAAATATTCGCTTATTGATGACTTCGAATTCTAAAGTAGTTTAGGAAAGCAAAATTATGAATGCAAAACGATTCAATTGATCTACAATTCAATTCTTGGGGTTTTCATCAAATCTTACCCCCAAATCCCCAAGATATTTTATTGAAACTTTTTGCATGGCTTAAACTGACCAATATCTATCTACAAATATTCGCTTTTTGATGACTTCGTATTCTAAAGTAGTTTAGGAAAGCAAAATTATGAATGCAAAACGATTCAATTGATCTACAATTCAATTCTTGGGGTTTTCATCAAATCTTACCCCTAAATGCCCAAGAGATTTCATTGAAACTTTTTGCATGGCTTAAACTGACCAATATCTATCTACAAATATTCGCTTATTGATGACTTCGTATTCTCAAGTAGTTTAGGAAAGCAAAATTATGAATGCAAAACGATTCAATTGATCTACAATTCAATTCTTGGGGTTTTCATCAAATCTTAGCTCCAAATCCCTAAGAGATTTTCTTGAAACTTTTTGCATGGCTTAAACTGACCAATATTTATCTACAAATATTCGCTTATTGATGACTTCGAATTCTAAAGTAGTTTAGGAAAGCAAAATTATGAATGGAAAACGATTCAATTGATCTACAATTCAATTCTTGGGGTTTTCATCAAATTTTACCCCCAAATCCGCAAGAGATTTTATTGAAACTTTTTGCATGGCTTAAACTGACCAATATCTATCTACAAATATTCGCTTATTGATGACTTCGTATTCTAAAGTAGTTTAGGAAAGCAAAATTATGAATGCAAAATACAATTCAATTCTTGGGGTTTTCATCAAATTTTACCCCCAAATCCGCAAGAGATTTCATTGAAACTTTTTGCATGGCTTAAACTGACCAATATCTATCTACAAATATTCGCTTATTGATGACTTCGAATTCTAAAGAAGTATAGGAAAGCAAAATTATGAATGGAAAACGATTCAATTGATCTACAATACAATTCTTGGGGTTTTCATCAAATCTTACCCCCAAATCCCTAAGAGATTTTCTTGAAACTTTTTGCATGGCTTAAACTGACCAATATTTATCTACAAATATTCGCTTATTGATGACTTCGAATTCTAAAGTAGTTTAGGAAAGCAAAATTATGAATGCAAAACGATTCAATTGATCTACAATTCAATTCTTGGGGTTTTCATCAAATCTTACCCCTAAATGACCAAGAGATTTTATTGAAACTTTTTGCATGGCTTAAACTGACCAATATCTATCTACAAATATTCGCTTATTGATGACTTCGAATTTCAAAGTAGTTTAGGAAAGCAAAATTATGAATGCAAAACGATTCAATTGATCTACAATTCAATTCTTGAAGTTTTCATCAAATCTTACCCCCAAATCCCCAAGAGATTTTATTGAAACTTTTTGCATGGCTTAAACTGACCAATATTTATCTACAAATATTCGCTTATTGATGACTTCGAATTCTAAAGTAGTTTAGGAAAGCAAAATTATGAATGCAAACCGAATCAATTGATCTACAATTCAATTCTTGAAGTTTTCATCAAATCTTACCCCCAAATCCCCAAGAGATTTTCTTGAAACTTTTTGCATGGCTTAAACTGACCAATATTTATCTACAAATATTCGCTAATTGATGACTTCGAATTCTAAAGTAGTTTAGGAAAGCAAAATTATGAATGGAAAACGATTCAATTGATCTACAATTCAATTCTTGGGGTTTTCATCAAATCTTACCCCTAAATGACCAAGAGATTTTATTGAAACTTTTTGCATGGCTTAAACTGACCAATATCTATCTACAAATATTCGCTTATTGATGACTTCGAATTTCAAAGTAGTTTAGGAAAGCAAAATTATGAATGCAAAACGATTCAATTGATCTACAATTCAATTCTTGAAGTTTTCATCAAATCTTACCCCCAAATCCCCAAGAGATTTTATTGAAACTTTTTGCATGGCTTAAACTGACCAATATTTATCTACAAATATTCGCTTATTGATGACTTCGAATTCTAAAGTAGTTTAGGAAAGCAAAATTATGAATGCAAACCGATTCAATTGATCTACAATTCAATTCTTGAAGTTTTCATCAAATCTTACCCCCAAATCCCCAAGAGATTTTCTTGAAACTTTTTGCATGGCTTAAACTGACCAATATTTATCTACAAATATTCGCTAATTGATGACTTCGAATTCTAAAGTAGTTTAGGAAAGCAAAATTATGAATGGAAAACGATTCAATTGATCTACAATTCAATTCTTGGGGTTTTCATCAAATCTTACCCCTAAATGCCTAACAGATTTCATTGAAACTTTTAGCATGGCTTAAACTGATCAATATTTATCTACAAATATTCGCTTATTGATGACTTCGAATTCTAAAGAAGTTTAGGAAAGCAAAATTATGAATGGAAAACGATTCAATTGATCTACAATACAATTCTTGGGGTTTTCATCAAATCTTACCCCCAAATCCCTAAGAGATTTTCTTGAAACTTTTTGCATGGCTTAAACTGACCAATATTTATCTACAAATATTCGCTTATTGATGACTTCGAATTCTAAAGAAGTTTAGGAAAGCAAAATTATGAATGTAAAACGATTCAATTGATCTACAATTCAATTCTTGGGGTTTTCATCAAATCTTACCCCTAAATGACCAAGAGATTTTATTGAAACTGTTTGCATGGCTTAAATTGACCAATATTTATCTACAAATATTCGCTTATTGATGACTTCGAATTCTAAAGTAGTTTAGGAAAGCAAAATTATGAATGCAAAACGATTCAATTGATCTACAATTCAATTCTTGGGATTTTCATTAAATCTTACCCCTAAATGCCTAACAGATTTCATTGAAACTTTTTGCATGGCTTAAACTGACCAATATCAATTTACAAATATTCGCTTATTGATGACTTCGAATTCTAAAGAAGTTTAGGAAAGCAAAATTATGAATGGAAAACGATTCAATTGATCTACAATTCAATTCTTGGGGTTTTCATCAAATCTTACCCCAAATCCGCAAGAGATTTTATTGAAACTTTTAGCATGGCTTAAACTGACCAACCTCTATCTACAAATATTCGTTTGTTGATGACTTCGAATTCTAAAGTAGTTTAGAAAAGCAAAACTATGAATGGAAAACGATTCAATTGATCTACAATTCAATTCTTGGGGTTTTCATCAAATGTTACCCCCAAATCCCCAAGAGATTTACTTGAAACTTTTTGCATGGCTTAAACTGACCAATAAAAACAAACATTTGATGAGTATGGCAAATTTTCGGTAAGATATAAAGGTCTGTAGGCACTTAACCCCATTTTCGAGTAAATTCAATAATAAAATTTGATTGCCAGCAAGAAGCGAATCCGTAATTGAACTCCTACCAATCAATTATCGGCCTGTACACAGAGATACAACTAGGTGTATTCACTCCTCACATACCCATACAACCAATCAATTACAAGGCTCAAATCATAGTTGACAATACCTTAACGGAAGACGTAGAACTACGAAATTTTCAGCCAAAATTGGAAACAATATCCGAGAACTTACAATACAAATAACCACCAAACAAATCTGACGTTCGTCAAGAACGAATCATACAAATCACTGAAAATTTAGATAGCGAGAATAATGTAGAAGAAAACCTGACTATAATGAACTTATGTCTACAGTATGAGGATATATTTTTCCTAGAAGGTGACCGACTGACCACCATCAACGAAGTACAGCATATCATTAACCTATATACAGACTACAAACCAATCCACGTTCAACGTTATCGGCTCCCACAAATACACAAAGCAAGTTCAGGAAATGCATGACGACGTTTCAGAATTTCGTGTATTGCAAACCGCTGTTCTCTGTTAATCAATCACACATTGGTGTGTTTTGCCATATCGTGTGCACCTTGAATTACATTTTTTGTAAAAATGTCAAACCATTAACCTATTCTCGTAAACTTTTAGCATCGCAATCGCAGTATTATTCTATCAACAGTGATATATTACTAGAATAAAGAATTGGCTCTCTTCTACAGTATGCTAGCCAGGTACGATCCCCTTATTAAAATATCCATATGAATCAACTTACAGCAGTGTACCGGAGATTTTTATGATTTGGTCCCTTTCCGTGGACTATCCTGGCTGCATAATTATGATCTGTTTTAATGCTGCACCTCGAATTAAGGTGTTTTGTTTGAATTACTCCAATTTTCCAGATTCTAAAATATTACCTATATGTACGGTGCTGTGTCCGCAAATATTGCTTTCAATTGCTTTATTTACGTTTCCTTTTATAATTACGAACCCTTCGTAAACACAAATAATGTTTAGAGAGCTTTTAATGGTATATACTATTTAGTTTGGTATGAATCAAGCGCACTCATCTTAATATTTTCATCTTAAAATTACTTAAAATTCGTTTCTTTTCCTATTGTTGATCCTATAATTTAATTTTTCTTAATTTCAATTAATTGTCCCATTTTCAACACCCTCTTATTCTTTTATGTAAACGAAATGAAAAACCTTTTCTTGATGCCCTTGTTTTTCTTTTCGAGACAAAGATTTTTAAGACAAAAGCATCAACTTTATCATTTTTTATGTTTTTGATTTATTTAATCACGAAAAATTTTACAAAATAGAAAAACAAACGAGAAATTAGTTTTCTTTTATCTGCACGCCTCATCCGTTAGGAGCTGAGTGTGTGCATATAGAGATATACACGAGCACTAGTAGTAAGATGGTAATGAAAAATTTACTCTTGGATAAATTAATTTGTTTATCACTCAAATCTCTTCGTATTTGGTTTTAATGTCTTTCGCGTGCTATTGTTGTAATTTTGGTGCTTTAAACGACGCTGCCTACATACTCCATTTTGCATGCTGCGTGACATTTTTTATGATTTAATTACCAGTTCCTGATGGGAAGAGGTAATTCCCCGTGTGTGTGAGTTTTATACAGCAATGCTATTGATGTTCAACATCGTTTACAAATGTAATATTCTGTTTATTTAATTTTATATCATCATCATCATCATCATCATCAACGTGTGTATTATGGTAAATACTAGATTTAGTTTGGGGGAAAGCATGATATACGTGTCCAATCAATTAAAAATATTTTTTTGCAAATTTTATTTTTGCATAAATCCATGTAAATGTTGCTATTTGTTTATGTTTATTTACTCGCCGTACAAACAGTTTGGCATTCATTCAAAAAAATATTTTAATTTAAATATTTGGCAACAAAAAAAGATCATTTTTGTATCCTGGTATCATGTACATGTGTATATCCTGATTTTATGTTTACCTATTTTTCATATTTTTTAATACATGTACACGATGTTTTTATCGCAATAAACGGGAGATACGAGTATAATGCAAGCATCTATCAATTTAATGTAGCATTTAAAACAAAAAATTTATGTTCTCATTTTTAGTCCTTTTTTGCCACGGAGTGAAGCGTAGAGTCAAAAACCATAATATGAATGGTTTTTGGGTAAAGTATTTATCTAAATATTTTTTTGAAATATCGGGGTTTACTTTATTACGCGATTTACTATTATTATGTTTTCGGTACATAAAATAATAATATGGGAACGCCACAAAATATGCGAAAGGTGGATTATATAAAGCAGGGGATTTTATGGCTTAATAAAAAATTTTATGCTAGCAGTAATGCATTTTTAACGATTGATCTTGTAATCTACTTTGCAACACGATTAAAACCTACGACAATTTCGGCAATTAAAATATTTTCTTATTTATAAATAGGTCGTGTAGATATTTAAACCTAAGTTAATTTTTATTAAACTAAGGCTGTATATTTGTTTAGGAGCATCTATGAGATTTACCTCCTTACACTAAGTCATTTGGTTTTAGTTCCCTCGTGTTTTAACGAGTTATGGCTTCAGCTAGGTAGCGCCGTCCTATTCCAGGTCATTGCTGATCTTTCTACTTTTCCTTCCTATTTGGCCACACTCCAATATAAATCATTTTGAATATATTTAGCTAACTCTGTTGATTCATTTTTCTGTTTCGATTGTTTTACTACAGTTTTTTAAGGGCAGTGGCAGCCTTATCGCATTTTTGGCCATCCGAGCCGGATTGTTCGTGCCGTGCCACAACAACTCTCCTGGGTAAGAAAACTTAACATTTCGATGTAGTGCGCATGACTAGTTAATGTAGTGAAAGAGTAACATTCAATGGCGTTTCATACAGGACCAAATTGAGGCCGTGTTTGATGAAGGGGAACTCGAGGGAGAGTAGGTAACCGCGATCAAGCGAATGACTATTACCTCGCTCCAGTTTCAAATTTAAAAATCATACAGAGACAGTTATCAGCTACGGTCGAGAACCAACAAGGTGACGCCAAGCTTACTCACCTACATCAGTCGGTCGATATAAAGCTGCCTCAAATAACAGTTCCAGTCTTCGATGGCGAGTACACGAATTGGACCGAATTTGAGAATTTGTTCGTTGGCTTCGTTCACAACCATGAACAGTTGACCAATTCGCAGAAGCTACATTATCTAAAGGCAAACCTAACTGGAGATGCAGCATCGTTGCCCAAGTCTGTGAGTATCACAAACGACAATTACAAAGAATCATGACTCATAATCAGCCATCTTCGAAGGTCCCGAACCATGTCTGCACTACAAATTGAATCAGCTGTGGGATTGCACAAGTTCGTTGACACTAAGACCGACACTGAATATTATCTTAATCAACATCACCGCAGACAAGTTGGATCCAAAAACCTACCGACATTGGAAGATGTCACTAACAGTATCCATCATATATCCATCGACAAAACTGTCACGCAATCAACTCGCTCTCTCCTCGTCACTTGGGATTGTCACTCTCACATCTTCCCGTATCCAGTTTGTGTTGGAAATCACATCGTGTTGTAAGAAAAGACACCACACCCTAAAACACAACTCGAACCCGTATACCAAATAATCACAAATTCGCCATTCACTGGCCACTCTCCATATCGGAGAGTACAACAAATCGAGAAGACAAGCCACAGTCACGATCAGCAGAATCTGCGTGCGAACGAGGCGTCCACGTCACGTTCATTGCCGATTTTGTTTTACATTCCCGAATCGAAACAACATTTTCCATCTCGGTCGTAGCCCTCGTCATCGAGGAGACCAGCACGCTGTCATCCTAAACAATTCACATGCATCCATGGCCATACTTGAAGCAATTTGCTGGTCCTCATTACTATCGACCCAACAATATATTTTACTCGGGACGAACGTCATTGGAATGCTTCAGAAGGATGGTTGCATCAGCGGCATTAACGGTTCGCTAACAACACGCTCAAGAATTAACGCACGATGAGTCAGAATGTGAACGGCACTACGAGTCGACACGCTTTCGCAATGAAGATGGAAGATACACTATCTAATCAGCAAATTTCATAAAGTTCTATTGAATTCTTTTCTATCGCGGCGCCTGGAGTATTCTACGTTGTCTTTCGTTAAGCCATTCAATTTGCACCTAATACTAAACAAGATTGCAAGATTTTGGCATAGATTTTCATGATAATAGAGGCAGACAGAGGTCAAGTTTCATGAAGTTCTAATAAATTCTACGTAAGCTAATGGTATTCGGAGTGTATACCACACCATAATTGTTTAAGCCGTATAGGACGTAATACTAATCGAGATTGCAGGATTTTTGCAACTGTTTCCTTGATAATTGAGTAAGTAGATATACAGGCCTAATCTACCAACTCACCAAATTTTATAAAGTTCTAATAAATTCTACCTACCTTAATGATGCCAGAGAATGAATACCACCCCAAAATTATTTAAATCGTTCGGTTAGCACGTAATATTAAACGAGGTTGGAGTATTTTGGGGTCAGATTTCTTAATATTGGAAGCGTACTTAGGCGTCTATCTACTCAGCGCGTTTTATAAAGTTCTAATGAATTCTAATTACCCTAATGGTGCATGGAGTGTACCCCACCTCATACTTCTTTAAGCCGTTCGGTTAACACTTAATACTGAACAGGGTTACAGGTTTGGTGTTCTTGATAATGGAAATTCTAATAAATTCTACCTACCCTAATGGTGCCTGGAGTGTATACTACCCCATAATTCTTGTTAGTTGATTTTCAAAATTTAAATCTATGAGAATTGATTTGTAAAGAATTTAAAAAATACCGTTAATAACGAAAAACTCTCAAGAAAAGTTTATCCAGAAATTCAAAGTAAAAAAAGCTTACGGTCGAAAACGTGGATGTTTGATGGCCATTAACACACAAATCTAGAGATGTCTTGAAAAATATGAGCTATGCAGCGATTTACTCTTCCAGCGTTTTCAATTTGCGTAGTTCCACTTTTGATAAATTTTAAATAATTCACTCCACATTTATTTTATGAATGTATTTTCAACGTGTAGTCGAGAAAGTGCCTAAAATTCAGCCATGAAAACTTTAAACGAAATAATACTAAGCTTGAGTGTTTCGCCTGGTGCTTGATTGCACGCGCATAAATTTATTGCATCGTCCAAACAGAACACGCCATCATCGATATCGATCAAAACATTTCTACTCGGTTAACCGGGTAATAATTTTTTGGGGCTGGCCCTGGACTCTGCTATATGACCAAGACGGATTTTCCAATTTTTATACTTTTAACACATAAACATCAATTTTTAGTGTCGCACAGTATTCCACTCGCAATATTATAATTTGTATCTTACAAATTGATCTTAGAATAGCCAAAACTACACAGGTTTATTATTCAGAGTGTTCCATTTAAAACAAAACACCCTAAGCAACTTCTAAAATAGTTAATTAGACATCCAACTTAATTTTTAAAGGGGGACCATTTAGCTGCTAATCTTTTTCTAATGGTACTGGAAGTCGTCTGATATACGAGTAAGTTATTTTTTTAAAATTATGCGTCAAACTATCTAAGAATTTCGAAAATGAGCCAAACAGTGACTGAGTTATACGAGGCAAAAAATTCCAACTAAAACAAAAAATGTTTAACTAAAATATTAAAAATTACTTTGTTGGATTGCCCGCAACTTCCATACAGTGAAACAAACGGTGTCCGAATCTCGCCGAACTCTACTCAATTGTTCTCTAGCTATTTTATGACATTCATCGATAATTGTAGCATTTTCTCGTTTTAATAGGAACTTTTGTCTCGTATAACTCAATAACCGTTTGGCCCATTTCCGAAAACACAGACCGTTGTACGCAAAATTGATATACCTCTCAAATGATAACGGGTGGCTGATGAAAGCTGCTACCAAAAAAAAATTAATAACTTTTTTCTATGTAATTAATCTGTTCCAATTGTTTTTTATTTTATAGATTGAATTTTAAATTTAACGAAAATGGAGAATTGGGACACTGAGAAAATAATTTGGATTGTCCGCCGCTATCACGCATTGGAGTCTGTAGTTTCGGTACAAAAATAATATAGGCGGACGTTTAGCGGCAATCCTCCTAGCAGATGGACTATAATGAGACTCGTAAACAATTTTGCCGAGCATGGGTAAATCGGAAGAAATCCTTATCATCGAAACCCTTCAGTTTGTATGCAGGAAACTATCCCTGCTGTAGCTGCTGCCATACAAGACAATCCCAGAATTTCGACAAGGAGCTTATCTGCTCAAATGGGTATCAACAAACAGTCACTGCAGACAATCATGCACAAAGGTTTGAATTTATTCCCTTATAAAATTCAAATAACAAACAAACTCAACGCAGCAGATTTGCCGATTCGCTTGGAATTTTGCCAGAAGATCCTTCAAATGGTGGAAGGCGACGAAACCGTCTTAAACTGTCTTTTTATGTTTGGCGAGGCCCATTTTGATCTAAACGGCAATGTTAATAAACAAAATTGTCGAATATGGAGTGATTCTAACCCACAGATACTCCAAAGAGAATCACTTTCAACTCTGTGTGGTTTCAACAACATAGTGCAACCCCTCACATAGCTCGGCCAGGTATGACAGAATTGCAGCAAAAATTCCCCAATAAGCTGATTTCAAGAAACTCCACATTCCGTTGGTCCACTAGGGCTCCTGACCTTAATACGCCAGATTTTTTCTTGTGGGGTTATTGCAAACAGGAAGTATACAAAACAAAACCAACAAATTTATAATATAACTCAGTGGAATAATGTGTTTATTAAGTGAAATTTGAATGGTTTAAAGCAATCCATTCGAACGATAATTGAGGCAATTTCCGCTGCAACTCTTCAAGCAGAAATGAATAATTTTTTGCTGAGATGTCGCACATGCGCCAACGTGCGTGGTGGCCATTTAAATTCCATTATTTTTAAAACCAATTAAGAAAACTTAATAAAAATGAATTATGTTTCAAATGAAACAAGAAAAAATAAATTACGTGAATTAATCAAAAAGTTATTTGAGTTTCTTAATGTAGTAATATTCATCAGCCTCCCTGTACAACAAACGACTCCCTGAAAAATATTAGCACCCACATATTCTGGAGCTGAATGACTCAAATCTACGCGTATGGTTTTAATGTCACATGTTGTCTCCATCCAAAAATACGTTGATGATTCCGGGCTCTTTTGATAAATAAAATATTTTGGTAATTATTCAGCGTGTTTCGTTTTCAATGGAACACTCTGTAAAAGGAATACACAAAAGAAGGAGAAGATTTACCGAACAAACGGCACAGTGGTTAATGCTGCGAATAAAAAGCATCACACTCGCTCCCGCACTCAAAACCAATCAAATTTCGTGAAATGATTTTTGTCCCGCCTACTACGGTATTTTACCTTACTAACTCCCGATGTCATGTACGCAGTCTAAAATTTTGGCGTTTAGATCGGTATACAGGGTTCGAATCCCGATAGAGACATACCGATCGATCTTCTATTCCAGTACTATAGGCTGGCGTGGAGCTAAGCAATGTGCAGATCGGACGAAAATCGGACCGTAACCGTACGTCCTCGAATTTTTTTTAACACACTTGCTTATCCTTTATTTTCAGTACAATTTTTCACATCATTTTTCAGTTACATATAATAGTAACGTACAACATGAAAATAAATGAGTAGGGTAATCATCGCCGATTTAAAGACAGTATTGACCTACCCTTTAACAAAGAAAAAATTAGGATAAACAGTTATGATAACATCAGAATTAGAAACATAACAATAAAAATATAAAATATAAAAAGATAAACAATTTGAGACTAAAACTCTCAATACCGGATGACTGACACGAAGTGTTACCAACTTCAGACTGTCAAACCGGTGATGACAGAGCACTAAAATTTACACTAATGGCAGTTCATTCCATTGTTTACAAGCGAACAAAAGCATTTTAGTGGGAAATATTCAGAAAAAAGTCACCCGCAATGGAATTCAAGCGTAATAGTACGATTGCTCTATATTTGGCTAGAAAACCACAGCCGCCGATTGTTAACCAGTTAAAACATATGCATGTGAATAAAATGTTTGTACCATAAATCGTTATAACGATACTGGCAGCATTGCAAAACGCCATGGTGGTGGATCGAAACGCACTGCAACATCGCCGGATATCATTCGGAAGGTGAAGGCCAAATTGGCTCGGAATCCGCGCCGTAGCGGCAGAAAACTGGCACGTGCGGCGAACATTTCGCTCGAACGGATGCAGCACATATTGAAAGATCATCTTGGACTAAAAGCCTTAAAATTCCATAAAACGCATGGTCTCACCGATGCTAAAAAAAAGTTGTTACGCTTGCACGAAAATGACGATTTGCCGAATTTGGTTTTCTCCGCCGAGTCACCGTTCGTTATTGAGCAATACGTGAACAAACAAAATGACCGGATTTACTTGCCCGGCCGCTCTACTGAAAATTTAGACCAACGGATTACCACTCGAAGCCAAGCGCCACCGATGGTGATGGTTTGGGCCGCCGTGGCGGCCGAAAGCCATTCATCGCTCGTTTTTTTCGACCATGGCATCAAGATAAATGCTCAAATTTATTGGGATCATGTGTTGGAGGGAGCGTTGAAGCCTTGAACAAACAAAAGCATTTCGCCCGCAGAGCCTGAACATTTTAACAGGACTTGGCGCCAAGTCATAAACCGCACGTCAATCAAGATTGGCTGAGAAACAACGTTCCACGGTTCATTTCCACTGCCCATTGGCCACCAAATTCACCGGATGAAAATCCGCTAGATTTATCGGTTTGGGGTATTTTGAAGAGCAAGGTTGGGACAAATAAATACTAAAGCGTCGATCATCTCAAGCAAGCGCTTCGCCGAGAATGGGCGAAAATACCGCAAAGCCACTATCGTGCTGCATGCAATAGCTTTGTCGGCCGTTTGAGGGCCATAATCGCGGCTAAGGGTGGCCAAATCAAAATCTGCTAATGCAATTCGAAAATTTAAACATTTGTGAACATTTTTTACATTGATTCAATAAAATTGATCAACAAATAAAAATTCTGTGGCGTTTTGTTTTGGCAACACTTCGTGTCAGCCACCCTGTAGAAAATCGTTCTTAGGGTGCTCAAAAAGCCAAACTTTAAGTACTCGTACAAATGTTGGTTACATAAGGAAGGGGCAGTTACCAGGAAATATTTTCTAAAATGTCCACTTAAAAATCTGGAACAACAAATAAGAACCGATCATTGTTCCTAATGTTGTATCGCACATTTTATCTCAATAATCGATGCCCACTTCGCAAATAAAATAAACGTAAAACCTTAACATACGGATGTTGCAGTGGTGAAACTTTAAAACTCAAAAACAAACACATAACACGAATAGCATATTTCAGAATAATAATGAGAATTTTTAAAGTTGAAAGAGGTGGTTCCTCCATGCTGTATAAGATAGCAGAAAATTTCCAGCAGAAAAAATGTATTTTTGCTATTCACCGCTAGGAGCAGCACTATCACAAAAGGGAAATGATCTGCTGATATTTTTTGAAACCGGCCGAAGTTTTTTAAAATTTTCAAGCAAATCAATAATTCTGAGCAGAAAGTTTGATGAAAAATCAAATAATTTTTGAAAAAAGTAAATTTTCTTTAAAGAACGATTTGCGGTTGTATAAGGACTCTCAAAATATATTAAAATTACTATAATCATCATAATGCAAATACAGGGCAACACAAAAAAAACGCCTACGTTGATAGCACTCCATTAATTTTTGAAGTCATGAGTAACATAAAAATCATAACTTAGCTACCATAAAAACATAAGCCCAGGGTAGTTACAGGGGGGTTTTACTAACACTTTTGTTAAAAAACTGAAAACATTTCACATTAAAATGACTTCAAAAATTTATGGAACGCTACTGACGCCAGTTATGATTCTTATGTTCCTCATGTATATAGATTATGATCTCAGCTACCATAAAAACATAAACCCAGGTTAGTTATAGGGAGGTTTTTCTAACACTTTTGTTAAAAAACTGAAAACATTTTAAATTAAAATGACTTCAAAAATTTAAGGAACGCTACTGACGCCAGTTATGATTCTTATGTTGCTCATGTATATAGATTATGATCTCAGCTACCATAAAAACATAAACCCAGGGTAGTTATAGGGAGGTTTTTCTAACACTTCTGTTAAAAAACTGAAAACATTTTAAATTAAAATGACTTCAAAAATTTATGGAACGCTACTGACGCAAGTTATGATTCTTATGTTCCTCATGTATATAGATTATGATCTCAGCTACCATAAAAACATAAACCCAGGGTAGTTACAGGGAGGTTTTTCTAACACTTTTGTTAAAAACTGAAAACATTTTAAATTAAAATGACTTCAAAAATTTAAGGAACGCTACTGACGCCAGTTATGATTCTTATGTTGCTCATCTATATAGATTATGATCTCAGCTACCATAAAAACATAAACCCAGGGTAGTTATAGGGAGGTTTTTCTAACACTTCTGTTAAAAAACTGAAAACATTTTAAATTAAAATGACTTCAAAAATTTATGGAACGCTACTGACGCAAGTTATGATTCTTATGTTCCTCATGTATATAGATTAAGATCTCATCTACCATAAAAACATAAGCCCAGGGTAGTTACAGGGGGGTTTTACTAACACTTTTGTTAAAAAACTGAAAACATTTCACATTAAATTACTTCAAAAATTTATGGAACGCTACTGACGCCAGTTATGATTCTTATGTTGCTCATGTATATAGATTATGATCTCAGCTACCATAAAAACTTAAACCCAGGGTAGTTACAGGGAGGTTTTTCTAAAACTTTTGTTAAAAAACTGAAAACATTTTACATTAAAATGACTTCAAAAATTAATGGAGTGCTATCAACGTAGGCGATTTTTTTTTGTGTTGCCCTGTATTTGCATTATGATGATTATAATAATTTTAATATATTTTGAGAGTCCTTATACAACCGCAAATCGTTCTTTAAAGAAAATTTAATTTTTTCGTTTCAAAACGTTTAAATCTATATTTTCTCTTCTTTTTCATAAATTATTTGATTTTTCATCAAACTTTCTGCTCAGAATTATTGATTTGCTTAAACATTTTAAAATATTTCTGCTGGTTTCAAAGAATATCAGCAGAAAATTTCGTTTTTGTGATAGTGCTGCCTCTAGCGGTGAATAGCAAACACACATTTTTCTGCTGGAAATTTTCTGCTATCTTATACAGCATGGTTCCTCCTCAAAACGATAATGCATATTCAAGCCTACCGATTTTGGAGCTACTGGTCCTAATAGATAAAATCAGTAATGGATTGCTGAGTGACTTTTTTATTTTATCGACATGTTGCTTCCAACTCAGGAATCCAATTCCAATCAAATCAACAATAATCCCAAGGTACTTGAAACTCTCAACAGAAATGCACAAGCTGGAACAAATTGGTGGAATGGAATGGAATGGTTGGCAAACATGGAATTGGTTGGCAAACGGCGAAAAAGTAAGACGGGAAAAGCGATCCGCGAAAGAGTTGGGGTGCCTAGGCTCCAGAAAAAGGAGAAGATTCGTTACAATGCAGCACTCATGAATTGGGTCTTACTGCCGCATGTGGTCGAATTGGCTAATGTGTTAGGTGAGTTCGTAAACTGCAAATCGCGCAAGAGTTGGGAAAGCTTCGGGAACCAATTGTAAATCACTGATAAATTTGTTTGTTCACTCACTGATAAATTTGGCAAAATTAGTTAATGTTTCGTGGAAACCACGAGTTTCGGAAATTAAATCTCTTGTGTTCGATTACCTAAACCTCGTATGCGTGTCTGCTGGGCACCTGTGGTTCTGATAAAATTTTGAAAACCATTCGGAATGAGTGCTATTTGGTTCTTAGGAACCACGACAACTTTCACGTTTTACCATTTACCCTGTCAGCGCCAACAGTAACATACGGACGGTATTGAAAACTGAACCACAAATAGATGTAGCATGGTTAGTGTGTTCGTCGATAATCATTGCTTCTAAGAACCATTAATTCCAAACCAATTATATTTGAAAAACAACCATCGTTGATTTATAACCCTTCTCTTATGACGAGTAACTTTTAATTCATCTGCGTATTTCGTAAATTATTCAAATTCAACGTAAAGGTTCAAAGTTTAGCAACAAACAAAAAAGTTTGGCGTTTTGAATAAAAGCTCGATATTATTAAATTATTTGTTACATAACAAATCTGTGAATTGTAAACAAGGTTTTCGAGAAGTAAACAAAAAATTTAAATATTATTTTTATAACAAATAATAACAATGCAAAGAATAAAGTCTATAATTTTCAATTGGGAAAAGTTTTTGATAAAAGTTGGTCCTCACCCAATAAGGTACCCCCATAATCGCACTAACGTATTAAGGGGATATAGCCATAGACACACAGTATATTGTGGTACTCTACGTATATAAAACTCTAGCGATGCGAAAATTTTATCAATTTACTTAGTTGGATTTTTGTTTTTTACTCGTACATTTCTACAACGTAAGGAGTGATGAGAAAACCCCCAAAAAGAATTCATCTTTTCCTTTATAATATTTTGTCAGCATCTTTGTGTATAATTTGCATGTACATGCTACATATAATATACAACAACTAATAGAAACTCCAAATGAAAATGAAATTTATTTGACTGACTAATTTGATTCTTTGTGTTGTTGGTTTGTACGATTAAGAAAATTTGCGTACAGTTGTTTTTGTCATAACAATGGCAGTAGAATTCTATTTCATCTTCGAATTTTATATGTAAAGTTGAGAAATATAAACCAAAAATTATGTAGATACACCAAAAAGATGGTGAATATACATTTAAGATAATTGAAAGAATAAAAGAAAGGCATATCGTCTTATTATTTGGTTCCAATTATATGATTTACTTTGTACGTCGTCTGTCTTTTATATACTCGTACACACAACGTATACTTTGATAGCAGAATTTCTGCTGATTATACCATCACCATATAACGTTTATGATGATGATGTGATGTTGATGATAATGCGTTTGATGGTTGTCATTGAAGGAAGTGAAGTGTATAGAATTGTGTTAATTGAGTGTGTTGATGTGGCAATTATTTGTATAAGGAATTTATAGTTGGCAATTTTCGTACGTAATTGATGGGTGGTGTACCAAATAGGTTGGTACATTATTAGTGCACGCAGTTATTTTTTATTTGGGGTTTTCATAGATGAATGCATTTTATTGTATTTTGTTGTTTGAATGGAATTTTGATGAGGCGGAATTCGTGGTTAATTTTTCCGGGATTTTCTAGCTAGTCAGAAGTGATCCGGTTCTTTGCCTTACAGATGAATCGTGACTAAAATGTGAAATAGAGGTACCGGATTCGAACCCCGATAGAGGCAGGATACAAAAGGGAATTTTCATCAACAGATTACGATCTGTGATGAAATGGAACACAACTATGACCCCCTATCGGAATGCAAAACTCATGGGCCGGCTCATCTTCGATGCTAGTATAGGCTGGTATGGAACTATGCAATGTGCAGATGGTGATAAAATCGGGCCTATAAAGACTGCGTAAGGTAAGAACGTGAAAAGCGAACTGCGGAAGAGTTGGGAGTGCTTCAATTAAAAAAAGCTGAAATGGAGCTCTGCTAAGGCGATCGAGAGCTCGTGAAAGATTCTTCACGAAAGAAATTAGTACATGGTTAATGATAGGTTACTTCCGGAATATAACTTTGTTGTTTGTAACATTTTTGCTGGCAATGAAAATAAAATGTTTACGTTTCATTACAATCATGGGACAGTCCGACCTCAGTAAGCCGGACAAAAATTACGTCTTGATGTCTTTTACACGCTAAGTTCCTAATACCTGCTCACCCTAGATTTTCTACTTCTAAGACTACATTACCGATTATCCGTCCGATAACAAACTTAGGTGTAATTTTAGCAGGGAACTTAGTGGTATCGTTTTGAGTAATTAACAAATGTAAACTTTATCGACTTTCATTTGTTTGTTTGGCTTAATCCATTTGAAGGAGAACTTGTTCCTGAGCTAATGACAGACGATCAGCAAGTGGAATTGTAACGAAACAATCTTGGACGTGGGATGGCAGCAATTGAAACAGCAACTTCCTGATGATGCCTATCCCAATCTCGATGATTTCTAGCTAGGTCAGCTCTTTTTTTATCCCTGTAATGTCTTCTGGGGCCAAGGCTTTCCAACTACTTCGCGGTTTGATTTTTCCGTCCTTACTTTTACGCCAGTGTCAGCCAATTCGAGGACGTACGTTTATAGGTCCGATTTTATCACCATCTGCACACTGCATAGCTCCATGCCAGCCTATACTGACATGGTAGATGGGTCGAATTCGAACCCGGTACCTCCCGATCCAAACGTGCCACTGTGCCATTTGGTCGATAAAGGTAGCTCTAATAGTTTGTTTTGCTCTTTCACTGGCATTACGTTGTGGTGAGTATTTGGGTGTAGCAGAGATTTAAAGGATTTTTCATAAGAATTGTGGTTCTTTATCTGACACAATGAACTCAGGAGTACTAAGTAAATGGAAAACATCATTTTGCAACAGCTTACATACCGAGGCCGAACCAATGCCGAACAAAATGAACCGGGAATATGAATCGAAAATTATAAAAATGAAAGAGAAGTCCTTTATATTCTAAAAATACGGTAAAGATGTTGCCACGTTCCATACGTGATAATTTGAGGGGCAGTTGTAATATCACATTTGAAAGTTGTTACATAATTTTCAATTCGATACGTATTCTTTGACAAATTTAAACATTTTCGGTCAGTAAAAATATTGTTTTTATTTTTCTAGGGTTTTCTCTACGTCAAGTTGTATGCAACTCGGAGCATCATGCGCTTGCTTAATTAAGTCTGAAATAAGAGTAATTGGATTGTCAACCACTCGAAAATTACAAGATAAATTTTGTATCGCCTTCAAAGAATTCAGTTGAAAATATGGTGAATATAAATTAATTTGGAATGGAGATACATCTGAATCTGAGCTAGTTTGAATCTCTCCTAAGCACTCTTGATAAGTTCGAGATAGCGTATTGAGCACAACATTTTGAGATCCCTTAACGTGCCTGAACGAACGTGCATGAACAAAATTCTAATTTACGGCTCCATCGGGCAAGTTTTCCTTGGAGGTTTTATTGAGCGATTGACCATTGTAAACTAGCGTGTTCCGTTATTAAGGTAAACGTATACTGTTCTACGTAACATCGAAATTTGTATACACTTTGAACCACCGCAAAGCATTCTATCTCTATAACAGAGCAGTTTTTTCAGCCACGTTGAAATAATACACCGCCGATGCTACTAGAGTGAGATAATATACCGGAGCAGATGTCATGGCTCCTTGAAGACTGATAAAACTATTATGGGATTCCTCGGACAAAAACAATTTTATATTATTTTGCAAAAGATCGGTCAATGAAAACATTTCTTATGAAATGTTGGTTTCATCCGCATATTACTATGAATCGTCGGATTCGTTTACGAGTGCACAGGATTGCAAAATCAAGGAAAGCTTCAATTTTCTAAGGATCTGTGCTAATCGTTAAGTTCGCAGCAGAAAGTAATGTCGCTATGAATTAGAATGCACAGAGATCTGCCATAAGGCGTCTTTAACATTCAGGCTGAGCATAGAACAAATTTGGTCTAGACAGCTAATAAGGCTTTCTATCAGGAACAATGGATACCCTTTTTTAATTAACCCTTTTTCTTAATTAAAGCTAAGCGAAGCATTTGACAATATTCAGTTTCAACATCCTATCAAGTTCAAGATTCAATTTTATTTTAATAGCAGAAGAAACTGGATAAAACTTTTTTGTTACTTGATTTTCGATAATAAGTTTGTTTTATTTCATATTGGATTATACTACTGTGGGCAAAAAGTAGTAAGACTTTTTAATTTAAATTTCGCGCGGAAAACCATTCGTCGAAATATTTTTTTTCTATGTTGGTATGACTGTCAGTGACATCTGTGCCAAATGTCACATCAAAATAATCATTAGTGTTTAGTATACGCTTGTCTTTCTAAAGTACAAAAAGTGCATTCGGCGATTTTTACAATGAGTGAAGTTATTCAACAAAGAAGTTCCATTAAATTTTGCGTGCGGAATCAATTTTGTGGTGCCGAAACGTTCAGAATTTTGCAAAAGGCCTTCGGTGATAATTGTATGTCGCGAGCAAGTGTTTTTGATTGGTACAAATTGTTCAAAGAGAATCGAGAACGTGTTGACGACGAATCACGTCTAGGACGGCCATCAACATCAGCTGAGGATCAACACGTTAATACAATCAAGGAATTGGCGCTCGAGAATCGACGATTAACAGTCAGACACCTTACTGGCATCGTTGAAATATCGGAAGGATCAGTGAAAGCCGTTTTGAAAGATCATTTGGGCCTAAGAAAAGTGAAAGCACGATTGGTTCCAAAATCACTCAATTTTTTGGAAAAACAGCGTCGCGTTGACGTCTGTGAAACAATGCTTTCCGACTACCAGGATATCATGAAATGTCGGAAACAAACGATCAATCGGCCGAATATCGTGCCAAAGGTGAGCCGAAGCAGAAAAAACCACGTCAAAAATCAAGAAGATGTTCACAGTTTTCTTCGATTATCGAGGTGTGGTGCACTCCGAATTCCTTCCGACCGGCCAAACTGTCAACAAGGAATACTATTTGATTGTTATGCGTCGTTTGCGCGAAGCTATTCGTAAAGAGGCCGGAATTATGGGTCGACAACTCTTGGTTTTTGCACCACGATAATGAACCTTCTCATACTGCATTGGTTTTACGTGATTTTTTCGCCAAAAATTCCACCCATGGTTCCGCAACCACCGTATTCGCCTGATTTAGCTCCGTTTGACTTCTGGCTGTTCAGCAAACGCAAACGACCGCTCCGGGGAAACCGTTTTGAGTCAATTAAAGACATTAAACGTGAATTGCTACGCGCATTGGAGGCTATTCCGGAAATTGACTTTAAAAACTGTTTCGAGGATTGGAAAAAACGTTGGCACAAGTGTATTGAGGCCGGGGGGATTACTTTGAGGGAGACGAAATAGATTTGGAGAAATAAATAAAGAATTTTAAAATTATGAACAAACTCTTACTATTTTTTGCCCACAGTATTATGCCTTCGTCCCCAGCCTATGTGTTGAACACTAGCTGCACTGTCCGGTATAACTTTCTATTGACTTTCATCAATTATAACTTCAGCAAACGGTCAATTACTGTTGATATATCGTCAGTAATAACCGAAGCAAAAATATTAACACGAAAATTTATAATTTTCTCCCAATAATCACGTATACGTTCTTTCTGTTTCGGAGAACGGAAAAGTTTGCTCGATTTAAATGAATCATTATTTATTGTAGAGTCAAAGCCTGTATTAGAGGTTTGAGCTGCAATAGATTTAGCTACATGATGAATAAACACAATTAGGATAGTTGTCGGATTCTGCTGCAAAGTCAAAATATTGAGTATAAAGGAATTGTGTAAAATTGAAAAACGAGTCGACCATGGATAACCGAATGAGTCGGTTCTCAAAGTGTTTGTTTGGTTTTCCCAGTATGCGTCAGGCCCAGCAGATCGTTTTCGAACCATTTAGGACAACTAGATACTGTGATGTGATATCCTTAAAACCACAATATTATAGCAACACTTACGTAGTAGTAATGAGCAATCCTGAAGCAGATGGCTGACTTTGTCACAATTATAGCAAAGCAAATGTACCTACTATTTTGATGTACTCCTTTTGAGGAGGAAAGAAAATTAGAGGAGTTGGATCGCGCTTCAATCTGCTGAAATGCGTCCATTGTGAGCAAAGTGGGAGCAGATTGCAATTGATCATATATTCGTGATAAGAATTAGCAAACCTTTTATGACGTTGCGTACAGCTGGATGCTTATTTAACCTCAGAATATCGAGCAAATATTTTTCGGAATATGAATTCTTGCACGGTAACGAAAGGTTTCACACACCGTCATAAAAATTCATGAATGATTGCCTCAAATTTTGTTTTCTAAACTCAACTAAACGTTCAAGTTCAAATTCCGTTCTTCCGTCTTTAAATATTTTGATCATATTTTTACGTAATTGAGCCATGTTGAATCGGGATGGAACGTCAATTCGTCCAATAATAGCCTAGAGCATTTTTTTTCAAAATGTACGAAAAGTTTAAATATTTTGCCAAGATATTTAATAATCAATTTTATTTCATGTTTCTCCTTACGATATTTTCTTAGATATTGAACAGAATAATGCCTTTATAATTCGCTTCGATCAAACTGAGATCATGGAATTGATCTTCGAGTTACCTTCTACATCTTTGGAGCTTTGAAATCGAAAGCTTCAGTGCCCAACATCATATTGTGTTCTGACGTAAGATCGTGCTCAGGTATAGTAATCGAACCGCTTAGTCAAATCTAAACTTCCCAGGGGGTATAACTATCTTAACAGTCTTCTCTATCAGGGCTGTATCACGATTATGTGAGTACCTGCTCACCGAAGTATTAGCTGGTTCGCAACTAAAATTTAATGATCCTGAACTTGGTGTACCATTATCATGTGGTAAGGGGTGCGATCAAACAATTATTTTTGGGCCTATTAAAGCAAGAGTGGCTTACTACTCCTACTTATCGCATGAAGAAGCGCTTTGCCTTTTCTCTCAAGAAGAATCTTCGGTACAATTTTAACAGGTCATGGTCGTTTCCAACCATAAGCTGAAAACTGATTTTCAGTTAGTTATGGATTCGTTTTAGTACCGATCATTAATATTTTTGACAATTAAATTTATTTCTACTAAGCAAACAATAATAATCTAAATATTAATAATAAAATAGTTCACAAATCTACACAAATTCAAGATCAAAAAACAAGGAAACATAAAAACTTCAAAAGTTAATTAAAACAAAACCACATCTCATTCTTAATCCGCACAGTGATTAAAAAAGAAATCCAACCATGAAAAAATCCATTTAATTATTTACTCACTTTGATTCAACTGAACCTAACAAAACCGAAAAAAATTACCTAAAAATCTTTCCACAACTTCTCACCCGATTCAAAAGAATTTTTTATAAAGAGCAAAACACACCAACCGTGAGCCTGTTGATTAATGATAAGAGAATTATTTTCCATTTTCTTTCACGCGCCGCATAAGTAAAATTGATATACGTACTCCTTTCTCGATGCTTCTTCGGTGAGGGTAGCTATAAAAAAAAAATCTGCCTATAATCGGATCAAAATTATATTTTGTAAAGTACTATGATTGTCTTTATGATTCCGCCGCAGTAAGTTATTTAACTATATATTTGCGTGCGTATAGTTGATAAATAATAAAAGGAATGAACCTTTATACGCATCGGTAATAAGACCACGTACCAAATTTTTAAATAACTTCGAGGAAAGGTAAAAACAGATTTGTTCGCGCCTAATAAGCTAAATCGAATACGATCAATACGTACGTGAGGGTATTTTGTCAAAATCTAAATCACACGCAAAGTCTGTACGCGACTTATTACGTATCGCGCAAAATGGCGGTTATTTAATCGTTTTATGTTTTTATTTTGGTCCCGACAACCACGTGTCAACGTACACAAAAGGCAAGAAAATTACCTTTCAATAAAACATCCCTTATAACATTTATAATTTTGTATATATATAATATTTATAATTTTGAATAAAGAATATATAATACGAAGAAAAACGGAACGAGGCAACATTTCTTCCCCTTAAATTGTAACAACAGGAACAGATAAAATATAAATTATTATTTAGTTGTGACGATCACATTTTTAAAGAAATGTGTCATCCCTTATTAAAGACGAGTACAAAAATTAATTATACATAAACTCATTTCGAAAATTTTAGGTAATTTTATTTTAGGCGCTGAACGGTATGAATAAAGTGTTTGCGTTGACTGCTTGCTATCGAGTTTCATAAAATTGGAGTGGCATAGTCGGAAATCAAGGTTCATCATATACGGACAAAGAATATGAATAATGAGGAGATATGTTTACGTTTTTTGAGTAATTATTGTTTGGTCCTTTGTATTTACATAGAGGGTGATGGCATTTTGATTGATGTGGATATTTCGCTTTACGTATAATGAGAGGATTTAAAGTAATTTGTATGCGTACAAGGACAGTATTTGTATTTATTTTTATTGTAATAATGTTCTTACCACAGTTGGAAAGTTGAATGGTATCTACGACAATTTAGGGCACTCACCTGAAATGAAAAGATAATTTTGTTATTAGAAAAAAATTTCAATTAATCATATTTTACTTATAACTTCAGGATATAAAAAGTTAAGCAACAAACATTGTATAATTTTTGATCGGACGAATTAACCCGAATTATAATTTGGGCGATAACGAATTGTAAGGAGATTCCCAAGAGTTAAATGAATAAAATTTGTTTACATTTCAATAAGCGGGCGATAAACTGTTGTTAATCTGTAGACACCAATTTATAAATAGCCAATTTCAAATTTCTCAAATTTTCAAACAACTTGAGACTCCAAGCAAATATAACTTGCTACTACTTCCTAATTGATTTCGTAAATCGGATACGAATTGAATAAGAATTGAATATGAATCGAATATGAATTGGATATGAATTGAATATGAATTGAGAATGAATTGAAAACGAATCGAATATGAATCTAATATGAATTGAATATGAATTGAATATGAATCGAATATGAATTGAATATGAATTTAAAATGAATTGAAAATGAATTGAATATGAATATAATATGAATTGAATATGATTGAATATGAAATGAATATGAATTGGATATGAATTGGATATGAATTGAATATGAATTGAAAATGAATTGAATGAGTTGAATATGAATTGAATATGAATGGATTATGAATTGAATATGAATTGAATATGAATTGAGTATGAATTGGGTATAAAATGAATATGAATTGAATATGAATTGGATATGAATATGAATTGAATATGAATTGAATATGAATTGAATATGAATTTAAAATGAATTGAATATCAATTAAATATGAATTGAATATGAATTGAATATGAATTGAATAGGAATTGAATATGAGTTGAATATGAATTGAATAATTATGTTTGTAGCCGGTTTCAATATGTATTGAATATGAATTGTATATGAATTGAATATGAATTGAATATAAAATGAATATTAATGGAATATGAATTGGATATGAATTAGATATGAATTGAATATGAATTGAAAATGAATTGAATATGAATTGAATGAGTTGAATATGAATTGAATAAGTATGTTTGTAGCCGGTTTCAATATGAATTGAATATGAATTGAATATGACTTGAATATGAATTGTATATGAATTGAATATGAATTGAGTATAAAATGAATATGAATTGGATATGAATTAGATATGAATTGAATATGAATTGAAAATGAATTTAATATGAATTGAATGAGTTGAATATGAATTGAATAAGTATGTTTGTAGCCGGTTTCAATGTGAAATGAATATGAATTGCATATGAATTGAATATGAATCGAATATGAATTGAATATGAATTCAGTATGAAATGAATATGAAATGAATATGAAATGAATATGAATTGGATATGAATTGGATATGAATTGAAAATGAAAATGAATTGAATTAGTTGAATATGAATTGAATATGAATTGTATATGAGTTGAATATGAATTGAATAAGTATGTTTGTAACCGGTTTCAATATGAATTGGATATGAATTGGACATGAATTGAATATGAATCGAATATGAATTGAATATGAACATAATATGAATTGAAAATGAATTTAATATGAATTGAAAATGAATTGAATTAGTTGAATATGAATGGAATATGAATTTAATATGAATTGAAAATGAATTTAATATGAATTGAAAATGAATTTAATATGAATTGAAAATGAATTGAATTAGTTGAATATGAATCGAATATGAATTGAATATGAATTGAATTGAATATGAATTGAATATGAATTGAATATGAATTGTATATGAATTGAGTATGAATTGAGTATAAAATAAATATGAATTGGATATGAATTAGATATGAATTCAATATGAAATGAAAATGAATTGAATATGAATTGAATGAGTTGAATATGAATTGAATAAGTATGTTTGTAGCCGGTTTCAATATGAATTGAATATGAATTGCATATGAATTGAATATGAATCGAATATGAATTGAATATGAATTTAATATGAATTGAAAATGAATTGAAAATGAATTGAATTAGTTGAATATGAATTAGATATGAATTGAATATGAATTGAAAATGAATTGAATATGAATTAGATATGAATTGAATATGAAATGAAAATGAATTTAATATGAATTGAAAATGAATTTAATATGAATTGAAAATGAATTTAATATGAATTGAAAATGAATTGAATTAGTTGAATATGAATCGAATATGAATTGAATATGAATTGAATTGAATATGAGTTGAATATGAATTGAATATGAATTGTATATGAATTGAGTATGAATTGAGTATAAAATAAATATGAATTGGATATGAATTAGATATGAATTCAATATGAAATGAAAATGAATTGAATATGAATTGAATGAGTTGAATATGAATTGAATAAGTATGTTTGTAGCCGGTTTCAATATGAATTGAATATGAATTGCATATGAATTGAATATGAATTGAATATGATTGGAATATGAATTGAAAATGAATTGAATATGAATCTAATATGAATTGAATATGAATTGAGTATGAATTGAATGCGTATGTTTGTAACCGGTTTCAATTAATTTTTTCATGTTAAAGTATTGAACAATCAATGTAATATGTTTAGAGATAACTACAAAAACGTTAACCAAGAACATATTACAATAAATTTATTTAATTTACAATACAAAAAAAAATTTTGCATAATCGTAAATCCTTTCCTATGGGAACTCCCGATTCTTCAGAAAATACTAAAGCAAACCTATTTTGCGTAGAAATTAAGAGAGTACTGAATCCACTAGTAAAAGCGGATGAAATAAGACAATAAGTTTCTGAAGAGCATATCTCTCTCTCCCTAGATTTCACATCCCATTAAGGCATCAAGCGATTGACTGTAGTCCTTCAACTATCTTAGTTCATCGCACACTCCTACCAGTGTTGACATGCTAATGTTCGCAGGTCTTGTTCGACATCGTCGCAACAGCATAGTTTAGATTTCCCACTGCGACGTACGCTACTGGTTGTTTGATGGGACACGTTCCTTATCATTCATTGTAATGGGGATCTGTCAATGTGAAACAGTCATCCAACTCGGCTGGATCCGATATTCGGTACCCGCAACCTTAACAAGGATGGATGGAATATCCTTCTTTTCAAAGGTGTAGATAATAATCTGCAAACCTTAGTGACCAAGATTCATCTTTCATTTCCAAAAGTTAGCACAGATCTCATAAGTGCTTTGTCTCATAAGTGCGAGCTTACACGACTGCGACAGATATTTTGATCGCAGCAACCTTAATTGTACGTAGATCCGATGTCCGGTTGCTATGCGGCACAAACCTCCTTTGTTGATGTTATAATCGACCCGAGATGTTTAGTCTTCCACGTTGTGAAGGTTATAGCCGTCTGCCCCGAAATCTACCATATGGATACTTCTTGGTGTTGATAGACACTGAATAGAACAATCATATGCTATTTTCCATGTCGGCATAAAATCTAACGTATGTTATGCTGGGGAAATCTTCCGTCATGATATTACGTGACCAGTTTTGGTTTTCCGTTCTTCCATCATTCGATCACCACGTAACTTTATGGATTTTCGTATGTTGAAGGAACATACTTGATACGACTAGATTATACAGCCCGTTCCGTGATGCGGTGGGCCGTTGCTGTTACTCAGCTGATGTAAGCACGGCTCAATAGGTGATGTAGCATCCGTGCGCCTAACGATTTCGCGTTTAAGTGGCCCACGATAATTTTGATTCAAGGAAAGAATAATCGTTGGCATCAACAGATTTGTTTTCGGTTGGCGTATGAGCATTGACATTCATGTTATTGAATATCTTTGTGCGGAATCTAACCGTGCATATCCGCGTGTTGATCAGACAGAAGTCGATACTCGCCGGTAGATAAGAAGGTTGTTGGCCTGCCGCTAAAGCCACTTATTACGTTTGTGGATCATGTACTGGTGATAGATCTTAAGACATCCAATTCCACGAGAAACACGTTTATATAGCGAGCCGATTATCACAAGACAGGACGCCTGCTCACCCGCCCATAAGTGGTATTGTTTTTGCGGCACCAATAAATCATCGTGATTTAGTATTTTACCGTAGTATCATAATGATCATGTATAAGAATTTTCGCTGCATCGCCTCCACTACACCACCTAATCATTTAGCGTTAACGAAGGAGCACCGCAAGGAGGTATGAATCTAGAACTTTTCCTAGAAATTTTCCTTGTAAATTTGGGCAGAAATCTGGGAGAAAAGGCAAGATGGGAATTTGTGAGAATAGACCGTTCATAGGTTCTTGTGAATTTTTTAGATAGTCATCGTTGGTTAATAAAGTCAATGGAAGTCGAAATGAATAGATATTAAAAGTTGTTGAAGTTAGTAGGTCAACATCAATGACCTACTGACCTCGACTGTACTATGAAAAACAACGATCTGGACAAGGACTTTGTGGCAAACTCTATCAAATACTTTGAATATATCCAATGATACAACACTAGATACTCCAAAATTATCAATACATCGCTCCAACACGCTTTTTTCTAAATCGTATTGAATTGAAAATCGGAAAGAAAAGCACGCGCCTCTAGATAGCCTATAAGATATAAGTTGAAAGTCGGCAGTTAGCTGTGAAGATGATTTATAATTTTTTTGGAGACGGCTGAATACTCACCGTTTTCAAATTGGAGGGAATGTCTTCCTGTCTTCAACGATAGGTGAAATAATTTACGAAGCGGTCTAGAGGGAAAATTGTAGCAACTTTTAAGTGCTATTGCTGGAATACATTCAGGTCCAATTGCTTTATTTGGGTTGAGTTCCCTTATAATTACGGAATGAGAAAGATTTAACAAAAGAGCACCGCATGGATGTATGTAGGACTTTTCATAGAACGTTTTCTTGTAAAAGAATTAATCCGCGGAAAGCGCATAATTGCGGATACCCGCGAATATTACTATCCAATGCAGGACTCTATACTTGATTTCTAAATCTCTTTCTTGTCTCAAAAATCATTATTCCTGCTTTATATTTCAGAAAACCTACAAGATCTAGCCTTGTTAAAAAATTGAATCTTCATTGCAAAAATTGAAAAAGCTCCTAGAAGCTGCTACATCTGCTACACACACATTTATCACATTTCGCATGGATCTCCAAATTATGGAAAAGCTTTTAGTATGAAGTTTTTTATCCGAATAGTCAATCCGCCTGGTCTGTAGAGAAGCCGAATTTGGTGAAATAAAGTTCTTTTTTTATCGAAACGAAAACGCTTCTATGGAAGCTTAAGTTTCAACCCGTCTGGGGCCGTATGGGGCCGATTTTTTTAAAAAAAAAGATGTATGTCAAAAAAAACGTAATTTCCGCTTAAATTTTGGAAAAATGATCTGGACCAGTTTATCTCGTAATGGTACACTTTTCAAAATATTAGCAAAAACGGTAACTTCGATTTACTCTTTCAAGCCTGGGATAGTCTTTGGATGGTTAGTGTAACACTTATCCTTAATGACTCCCCACAAAAAAAATACAACGGAGTCAAATCGAAGCTGCGGGGTGGCTAAGTAACTTCTCCGTTATGGATGATTATTCGATCCCCGAACACAATGTGTAAAAGGCTTGTACTGAAACCAAATGTCGTGTGTTTCTTCCTCGTGAATTCTAGGGTAACAAAAACTCGTTTATCATGATTCGGTAACGCTCCCCATTGACTTTAAGGGAGGCTCTCTGCTATGTTCGAAAAAAGAATGGACTAATGATGCCACCGGTCCAAAATGCTTACCAAACAGTCCACTCATTATGAGTGCATCGGCTTCTCCATGGTTACGTTTGGATTTTCCGAGCCCCAACAATTTTGCTTGTTGACGTAGCCTCCGAAGTGAAAATGAGCTTCGTTGGTAAAGATGATCTTTCGGTAAAAAATGCTCATTCTCTTCCAAGCGTTCCACAGCCCAATTAGCGAACCGCAAACGTTGTGGATGGTCATTTTGCTTCAGCTATTGCACTAATTGAACATTGTGCACCTTTATACTAAATTCTCATCACAGAACTGCATGAAATGTTCAATTCTTGAGCACGATGGCGAGTTGATGTTGATGGATGCTCAGACAGATTCTGAGCAGCAGCTGCAATGTTCTCGGTTGTACGAGCTGTAAATACACGTGTATCTGTTGGTTTATCCAATAGCAATCCAGTTTCACGTACTCGCTTCATAAATTGATCCAGAAATTGGCTTGAATGCATTTCATTTCTACTGAATTTTCCACGTGAAGGGTGTTTTTATAGGTTCACATATTTAAGTGGGGCAGCACTGCTTTGTTTGACAACCGATTTGACAGCTGATTTGGCTTCACGCCTGAGCAACGGTTTGCAATAGATTCACGCCAAAGCAACGGTTGCAAAGTGGTTAATTTTTTTAATCAAAATAATGGTTCTGTTCGCCAAACTCAACTCATCGTGCATTACGGTCGTCCATTTTACGGTCGTCATAATCGTCAAACAGTCGATAAACAGTGCGTACCGAACAAGCGATAGTCGCGGTACAGCGCAGCATTGAGGAAGACCCAAATCAATTCAATTCAACGTCATTCTCAGCAACTGGAGATGTGTCCATCCACTTTATGGAAGATTTTATCTAAGGATATTGGTTTACGTGCTTACGAATATTTAACTTGTGCGGGAATTAATGCCATCCGACCATCGCACACGCCGCCAATTCGGCCAATAAGCTAGAAGCACAAATTGATATTGATGTTGATTTTTCAAAAAAAATTATGTTCAGCGATACAGCTCACTTTTGGTTGAATGGGTACGTTAATAAACGAAATTGTCGAATTTGGAGTGAAGATAATCCACAAGAGTTTCCAGAAACAAAATTACATCCAGAGAAAATCACTGTTTGGTGCGCTTTATGGGCCGGCGGAATCATTGGTCCATATGTCTTCAACAACCATGATGGGCGGAATGTTACAGTCAACGGTAAACGGTATAGATACATGACTTCTAATTTTTTTGTACTTCAATTGACTGGCATAAATCTTGCTGATATGGGCTTCCGACAAGACCGTGCCACATGCCACACAGCGTGGGATACAATTAATTTATTCAAAGTAATGGTCCTGATAATTGGCCACCGAGATCGCGTGACCTAACTCCATTAGATTATTTTCTTTGGGGATATGTTAAGTTACTTGTCTACGCCAATAAACCAGAGCCGATTCAACACTTGGAACACAACATTCGCCGAGTTATTAGCGAGATACGGCCGCAATTACTGCGAAGAGAGATCGAAAATTGGACCTCCAGAATACGCCATGTATGCGCCAGTCACGGGGCCTCATCCAATAAAGTTTCATTGATACTCAAAATTTTTTTTCTTTGTTCTATTTTAATTTAAAATTGAGAACCTTTAAAAACACCCTTTAAATTTCTTACAGTTTAAATAGACCACTCTGAAAGTAAGTTTTCAATATTTCCCAATATTGTTCAAGCTTAAAGCAATCCATTTTGTAAATATCAAATATTAAACTAATTTTCTGTTATAACACGAATGAAATAAGTGTTGCCACATTCAACACGAATAACGTAATGGTTGCCACCTGGGCAGCCATCTGGGCTATAGAGCGCCAACAGATATTTAGTCTGCACGGAACTACATACACACGCACAGGGACTTAAATTAACTTTTTTTGACTTGGCGATATAGCAAATGGTAAATCTGCAAAAATCTCAATCATACAGATATCATGTTGTACAACAACAAGCATTCATTTACAACGAAATCCACTAAAACCTTAGAAATTTACTATATCTACATTCAGTATTACTCGATTTACACATCAAATGGATTTTTAAAAAAATATACTATACATTATAGGAAATAACGATCAATGACTGGTGAACATCTTCTTGCCCCGCCCTCAAAATTTATTTTTTATTTTGCAGGCGCTAGATCCCAATGAGGGATTTGGCCGGAGGATGGTATCGTGTTCTTTCATTTTGCAATTATTTTTTTCTATGCAGTTCGCATGCGGTCACCCAAATCTGTACTAACCCATGCAACGGTTGCTTGACTCTGCGACGCGCCCCCTACGGCCTTATAATGGCTCTTCTCATATTTTTATGGTTCAGACTCTTTTTTCATTCTTATATTATTTTCTCAAAATTCATTCTTGTTTCTAGTTTAATCTTATCTAAATTTAGTTTTATTCTCACATTTAATTCTTATATTTAAATTATTTTTGTCATTGTCAAACCGTTTTTATTATTCTCATATTTCATTTTTATATCTCATTCTTATATGTTTATTTCGTTCTTATTCCATTCTTGGCTTATTCTCATTTTCACTTAAAAGTCATTTTAACATAAACCATTGTAACAAAATACCATCTTATTCGCTGAGGCAATTTCATTTCACACTGCATACGTTATCTATTATGCACCATGAATAAAATTCGTTAAATTTCCCTTTTTATGTTTTCCATTCTACTTATGCAAATCATCTCAATTTTACTTGATTATCCAACTCTATTAAATTATTTTTTAAAGACAGGTTTTACTACCGAAAAAAAAATAAAAAAACCGAAAATCCCACAAATTTAAATTCTACATTTTAAGTGAAAAACTTTTACTTTCGACTGTGAACCCCGGTGTATATCAAACAAAATACGAGAAAAGTATGTCACCAGTTATTTTGTCGTCTTATCTTAGCGATAAATGAAAACTTTTATCATTCACACATCGTTTGCGACAACAAAATACCAACAACACAACCAAAAAAAAAAAAAAAATGATGGCACGGTGGCAATGAAACCGGAAAATTAAATTTAAATCGTACATATAAAGGGTGATTTTTTTGTGGTTAGGATTTTCATGCATTAGTATTTGACAGATCACGCGGGATTTCAGACAAGGTGTCAAAGAGAAAGATGCTCAGTATGCTTTGACATTTCATAATGAATAGACTTACTAACGAGCAACGCTTGCAAATAATTGAATTATATTACAAAAATCAGTGTTCGGTTCGAAAAGTGTTTCGCGATTTACGTCCGATTTATGGTCTACATAATCGACCAAGTGAGCAAACAATTAATGCGATTGTGACCAAGTTTCGCACTCAGTTTTCTTTATTGGACATTAAACCAACCACACGAATGCGTACAGTGCGTACAGAAGAGAATATTGCGTCTGTTTCTGAGAGTGTTGCTGAAGACCGTGAAATGTCGATTCGTCGCCGTTCGCAGCAATTGGTTTTGTGTTATTCGACGACATGGAAGATTTTACGCAAAGATCTTGGTGTAAAACCGTATAAAATACAGCTCCTGCAAGAACTGAAGCCGAACGATCTGCCACAACGTCGAATTTTCAGTGAATGGGCCCTAGAAAAGTTGGCAGAAAATCCGCTTTTTTATCGACAAATTTTGTTCAGCGATGAGGCTCATTTCTGGTTGAATGGCTACGTAAATAAGCAAAATTGCCGCATTTGGAGTGAAGAGCAACCAGAAGCCGTTCAAGAACTGCCCATGCATCCCGAAAAATGCACTGTTTGGTGTGGTTTGTACGCTGGTGGAATCATTGGACCGTATTTTTTCAAAGATGCTGTTGGACGCAACGTTACGGTGAATGGCGATCGCTATCGTTCGATGCTAACAAACTTTTTGTTGCCAAAAATGGAAGAACTGAACTTAGTTGACATGTGGTTTCAACAAGATGGCGCTACATGCCACACAGCTCGCGATTCTATGGCCATTTTGAGGGAAAACTTCGGAGAACAATTCATCTCAAGAAATGGCCCGGTAAGTTGGGCACCAAGATCATGCGATTTGACGCCTTTAGACTATTTTTTGTGGGGCTACGTCAAGTCTAAAGTCTACAGAAATAAGCCAGCAACTATTCCAGTTTTGGAAGATAACATTTCCGAAGAAATTCGGGCTATTCCGGCCGAAATGCTCGAAAAAGTTGCCCAAAATTGGACTTTCCGAATGGACCACCTAAGACGCAGCCGCGGTCAACATTTAAATGAAATTATCTTCAAAAAGTAAATGTCATGGACCAATCTAACGTTTCAAATAAAGAACCGATGAGATTTTGCAAATTTTATGCGTTTTTTTTTAAAAAAAAGTTCTCAAGCTCTTAAAAAATCACCCGTTAGTTTGTCTCACATATCGTGCGCCCAAATAACAATGCCTCCCACTATAAAGCTAATAATTTTCACATTTGTACTATGAAAGTATATTGATGATGAATGGCACAAAATTGATTTCGAATCGTTTCGTATGAATTGCAACCGACAAAAAATCCAGGATGTCGATATGGTACTGATGGCACATTATAGATTGTCGAAACTATAAACGCAAAAGTAATCCAAAACGTAAATAGGGGATGTGTGTTTTGTATAATATATCTAAGGTAATATTTCATTTATTGGATACACCGAAAAAATATTTTATCAAAATATATAAATAAAAACTTTTGGAGATGGAAACGATTTTCCTCTCCCTTCATACTACTTATTGTTTATATGATACAAAGTCTTTAGTCGAATATTTGTTATGTTACAAAATATGTATTAAAAAATATACATGGAAAGACATACCGTGCATTGATTACAAACATATAGAACGCGGTGTACGAATATTCTACCATTTACTACCCCCCTCCTGGAAAAATATTTTAGGGTGAATATATTATTTTTCATGTATGTTTTTATGTTTCCAGTTACATTTCCTAAAATCATGTTGATAAATCAAAAATGTATGACGCTCACCAGCTATGAAAAATGTTGGTTTTCCCGTTTGCTGTATAAATAGCCTTATCCCTTCTCTGTGTTGTGTGCTGCTTCTAATTAATTAATAAGAATATTTTGTGCTCTTGTTTTTCTTCTCAAATTTTTTTGCGATAAATTAAATTTTCTAGGAGGCTCATAACAATTTTTAGAAATAAAAAAAAAATAATAAACTTCAAAGACTTAAGAGTTACAACATAAGGTAAAATGGAAGAGCAAAACCAATGGTACGTAAACGTAGGAAAATCTGTTTTGGATTTGTTCAAAGTAGAAAAATGTTTTCATGTTGTTGAAAAGTTTATGGTTTATGTTTTAATTATGTGCAAAGCCAAGAACATGAAATGAGCGATTTGAAGGAAGTAAGGTTTATTTAAATATTGAAGTGGTTTGCTTCTATTTTCCTCATTGTTCTTATATCTGAGATTGTTATATGCCATATTGTTATAGATTTACATAAATATTTATGGAAAAAAAGCCTACAACTACGGCTTGAGATATTTAGAAACACATTCATATAACACATCCAGTCGTAACTTTTTGTCTGATCACCACCGGTAATCTAACCCAGGACCCTCGAATAACGGAGCAAGCGCTCTACTTACCCTGCTATCGAGGGCGGCAAAATGGCAAACATATTATTTACTTATACTTGTATCAACCAGTGAACCTAACGAAACAAAAATTAGTGAAACAAAATCAATCAAAACAGCAACATCCAGCTCATGTCATTAGCAATTTCTTCTCATTTGTTATGGTCCACGTGATCGGTAAAATTATAAAATTTTATTTATCATGGTAGATTTTGAAGCGCTAAGTATGCAAAAGCATGTTTTGAAAAACTAAATTTGTTTTTTGCAGTATTGTTTACAGCGTCGTGGTTTACCATCTTCTGCTTTAGTGTCCTGCTCGGCAGGTTCTGACAACGATTCAAATGTAACAAGAACTCCTGCAACAACTTAAATTTTGAAAGATTTTTCATTGGGAGTATTTAGACGCCAGCTTTCGGTTAAACTCCTTTCTGATCAAGAAATGGAGTTTCCATGCATTGACTATACAGTAGTCACTACCATTTTTCGTCGGATCGTAATGAGGTAATTTGAAACACCATTGACATGTTATTCAACACCATCCATCCATCGTTTGTAGTTGGAAGTAACATGTGCTTCAAGATTTGAAACATATAGGGTTTTCCAATAGGAATGATATGATTTTTAAGTGACGTTTCGGCAATTTGTAATATGTCATGATCTGTCATTTTTTATTTCATTGTATTCAGTAATGTTTACAATTTCATCATGGTGAGATATACGCAAGAACAACGTTTACAAATTATTCAGTTTTAGTATCAAAGTAATCGTTCTCCAATTGCAACTTTTCGTGCGCTTTTGCCATTTTATAATCGTAATAATCGTCTAAGTGTGCTCGCTATTCGTCGAATTGTTGAACATTTTGAGCGTACATTTTCTTTACATATTGTTGAAGTGCCAATAAGACAAAGATTCGCTCGAAGTAATGCAAATATTACTGCCGTTCAGGCAAGTGTTGCTGAAGACCGCAATTTGTCGATTCCAAGACGTTCTCAAGAATTGGGACTGTCTCAAATCACAACCTGGCGGATTTCGAGAAAGGATTTGGGTTTGCATCCGTATAAAATTGTTCTCACTCAAGAACTGAAGCCATTGGACCACCGTAAATGTCGTGAATTTGCTGATTTTGCCTTGGAACAACTGGAAAACGATAACGATTTTTTTAAGAAAATCATCTTCTCAGATGAGGCTAACTTTCATTTGAGTGGTGCTATAAATAAACAAAACTGTCGATTCTGGTGCGAAGAAAATCCACAAATTATTCATAAAAAACCATTACATTCACCTAAATTGACAGTTTGGTGTGGATTTTGACCTGGTGGAATCATCGGTCCGTATGTTTTTTGAAATGAAGCTGGTAACACCGTTACTGTCAATGGAGATCGGTATAGATCGATGAGAACCAACTTTTTATGGCCGAAATTGGAAGAAGTTGATCTTGACAACATTTGGTTCCGACAAGACGGGGCTACGTGCCACACAGCAAGTGGAACAATTGAATTATTGCGAGAAAAGTTTGGAGATTCGATTATTTCAAGAAATTGTGATATTGAATGGCCTCCAAGAAGTTGTGATTTAAAACCATTAGACTATTTCTTGTGGGGTTATTTGAAGTCATTGGTCTTTAGCAATAAACCAAACTCTCTTCAAGCTTTACAAGTCAATATTGAACGTGCTATTCATGACATACGACTTGATTTAATGGAAAAGGTGCTCGAAAATTGGGTTCATCGAGTTCGTTCCTGCAGAAGAAGTCGTGGGGGCCATTTGAATGACGTTTTGCACTTCACGATTGTACTTCACATTAAATAAAAACATTTAAATTTCCTTAACAATTAGTGTGTTTTTTTTTAAAGAAATCATATCACTCTTATTGGAAAACCCTATATTTTTTTCTTATTTATTTTGCTGTATTGATTATTTGCCGTAAAGTCGTGATTAGTGCACCTTGTGGCTTCTTTATTATTTCTCCAAAAACGAGGACCTTGTTGTGTAACTAAAAGATCGATACTACTCGTATCTTTAGCAGAGTTGTGCGTCTACGCATATTACCGAATTGTCTACATTTTGGTGTCGAAAATAGCGTAGACAATTGATTTTTGAGTAGACAATGTCGAAAATTGGTAGAGTATGTATACAATTCGTAGGCAGTGAAGATTACTGCTTTTGGTTGTTTTTCACCTTAAATTAGTTTAAATTGGGTTTTACCTATATTTTAGAAGTTAAAATTCAATTTTTATAAAAGATGCGATTGAAACATCGTGGTCAATCGATGTCTTTGAAGTTGGTACAGCCATAAGCGATTTCATTTTCGTTCGCGGAATAAAATTAATCCAGGTAAAACCCAAGTAATAAATTATATTGTAAATAGTTGGCATTTGTTTAGCGTTCCCTGGTAGCTATCGAAACTTTCATACTAGGCGTTTACACGATCGATGCAATCCTTCGAAAAGGAATCAGAAAAATCGAGTTAATTTTGTGGCGAGATCAAATAAAATATCGATATGCAATGTACTTTCCTGAGCTTAATCAATTATTATAGCGCTGTACGCGGCTCAATTCGGCAATTAAATACGGTTTAAAAGAAATTCGCTGTGCCAAATGTGCCGCCTGTCATGAACATTTTCGAAAGGATGCTTCATTTCTGATTTAACTTTTCTGATTTAACGTCCGTTTATTGAGCAACGTAGTTGGGGTTACAACAAAACTTATAGGATAAATGAATTTTTTGATTGATTTTACTATTTTTGGTAATGTCTCGGTCCAAATTAAACAAACAGCAACGAATACTAAAATAATACAAACTGGCAAATATGGATCCACGGCTACCTTACAACGGACCCGAATCGGAAATTTGCACATCAGAACTCCAACAGAAGCATCAAAGCTAACACAAAAAGAAATAAATCGTTACAAACTCGGTATTCTCGACCTCAGTGAAGTGAAAACTGTAATAAAATAAACAGAATCGAAGGAAATTACCTTTCTATTCTCTGGACGCACGAATACGGCGTCGCCATATAAACAACAGCTAAATCAAAGAAGGCACTAGTGGAATAGAAACAAGTGAATAGCTGAATAATCGTAGAATCGTAACCAGATTTCATTCAAAACTACAAAGATGAGTTCTATAACCAACAACAATCAACAGCAGCAAAAGGGACGCACAGATATGATCTAGATAATACAAGGAGGCGACTCACCGACTTCTGCGTCACAAATCGGCTATCCATAGGAAGCAGTAAATTTCCACACAAAAATATACACAAATGCACTTTTTTACGTTTGTCTAAATGGTGTCACAAGTCATAAATTTTGTAATGAATGATTCTTCCATGAATGAGGTGGTGGCGGTGGCATTTTTTAACACTCTATCGTGGTGTGGAGAATGAGTATTATTCAATTTTCTTTTCATACTTTTTCTTTCTTTAACATAAATGGTTTCTCTTGCCAAGTTTTCATCATCAGTATGATACTTGTACCGTGCTGTGGCATTAGTTTCCTGCCTAGCATTGTCAGTCTGCTTCATAAGGGTTAGTTCATTATTCAATTCGCCACTATGTGCTAAACTGGTGAGGTCTATTAAATTTTCCCCAGAATCAGTAGGACGAACATTAATGTCGAGTTGATTGGCCTGTGTGTTCACTGAAGTAAAGCTGACATTTTTGAAGCATTAAGCCATTAGTAGTCTAGAAACACTGCTATAACTTAACTTACAGTGATTGCACTGATACTTCATATATGTGACATTTTTACGATGGCATGCACCAAAATTTAAAATTTTATAAAACGGTAAAGTGTCAAGTTCCAACACACAATATCTATTACATACCATACTACTTATATTTATCTGGGCATCCTGCTTTCGATAAATCGACACTCTGCATTGGGTAGCACGACAATTCACCGAAAAATATGATTCACTAAAAATATGTCGAAAGCGAAAGAGACCAGTGGTCGGGTTGGTGTTCAGGTTGGAGTGCAGACAGAGGAATTACCACAGGATTCACATCTACTGTCGTCACTGTACGCAACTTCAGTAAGTGCTCTCACCGCCTCCTTGTGGTGACCACCGGTAACTTCACCGTAAGTGGGGTGGGCTAAGTGTGTGAAGACCGTGGTTCTACAGGTGCTTTGCGTTGGGCTAACAACTTAACCTGGAAAAACAATTGTAACGAAACCTCCGACGTTATCCTCCAATCCTCACATACAACCATCATCTTTGCATCAAACTGTTATCAATGTAGAATTGATACCTCCACCCGCTACATTTTATAATGAAGGGTGAAGAGCCATATCGAAAATGAAAAATAATAAGGCACCTGATGAGCATGGCTCAAGAGCAGTGGCAACGATTATGTTAGAAAAGTGCTACGAAAAGGACAATTCTGTGCATTTTCTATCTATAGATATTCAACAGGCATATTATAGCATTCAAAGCAACACATTACGGAATGTCTTGTCGCATTTGAGCATGTGCAAAATATTAATGAATGGTTCTAAAAGCAAGGTGATAGTCGAAGGCAAACTCTCGGAGGCTGTCGAAATAATATGATGAGTGCGATCAGGGAACGCCATAGTCACAATTCTATTCAACCTTTCGTTGAAATGTGCGCAGTTGTTTATATTATAGATCAAGCCAAATATTAGCTTACCCGGATGACATATGCATCTAGCGTCATAAAATCTGGTTTCTCAAAGAAGTTTTACTCTCGCTGGCAACAATAGCCCACCAAAACGATTTTCATATCAACGAAGCGAGAACCAAATATATGGATCTCGCGGGTCGGCCAACACGTGAATAATTTTTAAAAGGCGACACACAATACGAAAAGGTGAATGAGTTTAAATTCCTATGGGATCAACAATAAATGTGCAGTCAGTCTCTGCAAATATAACATCACGGATCGCAGCATAGGCTACCGGGCATTCCTAGCTAATAGTACTAGGTGTGCAAAAAATTTTGAAATTTTGAAGAATAAAAATTTCAATAGAAATATGAAAATGGTTTATTCAAAGTATTGTCCTTTGCACTTCTCCGAAACTAGCCAAGTAACCAAAACAAGTAATAATCCGAGGGGGCCAGGTCCGGCGAATAAGGCGGATGCGGTAGCCGATCCCATCTCAGCGTTTTGATGGTTTCCTGGACGATGGAAGTGCGATGGCACGGAGAGTTGTCGTGCTGCAATATCACTCGTTCATGTCTCGTATCCCATTCTGGCCGTTTTTCGAGCAATGCATGGTTCAGGTTGATGAGTTGTTGTCGGTGGCGATGCTCATTGACAATTTCGCCTTGTTTCAGCAGCTCATAGTACACGATTTCTTTCTGGTACCACCAAACGCAGATCATTGTCTTCTTTCCTTCAAACAAGGCGAAAGCCACGACTTTTTACGTTTGGGATTCTTAAAAAAGATTCACTTTTCATCTCCCGTAACAATTCGACGCAGGAAGCTATTTCTTTCATGCCGTGAAAGCAAAATTTCGCAAGTGGCTCTTCGATTTTCCATCTGTCTCTCAGTCAACTCATGCGGCGCCCATTTTCGGGTCGTATTTAATGCCTCCGCAAGGTGATCTTGCGTTTGCGTATCATCTTCATCCAATAACGCTTGCAGCTCGATGTCTTCAAATGTTTTTGGTCTTCCGGAGCGCTTCTTGTCCTCAATGTCGAAATCGCCACTTATGTAGCGCTTAAACCAACCTTCACAGGTAGTTTTCGATGGCGCATGTTCGTCGTAGGTCTCCTCAGCTGCATTTTTTTTTTCAAGTTGAAGCAGAAAAGCAAAGCTTCCCGCAAATGCTGTAACTAAACGATCGCTATAAAATTGATTTGAGGATGGAAGATTTAGGATTCTAAAATGTTTTTTGGGGGAAGCTCAGGACTTTCCCGTATTGGCTATCTGAAACAGTACTAGGCTATTTCATAACCGATCAGAATGAAATTGGGTGTGTATTATCAAATGGGTTTCCGAAATGATTTTTAGAAGAAATTCTTGAATAAGACCAACTGGGACGAAACTATTCCATTTCATAACCGATCGTAAAGAAACTTTTTATGTAGAATGGAAAGGGAATTGGGTGTGTTGAATCGAAATGAAAATCTACTATTCGTTTTGGAAGAATTTTTGGAATGTGCTCAACTGATACTGAAGCAGGTCGTTCCTTTAACGAAGAAATTGTCTATTTTGGATGGAAATAGATTTGAAAAATGTGATGCTAAAATGCGTTTTAAAGTGGTTTATGACAGAAACTAAAAACTGTCGTTACTAGATGAAATATTTCCTCTTGGTTATCATCATCCTTCCTATTATTACTCATTACTCCCAATTACTCAAACTGTGTCTCCAAGCTGATTGGATAGCAGTTATAAAATTTTCATTAATATTTTGAGAACATTTAATGGCACTGAGCAAAGAGCGCCTGGATGCAAAATTACTGATAGATTGTTTACAATTTGGTCACAGTATTGTGACTGACGCACACTATAAACTATCACAATTGATCGGGTCATTAGCTTGCTGGAAGTTCAATTTAGCGGACCAGGCTAGACAAACCCTACAATCCCAATGCGATTAGACAAACTCAATTTAATTGTGATTGGCTATGAAATAGCTTAGTTCCTTTTTAGTTGGCCACCACGGAAATATCCCGAACTTATTGCAAAATTTCTATTTCCATTTACCGAATTTCATCATAATCGGTTGAGAAATGGCTCAACCGAAATGGCCATTCAAATTGGATGATTTCCAGATCTACCAGAATCTACCACACTCGCTATTAGAAATATAATGCATAAGTAACCGCTCATTTAACATATTTTTGGTCAATTGTCGCTCTCGGTAAATTGTTTTACAACAATTCACCGAAAACCTCAGTTCATCGAAAATGGCAATTCGCCGAAAAACAATTCACATTCATTTCTCAAAATTTTGCTTTGAGTTACCTATAGTTGTTTTAAAATATGGTAAGCGTCCTGTGTTAATTTAATTTGGAATATCGATGTTTTCTTAACGTCTTGTATACAGATTGAAAATATGACGAAATTTTTTGATCTCAATTGTGTATATACTAATAGATGAAAAATGTTAACGAGTTTAATTTAATTTTGTTACAAATCTTACCAAATTGTTTAACTTGAAACTTTGAAATAAACTACCTGTTATAAATCAAGCGATGGGATGATGACTTATGTGTTAAAAAATGTATTACAAAACTTTTGAACACTCAATTTTTCATTTAGTAATTTCCATATGATGAACTTAATTTATTAATACACTTGTAGTAAATAAAGTATCAAATCATATGTAGTTATGTATAGTCAATTGTTGATCCGTCATTCTATATTGGATTTATACGTGTATTCTGACATTTTGATGGCGGCTTGTAAAACACAAAAAAATAAATTATATTTTAAATCGTAAAAATTTGGTATGTACCGCACCGCGAGTGAAAGGGCCTCGCGATCGATCGCTTGTTGTACATAAAACGCATATTCAAATAAAAGTTCACTTTCAATTCAGCTTTATTGTATTAGATGAATGTATAGAAGATGATCGTGCTCAATAAATGTTATATCATAGACAAGTAATTTCGCTTTCAAGGTTATTGAGAAAATTGGTATACTAACATGATCGCGCTTGACGATCATGTCACAATGCATAATGAAATTGAGAGCATTCTGAACAAAAATCGTGAATATTTTCATAATTTTCTTCTTGGAATAACAATATATAATATTGTAAATAGACTGTGGATCAATTATGTAAAATTATGCTAAAATCAATAATCGATCGTAATTATCGATCGATCGATCATATCAATCGATTAATTATAATACCGCACGAAAGGTTAAATAGTTTATAGAGATTGCGCGATTTTCTATCGGAGTACTTAAAAATCAGGGGCACACAAAATCAATTATATCAATTACACAGCCCGAACAGTTAGTTACTGATCTCGATCGATTCATGTGATCATCAAATTATAAAACTGAAATACAATAATACCAAAATGATTGATCGGTTGAAAGTATATGCGAGCATGAAATGAATAATTGGTTGGAATGGAATTTTAATTTTTCGATTGATTAATATCTGTTAAGATGCAACTTTGTGTAATGCGATCATCGTCATCATCATAATCATCATCATCACACCATCTTGGTCAAGTATTATCGAAAAATTTATAACTTTCGATTTTCTAAAACACTTTTGTGTAAAACATGTACCCGTTCCATTGGTATACAAAACAATTCAAGCACATTCCCAATAAATTTGTCATACATAATGTATGCAGCATATCAGAAAATTAGGGTTTTAAAATACAACAAAAAGAAAATTCGAACTTTTTGAGTATACATTTTCCGAAAATTGGAAACAAAAACGTTGAATAAGAAGTAGAAGAAGTAAAACAAATTTCCTTGTACGGAAACAGAGCACAGTTACAACCAAAATATAAAACTTTTTCAAATATTTCTTGAACAAGACGACTCCATTAAGCATAAAGTTGAAAATCCTTTTTTTTTGCACATATTATCATTCCTTATATTCATACATTTATAGATGTTGGGAAATTCAAAATCCTTGCAAAATCAATTTAAAATCAATTTCATTGTAGTTTAAAACATTTTTTATCGTCTTTTATAAAAAAAAAACTTTAATATGTAAGTTAAGTTGTAAAGTGATCCTGTCTTTATTTCTTGTGCAGTGAAAGACAAATGTGTCACTTATTGTGTAATGCTGAGTCCATTATATTGAAATTTAATTTTGATTTAGGGGTGACAGGTGATAATTTATACATATTAAGGTACTCACTTACTTCGGTAATGCGAAATTTACATTTTATTTAAACATTTAATTAAAGTTAAACAAACCGATCAAGTGGTGCAGTGGTTAAAGCTTCGCACTTGGACCGGGAGGTACTGGGTTCGAATCCTACCAGTGGCTGGATGCAAAGCGAATTTTCGTCATCGATTACGATCGATGAAGTTAATAAACACAACTAAGACCCTCTGTTGGAGTGCAGAATTCAGCGCCGACCCACCGTCCATGTCAGTGTACTGGTTGACATGGAGTTTGCAATGTGAAGGTGGCATACTGTAATTGTGTGAATGGGTGATGTGTGCATGAATGAAAAGGGGGTTTCAATTAACCATCAAAGGACATTAAATCCATTGGACAGTTAATACTTTCTTTAATTAAAAAAAAAAAGTTTGGTGCTGAAAATTGGCGCTTATCAAAAATAGGAAATATGCACACGTTGTTTGACTTTTAGAAAAATAAGTCTCTCTGAAAACTAAGCGTCATCCATCCAGAAGTTGCTATGGTCTAGAAAGCAGTCTATTGTTATGGTGTGGCCGAGGGAGTTTTAGAAAATTAAAAAATTACTGCTGTTCGAGCCACTATTTAGTAACAAAATAGAAAATTCCCGTATTATTTTAGGGATTCCCGAAATATCAATTAAAAACATTGGACAAAAATGTTTTGTTTTATTACTTTACGGGTAAAATTTAACTAATATTAGGGAAATACAAAATTTGTGAGGATTAAAAGAACAAAAAGTGCACTCTAAAGATAATTAAATTTAATAGACTGTAAGCATCTACAAAAACCTACTCCTCTGTTCCAGTAAAAGATAATCCAGTTTCAATTAATAAATTTGTTTTAAAATGAGAGCTGGGATCTCAGCAGAACTCATCTGAAAATGCTACAAAATAGCAATCCTGTTGACCGCCGCCTGGCAAATCACCAAGTTGAAAGAACCAAAGGCTGATTATCACCTATCATCAGACAAGGTGAGCCATCTGTTAGTCCATTTGTAAATAAAACACACATTTTGGGATGAAAAGAAAAGTCAAAATTTTTTATGGACAAGGAAAGGTGGTTCTATGCCATTTATGTATGGAAAACAATATCGTTCACATGCCTACCACGGCTTCGTCTACAGGCCTGCATCCGAACATCAAAACTGTCGATGACTTTTTCAATAAAGCGGGTCAATGACCTCAATTTCAGATCGAATGTTGTTTATAAGTTGTTGAATTGTTTGTGGATGATTAGCCTACATCTTACCTTTCAATTAACCCCATAAAAAATAATGAAGTAGTGTTAAATCCGGGCTTCTTGGTGGCCAAGGAACTTCACAATTTCTTGAAATTAAGCGATCACCAAATTTTGTTGGCAATAAATTGATTGTTGCACGGCTTGCATGGTATGTCGCTTCGTTTTGTTGAAACCAAAGGTCGTTGATATGCAATCCATTCAATTTGGGCCACAAAAAGCCAATTAACATATTGCGATAACATTCCCTATTTACTGTAAGGGCATTTTCCAGTTCGTTTTCAAACAAAAACAGTGACTCTTGGACGATGAAATTCTGTTTCGTGAATAACATGAGGTTTCTTCGCTCCCCACATGCGACAATTTTGCTTATTGTCGTCCTCTATTAAGATGATAATGAGCTTCATCACTAAAGATGATTTTTGATGAAAATCCTTTATTTCGCTCAAGCATTCAATTAACAAAACGAAAACGATTTAAATGGTCTGGTGGCTTCAATTTTTGAGTTAGTTGGTTTTTGTAAGGAGGCAAATGAAGATCAACATGCAAAATGCGTCGTAATGTTGGTCCTGAAATGTTTAGTCCTTGTGAACGATGCCTGGTTGACGTGCTTGGTTCATTGCGAACACTTTCACTAACAGTTCCCACTGCTTCAGGAGTTCGAACTGGATGAATATGTTGATATGGTCTACGACCTTCCAATGAACTAATTTCTTCAAAACAATCAATAATTTTCCCAATTGAACGCTCAGTAGGACGTCCATGTCGACCAAAACTCCACATAATTTACGAAATGTTGTCGTTGGACAATCAAAATGCGTTGTTAGCGACGCCATGATGATAAATGGCATATTTTTCACATTTTATATGTCAAAGAATTTTTTAGACCAGATAACCTGTACTAAAATTAAACAGATAGCCGAGAACTAATGGTTTAATTAACTATGATTACAGCGCAGTCACACTCAATATCTAAAAGAAAGATGAGAGTGACATCTTGCGGGTTCTGATACCGGAAGGACCCCGGCTGACAACCTGAATATCATAGAAATGGGTAAGGAGGTAGAAACAATATCTTCAAACACGGATATATCCACTCCGATGGGATTGTTTTGTGGATCCTTGGAGGAATCGCAATCAGAGGAGGAATCCAATGCAACTTTGGTGAAGGTTGAAGTAAAGGATCAAACGTAATGTTGATGTTCCTGAAAATTACCCTCCATCATTCCAAAGTAGCTTCGGCTGCGCTGATGCTCAAACTAAGAGCAGAGGAGGAAGACATTGTCCTAGTTCAAGAACCTTGGGTCCATAGTGACCGGGTATTTGGATTTAGGACTCCTAAATATAAACTGCTATACGCGAAGAAGGCAGGTAAAATTCGTTCCTGCCTTCTTGCTAAAAGTAATCTGAATATCTTTCTATTATCAAAGTACAGTCATTCAGATGTCATCATAACAAGCATAATAAAGGGTGGTTAAATTTTAAGGGCCGATGTTGATTTTGAATAAAACACAAATTATTTAGGAAATTATTGTCAATTCTTTTTATTATGATAATATGGTATGGTTCAATTATGTATGGAACAAAATATCGGCCAAATGGCCGCCGCGACCTCGGCGGCACACCTCCACCCGATGGTCCAAATTTTCGATGACGCTTAGGCCTAATTGAGGTTCTATGCCGTTAATGTGCCGAATTATCTCATCCTTTAGCTCTTGAATAGTTGCCGGCTTATCGACGTACACCTTTTCTTTCAAATAACCCCAAAGAAAGAAGTCCAACGGTGTCAAATCACATGATCTTGGCGGCCAAATGACATCGCCACCACGTGAGATAACACGGCCATTGAATTTGTCGCGCAAAAGAGCCATTGTTTCGTTTGCTGTGTGGCAAGTGGCACCGTCCTTTTGAAACCACATATCGTCCACATCCATATCTTCCAATTCGGACCATAAAAAGTTCGTTATCATCTCACGATAGCGAACACCATTCACAGTAACTGCCTGACCGGCCTCATTTTAGAAAAAATACGGACCGATGATGCCGCCAGCCCATAAACCGCACCAAACAGTCACTCTTTGTGGGTGCATTGGTTTTTCGACAATCACTCTTGGATTATGATTCGCCCAAATGCGGCAATTCTGCTTATTGACGAATCCACTGAGGTGAAAATGTGTATCATCAATGAAGATGATTTTCTTCGAAAATTGATAATCCACTGTTGCCATTTCTTGCCACCATTCTGACCATTGACGACGTTTGGAATTCAAATTGAATTAGTCTGAAACTGAGAAATGTCAAATTAAATGCAGAAAGAAACTTGACGTTTAGGTGTGGTTCACATTCAACGTCGGCCCTTAAAATTTAACCACCCTTTACTTGGTGAAGTTAGACAGACCCGTAATTAGCTGGATCCCATATTTATAATTTGTCGTGTTAGGGGCCAACGAACTTGAGTTGTGGCACTAACAATGAACACCTGTGCAAAAAACCAGCCCATATTTTATGTAGCATCCAGCTAGTTACACTAGTTATGGGATCCAGCTATTTACGAATTGGTCTAACTTCACCAAGTACAAATTACCACTAAACATGCGTCCAGTTTTTAATTTATTTCACTATGATGCTACATAAAATTTGGCCTGATTTTTGGCACAGGTGTTCTCCGTTAGTGTCACAACTCAAATGCATTGGCCCCTAACACGACAAATTATAAATATGGGATCCAGCTAATTACGAGTCTGTCTAACTTTAAACATTCGAATTATGTGATATTGATTATTCAAACTTTTTTTCGGCGAAAATTTACTGTTAGCTTCAATAACATGTACTTTTCGGCTAATATCAACAAAATTTTGTAGTACAAAATATGTCGATAATGCAGGGTTTTTTCGGCTGAAATTTTCGGCTAACTTCAGTAGCATTGTGTAAACCTGGTATCTTGCAAAAATTTTTCTGCACTACAATGCTTGTAATCGCCACGCTTGTTTAGCAAACAATTTAAGCCCTAAAATTGTTTTGTGTCATTTGAATTATATTCGAAAAATTATTTAGCACTATTTCAATTAATCTATCACTATTTTGACGTTTATTGGCATCCATCGAAAAAAACAATTGGCAACACTGGCAAAGGATACAAAATAAATGTTTGCATGAAAATCATAACTAAGAATTCACAAAGCCATCATTATAAAAATGATAAAAAAATCTAACCATATAGCTGATAGACCTACTAATATTTGGCCCAACTAAACACAATGTCGAGATTATTTGAAATATAAATGTTTTGTTCATAAACAATAAAACCGATTTGGATGTTGAAAATAGACTTTAGACTAAAATTAGGCTCATGGGCCAAATGAAAAATATATCATTTTGACTCAAGGCTGTGGTTGGTTTTCTTGTAGTGAAATTTCAAGTGTGTTCATCTTGTACTAATGTGCACGATGAGGATGTTGTCTAAGTGGAGCATGATTCACTATAATGACACGTTTAACGGACGAACACAACACGGGTGTCGTGAAATCGCTCTCTTTATACTCGTAGGATAATAATGCAATCACCTAATAGCTAGTCAGCAAATTTATCAGACCGGCTAAAATAAAATAAACATAAAATAATGAGAACATTTAATTGTTAAAATCATTGACTAGGTTGCCAACGCTGTCTTCAGAAATTACTTCCTCTCCCCTCCCTTCAATAGCAATTTAGTAAAATATGCAGCTAAGCTAAATCAATACAAATACTATAATTACAAGCGAAACAAAACACGCAACAATCAGTTTGATTTGGATCTAGCTCTACAATTAAATCCATTTTATATACCGATTAAAAAGTAATTATATTTTAGCGCAAAAAGTTAATTACACGGTATAACAGACAGTAAACAAAAATATTAAAATTCCCTCATTGGATTGTACAGAATTCCTGGTTGTTGAACTACGGCGCAAAATATTATATAAAATGTAAGCTTTCTTTATTGCCAGGGAACACTAAATAGCATCCAAAACAATACGTTATTATATGTTTGCAGAGATTGAAACCCATAAAAAACTCACATATCCAATTTTCATATAGAACTTTAGATGCTACCAATTTTAAAACATAAATTTTTATGTATTTAGATACATGAATCGAGACAGATTCGCAGATTCCTAACCGTTGTATTTTGTAACAATAAAATTTTATACGTACAAGTATTTTTTTCTAAAGAAAATCTTTTCGAATTTCTACACACGAATGATTTCCATATCCTACATTCGGATTGGGTCTATAAAATGTTTAATATTTTTTAAATCATTGCGTGCACGAATAATCCGCCGAAACGAAATATAGAAAATTCGATATACTCACATGTGTAATGCATCTATCTCCATATAATTGTATCAGTTCTGTAACACAATTTAATTTCAATAAAAAAAAACTTTATCCTTCTATACGGATTATAAGGAAAGACAAAATTTTCTACGCTCGACAAAAAATTTGATTATTCTTGTTTAATACTTTGCATAGCAACTAAGTACAAAAAATTATGGTATATGGTAATCGGATACAGCTATACGTATATGTGATTTAATATTGAAAATATATTTTTTAGCTGATAGCTATATTTTCGTTTTTCGAGAAGGATTAGATACAATTTGTAACTTTTATAAATACAGATGTAAGATTTATAGATTTTCAACCCCCTAATGGACAATAAATTACACCGAAATAAATTAATTTAAATCGAATCGCTCAATATGGAACCGAAGACAATCTTAATTCCTAAATCTTATATTTATACATTATGACAAATAATTATATCAATCACATTTAAATTAAAAATAAAAACACAAATATCGGGAACCCCTATATATATACATATATAACTTATATTAAACACCCTCGCTGCCTAATCTAAAACAATAATTGTCTCAAAAATAACATTTAATTCATTTTCATTTGAGTTTTATATTTTCTAATCTAGACAAATGTTTTGTCATTATCTAAAATAGATTAAATGAAAAAAAAAAAATTGTATTCATGTCCCACCCCATTTTTAACCTAAACATTAACCCCATATTATGTTATATTTAGTATTTAGAACCGTCTTGCAGAGGCGCACCATATATGGTTTTCCTAAGTCGCGCGCAAAGTGTTTTTCTCGCACATGAATAAAGGAAACAGGAAGATGCACGTACCAAAACAGTGTTTGGTCCTACAAACTCTATCAAATAATTTCAAATCATAATAATAGTGATCGTAATAATAACAACCAATAATAATAGTAATATAATGATGATTATTATTTCGTTCGTTCGTTATTTTATCTAATTTTCATTTGGAAATTGACGACGGTATATGTATACACACGCGGACGAGTATAAACACTGTGCTGTGCACAAATAAAATATATTTATATAGAAATGAGGAAAAGTTTTGAATTAACTTTTATCCCTCGCAATTTTCATTTCGATTTAGTTTTTCTTTAGTACATAGCTACTCGTATTTTTGAAGCAGTAAAATGCAATTTTTGTCACCCTCAGATATATACATAACAATTTTAACTTATAGACAAATAAATAACATTTTTGTTTTATTAAAATTAATAACTGTTCGAATGTTGCCAGATGGTATATAAAAAATATGGTGTAGATAATCTTGTGCCAACTTTACCAAGTGCGAAGTTAAAACAAAATAATATGAGAGTATTATTGGTATAGCAAATGTTGGCTTGGTTCCTGATGAAAAGTTCGAGTATCTTTTAAATTCGAACAGGCAAGTGTTCTAGGGAGTTAAAAATTATTTCCGCCTTCCGTGAGACAACGATTACAAAAATGACGTCAACTACGTAGAAAATATAGATAATATGTCGAAATTATTGTTTCTCTTAACAATCAGGAACCATTTAACCTTCTCTGGCCATTGGGGTCAAATTGACCCCAGTTACTTTTAAACTTGGAAAAATCACATATTGTGCAAATAAATTCGTACGACTGGCAGAGATAGCCTCAATTAATGTCTTATACATGCAATACAAAACGAACATATTGGAATTATTTGTTTATGTAGGAGTTACGATAGATTGAAGGAAACTAAACGCATTTTGGCCTATTCGAGCCAGGTTGAGCCCAAATTGTATTCAGGTATTTTGCATACAAAACCAATTTTTATTTCCGTCCTATAATACATTAACACAGTAATGTATTATTGTGCAAGTTTTTCTGAACTTGATGTATTATAATACATTTTTGCGTATGTATTGTTATCCTATAATATGTAAATAAAACAAATGATTATCCTACTCGTCGATAACAACCAATGTAATTTAATTATTTTTTACATACATACATGCAAACAATTCAAACGTAAATGGAGTTCAAATCCCACAGAAGTTACTAAAATACGCGATTTCCAAATCAGAAGAGAACGTAAAGGCCTAACAGGACAAACAGCACAAAACATAATAAGTCAACTCGAACATTTCAAAAAATTATACCGGAAACACTTAAAAATGTTATAATGGCGGAAACAAATCGAAAAGCCCGACAATTCTACAATATGCATAGCCAGTCATCAAAAGTACGTCGTATTTGGTATTCTGTAGAGGTATATGCATTAATTGGAATTTTGATATACGCTGGGGCTCATAAGAACTGGGATGAACGTTTGGATGAGTTATATTGTTTGGACAATCGTCCATTTTATCGAGCCACAATGTCCCTAAAGAGGGTGCATCAATTGGTATGGTTGAAACAGGACTAATTTGCACTATTTCGAAATGTAAACCATCAGGGAACTTAACTATTGACAAACAGCTTGTTCTAACTTGTGGCAGGTATTCATTCAGGCAATACTTATTTTCAAAGCCTGGTAAATATGGTATTAAAATATTTTGGCTTTGCGATTCCAAAAATGTGTACCCTTTGAATGATGAAATTTATGTGGGTAAACAACCCAATGAGCCTCGTTCGAGCGACTATACGTTAAACTTAGTTCATCCATTAGCTGCGTCATATGTCAATAAAGGGCGCAAATTACTATCGATCACTTTTTTACCAGTTGCGTATTGGCAGAACAATTACTACAAAAAAACAAGAATAATTGGCACAATTCGCAAGAATAAACCGGATTTACCAAAAGAATTTACGAGTAAAACAGATGTAGAAAACAAGGAACTAAATTCGTCAAAATTTAGCATTGACAATAATTTGACGCTAGTAAGCTATATACCGAAACCAAATAAGAACGTCCTTTTGTTATGAACGTTACACAAGGATGATAGCGTTGGCAGTGAATCAAATAAACCCAATATCATCCTAGACTAAAACGCAACGAAAGGAGGGATTGATACGCTAGGCTAACTGGTGAGGACGTGCAGCTGCAAGCGAAAAACCAAACGGTGGCCGATGGTTCTATTTTTTAATATGGTGGACCTCGCGGGTGCAGCAGCGTTGAACTTGTGTAAGTGTGCTAATCCTCAACTTTACGATGGTAATCGTAAGGTAATCAAGATGGTAATCAAGACTAAGATCAAATGTCATTTATGCAATAAACCATGTTGTACAAAGAACATGCAGAATTTATGTACAGATTGCATCGATCGAAACGAAATTTATTTATTAATGAATTTCCATTTATGTCTTTAGTTTAATTCTATATTACATATTTTGAATTATTATGTCTATATTTTTAATGAATTTTTCATTTTATTTTAATAAAAACACAATAAAAAATAAAAAACAAAAATAATTTTTTTAATAGATCCATATAACATACATGCATATTTTTGGGGTCAAATTGACCTCAGTATACAGACAACGTGACTTATCGTCACGTCTATACCTTATGGTACCGACAGAGTGAAGGTTAAAGGTGAAGAGTTTCATTGATACTCAATGGATAAAGTTTTAGCTGTTTTAGGACAATTTCGAAAACATTGAAAAACAATAAACACCTTTGTGAAAAAGTAGAACTTGACAAACAGTTAATTGTTTATATCAACATAGATCTGTCAAACTGTAAATGTACTAGAATGAACGAAACAATTTTTCCAACAAGGATACATTAAATGATCAAACAAGTTCATCGGATAACAACCCTTTTAAACGTGATAGTTTGACCGAAGATATTCCAGACAATATGACGCCAGTGAAAAAATAGGATGATGAATCTCTAGGTCAAATGTAAATCGCAGTTGGCCAGAAGACAAATAACATCGACATTAAAAATCACCCTGTTCATATTACCCTATCACACAATTATAAATTTTAATCTGGTAAAATTGGTTGAACACAGCCTCAATGTGTGGCCGATATATCTGTATGCCGTCTGTGTTGAGAGGATATAGTATTCGTTTCGAAGATGTATGTGACAGACGGCATATTGTGCAGGGAATTTCTTTTATACCTGAATTTAGCCTAATTTATTTAGTTATGTTGCCATTTTAGTACCAAAACACTTAAACGCGCTTGTCCCTCTACTACCAGAACGGAAGGGGACTAAGAACTAAATCTCGATATTGATATTTTTGCACTCACTGAGACTAATTTGAATTGTGATTTCAGCAGTAACGAGTTTTTTACCTCGGATTTCGATGTCTTCCGGAAAAATGGTTTTTACTGTCCAGACAAATCTAACCGATAGAGAGGTTCTTATTGCAGTACACATTTTACCATTCCCGATAATATCGAGCTGATATGTATCAGAATTAAAAATAATGTTTTTAATTTATGTTGTTATATTCGCCCACTAAGTCAGATCGTAAACTATCAGCTTCTTACTAATGCTGTTAAATTCTTTTTTCAATGTCCCCGGCCTTAAATAGAATTATTCAGATGATAACACTCATAATGTTGCTTCGAATGCACTAATCGTCAAATAAACTTTGTTCACTGACAATATGTTGAACTCCGGGCTATTTCAGGTCAGCAACGTTAAAAACAGTCTGAACAGGCGATTTGGTGTTTTCCTCTGTTATCAACAATAGTATCGCTTCTTAATGTATACCATCCCCAGATTTTAATCACATTATGTCTGGAACAAGGTAGTCTTAATGTCGACTCTGAAACTCCACCACGATTCAATTTTAGTAAGGCCGACTTTGTGAAGCTTAGGCCTTAAGATTTCTTTACATACATGAAAAACTGTGTTCAAACAACCTTAACTTCCATTCAAATCGATTGTGAATTTGTGGTACACAAGATTTCCAAATTTAAAGATGATTTTCCATCCGGTCTTGACGGTCTACCATCTGTCGTCCTAAAAAGCTGCAGTGATATTCTTGCTCAGCAGCTGACGGCACTTTTCCAAAAGTTGCGTTTGCTTGGAATTTTTCCATCCATTTGGAAAAGTTCCCTTATAGTTCCGATCCATAAGAACGGCTGCAAATCAGACATCTGCAACTATAGACCGATTGCAAAATTATCTTGTATTCCCAAGCTGTTCGAAAGTATTGTCTATGATCCACTGCACTTTTATTGTAAACCGTTGTTTTCTGACAATCAGCATGGTTTTCTCAAAGCACGGTCCAGGACCACAAACCTTATTGAATTCACTACACAAACATTGAGTATGATGGAGACAGGGAATGAGGTTGATATTATCTTCACCGAATTTAGCAAGGCATTTGACAGGATTTCTCATGAAGTTATTTTGTTTAAGCTTAGGGCTCTGGCCTTTCCCCCCAAAATTTCCCGTTGGGTGGGCTCTAATCTTAAAGGCCGCATATATCATGTGCTGTTCAGGTCATCAGTGTCAGCTCATTTCTCAGCAACATCTGGAGTGTCTCAAAGCAGCCATCTAGGGTAGATTTTTGTACTTGTTCTTATTCTATCTGAGTGTTTTTTTTATTCATTCCAAATATTCCGAACGTTTAGATTATGACATATTATGTTTTTTTATTTATTCCATTCCTTCTATTCCTTTTCTATGCTGTTTTTTTATTTATTCTAGACATTCTGAACGTGTTCTTTTCGTACTAGATGAAAAGGTAGAACGAAAGGAATTTTTTTAATATTAGTCGCCATATTGTTTGGTTTGTTGTGTATTTACATAAAAATTATTTAAAAAAATTTAATTTAATAACTAAAATACGATGGAGAATAATTTTAATGGAAATTCTATAATAGAAAATGTAGTGGAAAATTTTAAATGGAGCCCTGGAGATGTTCGATGCCTTATCCACAATTTTTCTGAAAGGACAACAATGTTCGACCGGTATTCAAAAAAAAAAAGTGTGGAGCGACATAGCCGGTATATTGTTTTTAAATATTTTAATTAATGAAATTTAAAATCAACAGCTTTTTGTTTTTATATTTCCAGAAGAGCTTTCTAAAACTAGAAATAAAGTAATAAGCGGAGAACAGTGTATCGGCAAGTGGAAGGGACTCAAGTCTATGTACAAAAAAGTTAAAGAGATGGGAATATTTCGATTTGATGCACGAAATCTTGTACAACCGTCCCGAAATAAACCCTCCTGCCACTTGTTCCAGCGATCAAGCAAACGTGACAATTACGAACCCCACTGCAATCAATTTGTCAACTTCGGAAGATTTTGATCTATCCGATATTATAGAGGTAATGCCAACTGTTACCGTACCTTCTGCCCTGCAAAGAAAGCGCAAGGCTAATGAAGATTTTAAGAATAAACGGCACGATGAAAAAATGCAGAGGGCCGATAAGTTTTTAAATTTGTTTGAAAAACTAATTGATAAAATTTAATAAATTTTTACAGTTTATTTAATTAATGTAAATGTGAATGAAATGAATGTGATTTGAAATGTGATGAAATATTTAATAAAAATAAATTTTATAATGAATTTCTAATATTTTTATAAATTTATTATTCGTGAAATGTTGTTCCTTTTGATGTTTGCTTCGTTGTTGCCTTGTATTGATGTGGGGTCGCTACTTTCATCATCATTTGCAATAAATATTTCACCTTCTTCCAGATTATCGCCATTATGGATGCATACATTATGTAAAATGCATGCTGCCATAATTATGAGTGGGATATAATCTGGCCGCCTCGTTGTTAGCTTGTTGAGTCGCCGAAATCTGCCTTTAAGAAGCCCAAAAGCCCGTTCTATTATAATACTGGCAGAAGAATGGGCTTTGTTATATACGCTATTTGCTGACGATAATCTTCCATTATCCTTATATGGAGTCATTAAATACGTTTTTAAACCATATCCCAAATCGCCCACCATATGCTGATCTGGCGGAATTATTAAAGCACCTATTTAAAAAAATGTTAGTGTTAAAATTATTGGTAATCTTATTTATCTATTGCAAGTGCGTACCACTCATAATTTTATCATATAAATTGGAACGTCGGAAAAGGCATGAGTCGTGGATAGAACCTGCCTCACCCGCATAGCAATCTATAAAACATGCTTTCTCATCACAAACTGCTTGGAGTAACACCGAATGATATTTTTTCCTATTTATGTAGGAAATCGGATAATTTTTAGGTGCCGAGATAGCAATATGGGACCCATCGATGCAACCAATAATACCTAAATAATAAATTTTAATTGTTATAATATGTATTTCATGATTTATTTTGTAAAAAAGTTTTACCGGGAAATTTGGTCTTCTCTAGAAAATAGTTGGCAATTTGTTGCGATCTCTCTCTCGATGGCCAAGCAATTATTTTTTTCTCTACGTTGACTCTTAAGATTTGATGACATATATCAAATAATACCTTCCAACACGCAAAGATCGAAATCCCGAATCTATCTGACACAGATCTAGAACAAAGATAAACAATTATTATTAAATATTCACAAGAAAATAAATATACAATTGAATCAGTTACCTAAAACATTCGGTGTTAGCTAAATACCACAAGGTCAGTAAAAGCTGTTTTTCCAGCTTTATCCTAGGTTGACCAGGCGACGTATCAATGTATTTTGTTTCGATTATCAAGATATTCTGGTACAATTGCTCGAATGTGCTCGGTAGTATCCTAAAATGCGACTTGAACTGTGCGTCGTTTAATTTACAAATTGTATTTTCAAAATACAACATATTTTTAGGGTTACATTTTTCTTGATTTTCGTCTTCGGAGTCGCTGGATTCGTCAGCAAAAAATTTATCCCAACCTATCTTAGCGGTTAATGCTAATGAAATTATTTTTTGTCTATCCATCCCGTTTTAATATTTAATTTTATTTAATTTTTTCACTTTTAATTTGTACGCACAACACTGTAAATAACAAACAACTAAAAAAAAAATAAGCTGTCAAAAATCTATTCCATTCCTTCCAAATCGTTTTTTTATTACATTCTGGTTGGAATATTTTAAAGTCACGTGATCAGTATTCTTTTCCCTTTATTCCTTCTTTGGAATGAATAAAAAAAAACACTCTCTATCAACGTCGTTGAATGCTTAATTAAAAATTCATCGATATCTATATACGCCGAGGGCATGCAGATTAACAAACAGATTTCAAACACCACCGACAATAGCCTATTACAATTCGACCTCAATAAATTCTCCGCATGGTGTGCAAAGAACAACCTTGAATTGAATCGGAGCTCAGGCGGAGTAACGGACGTCTGACATAGTATGAGAACCGGCGACCAAGTTTTTAAATTTTGGAACTAGCTTGTCGATTATTATCGTCATTATAACTCGGCCACTGTTTAGAAGTACCAAGTTAATCGTTACTAGCTCTATTCACACTGAATTTCAGAGTCATATGTTGAAGATTCTGAAGATGAGCTTTACTGGCAGGACGTAACCACCATACAGTTGGTGATTACTAAATGTGTACTGAACTTACAAGTGTGCCTCGTTAATGCCACTAAAGCATGATGTATAAAGTTACATTTTTAAATCTAGCAACTGCACACAGATTATTTTAGCCGATGTTAGACCTTGTGCCTCATGTATATTCAATGATACTTTACTTGAATCTGATAACTTCCGTTTGTGTGCTAACTGTTTAATGTCGATTTTCGTGTACGTTAATACAGTGTGTTCGGTGATACTGGTATATCGGCGATTAATAAACTTTGCTGGAAACTAACGAAGTTTATGGAGGTATTGGTTGTAACTTGCAAATAACTCGTTGTATATATGCTGTAATGCGTCGTACACAGCATCATCGTTGCTAAGATATTTTGCAAAAACTATAAAAACAAGAAAGCTTTCCTTAGGAGCCGCCATTTTCGTTACACAGATTTTCTCTACATATCACTAGGATCATTAAATTTATGGAAAACTCTTAAGTATGAAATTTCATCCTGATCTGTCAATTCGTGTGTAAAATAGTTGTTTGTCAAAAAGATTTTGTCATTTCGGCTTATATTTTGGAAAAATGAACTAGATCGATATTGTTGCAAATTTAATTCAGAATCTTTTAGTTTATAGTCAGTTTTCTCATGAAAATGATATACTTTCCAAAATATTTGCAAACAACGAAAAAGCACTTTTGGAAACTACCAATTACTTTGGACCAAAGATAAGTCGAAAGTTTCATGAACAAATTTTCGGGACGTAAATTCCCAACGTGGTTATCTCTAAAATGTCCACAAAAAAATTATTAATTTAATCGATTTTTCATATCATATCATCGATGATTTTTCATCATCGTTGCAAATTGCTTAAGATAGAGATCCGATAGTCATGATCTCTAAACGAGCTTCTGGTGTGATCTGGGTGATAGATGGATCTAACTTTTAAGCGTAGATTCCCTCGATGGGGTTTTATCTAGGATTTCCGGAAAAAATTTATTAATTTAATATACTTTTCATATCAAACCTGAAGCACATTGAAACCAACAGGACAAATTGCTTAATTTGCCATTGCAAGTATTTTATCTTTGTGAGCAATACTAATACAAGGTAGTGAACATGTTTGTACATCTATATGTTTTCTGTAGTTTCAAATAATAAGAATAACTCGTATTGTTGTACAACACCATACATTTAGGCTGTGCTGTCAAAAATGAGAATTCTAAATAGAGCACATAAAATCGTGATGTTTATAACTTTTCAACGATATTAATATTTTTTTAATACAACAACAAAAATATTTCGGGATCAAATTTACATTTTTCTTGAATTTTGGGTAATTTATCAAAAAACCATACCCAAATTGAAAACGTGTTTTTCGGGCTGGTTATAAGTGCCAGCTTCACATATATGCATTTTTGTGGAATGTACGGCAGGCTTATGTATGTCTGGCGATAGAGTAAGGATATATTTTATCAATTTTTTTCAGAATTGTTCTATGAGTTGTAGGTGAGATATCGACCATATTTGTTGGCCGGGCTAGAGGTTGAGGTCTGGCGATAGAAGATGCTTTGAGTTGTGTTATAGTTCCTCAAATTTACAAACTGTTGTACGAATAAACACGCGTGCTTGATTTTTTTTAATAAAAACCGAAAAATTTAATTTTTTGTATTAAATCAAAAAAATCAAATCTTGGGACTTTCTCGATCGGATTTTGGTTTAAGGAATTGGTCAAAAGATAAGTAACGCTTCTCCAATGCTTCTGTTGCCAGTATTATTTGGCTTTTTTCTTCCTTTTAGATTTTGACACTTGGGGTCGTGTGACGCTTGGAATCCGCAAACCTTGTCTCTGGAGGAATATATTGCTTATTTAAACGAAATATTAAGTTACATAGTAAAGTATTAATTTACGAAGTAACGTATTGTAAAATAATGTATAATAATCATGAAAATTTTCTGCGATTCAAGATTTTTGCAGATTTCGCTATATCGCCGAAGTAAAAAAAATTGTTCATGATTACTATACAAAAAACCAGTTTTTTGTAAAAATTCCACTTAGATTTTGGTAAAGTGATTTGAACCGATATTGTTGAAAATTTAATTTAGAATCTTTTACATGCAAAAAAGCTTCTATGAGGCTGCCACTTCCGGTGAATAGATTTCAAGAAAAAATCATTGAGATCCCAGTTTATAACAGAGATTTAGTCTGCAGCATGGATACACACGCACAGCGATTTTTAAAAAAACACTTTTTTTTACTTCGGCAATAGAGCGAATGGTAAATCTGCAAAAACCTCGATGCCGAAACTTTTCATGATTTTACTACGTAGAAGAGGGTACTAACATGTATTTGATGCACCATTTTTTTCGCACACTAACAGCAGACGAATTTGGGATTTCCTGAACGTTATAAATGACTTTTACGAAATTTATTGTAGAGTATCATAGACTATACCAGCTAATCTCATTTTACTTTGTGATAATAAAGTGGGATTCACAAAATATTGACCTACTGTACTGCGAGCAAATAATTTCAAAATATTCACACATTCGGGTAATCTCTAGTTTCCAATATACTTATATAAATCTTGCTTCGGTAGCAAGAAGAATTCTACACTTATGATACTTTAGATTGAACAGAATTGTTTATTTTAGCTATTGCATGATAACCACAAAACGGATGTAGTACAAAAGACTTAATATTAGCACTACATTTGCTGGCATTATTTTATATTGACTACCTGTATGGAACATAAAACATCAAATTCAATTTCCTATGAACCACAAAGCTGAACCGTTATCACAAGACTAAAAAAGACATCATTCTTTCTTTAAAATTCTTTTCATTTTTATAATAATTCAATTCCCAATTGTAGTCCCTTTGTACTCGTGTAAAAGTAGTTGTACTAAGAAAGGGATTTGTTATAAAAAAAATATATTTTTGTCATCGTAACAACTCCTTTAAAATTCAATTTAACTTGATGAACCGTAAATTTGACCAAATTTATTTTGTGAGGTATCGGGAATATTCCGTAATAAAATTTTTTTTAAACTTACATGTTATATCGATTTTATAAAAGGATTACTTTTGAAACGAGATATACACGGATCACTGGCATCGATTTATTTACATTCTGGTTGTTGTGTAGTTTAAATAAAGCGAATTATTTCAATCATCACCCTATAAAGCAGTAATCATTGTGATACACATACACAAGTTACATAAAATTTGAGACTTTTCGTAAACAAAACCTTCATAATTACCCACATAAAGCCCTCGTAATACATTTTATGTACAGTTTGCAACCAAAAATCTGTGTAATTTGTCAATATTTTTCCCAAAATAATATAAATAAAGAGCGAATCTCGAATTACATACGAAGAAAAACGTTTTTCATCTTCCTGCGTAAAAATATATGTTCGTCACTATATGCCAACGCCACTATATTTGTATACAGTAGTTGATACATTTCATCCCCCCCAAAGAAAAAATAAAATAAAGTCAGAATGAAAAATGTAAATAAAAATGATTGAATAAATAAATTATAATTAAAAAAGTGAAAATATTTTGTTTGATTTTTCAAAATAAAAATTCTAACCTTTTTCATCAAACAAAAAATAATTTCCATGATGGCATATGTCTTCATCATGGTACGTAATGTACGAAAAACACTGACACGTACTCGTATAAAATGAGAAATAATTTTAAAACTGAGTTCGAATTTACATCCCCTTTTGTCATACTTACGCTTCTCATAAAATAAATGAGGTAGGAGTCGAAAGGAAGCTACTTATTAAGAAAAAACATTTCACTATTACGGGATGACATTGATCTTGTAATAAAGGGTGTTTTTTTAGAGGTTCACAATTTTAAATTAAATAGAATAAAGAAAAACATTTTGAATATCAGTGAAACTAGCTTTATTGGATAGATAATTTTATGTCATTAATGCTTGAATATGATTTCGACCATGTGACCGCCGCAGCTGGCACGCACATGGAGTAATCTAGGCGTTACTCGTTAATAACTCTCCGAATGTTTTGTTCCAAGTGTTCAATCTTCTCTGGTTTATCGGCGCAGATACAGTGGATCAAAAATAAAGTCGGACACCTACCATTTAATTCTTTATCACAGAATAAAGAGTAAAATAGAAGCTTTTTTAAAAAAGTCCAATACTTTGTTTAAAAGCTCTATTCATTACCTTACAAAAACACCAAAATAAAAAACAAAATTTTATTTCATTATAACAAAAAAAAAATCAATAATATAAGAAAAGTAAAAAAAAAACTCAAAAAGGAACTCGGACAGATGACAATACCTACTATGTTCATGGCAATTTTGATAAAACAAAAAGGGGAAATCCCCAAAATCAACATGCAATGAAAATATGTATCAACAATTCGAAGAAAATATTTTGTCATATTGTGATATCAACGCCGAGCAGTTGCATTTTTACTAGTAAAATAAATATGGGAAGACAACGTGGCCAAACATCTGTAGAAGTTAGAGAACTGGTTATTAAATACTACAACGACCATAAATCTGTTAGAGAAATAGCAAAAATAATAAATAGACCTCACTCAACGGTTCATGACATAATTCGACGATTTAATTTATCGAAATCTCTGGAAAATAAACCAAAATCTGGTAGACCCAAAATATTTTCGTCGGCAGATGAGCGATGGATCGTCCACCAAATTAAAAAGGATCCGAAACTTAGTGCTCCGAAGCTTACCAAACAAGTTTCCATGGAGCTGGGAAAAAGTGTAAACCCAGAAACGATAAGATTAGTACTGAGGCAAAACTTTCATGGAAGAGTACCTCGTAAAAAACCTTTCATTAGTAAGCGAAACCGCAAAAAACGTTTACAATTTGCAAAAACATATAAAAGTGCCAATTTAGAATTATGGAACCAAGTAATTTGTTCAGACGAAAGTAAATTTAATTTATTCCGATCAGATGGCCAATGTTATATATGGAGACAACCAAACGAAGAACTACGAAAAAAAAACTTACAAACTACTGTTCAACATTCTGGTGGTTCGATGATGGTGTGGGGATGTATGTCAAGCAAAATTTAGTGCAGAGCGCTGAGCAATTGGGAATAAAAGAAAACTTTTATTTCTACCAGGATAACGACCCAAAGCACAAAGCTCAAAATGTTCGACTTTGGTTGCTTTACAATTGGCCACATGTTATAGACACGCCTCCACAATCACCGGATCTTAATGTGATTGAACATTTATGGGCTGTTTTAGAAAATAAATTAAAAAAGCACGTGATTTCGAATAAAGAACAGCTGAAACGTATTCTCAAGGAGGAATGGGCCAAAATTGATCCTTCTGTATGTCGAAATTTAGTAGAATCCATGCCTAGGAGGCTTCTGGCGGTGACCAAAAACAAGGGCTTACCAACAAAATATTGAATTATGCATGCATGAAAACATTTCAAGACATAGTCTTCACTTAAATGAATTAAATTATAACACTGTCCGAGTTCTTTTTTGAGTGTTTTTTTTAATTTTTTTTATATTATTGATTTTTTTTGTTATAATGAAATAAAATTTTGTTTTTTATTTTGGTGTTTTTGTAAGGTAATGAATAGAGCTTTTAAACAAAGTATTGGACTTTTAAAAAAAAAGCTTCTATTTTACTATTTATTCTGTGATAAAGAATTAAATGGTAGGTGTCCGACTTTATTTTTGATCCACTGTAAGTAACTTAAGATATCCACAAAAAAAATCACTTAATGGAGTTAAATCTTTCATCAAATGTTTCTTTGCGTACATTAATCCTGCAGTGTGTGGCATGTGGCACCATCCTGTAGGAACCACATATCAGCAAGATTTTTTCCAGCCAATTGGGGTACAAAAAAGTTAGAAACCATGTCTCTATACCGTTCCTCTAAAAAAATACCCTTTATTATTTAAGGTAATCAGTTCGAATCGGTGTTTAAATTTGAATTTTAACTGTAACCTCTACGTTAATAGGGATGTCTTAAAATATATCGGTCGTTACTAACGCTACTAAGAAAATAAACTGTTTAAAACTTACAACCAATTGGTATACTTTTCTATGAAACGCGATACAAATTAGTTTTTTACTTTATCCTCATCATCTTTCTGATGATTTTAAAAATAATTATTGCAATACCACCTTCGATTCTTCATAGAGCATTAGCTTGCTTCTGCTGCGATACGACATAAATTGCCCAAAAAATTACTGGTTTAAAAAAATAACCAATAAAATTACACATTGTTAAAGGAAAATTGTCGATAACGAGGTGTGCTACTTATCAATTTATAATAATAATAACTTTTAAAAGATGTCGCTAAACATGCATTGTGTTGGATGATAGAGGGATGGTACATTGTAGTGACAAATATCTTCCATGCCAGTATAGGCTGGCTGGCATGGAGCTATGCAATGTGCAGATGGTGATAAAATCGGACCTATAACCGTACGTCCTCGAATTGGCCGACACTGGCGTAAAAGTAAGGATGGAAAAAGTAAACCGCGAAAGAGTTGGGAGAGCATTGGCCTCAGAACAGATTGCAGGGATAAAAAAAAATATTTTACGATAAATTTAACCACTATAATACCTTCCACGCAGTTGAAGGCCCAAGTGAAAGTGATCGAGTCGTTCATTCAAACGGATTTACGTGTTTGAGACGCTGGATATCATTCAGTGAAACAGAAAATTCCAAATGCTGGCTTGAGTCGATCGACAGACACTGATTGTTGCTGATGGAAATGATAAAGTACAATTCGTATAGAGGTTGTAAGCCGGTTAGAACCGTATGTACTCTGACGAAGATAAAATCGCAATTATGTAGCGATTTTGGAAGAAATATATCGTTTTTTAGTGATTGTGGAGATAAGATTTTGCATGGTCGACACAGGTTAAGAAATACGTATATCCATTGGACGGTGGAAGTGGAACTACTATATCCAAATGAAAGTGTTCGAATCGATCAAGTGGAACTTCGAATCGTCCAGTCCAAATAGCACCTTAGTATGCCGTTGAACTTTTAATCAGAAATAGTTCTGGGTATGCTTTTTGTGAGTCTATCATTTTGTAATAGTCGAAATTCGCCTTGACTGTTTCGATTGTCATTGATTGTCGTAGATTAACGTTGTCTTTACTGTTCACACGTCGGATATCCGTGAAAAATTTACTGAAATCGAAAATTTACTGAATTCAAATGCCGTACTTGTTGTGGATTACGTTCAGTTTTAGACTGGTGTTTGGTCAATTGATAATTCGTAGGTAATTCCTGGTCGAATGCAGAATATTTTCGTTCGGCATTCGAGCGGTTTTTTGAATCCCAGGGACTCCTAAAAGTGGTTATTGTATTGTTGTACTGAACTTAGCGTCGTTCAGTGGATGTGTCAATAACACAATTGTACCCAATTTAAATTTAAGTTTAAAAATGCGTCTTGATATTTTTCGGGTCAGGAGATGTTTTTTGAAGTTTTGGGATTCTTTAACAGAGCCGCCAAATGATCGTGAATTGGGACAGAGAGTTTCGCAATAAATCGTTTGTAGTAAATTACCCTAACGATAAATTGCTGGATACGTTTGTTCGTGGTTGAAGCTGATTTTGTGGCTGAAAAGTTGAGCCGAAACGCATTTGAAACCTCATTTTTCCTCATTTTTTTATGCCATGAAGATGTTGACGCGACCGCGTTAATGAATCGTTAGACGTTTGTGGCGTTATTTCTGAGACCGAATGTTGTTTAATAATCGTTGAGTGAGTGGATGTGTGTTTTTGTGAAAATGAAAAAAATCGAGTATCCAGATTGACATCAGTTACAGAGATAGAAGAGACTATGAATATGTTCAAATAACGTGCTTGTCATATAATGAATCAAGATTTTTGTGCCGCCTTTGCTCACTTTGGATCAGAAACGTGTTCGAATGAACATTTCCAACACTCTGTTGGCGCAGTTTAGGCGCAATAAAACAGAATTTTTGGGGAGGAAGGGGACATGATTTAAAAGACTACACACAATTTTAACAAATAATCCCTTTAGCGAAATCTAAATTCATTGCTCAACATCAGCTTTGCACGATGTGCTACACGGACAAATGTGTATAAGAGAGGCCACAACACGCTGTTTTCCAATAATCAGCCTCATCACATGATGCTTAACACAAGATACTAAAGATACTTAACAGTACACTATTGGCCACAGCGATGGTCGAAATACAGAAAGGAAAACAGCAATCGACCAGCTACGAATGTTAATAGATTCCAGTTTACAAATTTCATTCATCATCGAGCAAGCATCCAAAAAACTAAACAACCAACGAAGAAAACGCATGTGCCTGAATGAACGCATACGCCTGAACATGATTGCCTGAACATTTCGACAGTTAAAGATGGGAGCATTTAAATAATCTAATGTGGGCTGATCCAATTTACAACCAACCAAATAAAATTGACATTCTGTTGAGTGCTGATTATTAAATATCCGGATGTGCCAAGTTGTAAAAGGAAATCAAGGCGAACCAATCGCAGAACAAACGGAGCTAGGCTGGATTGAATTTGGGATTATTTTAAACAAAAATTACCCTAGGGACCAATTCATGGTTACTTTGGTAGGCATTGAAAACCAGTTAAACCGATTCTGGGAAGTGAAACAAATGCAACTCCAGAAAAAGTTATAAAAGCATACTAGCTAACAACTGTAACTTTCGGAATCTCTTCTGTTTCATATCTGGCTGTCGACACATTGCAAACGATGAAAACGTGAAGTTCCCGATCGCGGCCAATATAATAATGAGTCACTTTTACGTAGATGAAGTATTATCGGGAGGTAATACTCTAGAAGAAGCTGAAGAAGCACTAAACCAACTGATCAGCGCACTTAAAACCGGAGGATTTAATCTAAAAAAATGGTCATCTAATTATCATCAACTTTTAGAAGCTATCGGTTCAGGTTGGAGAGCTCTCGAACCTATCTTAATTAACGACGATGCCATGAAAACATTAGGATTGCTGTAGAACCCTGCCACAGATACTTTCGAGTTCAAGGTAAACCTCAACAGAAAAAATGGAAGTATCACCAAAAAAAAATGTTATCTGAATCAAACAAGGTATTCGATTGATTGGGATGGTCATCTCCAACCTTAACACAAGCCATAATTTTAGCGTCACCTGGGATGAGAAGCTGTATGAAGACATCGAAAACAAAGGCAGTTAATATTATGTCTTTCTACCCAATCTGGAGAAGATAAAAATTCCGAGGTGATCAACTTCAGTTCAACTTTACCAGGAGAATAGCGATGTGTATTCGAAGTGGTTCACGCGGAAGTGGTATAATTCTACAACAGATCAGGCAAGTTTATTAACGTCAAAAACGCGAGTGGCACCAATAGCAATACGTGATTCCTCTTATACCATAAACCATTATCATATTTGATCGTCTCAGTTTAAAAGAAACACTCGGTATATTTATTCCTCCATGATTACATTTAGTCAAGCCACAATTTTGGAGACATTTCTGTCATTCAGATAAGTCTCTTCACCAGGTGACTTATTTGAATAAGTCGGTGGCCACAAATAAGTCGGTGTTTAGAATACTGTCTAAATGGGAATGACTTTTAATAAAAATTATTCAGATCACTTTTTGGCTACTTTGATTTGATTTCATTGAATGACGTGTGGGTGCGGTTTGTTAAATTTGAATCGCTTGCTTGTTTAATTTAATCGCTTGGACTATTAAAATACTAGTAAACACTAGTAAATATCTAAATTTTCAGGACAAATCACAATAATTTTTATGATAACATTTTAAATTTGTATGACTTAGGGATTGAATTGAATTTATATTATTATTATTATTCATACGTCAAATTGTTGTTTTTGACGGATAAGGAAACTGGTCGAGTACACAGTCAATTTTCCGATAATTATTAGAATTGGTAAAAGAAATTGTAACGAAAAAGTAGTATTTTATTCATTATTTAGTTGGCAGTATGTAAAATATAAGTATGTAAAATATATTTTACATGTAAAAAACCATGTAAATTACATTTCGTAATTTACGCGCCCAACTGTGACTGAAAGAAAATGATTTCATTGCGCTATCGTAGGTAATGTAGTAACGTCGTATAGAGAGAAAAACTTATACTTCAAGATCAACAATTACATTCACTTCAGATTTCTATAATGTATATTAGGGTGGTACACGGTATTAAGGGTTTCAATTCCTTTCTACACACACCTCATCTTATATACGTAAAAATATTCTATTGTATAGTGCAATATTGCCCTTTTCTCGTTCGACTCTCCATTGTACAACGCTGAATTTTCCCAATTTTTTACTTGCATATGCATGGTGTCTCAAAAACTTATTATTGTTATTCTTTTTTATTATTTTGTGTAATTCAACAAATTTTTCAGTTTTTTTTTGTGTACTGCGTGCACAATAGAAAATCCATTTAGAATTTTTTTTTCCTAACGAACAATGAAAATGTAATTTTCCAGACTGCAAAGTATTTTTTGCCTTTTCTATAATATTATCGTTATTATTTAAAATTATAATTTCCATTTTGTGTCACATCGATTGGATTAATATATAGCGTGAGGGGTTAAAAATGATTTAGAATTTTTCTCAATACAAAATATCTACAATAGGCACTACTACTACTATTACAATAAAGTTATTTGAGTGTGGATGAAGGAACGAAAAAATGTTCCCCACTAAATGACATTTTATGTAATCGACCAAAATTACAATCATTGAATGAATTGATATGGAAAATTGTATTTTTATATAATGGGTGCAGTATGCCCCCTCATCGACTACATATATTTTGTCATATTTATAAAAATCTACAAGTGAGGGATAAATATAAACCGAAGTTTCAATGGACAATTTTACGGTTTTTGATGGACATAACAAATTTATACCCTAAATGTTATATGTGAGAATTAAACCAACAGGTAGGATTACCATTATGACTTTTACATTTTACTGCAAGATTCATGCACGATTCATTGGGTACGTCATCAATCATATAGGTGTACACATAATAAAAATAACTTGTCCATATAAACGGTAAAATATAAAACGCCTACAACACTCGCACTTAATTTTTGTTTATACGAGCTGACCGAAACCTTGAAACATCTTGAACAAATGCCTTGTGATGGCTTAAATTCTATTTACCATATATTAAACCTTCTATTAATCAAACATTATAGAAATTGATCCGTAAGCCGCTATTCCGTTCAACAGTAGGTGAAACGGAATAATTTTGTATTGTTGTTCAATATTCGGTTAGTTTACAACAATAAATAAATCCGTGAAGGTGTGAAAGTTCAAATTCATCATACAAATATTAATGTTTAGTTTATAATAAAGTTCTGGGAAATGTTTTTGACTTGAAGGTAAACACACAACTCAGTGTAACGCGTAAATTAGTTCAACGAATATTGTACCAGAAACAGGATTCCGCCGCAAAATTTTAAATACCAAAGGTTAATAATGTAAATATCGGTGTACCTCTCCTGCGGCGATTTTTTTTTAAATAATTTACACGATCCGCCCAACTACTAAAAAAAACCTACTTCCTGAATCTCTTCTTCTAAACAACAACAAGCAAAACAAATTATTGCATATAATCTTACGTATTTCCCCAAAGTCTCGACATTGAATTAACCAAAATGATAATGACAAATTTAGCAGCACCAGAAGATTTACCATACGCTAAATTGCAAAGTCTAATTAATCTTTTTATGATGTATATATTAAGTCTATGAAGTAAGAAAAATGTATAAGAACTCCCTTAACAAACGAATCATCATCATCATCAACATCATCATCTTTATAATCATCCCATCTAATAAATAATTACAATTTAAGATACATTTGAACAATAATGAAGTAATAAACAAACAACCTTGAGGAACACGATAATCGCATCTTGTATACCCAACCAAGATGATTTAGTGTACAAAAGACGATATATCAATTATATGCGGATATGAATTACGAAAATTTTTTATTTTTCGATAATTGCATTGAACTAAATTTTCCTGCAGTTATGTGTTTTACAAATTGCGTGATAATTTTATAAACTGTACCCGTCGTAATCGGTTGATTGGTTATATCCGTAGATTAGGTATTTTAATATAGTTTTAACGAGAACTGAAAATTGATAGATTACAACATGAACACCATTCACTTCAAATATTTTGTAAACTTTTCTCGTGCGATCCAATTTGATCTTCAGCTTTTGAACAGCGTAATAGGAATTATTGAATTATATAGAAATAAATTTCTTAAAGTATAATTTCTCTGAATTGTTGGTTGAACTAATTGGCAGTGTGCTCCGCTTTAATTGGCAGAAAAATAATTCTGCTAGCAAAAAAATTATAGATGATCACTGAAAAGTTACATAGAAACCAACGTACATGAAAATTGAAATCGTCAAAGAAGTAGTACTGAAAACGACAATCCGCTAAACTGATAGCCAAAATTTCAATTTGCTGAAAATGATAATCACCAAATATATTATCACTCAGATGTGTGGATAATTAAAAATTATTTAACTGCATACTGTTTAATTTAACAATAATTTTTAATTTAATTTTTCACGCCAGAAGAAAGAGACGCCAAAAATAAAACCCGATTTCTAGTAAGAACCACAAATTATTCAACCCCAACTATTATATTTTGAAAAGGCGGCTACACAGGGGTAATTTGTGATTATCCTAGAAATGTGATTTCCATTCATTTTCTTTTATAATGAGGACAATTTCTAGGGCCTCTATTGAAAACGAAATTCAACTACGTTCAATAATATTTAAATTGAATAATAAATTTATTAAACAACGAACCTGCCACTTCTGATTACACATTCTGATTAGCAGCTATGTTCATGGCCTTTTGAAAAACATAGTGGCTGAATTTCGGCTAATCCGGAAATGGCTAAATATCATAGAACAACAAATTCGATTGATTGGGCGACTTTCTAAAATAAAGATAAAGAGGAAAAAGCTGAACCCTCTCCGACCCTCCCGACCCTAGATGGAGGGAGGGTAGCACTGGAACCGTGTCAAGTTGATATCTTGTGCCGACCAGCGGCCACTGCCCCTGTATAAAAAGGTGTAGGGAGGCTAGGTGAAGCTCGGCCTAATGTTAGACTAGAATTAAAGGATAACCCCGCAGACCCAGACCGAGACCTTGGATCCCAGCGGAATTCACATCTGAAAAAAATTGGGGAAATGCTACAAATTAGCAATCCTGAACCGCCGATCGCGAAATGCAGGATTAAAGAGTGCCAAGTAGGAAGAACCAAAGCCTGATTATAGGTCAGCTATTATTTAATTAAAGAGCCGCTGGCTGCGCTGGCGAGAACAAATGGTTTAATTAGCTACAGTTTCGGCGCAGTCACACTCGCCGCTTCGGCTGCATTCACGCTCAAACTAAAAGCAGAGAGTACCTTCGGTCTATGGCGACCGAGTACTTGGACTTAGAAAAATATGAACTACTATACGCGATGATTTCTCTGTTATTAAACAACAGAAATTCAAATACGGTCACAACACAAGCATTGAGATGAATGGTAAAAATCTCTGGCTAATATCAGCTTACCTCCCACATGATAGGGCAGTTATTCCACGCAAAAACAAAAAATTTGAGTTATACTGGGAAGTGATGCAAATTGACTTCACACAATTTGGGGAAGCACTGATACGAATGAACGAGGTGGGTTACTCCTTAATTTTATTCTTGGTACTAACCTGTGTATATGCAATGTTGGCTAAAAAGAAACACACAAGAAGTAATAGACATTATACTTGTCAGGAAGGTGTTGGAGGATCATTCCGTTTATGATTATTGTCTCCATTTTGAATTGGAGACTATACCCATCAAAAAACCTGCTTTAGAAGCAGAAGGAAAACCGACTGGGATATTTTTACACCTACTCTAAGTATTTCATTATCGGTATCGGTTCTAAACCCTACTGATTCAACACAAGAGCTTGATGTCCTAGTGGACCAGGTATCCAACGCCTTTAATAATACTATATTAGGTGTGTGTCCTCCAAGTAGACTTCTAAGTAAACCTCGACCATCATAGTCATCGAAACGACGTCAAAACACCCGTAAAAATGATTGTTTAGAAGAGCGAAGGAAATTAAAGCTGCTAAGAACTGGGAATACTTCAAGGAAGGCCTCAAAATATACAAATACGAAATAAAAAATGCTAAAACAAATACCTGGAGGCTATACTTTAGTAAGTTACAGGAGTCCTCTGAAACAACCAGGCTGCGTAAAGTACTATCTCAAGTCCTCTCTAGATCCTTTAACACTCTACCCGTTCGGAGTACCAAGTTTTCTCCAACAACCGAAAGGTTCTTGAACTGTAACTAGTACAGAATCGTTAGATCTATTACTGCACCACAAACAAGAAAGGGAAAAATCCTGTGCGCTATAAATAGCTTTAAGCCTTATAAGTAAGCAGCACCCGACGGCATTGCTTAGGGGTTTTTTCAAATATCAGGAATGGATAGCTATGGGTCCTGATTTTGCAGAAATTGGTTTAGGGAGTCAACCGGTCGGGCTTGGGTTTCGTCTCTTAATTTCCTTTTTGGTTTACACGATTTTATTAAATATTGCGACTGGTGTAGATTTCGGATAAATTCGTTCAAAGGGACGAAAGGTAGGCCCAAGAGTCCCTTCCTTTAATTTTTATCGGCTTCCACAGTTTATATAAAAATTGGTGAGGGAGGTTATTTGAGGGCCAGGAATCGGTTGCGACGGGTGTAAATTTTTGCAAAAACCGTTCAGAGGGCATCAGGTGGGGTCCGAGTCATTTTCTTTAGTTTTTTGCGGCCCGCACTACTTTTATACAAAAAACAATAATAGGTCCCCATTTTTAATTTTTTGTTCTCGTATGATTTTGATAAAAAATTAGTGAATCCGGGGTTTCCAATTGCCAAGAATCGATTGCGATTGGTTCAGATTGCCGGAAAATTCAATCAGAGGGTGGAACGGTTGGCTCCGGGTCTGATTCTTTAATTTTTCTTTGGCTTGGGTACTTAGCGATGGGTACTTATTTCGCAAAAATCCATTCAGACAGTCCCTGCTTCCCATTCATTAATTTTTTTCGGCTCACACGATTTTTGGAAAAATTGCTGGAGTAGCGTTTTCGATTAACAAAAACTGATTTTGATGGGTTCTTATGTCGGGAACATTCATTTAGAATCTGGTTTCAGGCCGAGAAGCTTGGAGCCTTCTTTTAACATTTCATTTGGCTTGAACGATTTTGATAAAATTTAGTGGGAGAGCGTTTTCGAACGCAAGGAAACGATAAGGCCGGCATGTTGCACCGTGTTGCAGCATGTTAGGTTATATTGCACCATGTTGCGTGATGTTGCACCATTATGCTTGATGTTTCATCTTGTTGAGGGATGTTGTGTAATGTTCATCTATGTTGCGTCATGTTGCCTTGAGATTTTTTTGTAACAGTTTATTTGGTTTGAACAATTTTAATCAATTTGGAGAGACCGGGTTTTAGAAGGCAAAAAAATGATTACTACGGATTCTGATTTCTGGATAACTCATTTAGGACTCCTCCAAATGGACCGTCATGTTGTAACATGCTATGAAATGTTTCCCCATCTTGCAAGATGTTGCATCGAGTTGTGCGATGTTGCGTCGTGTTGCATGATGTTATGAGATGTTGCACTATATTGTTTATGTTGTATCAAGTTGTGTCATATCACATCATGGTGCGTGATGTTGCTTAATATTGCATTATGATGTGAGATGTTGCTAGATATTGCACCATGTTGTGTCCCGTGTACGATGTCGTACCATGTTGCACCATATTGTGTAATTTTACACTATTTTGCGTCATGTTGATTCGTATTGTTTTCGAAATTAGATATCTATCGTTATTTTTCATAATATTGCAGAATGTTGCATCTTGTTATGTTGGTTTCATTACGGTTACATTAGATGGTGCACTAATCGCGTTTTAGCCCGGGTCTTCCTATATAATTTTTCTTGTCAGCTAGCACGATTCTGATACAAATTGGTGACGGGAATGCCTGAGACTCTATTTTAATATTTTTCGGCTTGAAGGATTTAGAAAAAAATTAATGTAATAAAGGTTTCCTAGAGGTCCGGGAGCCATTTTTAATTTTTTTTTGACTCGGACTATTTAGATCAAAAATGCGGTGATAAAGATTTTTTAATGCCAGGAATCGATTGCGATGTTTTGGAAAATTTATTTAGGGTTTTACGGGTCAAACGACTTTTAATAAAAACAGGTGAGGTGGGTTTTCGACCGCTAAGAATCGATTTTGAGGAGTTCGAAATTTGGGAAAATTTATTCAGGGGATCTCAAATGGGATCCGAGTCTCTATTTAAAAAACATCAGAAGATGACTGCAATGGATCACGATTTTGGAAAATTTGAAGAGAGTTGCTCCTCTTTCAAAGATTAAAAGCTTAATATTTTGAACTTCGTTATCCAAATAAAACTTTTACGGATGAATATTTTATTTACGAGGATTATATTATTATTTAAATTGTAATAAAACCAACTCTTTAAAGGTAAGAAAAAATTAAACTGACTGCCAAAATATTGTATAACTCAAGTTATAACAGCGCTACAGTTGAGCATTTCAGTTGTGAGAAAAGTGTATTATCAGTCAGAAAAGTGCAGGCAAAAAATAATGGAATTATAGAAATTGATTAAGGCGAGTGAATGCTTCTCGTTATGACGATCATTATCTCTTTGGATTTTATAACAAAATATATTCGTATTCCCGACTTCACTCCGCTACATAATCCGGTTAGCGATCCTCAGAAAATTTGATTGGACCTTATAGATCGATCATATGCCGCTGGTTGCAGTTTAGGTAGAATATTACAGTCAGAAATGATTAAGAATGATTGTGACATTTTTCGCTTTATATGTAAGAGAAAGTTTTACAACTTCGAAGAAGCATGAAAATAATGTCGAATAAACATAGAAAACTCTGCAACCGATCGTAATATGGGATTTCACCTTTGCTTTGATGTCGTTCGTTTGTGTGAAAATAGTTCCAATTAAGGTCGCCTGTCCGGAAAGTTTTATTGTATTGCGCTTCGATCAAAAATATACGAACTTCTTATCATTCGATCATCATCTAAGAATATCATTTGCATTCGAAATAAATTAATTTGTTTAAATATCCGGATTAGTTTGTTAATAGATATACCTGTGTTCATCCGGCTTTTTCTAAGAAAATAGCGAAGGAATTAGCGACTTTGGCGTTATTGAATACATTTAGCAAAAATTAAAAAATTGAAAACCTAATTTCTCCCAAGGTAGAAGTCTCATTGCGAATCAACTGCGGAATTACGTGCAAAATCTACAATATATAAACAAGTTAGATTTTTTTTTAAGTTTTTTAGTATATTAAGGGCGTAATAAAAATCTCAGGTCAAATTATATTAACCGAGATTTTGTCCCAATGATTTTGTGAAGTTTCGCTTAACAATTTGGCGTGTCAACATATTTACTACCAAAGCTAATAATTTTAATATTTTACTCTTTAAAGTTAAAGCGGGTTGAAATATCTCCACTCTAGAGGAACGGTCAAACTCTCATATCTTGACTTATGAAAAGTGAAAATTTTCTTTCTCGTTTTTTGGCTTAGGTCTTTAATTTATTTTATTTAAGTACCCACCTGCATTCATTGCATCCTGAAGGAATACCGAATTTCAACGCAAAGAACTAAACATTTTATTGGCTAATATGAGTGCCAGGCTTCCGCTTATTTTATAGAGCTGTTCTTGCAGCACGTTCAATTATCTTCAAAATTATGAATAATCGTCACAATTATCTTTAATTCTAGTGAATACAATTAAAAATGAAAATTTATAAATTTGAATGGGTTCCCGTCAAAATTAAAAACTTTTGTCCCCTAACATCGTCCCACACTATTTTTCTGTAACAAATTAAATGTCTTCGTCTTCGCTTTGAATTTTTATTACAATAACACAAAACCGTGCTCGTTTTGTGACAGAGATAAATTACAAATAATTTTACTCGTCTTTTATGCTGCACAACATAATATTATGATGTTTCTTGCCATCCTGCTAAATGAAAACATGTAGTAGATAATACACACAACAATGAAAAATCCTTTCTTTCTCTCATGTATTCATTCCTCTATGTATATAGAAATGGTGGTGGGGTCTAGTTTTTCTACTTCATCTTCGTTGACGTCGCTTTTTATTACTGAGTTGTGGTGTTACGAAAATTGCTGTACTGTAAATTCATTTTATTTGGTACATCATGTTGTTGTATTCTCTTCTGATGTAATAAAAAAATATTTAAGAAAGCAACATCATCATCATCATCATCATGATCATCAACATCAAAGTCAAAGTGAAAGTAAATTATATAAAAATTAGAATTGGAACTATAAAGATAATTTTTACTTCAATGTCATGATGTAATGAAAATTTGGTACACACAATTATGAAGTATTATTTGGGATGACCTTGTGTGAGATAATTTTTCCGGAATTCACCACATATACATACTTTTCAATTTCGCGCGCTATTTTAGAGTTCAATGTCTTCAGATTATGTAATTTGTTGTGCTACCGCACACCAATCTACATATGTGCCCTCTCCAAAATCTAGCTTACTTAAATTACATTTCAAGCCGGTATTACACTACTCGTGTGTTACTTAATTAACCAAAATATTTTTTTATGGATGACTATGCTTATTTTACACAAGTACCATCAATAGGTGATACATACTTAAAATCTATGAACGGCGTCTCACCATATCTGCCTAATTTGCACTTCAACTCATATGTCATTGATCTTTACTTACTGTGGGAGTTTGTAAAACGTTTTGGTTACCGCACATCTTGAATAATTATACTGGTGTATAATATTACAAGTCTTACCTGCAAGTAAAAATAAGACACGATTAAAAGATTACACACATTTTATATGTAACATTCTAATATTTATATATCATCAAAATAAATAATTTTTTATTTTTGTAACATTTGACCTATATCGCCGCACCGGTACGTTTTATAGTTTTAGCATTTAACATTTTTATGATTTCACATTTTTGTACATTTTAATGCAATTAACTTTTATGAAATAAAAAAAAAACTAAATCATAAAATCGATGAAAGTATAATTATTTATGTATATGTTTATGCTGTCTAAGTAATTGTGTTATATATTTACCTGTGTATGTACATTGCACCTATATAGTACCCACTGCGGGCGATATAGGTACACTGAAATTTTAAATAGTTTCTCAAACTTCTCAATTTCCAAGTTTGTTTTAGTATATTCGAAAAAGCGTCTAAAACTTTTTTTTATAAAAACTTTTATCTCGATGGCGAAAGTTAATTGAATCCAGAACTGGTGCATCTTGTAATATTTCAAAGATTTTATGTTTTGAAAACTTTGCATATGTAGGAAAATAATGAAATCAGGATGAACTCATTCTATTACTTTAGAAGTTTTGAAACTATTTAGGCTACATTTTAGAACAAGAAAGAGTTTAATTCAGATTTTCAGCAATTTCCGCGTAACAGAATTCTCACCCAAACCTGTTACTTCAAATTTAATAATACGATGTTCATAACATACTTTAGGTTCCTTCTAAGACAGAAATTGAATTCACCTCTTTAAATCGTACTCATTTGCCGTTGAAACTTTGTTTTGAGATATGATAAAAAATTTCACTCAAAATTAGTTGGGTTCTAATAAAGACATCGAAACTTTAAAACTGATTTATAATTCTTCCTTAAGAAAATTTCAAATTAAAAAATTTCACTCAACAAAATGTATTTAAAAAAAACACTCAAAATGGCTTAAACATGGTGCAAAACCAATTATTATGGTCTAAAGAGACAATTTGCCATAAATAGAACAACCGAAGGGATCTGTAGGGGTTAACGCATATTGCAACCAAATATTCTTATCGTACTTATCGCAAATGTAACAACTCGCAATCTGAATGAAATTAGTGGCAAAACTCTAAATAGTTACTCGGTTGTTTTATCACGTATAACTAACTGGAACACAACATAAAACGTGGATCATTTTCAAATCGCGACGATAGCCGCCCAAGTGTCGAGCAAAAATATGAGGCCACACATAAAAAATGCGAGCGCATTAAAGTTGGTAACAATATTAACGACAGCACTTAAAGCAACAGCGGCTACAACATCAACAGCGACAACAACAACCACAGCTATTACTATTTAAAACATTTACAAGAGCAGCTTTAAAACATAAGCGAAGTAGCAATACAAATAAAATATTTATTTTGTATTTTACTCCATTGGGGCATTACTCCACTGCCAAGGTACCATTATCCTTATCCATCAGCGGCGCGCTTGTGTTTATTTCAAACACCGCGATGGCGTACATGGTACAGTGAACAACACCGTGGTCACATTCGCTTTACCTTTGCGACAGCATTGGTAATACAACTATTATGATCCAGCGGCGCACATGGTGCAGTGAACATCATCACCACTATGTCCACTTTCGTCTTCAGCGATGAATATGGTGTAGTGAGCATCACAACCACAACAACTGTCGTTTTCCTTTTGCGTTTTGATGTGCTATCATAATTTTTTAGTTACAAAAACTCCACCACCTCCACAGTGAATAACACCTCTATTTCAAAAGCGGCACTCGGAACTTCAGGATTATCTAGCCTCATTAGTTTCAAGTCGAAACTAGAGCTTTTTAAGCGAACTGTGCTTTCCCCACACCAGTTTCTCGACTCGCACAATTTTGCGGTTATCCTCGATCGACTGGCTAAACCAACATTTAACCTATTCCGAGAGACTAGATGTCGTAAGCGACGGATACTCTTCGGTAACTCAACAACTAGCCACGATCGACACTTTAACAAGTAAACTGACAAAAACCATTTGGGATCTCACAAACTCTTACTTAATGGCCGATTAAGCACATAATTTGAAGTTGATAGATGAGCCTTGACATGTACAATGCAAAAAAAATGCCGTATAATGAGATTAAATATGGAGAGGATTAATTACTTTTCGTACGATTACATTTATCCAGAAGATGATATGGTCATGGTATCATTAAAACGCGGTCCCAACGCCGGAGAGCATTGTTTGAGTGAGATGCCTTCGGGTCTAACAGAACTGCCACAATTTTATCGTTGTGTTGCTGATATGATACACAATCCTTAGAGGATCTGAAAAATTATCAATTGCTCTCGCACAGTATCCGAAATTGAGAAGATTATTGAAGAATAAAAGAGCTCATGCATAGAACATCGCAGAATAACATCATATTCATGACATATTCCAGTTTGATGATTCGATCGAGGTTTGACAATATTACGATGGATTTGCACTCGAGGGGAATAATATGTTCATTCCTCCAGAAATTTATAGCTTAGATGATGACAAGTATGGTTCAGAAATGAACTCAGGTCCATATTTCTTACCAAGATTTCTTATTTCATATGTCAAAATTGTAATCTATTGTTACAAATATCCGCTAGACCCGGAAACACCTGAAATCGTATTCAAGGAACTCCAACAGCAAGGTGTTGTAATTTGTGATGAGATTCCCAACAATGCAAATATTTGTGTAAATTCGTAAGCGTTAAAATCAACAGAAAAACGTTATACGCCTCAAATCAACGATTAGACGCCGTCGAAAAACGTATCAAAGAAATTAAATATTAAAAGAAGTTGGTCCTGGAAATATACGACATGCCGATCATTTTGTTAGATTTATGAAACGATTTATCGAATATCTGAAAACACATCTACGAGTTTCACATGTAGTTCCAGATTCACCGGCCGGCTTTTAAAGCAGGCACAGAACTAAATAGTTTGTATCGAGAGAAATTCGTTGCCATTCTATTCAGATCGTTTATTATCTTTACTACGTATTTAGAGATTACAGAAATTCGAGCAATTGGAAAACTAATCATAATCAATACACCCAAGGTCTTACCATCATAATTGAACCATTTGATGATAAAATGGCAACTGTTCTCAAGCCCTTACTGATCTTTATTCGATTTCAAAAATTATAATTACATCAGATTCTGTTTCTCCGTTGGATCACACAATGTCTCTGATCCGGCCGTGTTTTTTTCCCATGATAGTTTCTAAAGGAAATGATTTCGTGAAGTTGGCTAGACAAATTTAAATAATATCATTTCTTCAAGAGCTTAATAACAATTTTATTATCTTATTAAAGTGACTCCAAATTGGTAAAATTTTGAGTACAATTTTGAGCAAAACAAAAGTTGGCTTTCTTTTACGTTAAAAACTGAATTCAATACTTCAATTTATTGCTATTACTATTTGCTATTACTATAGTAAGATCACTCCAATTCGTTATTCTAACTTCCAATAATATGCAATAAGTGTAAATCAAGCTTTTATTTCTGATCAAATCAATGACCATTTAGGAAATTCACTTCTTCTTCAATACAAAGTAAAAATTATCACTCAAAAAATTACTCAAAAAAAAAATCACTCAAAACAATACGATTAAACCATATGGTTTGTCCTAATATTTCGGTTGAGTCTATAATTTTCAGCAAAAAGTTTCTCGTAACTGGCATGCTACAGTACTTATTGTTGTGGTTTACTGATCGCCCGATCTTATAGAATGGTATTATGACGGCTAAAGAAAAAAAATTATAAAAATATTTAAGTATCTTTCATTACTAAGAACATAATAACAAATTCCTTCTCTTATCAGAACTACCCTAATTGACAAAATATGGGCAAACGAAATATCGGATTCAACTACGTTAAAAACTGAAACAAATCAAATTATTTCCTAACATCATTGTTGTATTAGTAGGTTCGTGATATGATAGCAAATTTGACTCAAAACCAATTTGTATGTGAATAAACCTAACCCGTTTTAGAAGCGCCACTTGCTCTAAAAAATAATTCAAAGTAAACAATTTGAATCAAAAAAAAAATTGATCCAAAAAATTGATCCTATTGTTTTGAATTATTTGAAGAAATTTTAAATTAAATTCTAGCTGGAATCAAGAAATTCCGTATTAATTATAAAATTATAAATAACGCAAATTATTGTTGGAAATGTTGCTCAAATTGCACTCATAATTAATAATTTTCAACTCTTAAAATTTTTAAGTCGAAAATTTTTTAATAAACCCCTCCATTAAAAAGGTGTCGAATTAAAGAATTCCACTCAAATTAAGTATAGTTTAAGCTACAGGCTTGAATCAATTACACTAATTACACAGAGTTATAGGAAAATTTACTCTAAATTAGACCAAACCAAACTAACTAGACTAAACCAACCACCTGAAATTAGAAACCAACAGAAACTATAATTCTAATTTTAACAATTTATTCAAATAAACTCCCAATGCAGTCTCAATAAACTTACAAGAGTTTATGGTTAACTTGTGAATAACTATTTATTAGACTCTTTGAATAATTTGCAGTAAAAAGTTTCACTTAAAACTAATTTTCGATGTCCGTCGCTTATTATTAATTTTTTCCACGTGTTTGGTATTGGCACACACAAATTGCACTCATAATTTCATATTAATCGATATGAAAACGAACAATACCAATCGTTACCAGAAACTTTAAAAAATGTAGCACCACTTCTGGAAAATTTGGTCGGCAGAATTCCATTCCAGCCTTGAACCAAAGTGGTTGAGAGCCAAGGACAACCTTGTCATCGATCAATTGGTACGCATCAAAGAGGAAACCTTACCATCGTCGAAATATGTACTTGGCAAGATCTAGATACGCATCCAGGATCCAGCCGTCACGCTACGAAATGGGAATGCTGTTTAGAAGTGACCGATGACAAAACTGAGCCTGCTGTCTATTCCAAGCAACCACAACAAAGACTAAAATATTAAAATATTTTAAAGCGGCGGGCAATGTTGGAAATGACACCAAGTCTCCGCGACAGTCGGAGGTAACATCTATCGGTGGGCACCCTATAACCAATCGTCGAGCAACCCTAAATAAAACACAAACATCGGACAACACCGTTACGCAATTATCAAAATAGACACATCCATTCGAGCAGCACGGGCAGTTCAACATTATTATTCGCATTTCGCAACCATCGTGTCATTCATTAGCGATTGGAAATTCGCTCAAACGGATCTCGTTTAGCGCTTATTGTAATATAGCCAGTTCCGTTAAGCTTAATATGGTTTGAATAGTGTTTTAAAATTCTTTAAATTTTATTTGAATATTAAATATGCGGGCAAAATACTTTCCAATCGTATTATTTCTTTGGGAGGTATAGTACAAATCTCTCGCTAAGTTGTCTAAGATTGTCTTTAATAGATTTCCATTCTAACGGTGTATCATCCATGGTATTGCTCTGAGAATATAAGCGTCGCCTTTTGATAACGGATTTTTGTTGTTTCTTTAACAGGCGACCCGATAATGTTTCTTTCGCTTTCTACACATTGACCACAATCATAAAGAAATTATAACAAAATTTCATGAAGACTGTCCTATATACGCTGATTTAATTTCGATGATTTGTCGTTTTCGATGAATTGTTTTTTCGGTGAATTATTATTTTCAGTAAATTGTCGTTTATGGTTAATGGTTGTTTTGGGAAAATTTTCGGTTTCGATAAATTATCGTTTCGGGGAATTGTTGTAAGACAATTTACAGAAAGCGGTAATTATCCGAAAATGACCATTAATCGAAAATGACGATTCATGAAAACGACAATACAGTGAAAAAGCAATTCACTGAAACTAGGGATGAATAGTAACTTTTGGATTGCATTTCGAGCCGTCCGAGTGTCAATGTCTTAGTCTTGTGTTTCTAGACAAAGTGAAGATTTATACGATGAAAACTGCATTTAAATATGAGTTCTGAATCTTTCTCTAGAAATCGTTCTCTAGAAATTTGAATAAATTTAAGTCATTTTCAACCGATTACGATAAAATATTGTATAAAGGATAAATACGTATGTGATTTTAAAATGCTTTTTGGAAGTAGTTCTGAAATGAGGCCAAGTAGAACAGAACTAGGATATTTCATAGCCGACCATGTTGAAGTTGGGTTTGTAGAGTGGAAATGGTATTCTATAATGTTTTTTAGAAAAGTTCTAAAATAAGGCTAACTGGGACGTAAGTAAGCCATTCTTTAAGCGACTATAATCAACTTGGTTATGTATGCCGGACATGGGATTTTAAAATAATTTTAGGAAAAAGTTGTATGATGTAACTGATAATGTTGGATAAAAATCAAGTTCTAACATATTTTTTAAAGTAGCTCTGGAAAACGGCCTGGTTAGATGGAACTAAACCGTTTGTTAATCATACATGGTGATTTTGGGTAGGATAGAAATGGGATTCTAGAATAATGGACGGCAATGGAATTTTAAAATTAATTGCTAAATTAAGTTTTAATTCAACAATTGAAAGCAGAGCTACACCAGATGAAATATTTTCCCGTTTGCTCAATCCGTTTATTATTACATAGCCTAGTCACACAGATTGTATCTATGACCGAACACCTCATTTTAAGCCATGAGGAAATATAAAAGTACCCGATAAAGAGTTTCTGGTAGTAAAATTTGCAAAATCGTATTTTCAACTTACTCGTAGTATTATTACTGCAAAAGGTAGTTTATTCTACATGGTCATACCAATTGTTTGAGATTAAAAAAATACTTAAGAAAACTCTCTCGATTGATCGAGTCATTCGCTTACTGAAATCACATATCCACACTACACACCCAATTTAATCATAATCTATTGAGAAGCAGTCTAGTTTGAACCCAGTACCAGAAGTTTTATTTTCAAATAGTCAACCCATAAATATATCTCATGATTAAAATAGAATTTCAATAGCGATTTTGGATGAATCTAACATATAATAAAGTTGACAATCATGAATATCGGGTTTTAAGCATCGACAGAAAACGTATTCTCGATAATGATTTTTCGACGCTAATTTTTTTTAAGACTATTTTTGGAAATATGATAAATATCGTACACCATGGATTTCGGGTGATCCCCCATCGAGTGAAAGAACTGAAAAATTAAAATCTCGCAATAAAAACCTGACTCGGAAAGTTTAATTTCTGCATATCGGTCAGATGAGGCATTTGTCTCAAAGATAGATAATCTTGGTTTAAACCATCTTTCTGCCTCAGTAGTGTCATTATAAACATGAGTAAAATGGGCGGGGAAAGTGTCCAGGAAAAATTACACTGCACCTTGCCATCTTTATTGGAATGGCTGATTTTCAGTGTATACAGATAAGTTTCAGCGTTGGAAAACGTCTACATCCCAATTTTTTGCCAATTGTGATACGAAATACAAACCTTGAGTAAGAACACATTTGCCATATTTTCGTTTAATTGTCGTTTACAGATATTTTTTTTAGTCCTCGGTGAGAATTGTTGTTTTCGGTAAATTTCGTTTTCGGTGAATTGTCGTTTTCGTTGAATTGTCTTTTCGGCGAATTGTCGATTCCAGCGAATTGTATTTTCGGTAAATTGAGATTTCTGTGAATTATCTTTTTCGTTGGGTTGACGTATTCGGCGAACTGTCACTTTCAGTACTTTTCAGTAAATTGCCGTTTTCAGGGAACTGTTTTTCGCTGGATTGTCGTGCTTCGTTGTTATTTTGTTGTTGTTGTGTTATTTATAGAGTCAGTTTACCATACAAGTTTTGAGAAATAATTCAATTTAACTAAGATCCGGGTAAATGTTAACTTTATCATTTTCACATGAGCAAAAAGAAAAACAAAAACTACTGAAGTGCGTGTGAGTGTTGGTTGCTGCCAAATTGCTATTTTGGTTTGAGATTCTGGAGTGTTAATGACCTAGTGTCTTTTTATAAATCGCCACAAAAAATATTGTAAAAGAGGACTATACCAATTTCATGTTATTAAAAATTTAATGGGAGAACTAAGCGTGGGTCCGAAAGACAGTAACTGGTGTAATTATCCCTTCTCATGACATGTGATATTGTTTTTTCTCAGGAGCGGCAAACAATCGTGATACCAGATTTAAAAACATGTCTCAAAGGAAGGACATTAAGATGATGATAACATAAAAATGATAATTCTACAGTAGCATAAATTTATGCTTTAAACAAAAAGAGTAAAGAATGAAGGTCTAGACTAGACGCGGGGCATTTAGTTAATACTAATCCTCACATACAATACAAAAAAAGTTAATTAATTATACAAACTGTACATCTAAAACTTTTTGACAGGACAATTATCCATTTTATCCTGGAATACACATAACGAAAATAAAACCAACAGTTAACTTTTATAAACAAGATCACATAACATCCAACGAAACATTTATCTAAATTAAAGGGGACCACCCTTTAAACCTAAAAAAATAGTAAAATCTAATTTCAGAAATTAAGATGATTTGCATAAAAATACTTTTTCTACGTATACAGAATACATCACGACAGCAAACCGAAAAAAGGGTAAATTTATTTTAAAACCTTGACGCGAACAGAGAGCAGCGCACCGCGCACACTATTAGAAATTTTTCTTAAATGTTAATTGAAATTTTATATAGAAATTTACCGTTCCAGGAATTAATTTATAATACTATTCTAAGTACGAGTCTCGTATTATACTTTTGCTACATACCTTGAATATTTTAGCTAGACAAATTTCAAGGCGTTTAGAAGACGTTATTTTATGATATTTGCGCATAAATTATACATATTTTGACCACCTTCACTTTGATCAAATTTTATTGAATTAAATTGTGCACAGTCAAAATGAAGGTCTGTGTAAGTCAGACATCCTTATTTAATAAATCCATATTTTTTGTGTTTGAAATGACTTTCAAAATACTTTGAACTTTTCACAAAATCATATAAATTTACAATAAAACATTACTTTCATGCATGTGTCGAGTACCCAAGCGCATATATAACAATGTATACACCTAAGAGCGAAATATAATTTTTAACGGGCTTTAAAAATATCAATCAATATACGTTTGAAGCATAAATTAATAGTCTTATATGTTTACCTTGAAATAATTATTATAATTTTCTTTAATTCGTAGTTAATGTCACGAAATGGGTGAAAGAAGAACACCCCAAAAATATCGAATCAAAACACCCACAATATATACTCATGTACATAACTCTCATACTTTCAATTATCATAAACAACATGTAATAATTCAATTACATTGTTCGAAATTATTTTTTAAATTTAGATCGCTATGTGAATGACACACGATGAAATTTATTTAATATGAGTCTCTATACCTTGTTACAGCATAATGTTTGAAAACGCTTGATTTATTAATTACTTAATTGCATATTTAATTTAACAAATAATAAATTGCAAGCAAAATAGAAATTAATAAATTCGAAGGACATTTGGTTAGAAGTAGTAAAATAAATTAGTAATAATTAGAAATAATTACCTCTAATTTTTAGTCATTTCTATAAATTTTTGATGAGAACTAATCGTAATACTTGCAATCAAACCGTTTTACAAAATAAATCATTAGAATTATAATTCCTATATACTGGCTGTTTTACACAGATGGTTTGAATTGATATTGGTTTAAGTATATACATTTAATGTAACCATGATGATTTCCTGTAATTAAATCGACTTCTGTCAAAGATTTAATTTAAAATTTTAATACAACAATTTGTTTTAGTGCTCTTCAATTTACAAAATATTACACCAGCATATAGAAATATGATTTCAAAATCCTTCAAATTCCAACCAATTTTTTCTACAAACTTCATTTAATTTCATTCACCAGAAAACAAATGTTGCATTTATTTATACAGTACATTACCGTTTATCAATTACTTTCCAACCTCGAAAGCTCGATTGCAACTAAAATTGGTTACTGAAGTCTAAATGATATTTTCATCTCGATCGCTGAACGAAAATGGTTGTGTATCCGCTTGAACAACGCTGGGAAATATTGAAACATTAATTCGAAAATCATGGTAATGTTGCAGAATGTGTGCGAAAATTGCGTGCGATTTTCGGAAGAAACGAAGCGCCGGGAGCTCCATATGTGCGTTATTTCAACACGAACTAAGCAGCCAACCAAGCGTACACCCGAAAATATTGATGCTGTAGCCGAGAATGTGCGTGAGTCGCCGGGAACGTCAACTCGTCATCGTGCTCAAGAGTCGCCGGGAACGTCAACTCGTCATCGTACTCAAGAATTGAACATTTCACGCACAACATTGCGACGAATTCTGCATAAAGACCTTGGTATGACACCACCTATTGCGTTTCCGGTTCGCTGAGTGGATTTGCGATCGACTTGAAGAAGATGCCGATTTTGGCAAAAAAATCGTCTTAGAATTGTCGCATTTGGGACACGGAGAAACGGCACGTGATCGTAGAGAAGCCGATGCATCCCCAACGAACGACTGTTTGGTGCGGATTTTGGTCCGGTGGTATCATTGGGCCATTTTTCTTTGAAAATGAGCAAGGAGCCGCCGTTACTGTCAATGGTGAGCGCTACCGCGCCATGATAAACGATTTTTTGTTCCCAGCACTTGAAGAGGAGGGCATAGGCAACATTTGGTTTCAACAAGACGGCGCTCCACAGAGTGTGTGCCACACAGCACACTTTTCAATTGATATTTTGCGCACTGTCTTCGAAGATCGAATTATCAGCCGAAATGCTGTTGCGATTTGGCCGCCTCGTAGCTGTGATTTGACGCATGGGGAACGTCAAGACCAGCCGAGGCAGGAATATGAATGAAATATTATTCCATAATTAATCGGAACGATTGTTCTTTACAATGACAAAATAAATTTGAAAAAATATTGAGAACTTTTGTTTTATTGCAGTTTTAAAAAAAATTATTTGGCCCACCCTATATAGGTATTCTCGTTTAATTCAGGAACTATATCTTCTTGTTGGTGGTTTGCATTTAAGACAAGCAATTGTAAAATAATTTCAAAAATTTATAATGTTAAATTTAAAAAGAATTCCAATTGGATTTGTTTTGCAGTGAATAGCACTGCTTGACACAAGAAATGACACTTAAATTTAATACAGGTATCCCTCGAGTTACGCGGTACTTTGTTACGCGGTTTTGGTGCATTTTATTTAAAAAGAAAATATATAATTATGGATGAATGTTTTTAAATAAAAAAGATAATAGGTATTTCATAATATTTCAAAATACATACTGCTACTGGCAGAGAGAATGTGTTGGTACGTATTACATCGCCTAAAAAGTTCCCGGCCTGACACATAGATGGTGCCACTAATTTAAAACCCATTCATACGATATGTGTAAGAATTGCATTACATTCCGATCATTAGTTTACAAGTTACAGTTACAGGGGAAAATACCGTTCAAGCAAAGCAGTATCTTGTTAAGTGTTATCCGGACTCTGCATCAGGAAAATCAACCATCATTGGCTGGTATGCTTAATTTGATACCGATGAGGCACCACGCTCTGGACACCCAAATTAGGCTGTAAAGATATCAATGGAACGTGTTGGTCATATTTTGCATGAACATTTGTCCATGAAAAAAGTGCACTTTCACCAATACAATGCACTATGTCACAAGTCAATCGCAACAATGGTGTGAAAATGAATTGCTTCCGCCTCCACCGTATTCGCCAGATTTGGCCCCAGCTATTATTACTTATTTGCAGACCTCTAAACAAAACTCCGGAGAAAGAGATTTGGCTCCAATGAAGCACTGATTACCGAAACTGAAGCTTATTTCTACAAAAAAGGCATCGATATGTTAGAGAGGCGCTGAACTGATTGTATCGCTCTAGAAGGAAATTATGTTGAAGAATAAAACGGATTTCCCCCAGAAAAAATGTGTTTTCTTTGTAAGACCGGGAACTTATCAGGCGATGTATTGCTTCACAATATTTTTAAATATATTCTGAACACATATGCAAATAATATCGACGTACACCATTAGAAAAAAAACTCGTTCGTCCACAGTAGTAGACAGTGATAGTGATAAGAGGCCATTTAGTCTTTCAAAACTCCCGATCTATGGATCTATTTAAGTCATTTGGTTTGTATATTACATACAGAATATCCTGATTTTTTGGGAATTTTTTAAAGTTTCATGCTTACGATATCGCTTGAAGAAAAAATCAAGATATTGGACCGAATAAAGAAAGGAGAAAAAATATCAGCTGTTGCAAAGACAAAGAATATGAAAGAGACGCCTAGTAGGTTATTGCCCTACTAAAAGGATGAGGAAAAAATAAGAATGTATGCTTCAATAGGATCCTCAGATGACAAAAAAAAGAATTTGTTCAGCAGATGAAGACATAATTAAAACTGAAGAAGCACGTGCAATATGGATCGAAGATTGCACAAATAATAGAGTGACTTTGGATGGAAACATCATTGGACAAAAAGCAACGAAAATATACAACTATTTAAAAAGAGACCTCCAGACTACTACGGAATTGTAAACACCATCATTTTCTGCAAGCAAGGGCTGACTATAGAAGCTGCTGAACAATTTGCGGTTAAAATCAAAAAAATTGTAGAAGTTGGTGGTTATTTGGCGGATCAGATTTTTAATGGGGACGAAACTGATTTTAAGTGGGAAACAATTGTCATCCCGTTCTTTCCAAGAAGGAGAGGTCCGTACCTGGTTTTAAAGTGTCTAAGGAACGAATGCATTACAACTATTTTCTGCAGAAATGTGTCGAGAGATTGTTTAATGAAGCCGATGCTTATTAATAGATCATTGAATCCTCGCCCGTTGAAAAACTGTGATAAATTATAGTTGCCTGTTTATTGGCGAACCAATAAAATATATTGGATGACAACAAATTTGTTTAAGAATTGGTTTGACAACTGTTTTGTCCCGGGTGTAGAAGATTATTTTATCAAAAAAATTAAGCTTTAGAGTTTTATTGCTGTTAGATAATGGCCCTGGACATCCATAAGAGCTATTTCATCCTAATGTAAAAGTTCTCTTTCTACCAGCGAATACTACATTACTAATACAGTCATTGGATCAAGGTGTGATCTCAACTTTTAAGTCATACTATGTTCGATTGATTCTTCAGGCAATTTTGAAAAATATAGAATTTGAAGTTTGGAAGGGATTTTCAATCCTAGAATCTATAAAAAAAAACTAAATGCATGTTGGAAAGTTCTTTGGCCGCTCTTATACCATCCAAAACCACTGAATACAATCAATTATACGATACGAATCCTGTACCAGGTGAAAGATTTCATGATATGAATCCGGACGTTGGTGAACTACTTAAAGAGCATACTTTGAGTGATGAAGATTTGATGCAGCTTGTAACAAATTCTTATTCAAATATGAAAAATAATACAGAACAAAATTTTGAGGATGAAAACCCACCATTTTCTAGTACTGAACATCCAGATGAAGAAATATCAAGCGACAGTAGTGATAATGAATAGGAAAATATTTTGAATGATATTCATTTCAAGGATTTTTGAACCGACATACATATTTCATTGTTTAATAAAATATTTATAGCCGTGTTTTTTTATTAGCGCCCGATAAATGTATCCGGAGCACTCAATTTTCTATGTCAAAACTTATATTTAGCGCGCGATTTTTGCATATAATTAATTTATTTAACTCTAACCTAAAATTTTTCATCCAACTTTTTAGTTAAAAATCGTTGAAAAAATATCTTGCTCTACCTATTTATCAGTCGCTATCGGGAGTGCTATTCATTTCAAAGGGAAATTTTTAATTTCCTTTGTTTTGTACAACCCTTAAACCATTAGAAACTTCATGTTACAATAAAAATTTAAAACGCAGCAAGATGATTTATTTTTTATAACGTCATGCCAAAATAAATGTTAATTGGTATATTTCAGGTCGTTAAATGTTTGACTTATTAATGAATTTTTTTTTTTCATTTTTATGGTATAGCGACACCAGTGAATAAATAGCTACAGTTTCAGTAGAAATTTCCCTTCGGCGCCGAATAGTGCTCCAATATTAAAACACGGCTTATGTTTATGAAATTAATACCAGATAAAAATGATTTTTTGCATGAAACTCCATAATTTTCCCACTTGGAACGAAACATCCTAGTTTGTATCTGTTTCTAAGTTCAAGTTACACGGTTTCTTATTACGCGGATCGCAATATTGTAGTAGTATTGCGCTAATCTTGAGTCTCCACTTACGCGTTTTCGACTTACGAGAAAAGAATTAACCTCGTGACTCGAGGAATACCTGTATTCGAAATGGAATTTCGAACATTTCTGTTACACTGTTAAAATACGGAATTTATTGAGACAAATATATAAAATTAGAATGAGTTGGCCTATATATATTGGCCTCGAGAACAATTGGCATCCAGAACACACATAAAGGTAAGATGTTTATGGCATTATTGTTATTCATTGTTTCTCGCATTAGTAAGCTACGCTTTAACACCTACGATTAAGAAAAGTTAAAAGGCTTATAAAACAAAGGTATTCCAAATAACTGGAAATGGTTTAAAAATAAGGTGTAATTTCGGTCTCTGCTTCCCGGATTTTCTTATTTAATTCGTTAAATGAATACAATAAAACACTTATTCGATTTTCAATGTTGTATTGGACATATTAAGATTTCGCAAGTACTTTGATGGTTAGACAGAACACGACAAACGATTTTTCTTACTAATCCTAACACTCTTAGCTATAAAGGCCTTTCTTGGCTCTTTTCAACCAAGAAAGTGACAGATTCTCTCAACCATTTTGGATAAGGCGCACATGACAATGTGTATAGTGAATCAATTCAAATGCAGAAAGGTTCGATCAAAAACAAAATTTCAGGAACAAAGGCCACATATACCTATAGTATAATGTATCAAAGCTGATCGATGTAGTAGTAGATATCACCTTGCCATAAAGTCTTCACACTGAAATGTTTACTTACAGGTTGTTCACTATATCTGTTTCAGAGCGACGACAGATTATTAAACTGCAAATTGGAAGATGGAAAAAATTTGCGATATCCGATATTCTTTTTAACAAACAAAATTTTCAATATTCTAAACCATAATTTTGGTGGCGCATTCTAATTTTACATGGTGGAAAGGACTCACAAACTACTACTTGACGAGAACGGTTGGGGTCATGGGTAAAATATAAAATCCTCAAGCACATATCTGGATTCAGGACCGGTTCGCCTATGTTGCAATCTTGTATTGGCATCTGTAATTGAACATTTAAAAAACCAGAGGATGAAGTACTACATTCATTAAACTGATAAATTACTACTGACCATTTTTAAAAAAATTCAGCTCTGATAATGTGCTGAAAATGTAAGTCATATTTGTTTAATGAAAAACGAAATTTCTAATCCTTGAATCCAACAGGAAATTCAATTAAAATACTACAGGCACCAAAGTCCAGCTATTGTAAAGTTATGCTAAGCAGGTTGTCGACATGAGAGTGAATGGCCTAAACAACTTGTCTAACAAACTCCGATGTACAACAACGGTATCTAAAAATTAAGGGGAAGTATACGCAATTTACATAATTGGAAATTTTTTCGGAAAGTTTAGGTCGTAAATTTATTATAATTACGAATAATCAGCATTTAATGCAAACTCTTTCATCAAAGTAAGAACAATATACGCAATATTTCTCCTTTCATTATTTGGTGCCAAATCATTTAAATGCTCTGCCACGACTCTCCTGATTACACTGTCACAGTATACACGGCCTCTGAGTCGCTGCATGTATACGTTCCAAAAAATTTACGATAGCAAATTATATTCATAAACCAGTTTCTGGTGGTAGCCAAACGTCGTCGGCGACACTAAAAATTTTACAAAGCACTACTTACAACATCAAAAAACAAGATCAAGTTATAATAAAGTTTCGACACCTGGATATGGATTATCCTAAACAATATAACCAACTTACAATCAGAAGAGGTCGACTAAGTGGTGCAGCTGATATAGTTTTGGCACTTGACCCAGGAGATGCTGGATTTGGATCATAATGTAAAATCATGACTAAACACAACATGCTGTAATGGTGTGAACAGGTGAATGTAAATTTCGAGTGAGTAGGTGAATGTAGTGGTGTCACAATGGCCGTAGGTGCAAGTGTGTCGTAAAAAGCTTCAACACGATTTAAACTGGTGAGTGATAAGGGAATTATTTTAATCGGTCAGGTTTCGCATCAAATGCGCCAAATTGTATCAGGAATAAAGTAACCCCCACCTAATATGATATCATATCAGTCAACTACATTAAAATCGAAACGTGAAATGCAAGCATAACAAATCCAAATTCATCCTATAGTGAAATAAGAGCAACCAACGTTCGATACGAATAATCAAACCAAAATTTAGTTTAACAAACGAAAAGCATTTTGAAATAACCATAATTTTAAAAATATGTGGCAAATTGGTTGAATTTTTCAATAATATTAAATTACAAATCAAACATCTAACCTATCCAATCTATGCAATCTATCTAATCTATCCAATCTATCTAATCTAACTAATCTATGCAATCTATCTAATCTATCTAATCTATTTAATCTATCTAATCTATCTAATCTATCTAATCTATCTAATCTATCTAATCTATCTAATCTATCTAATCTATCTAACCTTTATCGTTCAGTCCGGTCTAGATAGATTAGTCTAATCTAATCTAATCATTATTCGAACAATAATATAATTTATGTTTGTGTTATAGAATTCGGGAACAATTTTCGGGTTTCAGTAATCAATTAAGGTGGGTTCGGATTTCAAGAATATTCGTTTAAGGGTCGTGCGGTGGAGCCAGGGGTTGATTGTTGGATTTCTCAACTCAAACGATCTTGCTAAAACCCGATGAATGGGTGATGAGTATCAGAATTCGATTGCGAAGGATCTTGATTTCGAGAAAATTTATTTAGGAGTCCTTCGAGAGGACTCAACTTCCGTTTACAAAATTTGTTTCTCAACCTAAACGACTTTAATTGGCCATTAAAATCCATCTTTGGCCATCTCTTTCTCGAGATCCGATGTAGATCGCGATGTATCCTATTTTCTAGAAAATTCGTTTATAGTGTCCTACGATGGAGCCCGCATTCCTTTCAATAATTCACATTTCTATTTTATAATTGAACTTCATATTTTTATTTTATAATTGATGATAAACAAGTATTACTTAAGGATGCAGTTGAGAAACATTCGCGATATATGAGACCACTAAGAAAGATTGCGTGAGAATAATTTAAAAACTAATTCGTGAGTTGTGTTGATCAAAGCCCAAAATGGAGTGTGCGGTTTCAATATAAACTTTAACGTGTACAATTATTTAGATAGCACGATTTTCGAGTTCCAGGATGCGATGGTAAGGATTCTGGACGTCCAGTTCTCGGAGCCCTCGGTGGAAAGCAGTGTTAAATCACGTTACGCCATGTTGAGGGATGTTGCACAGTATTGGGGTGTTACATGCGGCGGGATGTTGCACTATGTCGCGTGATGTTACATGATGTTGCATGATTTTGGGTAATGCTTAATGTGTTGCGTCATGTTTCATCAAGTGTTTTGATATAATAAGATGTTTGGTTTAGTTACGGTGACTTTCTATACGTTTTCTTATATTAATAGCGTATTTTCGAAAATGTAGGTTTTCATGAATTATGAATCGCAATATTGATTTGGATCGTCCGTTATTTGTATCATTCATTATTTGTATTATTCGTTATCAAATTAATGATTTGTTCAGTTTTGCTCCAAGGACTTAAATTAGAACGACCCCGGTCCATCGGTCCTTGTAGCCGGCTAATCTTGATACTATTCTTGCGTGACACAGACCACAAATGAATTGTGTTTTGTCCGGGAATTTTTGAATTAATCATGAATGAAAGGATTAAATGATCGAAAAACAGTGCATGATTACAAAAGTAGTAGATATTTAAAATAAAGCTTTGACCAACGCATGTAAATTAAAATACATGTGTAGATCAAAAGAAACCATGTACTTATTTGAATATTCTTGAGTTGTAACAACGTAATTGATTGGTAAATTGATTCTCATCGAATTGCAAAATTTTAAAAACAATAATTTTGCAATCTGGCAGCATGCGCATTCAATTTCCCAATCTTTTAGGCCAGTTAATCTTCATTTATGATCAACCTGTCGAACATAAATGTCAGATTTCGAATACACAATAAAAAAATTCCAAAAATAAAATGGTAATAATACCCCGCATGTGGTTCATATACAAATTCACACAGACCTACATAATTATGTAACCGAGCATAATATTAATTCAAGCATCGTACGTAATCTTGATAAAAATAATATTTCGAATAAAACAATTAGCGAACAACAAAATACCGTGGAAATAATGTATTTACAAGACAACCTCTATTACTATTTTTATTTTTCAATTATTGTCTTATCACATTCTTCAATCAACAACAACAACGAAACAAAAAATATTTAATGTTATTTGACATTTATAAGATTAATCATTTCCAATTTTTCTTTTAATCATCCAAAAACAATTTAATTATTATTTGTTCGACTGAAATTTGTTCAGGCAAAATATAAATTGTTCCATAAATAGTTTTGCATTCTGCCGGATTGTAATCGTGTCAAGTTTATTTTATTAATTTACATCACGATCAATAAAATAATTTTTCCAGCATCGCGCTGTATACGACTAATGCAGATGCGATCGTTAAAATGTGGTTTTTACTATTACAGTTTGATCGTTAAAATTTTTACGATCAAGTGCATCTTATATGTACATTGCAGTATATGCAATAATCATTTACGGTCATTATGCTTAAATAAGTACAATAAAATTTTCGATATGATCGTGATCGACATATTAATATTTGATTGCGCCACACCAAGTAATTTGACTTTATGATCATCATTAATCTTATTCTAATACAATCAATCTCCGTTTTTTTCTACTAATTCTAAACTTGTATAATAATGCAAGTTTTTCTTTTGTGCGATCGCGCATTAAAATGATGCGATCAATGATCATGCAATTACAGTGTAAAAAATGTTAGATTTGCATACAATATCCGGTATACCAAAAGATTCATATTGTTATTTTTAATGATCAATTAAGAGATATACAGGAATGCTATTTTGTTTTAATTAATTGCTCGTTGAACAAATTGAATGCAAGATAATATGATCATTTGTTGATGGCGTTTGTTAAGCCGACAAATTACTTGTCATTTTGCAATAAATTTATGTAATTTGTAAGCATGGTGTGAATTTTTATGTATAGGTATACGGAAGATTTATTTACGCAAACTACAATAACAATAATTAATGTTGGATGTCTCATGGTTTTAGATCGCTGTGCAAATTCATACTGTGACGAATTTAAATGATCGCGATTTTATCTTAATTGAATAACGGCACACAAATAAATAACGCATTTGTTTGAATTTGGAAATCTCTTAATTAATCGATTTTCAAAAATTTGGTTATGTGTATGAGCGGTTTTATGTTTTCTGGTTTAGTCCGGTTCACCAAGCAGTCAATGTTCGGACCGGTAAATTTAAAAATACAGATTTTTGTATTCTTATACATACAGTTTTGTTCAAAATTGAAAGAATAATTCTGAAATAAATCGTCGCTGATCCTCATGACAATTTTGTATTAACCTTCTCTATATCGTTGTGCATCTTGAGATCTACTTTCCCACTTCCAGGAATTCTACAGCCCAAATTGTAAATCACCTCGTCGAAAATCGGCAAATCCTCAACTCTGGTCTTATTGCGCTTCTGATTTATTTCTGGCGTTTGGGATTTTGCTCTCAACTGTGGGTCAATATTTGTCCATTCGTCGTCGCTGTTCAGCTACGTTATTTTTGCGGCCACTTACTGCTTGAAAAATCGGTCGTTTCTCGGCTTTCTGCGTTGACTTGTATTCCAGCACACCTTCTTCGCAACTCCAATGCGTGCCACCTTTGCAAGACTCTTCGTCGCTGCCCGCTGGATCGTTTTCTCTTTAGCAAGCAACTCTTCTGCCGGATTCACTCTCAACAATCGTACTGAAAACTTCCGCTGAGCCTCTCCCAAGGATCTTTGCTCCATTTGATAAGCCAATTAATTCGTCCCTTCTTTTCCCTGGCCTTTGCACCCTCTTCCCACAGTGTTCCAATTTTATGTTTTAGAGCAACCATTTGCCTTTGGTCTTGACAGTTTCTCAAAGCCACATATTTTTAATATTCCCGTTCTCTGCCCCTCTAGCCAGTTTTCTTGTTGTGTCTCTCGGGAATCCGGCTTTTTAATATCATTTTGAGGACGCAACTTTACTGCGTCAATAGCTAAACTAGCTCTAGCTAACTCATATTCTAACGGAAACGCCAATACTTCATTTATGATTTTACCTCTAGCATTAAGTGAGGTTTCAGATGGTTTTCCATCTTGACGCGCCATTTAGTTACCTCTCTAGGCCTTGCATAATTTTCTGACGTATGATTGCCCGTAGCTTAGTTCCAACCCAGTCACGACCCGCTCGTAGCTGCTTTCTAATTGCTAGTGCTTTCCCACGAAGAGCCAAAACGAGTGCGTTGAGCCGCCCCCTGTGCCCGAACAATTGTGCTCTTGCCCTTTTAAATGGGATCTCGCCGTTGAATGTCGAAGACATTAAAATTTCGCTTGAGATTCCAACGACTGGTTCGATCGAAAATGTCTTATTAAGCTGGCTATCTTGAATAGCTTGCGATGTATGTGTTTCGAGGCGAGCCTCCACTTGCTTAATTTTATTTTCAAACTCCTTGAGCTGGTCGTCGACTTTCACCTCTAAAGATTTTATTTCTCCACACAGCTGTCAATTTGAAGATCTTGGGTACGCTGGATTTCGAAGAGTTTTTCATTCTATAAGCTAACCACTTTGCTCCGCTCGTAGTTCTGCCAACTGTGTACTTTGCTGTTTGCCTTGGCGGTCCATTTTTCATCTTGCTTGTTTATTTTTGCGCCTTGCTCATCTTTCCCTTAAAATCGGGGAATCGTGAGTGCCAGCCGATATCACCACTTTTTGACATTATTGGACCGGAAAAAATTTGTCGCAAAATTTGTATCGTAGGGCGAGCGGTGTGTGTGATGAAACGGTCCCCGCTTTGTTGGAAACGCTGTAATTGATCCAAAACAAGAAAGTTTTCCAAGACGGACCAGTAACTGTCACAGCATGGCACCGGCCCAAGTGACACACCATACAGTTATTTTACGAAGCTATACTGATCTTTGGTGTGCCAATTGAGGATTTTCAGTGCCCAATAGCGGCTATTCTGTTTATTAACAAAGCCAACCAAGTCGAAATGTGTTTCGTTGCTCATAATGATGTTTTGCCAAAAATAGTGGTCTTCTATATACCGAGCTGAAAAATTCTAGCACTACAAGCTCGCGGCCGTTCGTGGGCATTTTCCTGAGGCTCTTCTGTCAATTGAATTTTATCCGAGTAAAAATACAAATCTTCCTTGAGACTTGTTAACAAATATGATGGATACATTCCCAATTCTACTGCACGGCGTCGATAAGAGGTACCTGGACAGTCAACAACACCCTGCCTCACTACATCAAACTTGTCTGGTGTACGTTGGCTTAGTTGTCGCCCAGTCATTACTTGATCTCCCAGTGTATGCAAATTTTCAAAATTATGCATTACACAATGAATGGTTCACTTGCTCGGCACATAATTAACACCAAAATAGTCATGTAATTTTCTCCGCGTATTCACAATTGAATAATTATTTAAACAAAATGTTTTAATAATTTCAACACGCAGTTGAATGCAAACTGACAAACGTCATCCAAAACAAAATGGCGGCCAAACAAAATCGGTTTCGGAAACAGCTGGAACGATTTTCATGAAAATTGCTAAAAGGAGCTTACAAGTATCAGAAATTGATTGCGATGGGTCTTACTTTCAGGAAAATTAGTTTCTTCCGGTGGGGCACGAACGCGCGCGTGAAATCGATTGCTATGGGTCCTGAATTTGTAGGAATTGGTTTAGGAGGTGATCCGGTATGGTCCGGGTCCCGTTTTTTAATTTTGTTTTCTGATGGATCTTGATTTCGGGGAAATGTTTTAGGGGGTCATTCGGTGGGGCCCGGGTTCCGGTTTTTATTTTTTTCGGCGATTTTCACAAAAAATTCGAATCGACTGCGATTGGTCTAAATTTCTGGAAAATTCGTTCAAAGAGTCGAACGGGTGGCCCAGGTCCCCCTTCCTTTAATTTTTCTGTGGCTCCCTTGAATTTTATAACAATTGGTGATAGAGAAGTTTCGACGACTCAGAGGATCGTCCGGTAGGACTCCCTTTAAAAAAATTGCTGGAGGACCAAAAATTGATTTTGATGGGTTCTTATATCGAGAAGATCCATTTAGAAGGTCATCCAATGGGGATGAGAAGCTTGGAGCTCTTAACAATTTATTTCACATGAACGATTTTGATAAAATTTAATGGGATAGTTTTCAAATGCCAAGAAACGATTACAAGGACATGTCATGTTTCATCATGTTTGGCCATATTGCGCCATGTTGTGTAATGTTGCACCGTGTTGCTAGACGTTGCATCTTGTTGTGGGATGTGATGCGATATGCCAATATGTTGTGTCATGTTGGCTTGGGACCTTCTTTTAACATTTTATTTAACAGACAGTTTTGATAAAATTTGGTGGGTCAGGATTTTCGAATGGAAGGAAATGATTACAAGTTTTGATTTCTGGATAAATCATTTAGAATACCTCCAGATGGTCCATCATGTTGCATCAAGCCGCACAATGTTTCACCATATAGCATGATAGGTTGCGTGATGTTGCACCAATGTGTTTAATGTCGCATCATGTTGTGGGATGTTGCTAAATATCGCAGCATTTTTGCGTGTTGTTGCACCATGTTGCGTAATTACTATGTTGTGTCATGTTGCTTCGTGTTGTGTCTTTGGTATCCTTTTCATATTTTATTCCGCCAACAATTTTAATGTCGTCTGGTGCAGGGCTCTCGCATTTTTCCGGTTAGCACATTTTGATAAAAAAATTGTGAAGAGAATGCCAGGAATCAATTTCGATGGAAAATTCGTTTAGGAGCTCCTTCGGTGGGACCCGGGGCTCTTTTTGATTTTTTCCGGCTCGAAAGATTTAAAAAAAAATTGCGGAGTCCCAAAATTTGGAAAAATTTATTTAGTGTTTTTCGGGTCGAATGACTGTTAATAAAAATAGATGAGATGGATTTGCGAGTACTAAGAATCGATCGAACAATTTAGATAAAACATTAGAGCATTGGATCATTATTTTGAGAAGTTTGTATAGAGGTTGTCCTGCTTAGCCGCTATGTTGCGTCTTAACATGTACACTATAACATCTCAATCAAAGGGGATGCAACTCAGATTAATGACGAAAGTTCGAATCTAATATAAACTTTGAGCATGCCTCTGGAGAATTTTCAATTTAAATGAACTTAAGTCAATTCTTAACCTCTTGATTCTAAATTAAATTTATAACAAAGCTTGTTTAAATTATTTCTCAAAATTTAAGTTTAATTAATTCGGACACTGCTACAGTCCAAACAGGTTAAATGATCGCATACAACTTTAAACTTAAGTATTTCTGATAAATTGACAGATTCGGAAAATGGATTTGGAAACAACAAATTTTGAAAAAAATCTTTTTATAAGAACTTTTCATCTCAACTTTCTAGCCGAAAAGATTTTAAAGTAAATTGGCAACAAAATTGGTTCATATCATTTTACTTAAATTTACCCTAAATGACGACTTTTGTTTGAAAAATTTTTTTTTACCAACATTCGGCTAGGTTTTTGTTTTATTTTTAGCACATTTTGTCTTATTTTGCAGAAAGTTCGATAACTATGTCACATTGATTTTTGGAATCAACTAATCGGAAGACGTTTAAGGGCTTTTCTCCATAGCTATAAAGAGAACAAAGAAAACGACTCGATATCAAATGACATGAAGAATGGTGAATAAAATTTTGATATATGAGCTCATGAGAAACAAATTTCAGAAAGTTGGGTGTTGGCCACAACATATACACCCTCCATTTTTTATTAACGGCAAAATGCTAAGAAAACTTAAAGGGATGTTTTATCATTAGATTAGTATCTGTGATGAAAATGAACACAACTATGAGCCCCTGTTGGAGTGCAGAACTTATGGGCCGACCCATCTTCCGTGCTATGCAATGTGCAGATGGTTCTACGAAATAAGATCTATAACCGTATGCCCTCAAATTCGGTCGGCGTAAAAGTTAGGACGGGAAAAAATTGCAAAGATAATAATAAAATAAAAATAAAGTAAGTTTAATCTCACCTTTGCCTACATAATAAACCATTAAATCGTGAAGGGCACGTCAAGGACGTTTCAACTTATAATGGTCCCACAACAGGTGCGGCAATTTAACTTTCACGCGCCCATACTTTTCTTATATACGTAAATGTCATTATATACCGGCCACTAAAACGCAAATTAGAATAAAAAATAAAATCGAAATTGAACTGAGTTGATTGTTTCATCAATCTATCTGATATCTATATACTCGTATCTATCTGCCAAACCAGACAACAATTTTAAATTTCAGTTTCATCACACGAAATCAAAACATTTCTAATAAGACTTTCGAACTCACGAGATCGCGCAAAGAAGATGATTTATTGGTTTTTAAGATTTTTTGTAAGAAATTTATTACGATCACAATTTCATAGATAATTGTAGATTATAAGCATAGCACATATACATAATATGTTAAGCATACATTGTTAGTTAGACGTTATATGTTTAGATAGATATAAGATACTCAGACGTACGAGCCAATAATCAATTAAAATAATTAATAATTTTTTACAATCGACTCGTTGAAATCGAAATGTGAGATGTTGCTTCAGTTTTATCGTAATACGATATACGATTTGATATACGTACGATAGTTTGTTAGTATTCTGTAATTACGTTTATAATAATTTTGTGCAAATACCCGCTAACGGCATCAAACATGCCAGAGATACCAATAAAATAACTTTTTTATGATGCGATATATCATAGATATATTTTGATACACTAATAAACCCCTCAAGTTGAATTTTAATTAACAAAAACCATAACATAAATTGTCGACATCTTGCCACTCTGCATAATCGCTGCTGATGGATTCACAGAGTGTACATTAGACAGGCATAAAAAAAACCTTTCACATACACTTAGCGCATAATTTACGTGTATAAATCTAAGTTGCTTAAGTTTTCTAATTTAAAATTAATTAAATTATTGTTAAAATCATTTCAATGTTGCACATACGGAGATAATTGAAGCAAAAAATAAAAATCGCTTATTTTATGCAATTGGATATGCGAAATAATCACAACACAACGCAATGTTATGATGGGGCAATATGGTGTTTTCTGTAAATGGTAAAACGAATTTAGTTTATTTCGAAAAATAGGCGTTTCCTGAGATCGACGACCGCCAAAAAGAAAATTAAATTTATCAAATTATCCTAATTATTGAATGAACGCTTAATGAAACCGAAAGGGCCGCTGCATGCGGATAATTCTATCTAGTTGAAAATTTGGATGTACTCGTATCTCGTATCTCGCAAGGTTTCGAAATAATGACATTTATTGATTACGGACGTCTGACCACAACTGCCTGTGAACTACTATTACATTCAGGCTGCCAATTATCGCTACCGAAGACAGTCGTCATTATTTAGCTCTGCCCTTCGAATGAATTAGTTCCAGCTGCTTCCCTTTAAAATACTGTCACAACTAATCGGTGAACTTGGCCTTTGACCAAAAGATGCATAAAACCAACTTATAGGAACGAAAGCAAAAATAAAGATGACTCCTTTATTCGTCTACCAAACCGGTAAGGTTATATAGGCAGGAGAGCGGATAAACATAATGATAAGCTCTTTTGGACTAAAAAGATTACGGAGCCGAAACAGGGCGGTTCTTCTGAAAACTGTATATCCAAACGGTAGAGATTCCAGAAGAAATCGAATAAGGAGGCGAAAATGGCTGAAGTAAATGGTGGACTCATAATCTTCCAACTAATAAATTTCTAGGTCATTTAAATTTAATATTTCTTCATTGATATATCGATATTTTGGTGAAAACCAGGCTGGAAACTACCGGGGATGCCCAGTCTATAGTAATATTATTAAATTGTCACGTCCCAGGCGGCAGTATAAAACTACACCAGATGCGCAGAATAATATATCTTCGCATACGCCAAATGACTCTTGTTCGCCCTGAACGTCAACCAGCAAACCAAAATATGCAAGCGTTCTCCAAGGTGAATCCAATGCTGAGCCTACCCTGAATAACTGCATGCAACTGATGATACAGTTAATGACAACAATGCAAAATGTGCTACAAGCAATGCTATAAAATCAGACCAATATCATCCAAAAACTAGAATGTATCCGATAAATTACCTCCGATAAATCATATGTCACTGGAACGCAAACGGTATAAGCCAACACAAACTCGAATAACAACATTTTCTAGAAAACACGAAATTGATGAAGATGAGGAATTACTATTATTATAAAAAAGCGGATTTGCCATATATCCTAAATGAATAAAGCACTGAGGAAATTCAAGCAATCTCGATAAAGAAAGTTTAGCCATCGCTTCAATATATTGCTGTCCAAATAAAACATTTCGGCAGTAATCTGTTGTCGGTGACTTTAATGCCATACATACCTACTGGGGTTCAAGAAGAACAACTACAATGGGACGTGAATTAATGAATGTTATTCAAGAAAACCACTAAGATGGCTTATCGTGTGGCCATCCAACTTATTAGCCTGAAAAAAAATTCATGACGTCCTTGATTTTGTCGTCACAGGTAAAATAAACCGAGAAAAAATCCAGGATAAACAATTTTTAGAATTATCTTCTGACCACTCTTCGGTCCTACTACTTACCTTCACTAACTGGTTAAAATTCAAGATGTACATCAGTTCGCATATCGACTTGACGTATACACTGCAGACGGCTAACGACATAAACATTGCTATGGAAAACTTTAATGATTTACTGGTCAACGCAACTATTTCAGCCTCGCTTAAAAATGTGTAATCAGGCCAAAAGAAAACTGAGAAGCGTACTACAAAAATCAAAATGAATTATATGCAAAACTGTCTTAAGGTATTATCTCTTATTCAGATGCAAACTATTCATTATTGAAGGTCACTAAATACAATAAACGACCTCAGCAACCAACCAGGCGTTAGAAGTAACGAGAAAAAGCTAAAGCCATCGCTTCATCTAACTTAAACCGTTCGCTTGATATATTCACTCCAAACCTTGGATTATCGGTGGTTCAAACAGAAAATGAAGCAATCAGACCTGATGGTAATGATAAAGAAGATAAAGAAACCACTAGTAAAGTTTATTATTTCACATCAAACTAAATTAAAGAAAGCCCCTGGGGCATGATCGAATTACAGGTGAACTAAAAGAACTGCCTAAGTAAAGTACCTTTGGACGACTGGCTCAGATATTCAATTCAATTGATGAACCAGGATAATCCCTGAGTGCTGGAAACTGTCAACTATAAAAATGTTCTCGGAGCCTGACGAGGAGCCTACCCAAGTCTCACCATATAGCCAAATAAGCCTACTGCCAATCATCTCGAAAGTATTCGAAAATACCATATTAAACCGGAACTACGAAATATCATCAATCATCAATTCAGAGCTGAGCAGGCGAAACCATTGAGCAAGTGCACCGAGTAGCTACAGAAATAAGGTTAGCATACGAAGAGAAAAAATACTGCTCCGTTGTCTTCTTGGATCTTGCCCAAGCATTCGATAAAGTTTGGCACGAGGGTGCTTGATAAGATTAATTTTAAATTGCCAAAAATTTACGAACATATCTTACTTAGCAGCTGAAGAAATATATATAAATGAAGAAACAGATTACATATAGTGACTAACTGGACTACGGTGAAGAAGATGTTCACATTCATCCATAATTATTGGGAGTACAAATAAGTTTTAAGGGATTTACAAAAGATGGCGTAACTAGTATTAAATCACATCGTGCCATCTTGTAACTACTATATTCATGTTAAAGCGTCATCATTTCCCTCTAAAGATCAATATGTGTCATTTCACAGAAGTGTAAACGACATATTTCTTTGTTCTCTAACCATGTGAATCTTTGCGCCAACAAAACACAATTTGTGGTAAGCGCTGCTTTATTGTTTTGATTTGAAGAAAATTGCAGCTGATGGACATCGATTGCGACGCATATGGGGCACATGCTCCACCAAAAAAATGTACTGGTTACGCCGTTTTAAAAGTTGCGATTTTGACACCAGTGACACAAAACACGAAGGGAGACCAGTAAACAACTGGTCTCCCAAACACTTGGGAGTGATTCAACAACCGGTTCAAAACCGTCTCAAACCATGGGTATGGTTTTGCACAAGGTAATTGGGCTCCGTATGAACTCAAGCCAAGAGACGTCGAACACCGTTTTTTCACGTGCAAACAACTGCTCCGAAGACAAAATTGGAAGCATTTTTTGCATAATCGTGACGGGGGACGAAATGTGGATCCACTACGACAACTAAAAGCGGCGAAAATCGTAGGGAAAGCCCTCTTCAAACGTCAAAGCGAATATTCATAGCAAGAAGGTAATGCTGTGCATCTGGTGGGATCAGTTCGAAGTGATCTACTATGAGCTACTCCAGCACAACGAAACCATCACTGGAGAACGTTTTATCAACAACAATTGATGCAATTAAGCCGAGCATTGAAACTCAAACGCCAATATGCCATAAGACATTACAAAGCGATCTTTCAGCACGAAAACACTCGAACACATGTTGCAAGAGTTGTCAAGGAAACTTTGGAGGCGCTTCATTCAAAGGGATGTTCTACTCCACCCGCACTATTCACCAGACATTGCTCCTTTCGACTACCACTTGTTCCGGTCGATTATCCATGGGCTGGCCGAACTGCACTTCACTGCTTACAAAGAAACCATAAATTGTGTCGATTCTTGGATCGCCTCAAAACACGAGGAATTTTTTCGACGAAAAAAAACCTGAAAATTTATTTGTATCCCCAATGTAATTTGGTAAAAGTGAAATTAAAATATGTATGTTCCACAACTTGTAACGTGCGATGTCACTGGTGAGGGTGGTTTAGGTAAACCTATGGTCAACCAAGTACGTAAAAACGCCGGCAATCAATCGTTTAGCCACGCTTATTGAAAACATCAAAAAATACCAATCGCGTTTGCTAATCTGCAAGTCTTTTCGTTGTGACTCTCGTTTATACTTTATGTGTATTCATATTTCATTTACCGAATAAGAGATAAACCCACGTCCAAGCCAAATTACACAGGTCGGAAACACAGGAATGAGAATCACACAATCAAATAATGATTGCACAAAGGAATACTCACTCTGGTTTCTGCTTTACTGCACACTTCGAAGAATAATATTCACTATCAATAGCTCGTCGATCTCCTAAGCACGATCGACACACGTCTGTCACCGCCTAGCCGCTTTCAAAATTCGCCGATGCTTGCAAAATGGTACAAGCACGCACTAAATTTCATTAATAGATTATCCAAAATAAACTCTTAGGCTCCCGTTTATTTTATTTGCTTCTAGGCAATTTTGCTTTAGCGTAAGAAAGATCTAATGCCTACATTTCACCTCATCCCATTTTCTCGGTTGAAACGAAAATTTCACCATCTGGCTGGAGTGCCGCCATCTTCACTAACTACGCTTCATATACAGTAGCGAACCATAATTTTCAACTTGTGTTTAGGTTATTCCCCACTTGTAGCGTAGTATCTAGTTTGGAGTACTCACAATAGACAAAATGATAAAGTGATTAATGATTAATCAACGAATTATCTTGCTTGACAATGAATTGACGCCAAATTCTCCAGAGTGAACACAAGCGGTATGAATGGGTTAGGGGAAATGGGGAGATTGAATCTCTCGAGCCCGGCCAAATTAAATTCAACATATACATACACAAACCCACATGAAAACTAAATTTGGTGCTCGACTACCTATCGATGGTTCATTTTGACAATAAAAAACCGTCACACTACACTGCTCGCGGCTCGTAACGAAATTTTCTTTTGAATCACCACGATTATTACGGTCAATTTTCTACTAAGCAGTATACTCGCGCCTTCAACACAACCATTGCGTTGTATTACGCGATTCGGTTTAAAAATTATGTCGCTACGTCAGCTCCTAAAATGGTCTTATATCGTTGGCATTAAAATTTGCCACATTCTTCCCATTTAACCTCGCTAACTCGTACAAATTTATCCCGGTTTTTCCGACAATTCGACATTTTTCGTAGGCCAAATCCAGTTTAGTTGTGGTACGGTTTCTTCAGATTCAGTTGAACATTTTCGTACATCCCTTTTAGTGATCTTCGAAATTTGAGTTGTCCTGTGAACAAAATGGTCGGTTCTCTAAAAACCAAAAACACATCATTTTCAAGAAAAATCGTCAGAGAAACTGTATCCGCCCTTCTGACAGGTTTTAGCAGTACACATTTGTTGAAGACGTCGATCACGACCAATAAGTGCTTGTTTCCCGCTTTGGATCGGGGATATGGTCCCACGTAATCTATCGCCACCATTTGCCAAGGGGCGAGTTGGTATTCAGGTAAATCTCTAGCCAAGATGCGCTGCAAAATTGTCCTCATAATATTTGTACAAAATCGCACTTCTTTCTGCCTGTTTTACGTACCATTTCCACGTCCAACTTTGTGTACCGATACCTTCGGTGGTTTGGCAATATTTATATGTCGATAATCGGAATAGTTCTCTGGAAACTCCCTGATGCCTTCTATCAGCTTTACATAAGATCGGTCAAAATCATATTGCTGGAGCCGCATGGACCATCTTGCCAGTCTTGAAGTAGGGTCTTTAATGTCCCCGCCAGCCACACCAAGGAGGCAGAATTAGCGATCACCTTAAAACTTACCCCTTCATTCAATGCACGGTCTAAATTTCTTAATTGTCAGTACCACGGCCAGAGAAGCCGGATGTTATTTTTGTCGAGGTTAGTTTCTGGTTCATGTACGCCACTATTCGTTCTGTGTCATCTATTTGTTGTATCAGTGCTGCTCCCACCACAATGTCTGATGAGTCAGTCTGTATTATAAACTACTTCGTGAAATACGGGTTCACTAGAATCGGCGCAGATACTAACAAACTTTTAAATAAGGTAAAAGCCTTCAGGCTTTTCAGGTGCTTTAAACCTTTTACTTTTGATCATCAGATTCGTAATTTACGCTGTTATTGAAGAAAAATCTGAAGCAAACCGCCGATACCAGCCCGCCATGCCAATTTTATCCGTCTCACGTCTTTGATTGTTTTTAGCGGAGATCGATCCACAGACCGTGTTCGTCGAAGATATAACCTACCTAACGTAACTCTTGCAACCAGAATTCTGATTTGATTAGGCTTATGGTGAGATTATTCTTTCGCAATCGTCGAGCTACTTCTTTCAAAACAACAAATGCTCATCGAAGGTTTGTGTTCTCTGCCTGAAACGATGAAGGCGATTTTCTGCTTACCATCTTTTCTTAATTTTATTTGCCAAAACGCATCACTTAAATCTAGTTTTGACAAATATTTAGTGCCTGATAATTACCCCAGATCCTATTAATGTAAGGTAGCGAATAACTACCCTTAACCGTAACCTCATTCAATCTTCTGACATCTAAACAAAACTAGTGCCCATTCCGTGGGACCAGTTTGTTCTACCACTCCCAACTTGAGCATCCGATAAGTTTAAAAAATCCGTTGAGAAATACTCGGGTTCAATTTAGGATGATCGAATTTTCAGAAATTGGTTCATAATTAATTTATAAATCCCAATCCCATTCTAAAAACCGAACTTAAATAATTAAGCCATCTAAAGACTAAAACAAAATTTCTTCTAAGTGTTAAAAAAAAAATATATTATTGATCTATCTTATCGATTACAAGATTTATTTAACAACAGATGGTGATGTCTGTTGTGTCAAATTTTATTGAAACAACAAGTGTGATAGGGAATTTGATATACTGAAAATATTATGTTTTCTACCCTTTCGTAACAGAAGTAAATCAATTGCATTTCTTAATATAGGAAGGGAGGTACGCCAATCCTGACTACTCTATTAAAATGCCATAAATGATTTTTGTTTGTATGAACATTTCATCCTAAATTAATATTTACATCCAGCAGAAAAATAAATTAACACTCGATGACTTTTCACAAAATAAAAAAAATTAAATGTAACAATTTAACCCTTTTAAGACTGCACAATGCACGATGATGGTAAGTAAATAAATTTCTTATCAATTTGATTTCAAAAATTCATCAATCAAATTACCAATAAAAAAATTATTCTCAATACATGACGTCGCATGTAGATGGGAGGATGCGATAGTAGATATCTTATTTTTTTTCCTTTAGACAATAGAAAAAGCTACAAAGCTTATCTTTATATATTTTCATTCAGATCATTGATTTTTAATAACAATCAGCAAGATGTTATAAAAAAAATGCTGTAACAAATTGACATATTTGGATATGTGTATCTTATCACATATACAGCATCCCCGAGAAATATGCGGTGGTATTTTGTTTCTGCTGTGTTATCATTGACATCAGGGGTGTGTACAGAAAATGTGTGATATAGGATAGTAAAAAAGGGGTTGTGCTATTTTATTTTTTTAATCAATTATTAATTGATTTTAATTGAAATTTAATCATTTTGGTAGTTGCTGGTATATGGGATGTTTGCATCCGGTCAGCATGCGGCGAGACATTGTTATTTTCATGTCAGTCAAATGTTTATTGATGAACACTGTTATTTATTTAGTTGGTTTAGCTATTTAGACTATGACTAATACTATCTTCTTATCTTGTTATACAGTGGGTTTTACATTCACTATTAGATGCTACAACATTAACTTACCATATATATATATATATATATATATATATATATATATCTGTGCAGGCCAAAAGTGTGTAACGTAAATTAGACATTGCTTACCTAAAAGAAAAAAAAATACAAAATGAGAAACACTAGTTAAATAAAAAGTTAAATTTTGGGAATAGAAAGTTCTGATAGCAATTTCAAATATGCCGGGACATTTTACGAGTAATCTACCCAAATCAGTGGTAAGCTCAGAATATTAAAACGCAGAAAATGTAATTCTAATTTGATGGTCAATTCCGGCATTATACGAGGGGTGTTCAATAAGTTCGGTAAATCTATATGAAATAACGGTAATAGCATTTTTTTGTTAGTTTTCAACTCTAAAACCCAGTCAAAAATACAAGAATTTCAAAAAAAAAAAGCAGAAAACACTGGGACTTAAGAAGAAGTTCTCAGAACGTACAAATTAGAACTAAAATGGACTCTGAACCACAATTAGTAAGGAATATTTGGAGCTGTTAATAGAAATATACTTTCCCGGCTAATGGAGGAGAATCATTTGATCAGTAAACTAGCTTAAGCTAATGAAGTTGGCAGGACCTGATGGGACGAGAGTCGATCAATAAATACCCGTGTTTGAAAACAGATGACGTTACTGAGAGAGGTTGATATGACCATCGTGTACTGTCATCTGTCAAATGACACCATACTAAATTTCAGTCTAGTTCACAGGTTAGTTTTTATTTGGCAGCCAGTTGTATCCACTCATGCTTCGTGTTTCTCTATAAAATGGAAAAAGAACAATATCGATCCGTAACTTGCTTTTTATTTTTGGATGCGAAAACATGGGAAGGAATAAAAGCGAAGTTGGATGCTGTCTGTGGAGACTTTTCACCGGTGTCGGTCCGATGGGTGCCGCGATTGCACACAGTGGACATTAAGCGAATTACTGCATCCACCGTACTTGCCCGACCTGGCTCCCTGTGATTCCTTTCTGTTCCCCAAGCTGAAAACATGGCTTGGAGGAAAAAAAATCAGTTCAAACGAGGAGGTTACCGCCGAGATAGAAGCGTATTTTGAAGAGTTTGAGCAATCCTATTTTTAGGAAGGGTTAAAGAAATGTGTACGATATAATGTGTACGATATATTGAAAGCTTGCCTGGAACTTTATCACACCTAAGGTAGGAAAAGCTTTTATTGCAATCTCAAAGGTTTGACCTATACGTTTATTTTCTTTCTCTCATTCTTCTTTTCTCTAAACTACCCTCCACTTACTTATTCGCGACCACTCGGGTACCTGCACAATTACCCCGATAGCTGTGGATGACTGAGTGGGAGAAGCTGTTGTGAAACCAGAAGGTGTTAATTTCTTTAATGTTGTTGCATTGTTTTTAATCCTTTCTTTTCATTCCCTGATCCCTGCAGCGCCTTCTAAGCAGTATTAGTTGCGATTAGAGATGCCGAAAGCTGGTTGAGATTCAGAAAAGTCTAGTATCGATTAAAGCGCGATAATCAATTTCCCTTATGTCGGTCGAAAGTATCCCCCAATAACACACACCTAACCAGATGACAGAGCAGTTCAATATCCACTTGCTGTTGCAGTGCCGGCGCATTTCAATAATACAAACGGAGAATTTAAGAGCAGAGATGCACTCATTGAGATACCATGTCACATCTTACCAAGCAGCGTAAATGATCAAACGAAATACCTTATATGTGCAAGAAATGCTTCAGAAGGAAGCTGTGAAATTACCGAACAGGGGATGGGCTTAAGCGTCCCTCATGCGCAATAACTAGACAAATCTGACGATACTAGATCTGCCAAGTCGCAAAACAGGTGATATTGCTGCAAAGGCGTTATATTAGCATGGTGGTAGGTGCTATTACATTATACTGTCTCTTTGGTAAACGCACAAACAGACTTAGTGTAGTGTGTCTATACGTGATTACTACAGAGTGGCTGAGACCAAATGTTACTGACTTCACTCTGCTGTCATTTGTGTAGTTGTCATTTTCGTGCGTCAATTTTTTGACAGATTGAAGTTTGGTTAGTTGTTTACATGTGGTCAACAAATAATTGTTCTAAATTAATATCTTCATAAAAAAATCGTAATGGAATTCAAACGTAATAGTGTAATTGCACTGTATCTGGGTGGAAATTCACAAACTGCAATAGTTCGTCAGCTCCAGCATTTGAATGTGAATAAAATGTTTGTGTATCGAACCATAACTCGATACAACGAAACTGGTAGCATCGCTAAACGCAACAGAGGCGGTCCTAAAAAGACAGCAACATCAAAAGAAATGATACGAAATGTGAAGAAACGAATCCAACGAAATCCTCGTCAAAGTGCCAATCAATTAGCCGCACGTCTACATGTTTCACGATACAGTATTCAAACCATATTGAAAAATGAACTACACTTGAAGCCCTACAAGATACAAAAAGTTCAAGATCTTACGGAGGCACAAAAAAGTTAGGCATGAAAGAACACGAGCATTGAAGGCCTTGGCCGAACGTGATGAGATTCCAAAAATTACTTTTTCTGGTGAGAAAATTTTCACCATTCAACAGTATGTGAATAAACAAAATGATCGTGTTTGGTTAGAGCACAAGTCCAACGATAATTTGGACACAAGAGTTGCCATGCGCAAGCAATCACCAGCTTATGTTATAATTTGGGCTGCAGTGACTGCAGATGGACGCACTCCTCTGGTTTTCATCGAACATGGAGTCAAGGTAAACCAAGAGGTGTACCGCCAAAAGATCCTAAACGATGCTTTGCTACCTTGGGCACGTAAACACTTTGGTACGAACCGTTGGACATTCCAACAGGACTCGGCACCGTCACACAAAGCTCGAGCGACACAGCAATTTTTACAAAATTGCGTTCCGCGGCTGATTTCGTCGAAAGAATGGCCACCATATTCACCAGACTTGAATCCCATGGATTTCTCCATATGGTCCATTTTGGAGAGTAAGGTGTCCACTAAAAAATACGAAAGTGTTGATGCATTGAAGTCAGCTCTTGTTCGAGAATGGAATAAAATTCCGCAACTCACGTTCGGTCAGCATGCAATGCTTTCTATGGAAGACTGAATCAAATAATCAGAGCCAAAGGAGGTCATATCGAGCAGTAACATGTTTTTCATAAAATGTAATATGTTTTCAACATATTCCACGAAATTTCAATAAAAAATAATCAAAATTAAAAAAATTACAGCGTTTTCATTTGGTAACACTTGGCCTCAGCCACCCTGTATAGTAGCAGCAAAGATGAAGAGAAGAAAGAAACGGTAATTATTTTCCTTTGCAGAGTCAAACTGAGACGAACTCCCAGTAGCCCATATTAAATGACCTGACAAGCGTCTATGATAATGAAGTCGGGAAAATTTTTACGCTTCAAAGGTCTAGATGATTTCAATGAGTAGCAAAGAAACTAAGTGGTGCGACTACGAATGGAGTTTTCAGCGATTTACCAAAGATGGCAGAACTAGTATTAAATCGCATCGGGCCATCTTGTACCTATATTCATGTTAAAGCGTCATCATTTAAAAAATCAGTATGTGTCATTTCACTGAAGTGTAAACAACATATTTCTTTATTCTCTAACCATGTCAACCTTTGGGCCAACAAAACACAATTTGCGAAAAGCGCTGCTTTATTGTTTTGATTTGAAGAAAATTGCAGCTGATGGACATCGATTGCTGTGTGAAGCATATGGCATGTTTCCCATATGCTTCAATCGATAAAAATATGTGAGTACTGCTTCCGCCGTTTTAAAAGTGGCGATTTTGACACCAGTGAGAAAAAACGCGAAGGGAGACCAGTAAAGAATAAGGAGCTCGCTAAAACGTTGAGAGTGACTCAACAAGCGATTCAAGACCGTCTCAAGACCATGGGTATGGTGCAAAAACAAGAAAATTGGGTTCCTCATGAACTCAAGCCAAGGGACGTCGAATGCCGTTTTTTACGTGCGAACAACTGCTCCAAAGACAATATCGAAAGGATTTTTACATCGAGTCGTAACGAGGGACAACAAGTGGATCCACTATGACAACTAAAAACGCGTGGGATAAGCTAATGCTGTGCATCTGGTGGGATGAGTTCAAAGTGATCTACTATGAGCTACTCCAGCCTAATGAAACCATCTCTGAAGAACGTTATCAACAACAATTGATGCAATTAAGTCGAGCATTGAAGTTCAAACGCACCACAGTATGCCAAAAATATGCTAAAGTGATCATTCAGCACGACAACGCTCGGCCACATGTTGCAAGAGTCGCCAAGGAAACTTTAGAGGCGCTTCAATTGGATGTCCTATCCCACCCGCCGTATTCACCAGACATTGCTCCTTCCGCTTCTTCCGAGCGTACGAAGAAGTCGAATTGGGTCAAATCTTGGATCGCTTCAAAACACGAAGTTTTTTTCAGCGCGGAATGCCGCCCGATGGGAAAAACTCTTAACGAAGGACAATACTTTAAATAAAATACATTGTACCAATTTTTCTGAATAAAGCTTCGAAGTTATAAAACAAAAACATCAAAACTTATTTGTACCCCTAATATATATGTACATATGGATGAGTTGATTTGGAAAATTTTCCATCGCAGCTGGACCAAATCCACTATACCTAGAAGAAAATGTTTAGAAACAATTCTGTGCATTTTGGGATAGTTATCATGCTTAGAGTCATTTCTATGACACACAAAGTCTTAAGTTCAAATTCAACCGATAAAACTGTTTCTTGAAAACGTAACTTGATGGTACTAGTATTAAATTTTGGCTTTTATTTTTGATTTTAAATTTTACAAAATTTCATCTCAATACATCTATGTATTATTATGCTAACAGATCTTTTGAACCTTCTTTCTAGGAAACTAATATACCGACCGAAGTTTTATTTTGAAAATTTTCGAACCGAAATAGGTAATTTAAATTATTTATTAAAAATCCATTAGTTTATTTTCGCCGAGGAGGTAGCGTGCTTCACTGAAGCTAGAATGCTCTGGAGTTTGATTTCAACGCAAATATTTCTATCTTTTCAATTTTGCTGAAAGAGTTTTAGGATCTGCATACTGAATGCTTACAATAGTAACATTACTACCTAGTAATGGGCTTGTTGAGCACGAAGGCAAAAACCTTTGAAAATTGGTAGCCCTTACCTATGGTGACTAATATTTGGTTATTATAAGACTATCTTTTTCACTTTTAGCTCTTATTTAGCTCCACACACCACAGTACATTGATGCTGGAATGCGTCACAAATTTCGTTTATCAATGGCAGTTATTTGCACCTTGTTTTACTCCACATTACTAAAATTTAGTTTGCGGTGAGTTACATTTTTCTCTCTTTTGCGTTTCGCTATGGAATATCTTCAAATTTTATTTGAACCGATTTCTCGCAAGGAAAAGCGGGAGGGAATTGTTTTTAATGTTGTAGAGTGATACCGATGGTGAACTTTGGCATATAAAAACATTCAGTATAATTAATAACTTTTTGAATTAAACTCCTAATGCCTTATGATATATTCCGCGTTGCGGAAGCTTTACCTGAGTGTTAATTTATTATACCCATATATGCTTTTTGCCTGTACAACCTAAAAATTATTTTATTTTATACAACGAATCTAATAACATTATTTTCCCGCGAAATTTCCTAGAAACTACTTAAACACGATAAAATAACGGGACCGCACGCAATTTTCACCTACATACATCATTTCAAGTTCACACATATACCAAAAACGAAACGAAATCAACTTTATGTTAAAACATATAAAACTAAAAATAAAAAAAAATCATAAAACATGAGAAAATTAAATATTTCATTAAAAGCTTTCATAATTTTTTTTGTTTAATGTCGGCAAAAGTTTCACCTTTTTCTTGAAATGATTCATCTTTTTTATTCTGCGTATTTTATACGTTTGGCGTTACCGTGGAAAAAATGGTATTTGCCCTTTTTTATATGGGTTGTGGGTTTTTCACCTATAATATTAATTTTAATAATTACACAATGTGTGTTATGTTGATTTGGTTTCCTTTATTTAACATTTTCCTTTTCATCGGAAAATGTATGAGTCATATATAGGTTTATGTTATCTACAGTTGTAAAATTATTTAAATGTTAAGCTATTTTTGTATATTTGTACCCTATCCAACCCACCTACAAGCCCAGTGTTTTAGTATGAGGAAATACTAACATGATCTAGAATTCTTATAATTATAACGTTGTATACGATATATGTACTACACTATACGCTAGAAATATTGTTTATCAAAAGGAAGTGGTGTGGTAGTAGTTTAGGCGTTTATTATAATCCAATTTTCTTTATATTGTGCTGGTTATTGATGTGAAATTTTTATCAATTTATAAATAACATACATATAGAGCAGTCGATTTTACAATACAGGGTCACCTCGTTTAATAGGATGCCTTATTTCAAGCTTAGAAATAATGTTGAAATAATAAACAACAAAATTTAAAGGAGCATTGGCGATCTATAAAACGACTAAATGTATTATAAATAAAGTTATGATATCATAAAGTGCTGCAACCACAAGTAGTTCAAAGTCCAACACATAAAGATTAAGAACGTGGACGATACAAAGTAGCAAACATAACAACGTCGGAATGCAACGGAGTCTTATTTCAACAACGCGCATTACTCAGCGCAGTTTTAGTGGGAAAATAATTATAAGCTTAGATAAGCATTTCTCTAGATTATAAATAATAAATTAAAATCATTTTCCTGGTTAGTTAAGATTTAAAATTTGTGAACAATTGCGCCATAATTGGCGCAGCCGAGTGGTGTATCGATAAGGGAAAATAAACCGATGTGCAAAGAAACTAGCGAATAAAAACTAGTTTCTAAGTAAATCGGTCAAAAGAAAAAAACATTGAACTCTCACGAGATTAGTGAAAGTTAAGTGAAGTTATACACAAATGAATCTTAATTTTTTTTCCTGCCAACGTCTCAAACTGAAGGTTGTGATCAACTGTTTAGAGGATTTAGGATTCCGCCCGCTTCATTAGAACTTCCATATAAACCAGCCCAACCAGGATTGAAAATGGTAACAATTTTTTCTTATTGTATACTACAAGATAGGTAAGATAAGTCCGATACTGTGCCCTATAAGATAGACACAGTAATCGGTCACTAGGCAAAAAAATTAAGGAATTCGTTAGCCGTCGCTAAACGCAAAAAAAACGAAAATCTTGTCAATGAAAACAAAAATAATTCTCAATTTCGCGAAGTAACGAAATCAGTAGAGAAAGGGAAAAACCTACCAAGAGATTTAATAAAAATGGAAATCTAAATAAGGAAGAAGGAACCTCACCACCGTTCAAGGAATTGATATGGATATTTGGATAATACCATCGTTGTGAGCTTCAATCTAGATAACCACATAAAGAATCTTAACGAAGTACTTAATCGCTTGTCACAATTCAATCTGAAAATCCAGCTTGAAAAATGCGAATTCCTAAAAAGGGAGACAGAGTTTTTTGATCATACAATATCACAATACCACAAATAGGGAACCCTCACCTCTCCCCCCCCCCCCCCAACCGAACCCTGACAAAATAAAAAAAATGATCGAGTGGCTAATACAAACGATACAAAAGCAGATCAAACAGTTTCTTGGGTTACCGGTATATTATAGACGATTTATTCATAACTATTCTAAAATCTCCAAACATTGGCCAAATTTCTAAAAGAAGGAGCTACTGTTAACATTTTAGGCCCAGAATTTGTAAACTCATTTGAGACAGAGGAAACTAAACTAAATCCAGAAGAAGAAATCAATTTTCATCATCTAGACATACAAGCGTCAAACTCAGATAACGTGTCAATGGAGAATAATACACCAAATAGTGACTCAGATTCAGACACAGTTGACACCTCGAACGACTACTATATTCATTTTGCAGAACGACCTATTAGTTTTTATAACAACCAACTAATTTTCAGAGTATCCGAATTAGATACCATAATTACTGAGGAAGTATATATTATCGAAAGTAAATAGAATAATAATAATAAAAAAAGAATTCAGAAAGGAAGATATCATTAAAATTCTCATAAAAGGTCATTTTGTGTTCGTCACCAAAAAGGTCCAGGACGTGACTAACGAAACGTGAAAACTACCTTATAGCAAAAGAGCTCGGAAGAGCTCACAGAGGAACAAAAGAAATAGAAAATCAGATTAAAAGGTCATACTACGTCGTCCCCTAAGAGGGCCAGCAAAATAGAAATTAACGTTAATGCCTATACTTTATGTAATATACATAAGTACGATCGTAAGCCGTACAATATGAAAATTTCACTTAGACCAATTACAGAAACCTTTAAAAAGATTACATATTGACATATTCAGCATTAATATCTATGATAGGAAACTTGAATTATTAATGCTGAATATGCAACAATTTCTTTTCAAAACATTTACAGATGTAACTGTTGTGTGTGTGATGTGATCTGATGGTTTTTATAAGTTCAAAAAATATGACAAAAGTAACGACAGCATTAACAAAATAATTTACGATCTATGGAACACCACATTTTAATGTCTGGGACCACGAGACCATAAACTAAATATTAAACTAAAATGCGCCTCCTCATCGGAAGCAAATGAACAAATAGAAAGGGCACACGCAACATTATTTGAGATCATTAACACAAATAAAAACAAATTCTCAAGCGCAAACACAAAACGACTATAGAATTCAAAGTAAAAAATTTTTTTAAAGTAAAGTAGTATTTCAAAGTAAAGTAGTTTTTTAAAGTAAGGTATTTTTTCAAAGTAAAGTAAATTTTAAAGTAAAGTAATTTTTTCAAAGTAAAGTAGAATGTTTCAAAGAAAAATAGTTTTCCAAAGAAAGCTAGTTTTCCAAAGTAAATTAGTTTTCAAAGAAAAGTAGGTTTTCAAAGTAAAGTAGCTTTTCAAAGTAAAGTAGTTTACAAAATTAAGTAGATTGTCTAAGTAAAGTATTTTTTCAAAGTAGTTTTTCAAAGTAATTTTTAAAAAAAAATTTTCAAAAAAGTTTTCAAAGTAGTTTTACAAAGTAAGGTAGTTTTTCAAAGTAAGGTAGTTTTCCACAGTACAGTAGTTTTTCAAAGTACAGTAGTTTTTCAAAGTAAAGTAGTTTTTCAATTAAAGTAGTTTTTCAATGTAAAATAATATTTCAAAGTAAAGTAGTTTTTCAAAAAAATTTGTAAAGTAGTTTTTCAAAATAAAAGGTAGTTTTAGAAAGTAAGGTAGTTTTTAAAGTAAAGTAGTTTTTTAAAGTGAAGTAGTTTGTTTGTCAAAGTAAAGTTGTTTTTTAAAGTAAGCTAGTTTTCAAAGTCAAGTAGTTTTCAAAGAAAAGTAGTTTTTCAAAGTAAAGTAGGTTTTCAAAGTAAAGTAGTTTTTCAAAGTAAGGTAGTTTTTCAAAATAGTTTTTAAAGTAGTTTTTCAAAGTAGTTTTTCAAAAAAGTTTTTCAAAAAAGTTTTCAAAACAGTAAGGTAGTACTGTTACAAGGTACAAAGTAAGGTAGTTTTTCACAGTAAAGTAGTTTTCAAAGTAAAATCGATTTTCAAAGTAAAGTAATTTTTTAAAGTAGCTTTTAAAGAAGTTTTTCAAAAAAAAATTTAAAAAAGTTTTCTAAGTAGCTTTTCTAAGTAGGGTAGTTATTCACAGAAGTAGTTTTTAAAGTATAGTAGTTTTTGAAAGTAAAGTAGTTTGTCGAAGTAAAGTAGTTTGTCAAAGTAAAGTAATTTTTAAAGTAAAGTAGTTTTTCAATGTAAAATCGTTTCTCAAGGTAAAGTTGTTTTCGAAGTAAAGTAGTTTTTTACAGTAAAGTAGCTTTTCAAAGTAAAGTAGTTTTTCAATGTAAAATAATTTTTCAAAGTAAAGTAGTTTTCAAAGTAAGATAGTTTTTAAAATAAAGTGGTTTTTCAAAGTAAGGTAATTAGTTTTAAAAGTAAAGTAATTTTTCAAAGTAAAGTAGTTTTTCAATGTAAAATAGTTTTTCAAAGTAAAGTAGTTTTTCAAAGTAAGGTAGTTTTTAAAGTAAAGTAGTTTTTCAAAGTAACGTAGTTTTTAAAGTAGTTTGTCAAAGCAGTTTTTCAAAAAAGTTTTCAAAACAGTTTTAAAAGTAAGGAAGTTTTTCACAGTAAATAGTTTTCCAAAGTAAAATCGTTTTTCAAGTAAAGTAGTTTTCGAAGTAAAGTAGTTTTTCAAAGTAAAGTAGTTTTTCAAAGTGAAATAGATTTTCAAAGTAAAATTGTTTTTCAAAGTAAAGTAGTTTTCAAAGTAAAATAGTTTTTCAAAGTAAAGTAGTTTTTCAAAGTAAAGTAATTTTTCGAAGTAAAGTAGCTTTTCACAATAAAGTAGTTTTTCAATGTAAAGTAGTTTTTCAAAGTAAAGTAGTTTTTCAAAGTAAAGTAGTTTTTCAAAGTAAAGTAGTTTTTCAAAGTAAAGTAGTTTTTACAATAAGGAAGTATTTTAAAGTACAGTAGTTTTTTTACAGCAAAATGGTTTTTCAAAGTAAGGTAGTTTTTCAAAGTAAAATAGTTTGTCAAAGTAAAGTAGTTTTTCAAAGCAAAGTAGTTTTCGAAGTAAAGTGGTTTTCAAAGTAAGGTAGTTTTTCACAATAAAGTAGTTTTTCAAAATAAAGTAATTTTTCAAAGTGAAGTAGATTTCAAAGTAGTTTTTCAAAAAAGTTTTCAAAACAGTTTTAAAAGTAAAGTAGTTTTTTACAGTAAAATAGGTTTTCAAAGTAAAGTAGTTTTTCAAAGTAAAATAGTTTTTCAAAGTAAAATAGTTTTTCAAAGTAAAATAGTTTTTCAAAGTAAAATAGTTTTTCAAAGTAAAGTAATTTTTCACAATAAAGTAATTTTTCAAAGTAAAGTAGCTTTTAAAGTAAAGTAGTTTTTAAAGTAAGGTAGTTTTTAAAGTAAAGTAGTTTTTCAAAGTAAAGTAGTTTGTCAAAGCAAAGTAGTTTTTCAAAGTAGTTTTTCATAGTAATTTTTCAAAAAAGTTTTTCAAAAAAGTTTTCAAAGTAGTTTCACAAAGTCAGGTAGTTTTTCAAAGTAAGGTAGTTTCTCACAGTACAGTAGTTTTTCAAAGTACAGTAGTTTTTCAAAGTAAATTAAACTTTCAAAGTAAAGTAGTTTTCGAAGTAAAATAGTTTTTCAAAGTAAAGTAGTTTTTCAAAGTAAAATAGTTTTACACAGTAAAGTAGTTTTTCAAAGTAAAGTAGTTTTTCAAAGTAAAGTAGTTTTTAAAGTAAAGTAGTTTTTTAAAATAAGGTAGTTTTTCAAACTACAGTAGTCTTTCATAGTAAGTTAGTTTTTCAAAGTAAAGTAGTTTTTCAAAGTAAAGTAGTTTACAAAAGTAAAGTAGTTTTTCAAAGAAAACTAGTTTTCAAAGTAAAGTAGTTTTTTACAGTAAAATAGTTTTTCAAAGTAAAGTAGTTTTTCATAGAAAAATAGTTTTTCAAAGTAAAGTAGTTTTTCAAAGTAAAGTAGTTTTTAAAGTAAAGTAGTTTTTAAAGTAAAGTAGTTTTTCAAAGTATAGTAGTTTTTCAAAGTAAAGTAGTTTTTCAAAGTAAAGTAGTTTTTAAAGTAAGGTAATTTTTTAAGTAAAATAGTTTTTCAAAGCAATTTTTCAAAGTTTTCAAAGTAGTTTTACAAAGTAAGGTAGTTTTTCAAAGCAAATGATTTGTTTAAAGTGAAGTAGATTTCAAAGTAGTTTTTCAAAGTAAAATAGTTTTTCAAAGTAAAATTTTTTTTCAAAGTAAAGTAGTTTTTCAAAGTAAAGTAGTTTTTCACAATAAAGTAATTTTTCAAAGTAAAGTAGTTTTTAAAGTAAAGTAGTTTATAAAGTAAAGTAGTTTTTCAATGTAAAATAATTTTTCAAAGTAACGTAGTTTTACAAAATAAAGTAATTTTTCAAAGTGAAGTAGTTTTTCAAAGTAAAGTAGTTTACAAAAGTAAAGTAGTTTTTTAAAGTAAAGTAATTTTTCAAAGTATAATAACCTTTCGAAGCAGTTTTTCAAATTAGTATTTCAAAGTAGTTTTTTAAACAAGTTTTCAAGCTAGTTTTTCAAAGTAAAATAGGTTTTCAAAGTAAGGTAGTTTTTCAAAGTAAAGTAGTTTTTCAAAGTAAAATAGTTTTACACAGTAAAGTAGTTTTTCAAAGTAAAGTAGTTTTTCAAAGTAGTTTTTCAAAGTAAAGTAGTTTTTCAAAGTAAAGCAGTTTTTCAAAGTAAAGTAGTTTTTCAAAGAAAACTAGTTGTTCAAAGTAAAGTAGTTTTTTACAGTAAAATAGTTTTTCAAAGTAAAATAGTTTTTCAAAGTAAAATAGTTTTTCAAAGTACAGTAGTTTTTCAAAGTAAAGTAGTTTTTCACAATAAAGTAATTTTTCAAAGTAAAGTAGCTTCTAAAGTAAAGTAGTTTTTAAATTAAAGTAGTTTTTCAAAGTAAAGTATTTTTCAATGTAAAATAGCTTTTCAAAGTAAAGTAGTTTTTCAAAGTAAAGTAGTTTTTAAAGTAAGGTAGTTTTTAAAGTAAAGTAGTTTTTCAAAGTAAAGTAGTTTTCGAAGTAATATAGTTTTTCAAAATAAAGTAGTTTTTCAAAGTAAAGTAGTTTTACAAAAAAGTTTTTAAAGTAGTTTTTCAAAGTAGTTTTTCAAAAAAGTTTTTCAAAAAAGTGTTCAAAACAGTTTTACAAAGTAAGGTAGTTTTTCAAACTAAAGTAATTTTTTAAAGTAGCTTTTAAAGAAGTTTTTTAATAAAAAAATTTCAAAAAAAATTTCAAAGTAGCTTTTCTAAGTAGGGTAGTTGTTCAAAGAGGTAGTTTTTAAAGTAAAGTAGTTTTTGAAAGTAAAGTAGTTTGTCAAAGTAAAGTAATTTTTAAAGTAGCTTTCCAAAAATATTTTTCAAACCAGTTTTACAAAGTAAGGTAGTTTTTTACAGTAGTTTTTCCAAGTAAAATCGTTTTTCAAAGTAAAGTAAACTTTCAAAGTAAAGTAGTTTTCGAAGTAAAGTGGTTTTTCAACATAAAGTAGTTTTCCATTGTAAAGTAGTTTGTCAAAGTAAAGTAGTTTCTCAAAGTAGTTTTTCAAGAAAGTTTTTCAAAAAAGTTTTCAAAGTAGTTTTTCAAAGTAAGGTAGTTTTTCAAAGTAACGTAGTTTTTAAATTTAAGTAGTTTTTCAAAGTAAAGTAGTTTGTCAAAGAAAAGTAGTTTTTCAAAGTAAAGTAGTTTTTCAAAGCAAATAATTTGTTTAAAGTAAATTAGTTTTTTAAAGTAGTTTTTAAAAGTAGTTTTGCAAAGTAATTTTTTAAAAATGTTTTTAAAGTAGTTTTTTAGAGTAAGATAGTTTTTCAAAGTAAAGTATTTTTCAAAGTAAATTAGTTTATAAAGTAAAGTAGTTTTACAAAGTAAAGTTGTTTTTCAAAGTAAAGTAATTTTTGAGAGTAAAGTAGTTTTTGAAAGTAAATTAGTGTTCAAAGTCAACTTTTTGAAACTTTTTCAAACTTTTTGAAATTTTTTCAACCTTTTTGAAGATTTTTATATATTTTTGAATTTTTTTCAAACATTTTAACCTGTTTAATCATTTTTAAAGTTTAAACGTGGTTTAAAAAGTTTAAAAAATTTTAAAGTTTAAAGGTTTAAACGTTTAAAGGTTTAAAAGTTTAAAAGATAAAAAGTTTAAAATTTTAAGGTTGAAACGTGAAGTTAAACCATATGCAAATCTAGAGTAGTTGATATCCAGGTTGGATCCAGGAGATACGTTTTGCAAAAAATTAAGTAGCTGCATCAAGAATAACGCTCTAAAACGTGCAATGATCGTTTAGTCGATATTTAAACCGAACATTACTTTATAAAAATAGCGTTCATCAAAAAAGAACATGTAAGACTTAACTACTCGTACATACTACGCAGTAAATACAGAATTATAATAAGTTCTTTTATGTTTTTGACGTCGGTACATAAACATGCATGTTTATGCATTTTATGTAAAATATTAAATATTATGCTATACATTATGTTATGATAAATTATTGCTGTCATGTACACAAAATTAAAATCTCCATAAATACACACGAAAAACTAGATCACGCTCTTGTATAGTAAAAGGTTATCCAATTCAAGCTTGATAAAGTAAACTTAAAAAAAACACACAAAATATTCGGAATGTATTGTAATTTTTATTTCATTTTACAGATTGATTCTTGCCATTTTTAGTTAAACAAGATATCATTCAAATGTCCTCCACGGGACTTCCTACAGGCCTTGATTCTTTTGCGGTAATTTTCAATGACTTTTCGGCACATTTCGGGCGGTATCTCGGCCATTACCTTACGAATATTAGTTTTCAATTCTTCAAGAGTTTGAGGATTGTTTGCGTAAACACGATCTTTCGCGTAGCCCCACAAAAAGAAATCCAAAGGCGTTAAATCACAGGATCTTGGAGGCCAATTGACATCAGCCAAGCGAAAAATGAGCTTCATCACTGAAGAAAATTTTGTTCGAAAAATCAGCATCGACGGCCTGTTTTTCCAACACCCAATTTGCGTATGTTAAATGCTCCATATTCTTAAATGGCAGAATGTCAACTAAATAAATGACAGCGTACTTGACGTTTATCTTTGACAGATGCCGGTATACAGATTTCTACTTTATCAACCTCGAATTGGATAACCCTTTACATACTCGTAATGCAAAATAGTCGACTTTACAAAAAATAAAATCGATATGCATTTCTTGGTTTTAAATTTAATCTAATTGATACTACTATGGTGAAGCATTACAATAACCCATTTCTAACATCTTAGAAGCGACATCCATATAATATATATAAAATACACATTTCTTTCGTTTGTAAAACTAGTTTATGTTAGATTAATAGTTCTCACGCGAACTACGATTTGTACACTACACATCAATTTTTTAATCGGAACATAAAAGTTTTTATTTTGTATTTAAAGCGCTATAGAAATGACTCATCGTGTAAAATAGTCATAACACTACCGTGCGGTAGGAAAATGAGGAAGCATGGAAAATTATTTTCCCGGGTATTATTCAACAATACAATTATGGGTTTATTATTAAATGCCATGTGACATTTTCCATAGTGAATTATTAAATGTAAACATTTTATAATTTATGTGTTTACGCGATACCATTCACAAGAATTTAAAAGGTTTCTCTAAAATGTGTACGAGTAGTAGGAGCGATAAACCTTATATGTATACATATATGATTTTGGGTCGATTATGTGAATGGGGACAAGTTAAAAAATTATTTGTGTGTCTAACTATGTGGGGTGCACTACATTATTTTATCGCGGAATGGGTTTTTGGAGGTTAGTGAACTCCACCACACCAAAGCATCGCATCCACACACAATAAAAATTGTAGTAAGCAGTTGAGAAACTCACTAGGAAATATTTATTTGATATTATTGGTTTCTGTAGCCTAAGTTATTAATAGCTACGTACAGAGGCAACAGTGACGGTTCCTCAATGAGGAAAACTTTGGTAATTTCACTTTCAGTTTACTGGGTTGGGTTGATCATAAGTTGATAACCAGCCAAAATGAGTCTCAATATAAAAACAAGGTTATTCTCTTCTAAGGATATCTCTGGATACTTCACGCTAAATCGAGGCATTAGTACTAAAACTGGGACTTCAACAATAATTTCTATTCGAATAAAGGTCGAGAAAATCTAAGAAAGCTCAGTAACACTCTGTTTGCGGAGGGATCGAATTAAGGTAAAACGCACTTAACTGCTTAAAAAATCAAACAGCCGAAGCTGAGCGGTTTTTCTGAAGACTCTCTGCCCAAAAGACTTAGGTCTCAAGAATAATCAATTAGCAAATCAAGCTCTAGGCGCTACCTATACCTGAAATTCATGAGCGACTGAACTGGCTCTGCCCTGTTAGGAAATTATTATAAAACAATTACAACAAAACTATAATTACTTAGGCGATTGGAGCTTATAGTGAAGGTAACCTAAGAATAAACAGGCATCCCTGGTATGGCAGCTCCAAGAATCATCTACTTGGCATTGGGTTAACATAAGATATCTTATTTGCGGAAAGTTTCGAAGAGGACGGCATTTGAGTTTGTTCGTTGGAATCTGTGTTGTGGCTACCCCGAGAAAACATTTATTGTAATGTTGATTATGTGGGGTATCCTCAGGAAATTTCCGTGGGAAAATTACACCCAGTATAGTTGAAATTTAAAGCAATTGCTGTTGATAGAAGTACACAAGAAAAAAAATTCCTAGGGAAACTATTAACAATTTTCCACTAGCAATAGTTTTCGAGAAATTCTATTTATGTGGTGCATGAAATACAATAACATTTTTCTAAAACTTAGAAAAATAGAAGAATAACCCTGACTGATAGCTTTAGGAATGAACACAACTCTACATCTATTCCAAGATCAGATAGTCTCAAAAACAATGTAAGCTTGGAAGAGTAGGAGTACGTGAACGAGATATATAACTTTAAGTTGGCAACAGTTTTTCAGGGACAGCCGATTTGACAACTAACAGTTGATTTTTGGTTACTTTGGTTTGCCATTTCATAATGAGACTCACGCCAGAGCACCGTTTGCAAATTATTCAAATTTTCTTTGAAAATAATGGTTCAAGCTCGTGAAACTAATCGCGCACTACGTCCATTTTATGATAATACACGAAATTAAAACCACACGACCATCGTTTGCGCCGTCAATTCGGTGAGTGGACCGAAGCTAATATTGACATCGAAGCAAACTTTCCATACAAAATTTTCTTCAGTGATGAAGTCCATTTTTGATTGAGCTGAATTGTCACATTTGGAGTGTAGATAATCCACGAGTCATTGTTCAAAAACCATTACATTCGCAAAAGGTTACCGTTTGGTGTGTTTTTTGAGCCGAAGGAATCATCGGACCATATGTGTTCAAAAATGATGCTGGTGCAAAAGGTTACAGTCAACGGAGATCGGTATAGAGGTATGATTACTATTTTTTCTGTGCCTCACTCGGATGGTATTGACATCAGGGACATGTGGCTCCAACAAGGCGGGGCCACATGCCAAACGGCACGCGATACAATTAATTTACTGAAAGAAACATTTGATGAACGATTAAAATCGAGAAATGGACCTGTCAACTGGCCACTGCGTTCGTCTGATTTAACATCGCTGGACTATTTTTATTGGAAGCAAGTGAAGTAACTTGTCTACGCTGATAAACCAGATACTATTGAACACTTGAAAGCCAACATTCAACGCGTTATTGCCGAAATACGATCAGGTATGCTGTGACGAGTGATCGAAAATTGCACCTCCAGATTAGGCCAACAGGTGCCAGCTGCGGCGGTCACATGTCCGCAATCATATTCAAATATTATTGGCATAAAATTATCTTTTAAATAAAGTCACATTCGTGGCCATTAAAATTATTTTCCTGTGTTTTATTTAAATTCAAAGTTCTATACCTTGAAATGAAACTACCTGTACATCACAAAGTAGAATGCACTTCAAAGCAAGTGTCGAGAGTAAGAAGCCTACTAGCTAAGTCCCAATCAAGTTAGATTCCCTCAAAGCAATATAATCAGAATTAGTAATGTTGCAACCGGGAAGATGAACAAAAAGCCGTAACTCTGCAATTTTTCGGCAAGGGAGGTTATTAGTGGCTCCATATAGACTGTTAATTTCTTCACAGAAGGTTACTTCACGAAGGCTTATAATCCAGACACCCGCCATATTACCCCGAAGACCTGCAGAAACCAAAGAAGGCCAAACTGGAGCATTTATTGGCGAAATATTGGAAAAATTTTAAGTTCGGGGACCTAAGCTCCCGGAGACAATGGAGGAATTAGATTGCAACTATTATCTACAATAGATGTAGAAACCTACTAAAAAGTATGCTGAAGGGCCTAGAAGCAGAGCTAAAAGTACTAGAAAGGCTCAAAATTGGAATTTCTACCAGAAGGATCTTAAAATTTATAATAGATAGATAATAGAGAAATGTGCAAAGAAATTTTGGATAATCTTCTGTGATAAATCGTATAGTCTCCAAAACTCTCGCCTTATGAAGATTATCTGTATAAATTCAACACCTAACGTGTTATTTGATTAAACCGGAAGGTTCATGAACATTGGCCATCAAGGAGAACTATTAGACTAGATGCCTTTAATAACATGAAGATGGGAGCAATCTTGGAAGGATTATAGAAGGATAATCAACGGATTATTAGCGTTGCTTGTTTCAAAAAATGTCTTAGATACGATTAAGAAACTAACGCAGAAAACCTTTTAAATCATTACAAAAAGGGCCGTCCAAGACAAGAACGAGGCTCACCTTTACCGATAAAGCGAATTTTCCGGGCATTACTTTGAATAAGCAGGATGAAGCCGAACTTTTTTTCAGGAAGAATAAAAACCACTAGTCATGCATGCAGGGATGTCTTTTTGAAACAGGAGTTGGTATACCCACATATACCATACTGGTGAAGAGGTGTCGAATTATTGAGGAATAATATATAATCGGTCAATAATATAATTTATGTGAATAGTTAAATAACAATCAAGTCACTAGCTAGAATCAGCTATTCTAACGTTTAAAGTAACATTTACTTGCCACTCGTATCTTAACGAGATGGGAGAATTCAAAATGTCAAAATGCAGATAGCATAGATCCCACTCGGACATAAAGCGAATATGAATTCGCTAAGCACGGGAAGGAGCGAAGAGGATTTTCTCTGCGAATAGGGGAGGTAAGGACGTCTCTAGATAATTCAACAGATCATTGCCTCTTGTGGCGCATGTGAGAAGGCTGAGTGTAGCATCAAATGTCAATCCCTAATTGATAACGTTTCGGTTGCCGAAAACAGCGAAACAAAAGATATGGTAGTGCAACATAAGTAGCACTGAATGGCTCCTGTAGAGGTTGGAGTAAATAAGTTCCTATGGTCAACATAGGGCAGTCACCGGTACAAGTATGCGAGGGCAGTTACTTCTTCCTATCCTACCAATTAGGTAGACAAAGTAATATTTGGATACTTGATCTCAAATTTTCAAGGCGGGTAATTACTGGTCAAGTATGCTTACTGCACATTTGGTTTCAGATTATCAGGAAACTTTAAACCGACAATTGTTCTGTCACCGTATTGGTTAATTATAAAGAGGTTGTACATTAAGTTAAATAAAAGAAACTGTACAAAACCCAAGGCGCGCGAACCTGGCGTGCTTTTGTTCCGCATCTCAGTTTAATTTTAAATTAAGTTTAAACTAAGCTTTATTCACAAACATGTTGATTAAAGTTGAACACCCCACATTAAGAATTTCAAATCATTATCTTCTTACACGAGCTTAAAGCACAGACAAAAATAGGCTTTAAGATCTCCACATCAACCGCTTTTGCCTTTTTATTCATCGAGTGATTATATTATTTGCCGTCATATTCAAGATTTTATTTCCAATTCAATAGGCAAAATATATTTCATCAAACGAGATAAAAAAACACAAGAAAATGAATGACCCAAAAGATGTACGAGTAATACTGTTAATATAATAAGAAGCATGGAAATTGAATTAAACAACAAAATAAAAAATTCTTAAGTTTTCATGTTTTTACTTTTATACAAAATTTTTATTTAATGTTATCTTCCAAGGCATCATTTTCCGTTATATATTTTATATTCCTTATTGCTCGTGTACTCTACTTAGTTTGAACTATGTGCGAGCAATGCTACATACCTTTCCCTCAAGCGCAATTATTTTCTTTATATCACTAGTGATAGTGGAAGGAGAGAAAGTGGGAGGAGAAAATTTTATGTTTTATTTGAAAATTCTTTAAATCAAAATGACAGCGTAAATATTTTTTGTCCCCCGCAAATCAATAATCAAGTAGCTATATGTATCGTATATAGAAGTATGAAAATATATTTTCTGGTAATATATAAGAGAGCAGGAGGACTCGATATTTAGAGATGTGCCTTATCATTCTGATCGTGTGGTTTATGATTCGGCAATTTCTCATTATTATTATATGTCAAAAAATCGATACACACTTGCACATAACAACAGACGCGGTATTACATAAATTTTGACTCAATTACCGGTAAAAGCATTAGTTGAATTGAAGACATGAAGTTTGTGCCGATTCCACACCGTACATAAAGGGATTTGAAAAGTTCACCGGCATTTTTTTTGTATTAAAAATCGTAAATGATAACGTATGGTAAATGGAATCATTTTCCGTATTTTGTTGCCGCTGGTGATATTATTTTTACTGCTTTCCTTTTGGGAACAACCGAAAAGCGTATTGCCTCGCAAAAAACGGAAATTTTGTTTTTCAATTATTTTATTTACTTCCTTATGGGAATCCGGCTATAATTTTTTTAAATCCTCGGCTGAATCGCGTGAAGTGTGTTTTGTTTTGATATTTTTTTGTCTTTTTTGGTTGATGATTGCTTTGTGTTACGGTATTATATCCGGACAAATATAGGTATAATCTTATTTGATTAAGGCAATTTTGTTGCTGGATTTTAATTAAAGATCTTTATTTATGTCATTTTATATAAATTTGAGTGGATCGTTGATTGCTGTTGAGCATCTTCACCGAGGGTGGTAAAGAAAAAGTATTTACTAAAGCGTGTGAACTTTCTTCCTAACTCGTCTAAATTATCTTTCATCTTCCACCCTGGCTTTCTTTTGATGAAAATGAGTGATAACAGAGCCAGTATCCCCAAAAGTGAATTTAAAGAAGTGAATTATGTCATTATTTTAATCCAGTCTTAATATTGTTAATTTATATAAATGAGTTATAAATCAGTTTGGCCAACCACCAGGAAGCTATGTAAGCTATATTCAAATTTCAATTTAGACTTTTCAGTTAAATTATAAGAATGTTCGTAAACAAACTTTTAATAGTCAATTTAGATAAACGAATTAATACTTAAAAACTTGCTGAAACCCTTGCATTTTCTGATAACATAAAGGGTGTCCCTATAAGAAGTTCAGATTTAAAAATTGAATAAAACAAAAACGGCTTAATATATTTCCATATTTTTTGTTTTGTTTGAAAGTTATTTATGGAAAATTATTTCATTCAAATAGGAGCCTCGGCTGGCATTTGCGTACTTCATTCGGTCGGTTCAATTTCTGAGCACATTTTGGATTGTGTGCGGATCTATTTCGGCAATGGTTGCTTCAATATTGGCTTTCAAATGCTCAATTGTTTCTGGATTGTCCGTATAACACTTGTCCTTGACGGCACCCTACAAATAAAATTCCAATGACGTCAAATCACAGCTCCTTGCCGGCTATTCACGTCACTATTTCGACTGATAATGCGGCCATCGAATTTTTGACGCAGTTTCGCTATTGTAACGTCCGATGTGTTGCATGGCGCACCATCGTGCTGGAACCAAAGGTCGCCCAAACCACTATCTTCAAGATATGGCCGCAAAAAAATGTTAACATGTGGCGGTAGTTGATTCCGTTGACCGTAACGGTCGCGCCAGCCTCATCTTCGAAGGAATACAGCCCAATAATGCCGCTACGCCATAAGCCGCACCAAACAACACGCAATGGATTCCGATCCCCAAATGCGACAATTTGTTTACGAACCCACGGAAATGGAAATGCGCCTCGTCCAAAAAGATGATTTTTTGGGCATAATCCTCATCAATTTCGAGTTTGTCGCAGGCCCCCTCAGCGAATCGACATCGCAGCGAATGGTCACGGGGCTTCAATTGCTGGTCCAATTGAACTTTATAGCTGAATGAACACGACGAATACGAGTACGCATTGGATTGTCGACTAGGTAGCTCGTATCACGCACTTTATGCACAAACTTCTTGATACCGTTGGGTGTGAGTCCCGTATTTTGACCAAATTTTGTACGACAAATCATCTTGCGATTTCGAACCAATTGTCTTTGTTGTGGAAGTAAATTTCCAACATTTCCCACTTTTGTTGAAGCGTTAAGCGACTCATTTCGTCAACTATATATAATATACTGAGTTTCTGTCAAAGAATGAATGACATTAGTGTTGCCAGAGCCAAAATAACCGATATGCCAAATGAGAACCGGTTATTGTGAGGGTGTCACAATAACCGGTTCAGATTTGACATATTGGTTATTTTGGCTCTGGCAACACTAATGTTATTTTTTCTTTGACAGAAACTCAGTATATTATTTCTACATGCGATAACCGAATTAAACTACTTAAATTATTGTTACGATCTCGCCTATTGGTTGATGGGCAATTAATTCACCGTGGGCGAGACATTTATTCAATAAAAATGGCTAATTTAAGGTTTAGAAAATTAAAACATTTTTTGTGAGTTTAGTGACATCTAGGTTTAAATAGTAACATTAGACATAGTATTATAACAGCTTTTATTGTATCGCAATGTTATTTGGATTTCTATCGGTTTGGAACTTGGATCATCCATTGAGGTCTCACTAATTGCTAAGGAATCACATTTCCTGTGTAATGAAGTCGGTAAAAATGTCTTCGTACGAGTATTGTCGATCTTAGGTATTAAGATACATCGTCTTGCTTTATTTACGGACGTTTTATGAGTTTTGCTCGACGACGATATTTTACGAATATGAATTTTTCGACAAAACAAAAAGATGCCAATATTGAATGACGGTCTTATCGAAAAACAAAAATTAAGCTTGTATATGTGAAACACGGGAAACGATTGATAGTATATTTAATCTTTAATATACAAATCTTACATTATCAATTTCGCTGTAATATAACCGGTGTGATAAAGCCAAGGAGGTCGTCCCAACGAACTATTGTTGATAAAATATTACGTTTTGTTGCCTGTTTATTTATTTCAGCTTCCGAGCCAAATTTGAATTTAAATACAAACATGTATTCAAATGGCTTTCAATATATTCCAAGGTATGTGTATCTCACGATCTTCTTCAGGAATGGGCGGTAGCAATTGCTCACCGTTGCTAACCCATTTTCAGAGTTCGAATATGGCTTCTTGGAAAATACTGATCCACTGATTTTGTAATTCTAGTACTTATCCGAGAATATTTGCTCCAGCAAATATGTCATCTACGAGTATTTAATTTGAAACTCATGAGCTAGTTGTTGAATAGTGCGGATTGTTAAGTATGCGCAGAATGATCCATAATCTGTCGCAACATTTTTTTCAAGTCTGCGGTGAATGCTGTTTCGTGTAATCTCCAATTTAGTATCACGGATGGAAAATAAGTCTGCAATGCCTTCGATAGAGCGTTTTCTGAATGTATTGCACATTATTCTCAATTTGGTCGTGGTGCTCGATTGATTCGTAACAGCGTGATGAGGGTAACATCTATTGACTTGAAATCAGTTATATACTTTGCTATTCAGTTCCATTTGATCGTTGTCGTAATAATCATTAAAACAGTTATTGTATTTGTATGAAAATTTCGCTCTCTGATAAATCGTCGTTCTAATTGAGTAAATTGTTGAATTGCAATATATACCTAATGCAGTGTCTTGTGTCACAAATATCCTCTAATATTCCATATCTATTCAGTGGTTCACGAAAGAGTTTCATTATAGAAAATTTGGCTCCATTTACCTTCCATCTTCATCTGTCTTTTCATTCGAACCAGATCAATTTTCGACTAGTGAAATCAATTTGCACCTTGGTAATTAAAGTATTAATTTTCAGCTTACTTTCGTCTGAATTGATGATGGCCCCAACTCAAATCCAACCAATTTGCGTATTCCGTACTGTAGGCAGATCTTCACCTTTTCTTAATCGATCAAGTATTATATCGGCATAAATTTCAATTCTCAAACTTAGATCAATTTTAGCCGGTTTGTAAAACTCAGAATCTGTTATAGGGATATTCTGAATATATGACCTGCTACACCACAGAATTTTTGTGAGATTCGGTATTATGAATGCTGCAATGTTAGTTTAATAATTATTGAATTTAGAACACACAAGATTTGATTACAAGAAACTGCTTGAATATCCCCAATTCTCGTAATTATCGTTTTGATTGATGATTTCGGTAAATTCAATAACTTGGCGGCTCTATTGTTAATAAGAGACGCTTCACTTCCTTTATCAATTAAAACATGAAGTTCAATTAATTTATTGTTGGAGGTCAAATTTACTATTGCAGTTGCTAGTAAAACCGTTCTCTCATAAAATCGTACAACTATAATGATTCTACTAATTGGTGCGATGAATTCGAATGGAGTCGTTAAATTTGGTTGTTGCAATAGTAACTATGTGGAGATAAAAAAATGGATGATTGTTTGCTAAGCAATTCGTGCTAACTGGGTATTTGCGAAGAATATGATTACCATTACAAATAATACAACTTTAGTCATGTTGATTTTATTGTTTATATCATCTTCTTTGCTGATATAAAAATAATTTTTAGCGTTTTGTAGACGTAAAAGTTTTACTGTTGGACCTCGAAATATTTTTTACCGATTTAGGAGGCAATGATGCTGATTTGTTTTTGAAAATCACTTCTAAAGTTTTAATGCGGATATTCAAAAAATGTTGTAATTGTTCGAATTGTGGTATTTCATTAGAGCACCCGATTGTCGATTCCCACAACCCAACTGTTACAGCAGGCAACTTTTGCACAATAAAATATACTTAAATTGTATCGGAGTAAACAGTTTTTATCCGCATAAGGAACAAAACATATCACAATAATGTAGCCATTCAGAAAATTTGTCCTCAAAAACGGGAACTTGAATTTTCCGCAATCGAGAATGTGTGTGCTGATTGTGAGTGTTATTCTGCAAATGCACAGTATAGCTGAATATAATTCAAAGTTATTTGCCTAATAATTGACTGGGTAATCAGCGGATTTGCTTAATTTATTCGTGATTGAGATACGATCATTTTCACAAAATTCATTATATATTTTTTCCAGTTGTTCGATTTGTGCCTGAAAATAAACTTCTGTTTTTCGTACTGGAGTATCCCTTTTATAATTACTTATCGTTTTAACGACAGATGGATCTAAATTCTCTCGACATCACCCATTTGGAAAAGCATAGTCTCAACTAAATTTTAAAGGCCATATGAGCCATTTCAAAAAGAAGCTGGTCCAGGTATTATAAGATCATGAAATTGTTTTACTAAATATTCAGTCCTGACTTTATGAAACGCTTTTATAATGCGGTAAAAATTATGAATTCCTCAAGGACCACACCATAATTTAATTTGTTTGGAAATTACTTGATATCTCCATTGCGTAATTTTTACGTTTTTACGTTAAAATCTTATGAGCGGAAATTGTAATACTAATGTTGACATTGCTGAACCGTAAACGTTGCGGATTAAATACGTAGTTTGGAATCAGCCAAACAAAGATTGCTTATTAAAAATTAATCGTACACACCGGTGCAAAACTCTTTAGTTAATTATCTATACAAATAATAACCCCTGTTGAGCTAGAACCCACCGTGTAAAATAGGAAAACCAAAAAGGGTATAATTCATTCAGCTGACCAGGAATTTTAACAGTGTATTATTATGAGGCCACCCAACCACTAAAAACATACGAGTAAGATTTTAAATAAAGGTTTATGATGGAATTGGGAGCTATTTACCCGTGTCTAATATAAGATAACGAATTTTGGGGTCACATTCAAAAACCAAAAACAACCACCTCCAACTGTTCAACAATAAATAATAAATTTGTTTAAAATTGACAAAAATTAAATATTTCCTTGTCGAATGTGATGTACTACTTTATGAAGTCACGATAAATCTACCTACACCTATATCATATAGGTTCGACAACGAAATATTTAATTTTTGTCATTTTAAAAGAATTTGTCTATTGTACCTAAGAAACGGGGGTGGTACTCGTTTTAAAGAGTAGCAGCTTTGCATCTCGCAATTTTTCCATGATACGAGTTTTTCTAAACCGTTTTTACTAATTCGCAGTCCATCCAGGTTATTATTAACAGAAAATTTTTTAACTTAGTACTAGTACAAAATTTGATCTCGTAATTTTTGCAGATTTACCACTCGCTATATCGCCGAAGTCAAAAAAGCAGTTGTTAAAAGGCCTCTGCGCGTGTGGTTATATCAACAGCACATAAAAATTGACGGGTCTGGGTAAAACTTCATACGTAAGCATTTTTCATAAATTGGGAGATCCCAATTATTTTTGGCCAAAATCGGTCCAACAAAAGTGGCACTTTCCTAGGAGGTTTTCCGTTTTTTGCAAATATTTTGAAAATTACGATAAAATCGATTATAAATACGAGTTTAAATTAATTTTACAATAATATCGGTCCATCTCAGTTTCTAAAATTTAAGCGGATATGACGATTTTTGATAAAAAGATGATTTTCAACTTAAATTTGGCCTTTGACCTGTCAGTATTGATTGCGGTGTAACTTCATACTTCCCAGTAATGTTTGGCCGAAATCGGTTCACCGGAAGTGGTAGTTTCCATAGGAGCTTTTTCGTTTCAATTTTTCAAATTTTACCGGAAATTACGAGTTTTGATAAAAAAAACTTTATTTCGCTAAAATTTGGCATCTCTACAGACCAGGCAGATTGACTATTAAGAATCAGTCTTCATGCTTAACTTTATTTCATTAATTAGGAGATCTTTGTAAAATTGAGTGAAAATCTGTGTACAGCAAGTGGCAAGTAAATGGGAGTTTTTCAATTTCTGCAATGATGTTGAAAAGTTTAACATTTACAAAACCAACAAAGGATTACAAAGGATTAAATTTTCAAATTAATTTAAAGATTAAATTTTCAACAAGGATTGACTTTGTTGGTTTTCTAAAATTTAAAAGTCCGGTAAGTTTAATTTTTCACTTTAGAATCTACCCTTCTAGAGACATATGAGAATATATGAGATAAGCCGCGAAGAATAAATCCCGTTCATCACACTCAAAGGATCCGATCTATATGACCATGTAGGTGAGAGTCCGTGAACATATCTAGAATCGGTAAATACAATTTGAAAATTTATTCAAATTTATGAAAGTAAGTAAATTGTGTATGACACAGTAAATATCATCATAACCAAACCCCGTTCGGAACTATAGAAAATCGAAACTTTGAAATATTCAAAAGTATAGACGTGACCCTGAGAACATCTCTATGATTTCTGTTATTTGATTGGTTTTACATTAAATCGGGGTCGTAGCTTATTTGGGAATGTCAATTGGATAAAATTCCAATTAACGAAAATACCAAAACTTTCAATTCAGAATAAAATAGAAAATGGAAAAATCTTAAATTTAGTGAAAATCACTATTCCTTCCGTCAAACCACTATAAAAATTTTGTTAAACCGCAATAAAATTATGTTTCTAACGCTCCAAGAATTACAGCTATAGGAACTTTTTAACAACTTTTATTGAAAAAACAAACACCTAGTAACTTTACTCAAAATGTTTGTTTACAAAAATATTTTCACACAGAACGTAGCAACCATGAATTTTTCCATTTACTTGATCATAAAAAATGAAAGAGATGACTATATACATTCGTGTCTATATAGACTATATATAGTCGTTAATCAGATGTTTGCAGTTACCAACAAAATGAAAGAGGAAAAATAATGGTTGAGCTGGCAGAACCTGGCAATTTTTAAAAGATACTAGATTATGTGGGAAAACTTAGATTATGTGGGTATCCTTTAAAAATGACTAGGTTATGTATGTACAATAATATGATACGAGTATTTAGTGGTTTAATTTTATAAATAAAAGATTTCATACAATACATAGTAAACTTACAAAAGTTACTAAGTTTTGTGGGAAATTGTAGTTTTTTATACGAACGAAAATAATAAAGATTGTTAGAGTTCCAAATCTGGTTAGCTAAACTCAATTTTATTGTACTAGCAAAAGAAAACATCAAAATATTCGATGTAAGATCAAATAATTCGGAAAATAATGTAGTCCGTTTGTTTAACCCTCTCTAGGTTCAGAATTTTGTTCTTATTAACATGTTTTGTAGGCTTCATGCGGGAATCAATTTTCAGCCGGACATGTAGAGCCAGCTGCATACACGTCGGAAGATTTTTCATCTAACAACTATATAGCAGATAGCACGTATCGTTCCAACGAAAATTCCATGGATGATTCCACAAATACAGAATCGACAATAATCCTGGCCATCATAAATCACCGCCTGTGGAATACAATAATGAAACACCATCGCCATTGCTAAATCAGCTAAATCATAACGATCTACCACTGCCGGCGCCATTGGAAAGTAACAATCAAACACCATCTCGTGGCCCAACAAGGTAAAAAAAATCAGCTGCTGCATTAAAACTATTAAATGTATGGTAGTTGCAAAAAAAAATGCGGACTAATAATTATAGACATATTCGACCAATGCCCAAAAAATTAACTTTGCCCAGTGTCAGTTGTCTTTTGAAGCATTTATTTTGCAAAATAAAAAACAATACCAGTCGTCATCTACAAAACGTACGGACTCCTACGTATACCACCTTCCACTCAAAACAGATTGTTTAAACGAAGAAATGAAAATACAAGATTGATGTCATTGGCTGACCATCGTGGTGATGTGGTAAAAATCTACTTTAGTTCACAATAAAATTCGAGGCCACATTTTATCATTTCATCCACAAGTCTCTTATAAGTTGGATCATGCACCGAATCGCAGGTATCTGTCTTCGGAAATAATAATAAAATTTATGTGGAATGATTTTATTACAAAATTTGGAAATGCCGCTTATTATGTAACATATATTCGAAAATTTTCAAAAAGGAAAACACAAGATTTGAAAAGCCATCACAGGACGAATAACCTGTGTGTGCTGAACATAAACAACAATGACGAACCACCTACTTTGATGATGACTTCTGCTTCAGCCAATCATTGGGGTTATCGTACAAGATCCACTTCTCGTCACCAGTCACTATTACGAATGTTCATTGAAAAGCGTTAGGAATATCATAGAACAGCCAAGATGGCGAATTGGACTTGAATAAAATATCAGGTGCACAACTACATTTCCGGGTTTGACACATAGATGGTGCTAGCGACACGAAGTTGTGTTTTGTTCATAGCGTGGACAGTTGTTATCGATCACTACTTGTAATACCAGCACATATTGCAACGCAAAAATATTTTTTGTAAGAACGAAAATGTCGAATTTTGTGCCAAACTTTGATTTTCTGCTTCAACTTGAAAAAAAAATGCAGCTGAAGCACGTCATTTGCTTTGGAAGGCCTATGGCGAACATGCCCCATCAAAAATTGCCTGTGAAGATTGGTTTAAACGGTTTAGAAGTGGCGAATTCTACATTGAGGACAAGAAGTGCTTATTAGATGAAGATGATACGCAAACTCAAGATCAACTTACAAAGGCATTAAAGACGACTCGCCAAAAGTTTACATGCTATGGGAAAAATTAAAAAGTAGGGAAAATGGGTGCCATATGAGTTGGAGAGACAGATGCAAAATCGAAGAGCCATTTGCGAAATTTCATTCACCTGGAAAAGTAACAACATCGACAGCACGGCTAAATCGCTTCGGAAAGAAGACAATGCTCTGCGATTGGTGGGACCAGAAAGGAATCGTGTACTATGAGCTGCTTAAACAGGGCGAAACTGTCAATGGACAACGCGGCCGAGAATAACTCATCAATCTGAACCATGCATTGCTCGGAAAACGGCCAGAATGGGACACGAGACACGAACGAGTGATATTGCAGCACGGCAACACTCCATGCCATCGCACTGCCACCGTCCATGACACCATCAAAACGCTGGTTTCCTCGGATTATCACTTGACCAGTTTCGAAGAAGTGCAAAATTGGTTAGATGAATGGTTTCGGTCCAGTGACGTGTCGTTTTATCGTCGTGGTATTCATGTATTGCCAGAGCCAGAAATTTAGTTGCGCACATATTAGTTCTGAGAGGAATACCATTATAATTATCGCAATTGCAAATATGAAAAATCATTATAGGGGAAAAATACAAGGTGTAAGCAAAGACTTTGATTCATTTAAAACAATAAAAAATATATAGATGCTAATTTATCCGAGACTGATTTATTCCCGACAAAAACTCATTTAGTTTTAATCTCAAATAAACAAATAAAGTAAAGAAAGAGACGTTCGATAATCACTTCAAGCTAAGGTTCCAAATCCCATTAATTTCTTATTTTCTGATTATAATAATCACCCCTGCAAAATTTTTGATAAATGTTAATTATTTTCAAAACCAAGCGAAATAATCGCGTTCGATATGAACCAAAGATGATTTATAATTTCTTAAGTCAATATGACCTAATTTGATACATTGCTATATAATTCCAAATGTGTAAACACAAGCAATTCAATTCATGTAATTAATCAACACTGCATCATCTTTGTATATAACTGCAGTGCCAATCAATCAAAACAAATCCGATTCATCTCAAATTTAAAGATGATTAATTATATCTGTGTATGTGCATAGAGCTTAACGCGTATAGCGAACTTGTACGAGTATAATTAACATGTTAAATGATTAATTTCATATCTCAAGGTAAACAAAATTTTCTTAAAAGTTTAATTAGGTTGATTACATTGCACTTTGTCATTTGCATTATTTTGTTTGTTATGTACACCAAAATTATTTATGTAAATGACTTGGCACAATATGTCGTTATATATGCATACTCGTATATAGTAAACCCCTTTTAATCGGCCAAAAAATTTCTTAATTTATAAAAATATCAAAAATATGTAACTACACGCACTGTCGAAAATCGAGAACTATATAATATCACCCGTAAATAATAAACGTTGGATTTAGATATTTATTTATCGTGGCACGTGTTTAGTGATAAAATATAATGATATGAGGATTTTATTATATCCTCTCCCTTATATACCAGGAAATATGTATATAAATATGTATTATAGGGAGTCGTTATATATGTGTAAATTATAAATAGAGACATTTTTATTACAAAACATAATAATTAATCCCTTTTTACGTTTCCCGTTCAACCTTGGTCTTCTTCCGTCAGAAAAATTATCTCTAACACGATTTTCTCCTTATAATACAAATATTAAGCTACACAGAAAAGAAAATTGACATTCAATTGTCATTGATTATAAAATAAACCCGAGATGAATGGTAGATAAGACGTTTAAATTTATAAGCAAAAATGATTAACTAACCTATATATAAAAAACTGTTGTACTCGTGTTGTTGTTGTTGTCAAGTAATATTTTTGTTGTTGTCAAGTTACTTGATATATTTATATCTCGTTCTAACATAACAAAATACACTTGCCTTCGGTATACGTATATGTAAATAATTCACTTTCCGTCGAAAAAATAAATTTTTTTCAACAAATCACTTCTTTCTGACAATAAACATAAAATAAATTTTGAAAAAAACACTTATTACGAATAAACAAAAGAACACTGTCACTTTTAAATACGAATTAATAATAAATTACCACCAATTTAATAATAAAATTTTATACACTTGACTTTTAATTATTACACAATCATTTGGTACAAAACAAAAAAATTGGCAAAATTAAATTACAAAAGAAATAAATCAAAAGTGATTTTTCCAAATTAATTTAATGAAATATAAACAAATAAATTTTATTTTAATAACATTTTGTATTTTTTTAGAAAATTTTTTTAAGACTATTCAAGAGCAAAATAATTTTTCCAGTTAGTTTTAGGTTAGATGAAAAATAATAATATTTTTTCATATTTTCACCGAACATTACAATGGTTAAAGGAAAACTGCGGAATTTTTCTCAATTTATTTTTACCAGCTTGAAAATTTTATGTGTGACTCATATTGTTTTGCTTTTCGTTGTTGTTGTTGTTGTGTCGTTATACAGTTTTGATGGAGGATTTTCCTTTTTTCGTGTCAGTGTATGCGTTTCCATATAATCTAAATGGAAATGTCAGAAAATCTCATAGAAGAGGAAACAAAACAGTTTTATATATCTGACTCATTTTGACGTATAAATTGAGTTTTGTTTTGCTTTTTGTTTGTGTGAATTTTTTCCTGAATGGAAATGGTGTGTTGGGTTTGGGTGATGATTTTGTTTTGAAGGAAAATATAAGGTGGTTTTTTTTGTTGGTACTTTATATAGAGCACAGTATTTTATGTGAGAAACTAACAAATTGAGATTTTGTGTTGTTGTTCGAATTAGATGACTAATATATTTTTGCTATGCTATACATAAGTGAGGTGAATGGAATACGGTTTTTGTTTATTAAGCTCCAGCAATTAAAAATGTCTGCATCGTAATGTGTTTGTGAATCACCAAATAACAATTTTAGAATTTTGAAATTAATAAAAGTAAGGATAGAAGATTTTCTATTTATAATAAATAGTTGTATAATTATTAACTAAAGAAGGGATTTTATGATATTTTGTAACATAACGCAACAAAAATTGTTCTTTAAGTTTTAATTTTTACTAATAAAAAATTTTAGTTTCAGTGTATGAACATTTCAAAGTGCTTTTACGCAGCCTAAAAATTGTATTAAATTAAAAAAAAAATTAAACACGGATAAATTCAGATTATTGGCATTTAAAATAACCGAATAAACCGTTAATGCGTTTTCAAATAATCAATTTAAAACTACCAGGCGAAAAGTGCCATCCACCTGTCATTCCCGATTTCAACGATTCGGTCGTAAAATAATAATTCGCTGGCTCATACAAGGGCGTATTTAGCTACAATCTTTACAAAGAGAGGTTATTTAGAGTGATCAGGCATCATTAACTACTATTCCAATTTGACATCTTATGAAGATTCTAGGTAAAATAATTAACGAGATAGAAAAATACTATCAACTTGATGTAGCTTAAACGAATTTTATTAAACCGTTCGTTTCTATCTCATAAACCGGCGACAATTTGTAATAATGCGAAATCAAACGTTACTAAGGTTACGGCTATAGTGTTCCCCCAGTATCACATATCGGGCCCTGGATTTCTATTATTTTCATAGGTCGAATAATCGAGATAATCAAAACGCGCTCATATTTGCAGATGTTGTGAAACTCGTGTGTGATCGAAACTCACTTTACTTAAATATTAACACTAGATTGACAGAGCTACACAATTTGGCTCATTTATACGATTTTATTGCTATACAGGGTGTCCCCGAATTGGACGATAAAACGAAGGAGGGTTAAAGGAGAGCTAATTTCCAACAAAAAAAGCCAAGTAAAGTTTTTTCGAATTGTTGATTCCACAAAAGTTATTCCACTTTTGCGAAAACGCATCACTCACCAAAAAATTTATTTAAAAGAGCAGAGTTCTTTTGTGTAACTTTCTTTTTTAACACATTCGCGCACACCCCTTTACACGGCGGCTACTCAGAATATCACATGCCATAACTCCGGTATTATTGATGATTGAATCTGATTGAAGTCTCGTGTCTTAAATATTTTTAGAAAATTTCTGCAATTGCTAACTTTTTTTTGCAAACAGTACTGTTAATGCAGTAGTGACTCCCCATGGATATTATTGTCAATTATAGGACACTTCAGCTTTAGCAGTAGTACTGCAAATACAGTAATTGGCCCATTGGGACGAGTGTAATGTATAATAAAGCAATACTGCATTTGAAGTGTAATAAGAACCACCATTCATTCAGTCGTTTAATGAAAATTAATAACTTTTAATAAAAATTCTAATCAAAGGTAACAAAAAGACATTGCTTGCGCTGATATGCGATTTGCTTTCGCTTTTTGGCTAGTGTGCAATATTTGCAATCGCGAAAATAAGTTTTTCTTTTGTGAATGTTGGCCGGATGGAAATGTATTTTTTGACATTACTGGAGTATCCACAATTCGGTTTGCTGGTAGATGGTCGTATTTTCAATGTTGAGGAGGGAACCTATAAGTAACCCCGAAATAGCAGGATCGTTATTTTTGGAACTTTTTTTTTGTAAATAAAATAGGATTTAAATACGGAATATGAAATATAATTATTTATACCCTCTTACAGTTTTACGAGGACACGAGTAATATGACACTAATTGATCCAGTCTATCGGACGGGCTAGTCTAATTTCGACGGGCTTCTTCCGCTCTTTACCATAACTATTTGTTATAGTAACCATTTCTGGGTGAAAAAGGACTTCCCTTTTATCCTTCCATTTTGAGATGTATCAGCCCTTTTTCTAACCCAAATGTGTTCATCTTTTTTAAGCTTCTTTTGGCTTAGCTCTTTCGAGTTCCCCTTTCGGTTGCTACGTAGAGTGCCATAAGTATTTGTTCTATGAGACATCAAAATGTTGGACTGTTACACTGTTATAATAGTTGTCCATGAACAATATGTGTCCTTTTTCTAAATATGGAGCCATCAAACGTAAAACTAGCGAATTAAGTTTTGAAACTAAAGGAATAAAATTTTGTTTTCCGCCATATATTTCCAAATTGAAAACAAAGCCACTTGGATCACAAAGCTCATATAACTTGATTCTATTTTTAATATTCTGCTTAAAATGTAATCTGCCCCGAAATAGTAACAACGACTCATCCAATGAAAGAGTTTGGTTCGGCAGATTTACTTCCTGACACTTTTGACTAAATACATGGATTTATTTTATTTAAGTGAGTTTCGCCTAATTGTTGATTAATGTTCAAACATCTCAAAATCTGCTCAAATCGGCGTCCAGATATGGTGTTTGGAAAAACTGGGTGATGATATAATGGATGTCTTGAAAAAGGTTTTCAAAAAGGATTCAATTGCCCGTACAAAAGACAAAGGCCAATCAATTTTGACATTTCAGATATAGCAACTGGCTTGAATTTTACGCTCTTTACTGCACAGTCTTTCGCCATATGCATTAGTTGAATCTAATAATAATTTGAACGACTCACCACCAAAAAAATGTCAAACACCTCCCTCGATGTCCAAAGTTCTTCGATATTTTCCTCTTCCATATGTTCGCCTAGTTCTTGCGGAACAGTATCCCCATCTATTTCGTTTTCACATCCGGGAAACTGTCACTATTTTTACTATTTTCTTTGCTACTGCTACTGCCTTTGTCGATATAATCGGGATCACCAAGCCTATCACCCGTAGAGAAGTCAATTTCTTCTTCGGAACCACCACTATCCAATTCTTCAAATAAAGCCAATAGTCGCCGTTGCATCTCTTCGTAGCTCTCCATTTTACAATATTTATAAAAAAACACACCAATAAAATCGGTCTGCTCAACTCGACACTTTTTTGTATACTAACGTGTTTTATATGGAAATCACCACTGCATTTGCAGTTGTGTCATTAATTTACCAGAGTAAGACAGAAATATAGGTACTACAATGTACTTCATTTCATGGCATTAAAACAAAAGCGAGTAAGTACAGATGGTATATTTTGATAATGTAAAAAGAAAAAACAACTAATTCTCATAAAACAAAACAACGAAAATACAAAGAGAAAATAAAATTGTACTGTCATAGCAGTGGTGATCCATTGGAAAGCAATGGATATACTGCAATTGCAGTGAGTGTCCGCGAATGTGTTAATACAATTTAGAAGAGTGTGCCTTTCCAATAACATCATTTTTATAAGAAGATAATAGCTTCTGTCAAATAAAAATAATGATTGTCAAGTCTTTTTGTTTCTCAAAAATTTTTGTTGATGTTTAAGTGACGCCAGCAGGAAAACAATGTTCTACAGAAAGTTGACCCACTATCAGAAAAATATGCGACACTAATCCAGATTTTAGTATTCAATGGTATCCAATGGTTAAAATGGTAAACTCATTTTGTTTTATTGCTGACAAAGAATCGATTTTAGAACACGAAATATTGTGAAATGCATTTTCTAATAAACACGACTTACTTTGGGGAAAAAATTGATAAAAAAACATTCTGTTGTGACTACCCCGGTGTGTGATACCATTTTAAAATCTGGATTAGTGTCGCATATTTTTCTGATAGTGGGTCAACTTTCTGTAGTACATTATTTTCCCGCTGGCGTCACTAAAACATCAACACATTTTTTTTAGAAACAAAGAGACTTTACAAAACCATTGTGTTATTTGACAGAATCTAGAAGAAACTATTACTTACAAAAATGATGTTACTGGAAAAGCACACAGAAATACTCTTGTTTTTTTATTAATTTTTTGGTGAGTGCACATGTGATTTCCCTAAAAACACTAAAAGTGGAATAAATTTTGCACCATCAACAATTCGAAAAAACTTTTCTTGACTGTTTTTGTTGGAAATGCGCTCTTCTTTCACCCTGCTTCGTTTTATCGTCCAATTCTGGGACACCCCGTACAAATAAAAAAATTAAATAATTTTTTTAAAGCATATGTTGGTTTTTTAAGTTGCTCAAAATTGACTCGCTCCGTCAATCTTGTGTTAAGAAATGTAAAATCATATAGCAGTGAAATATGTCCAAAATAATAAAAATAAACAAGTATTAGTAACTACACTGCTAACAAAATTATAAGAATTTCGAGTCAAATCTTGAAAAAAAATCAAAAAAATGTATTTTACAATACAAAATTTGAATAAAAATCAATCTTCAATTTAAATAAAATTTGTATCTTTAAAAGAGTATTTGAAAAATTGATTGCCAATCTGTTGGCCAATCCATTGAATGCCCGAAAGTCTGAACATTTGGTGTCAGTAGAAATCAATCAATCTAGCCATGGTTAAAACCATAAACACCTATACATCTCAGCAATCAAGAGATAAAATCGAGAGTTTCGGATTTTCCAATGAAAGCAATAAAAACGAGATCCGATCGCGGCAATAGAGTGCCTTGAAAAACATGCTGAAACAGGAGGGGATAAATTGCGACAATCATAGCCCATGCGAGGACGATCAAGGGTGACACCAGTTACCCCAAACGATGAATAGAAAGTACAGCCTTGCGAAGAAGAAGTAAAAATTCTGCAAAGCGGCGCCGCCTACTCCCAAACAACAGAAACAATCCTTGGACATTGGAGATATGATGAAGACAATGTTACTAGGAAGTAACAGGGAAGGAAATGCAAGCAGCACAGGCCGCCAGGAGTAAGGTTGGCAATTTGCTGATCTACGTAAAGAACAAAGCGCCCAATTGCCACAACTACGAGCAGAACCAGATGGACGGTTTGCCGAGTTAAGCCGGACACTCAACGAAATTCAGAAAGTCGAAGATCTTCGTGTTAAAGAGATAAGAGGAGAAATAAATTCTCTTGAGGGAAAAGTCGATGGCCAGATTAGGGAATTTGAAGTACAAATCAGGCAAGAGCTTGAAAATAAAATTAAGCAGGTGGAGGTCCATTTTGAAACACATACCTAGTAAACTATTGAATGGCCAGCTAAATAAAACGTTTTTAATAGAACCAGTTGCCTTCAATTCAAAAGGAATTTTAAAGCTTCCAACATTCGATGGTGAAAACGCATTTGAGACTTACAAGAGTAAGTACTGTTACAAGCGGCAGTACAGCACAATTATCGCAGGAGACCAGATCAACTCATTTTGCTGAGGAAAAGCTGTAAATATCTTGCAAACCGTATCCGCAACAGAAACAAACTATGAGCGGTTCATGACTGAGCTGGAACTAAAAATGGGCACACGTCAGAGAATTATGCAAGATACAATTGCAAAACAGGCGACAACTACATGGAGAGAGCCTCCAGACCTAGAAAATGGAGTAACGAAATGAACTCGTCAAGATTACGGTAATGAACCCACAGAAGTGGTCAGTAAAAGACAACAATCTAAAGGTAGTCCAGCAGAGCAATCCATCCAATATGATTGGATGACAGTGAGTCAAACCGATCCAGAAGGTCATGATGTGTTAAGGTGGCACACCTTGGAATTGAGAAGGAGAAGTGCTGGAAGATGAAAGATCAGAAATCAAGAAGATGAAATCAATAAACGGATTAACCAGATAGAAAGAATCCGTAAATACAATGTTGAAAATCTACGACGAAAAATGCATAACGATCGATCCGCAGAAGGGAACAAAAGCACGGGTACCAAGGATAAATTTTTGATGCAACGCGACCAGCGTATGATATAATTAGTTTCGACGAAGCTATTTAGTGTGGCTGTAGAATTCCAAGAAGCGAAAAAGCAGACCCCAAGATAGACTACGAGTTTGGAAAGCGACAAGTCATCCAGGTTGATAAACTGGAGCAATTCGATATTGGATGTATCTGTTCGAAATGAACAGATTTAACGTATAGAGGTAGTGTTACTTAGAGGTAGTATTCCACTCTACCCAAATATAACACTAGGTGGTAGTGTGGCTAAGGTATACACCACTAGTGTTACCATCCCAAAGATCGTTGGTTCGAGTCCAACGCGAGGTAATAGTTGTATTGAGCAATTATTATTTTAATTATGCGACGATATTACCGAATAAAGTATTCTTCTAATACTGATTGGAAATTGGTTATTAAAATGACATTTCAAGGAAGAGAGTACTGAAATAAAGAAATCAATTGTAAACGACGGCGAGTCATTATGGAAAGTACTGGGATGAACAACGGCGTTAATCATCAAGACAGGGGAGTTGATGACATGGAATGTTCGGGAATAGATGCAAGGAATATTTACAATTGGAATACGTATAAATCGACAGAGACAATAAATGGAATAAACTCGAACAGCAATAGGCAAATATTTAAGCGTGGGCAAATTATCATGCACACAGTGAACAGTGTTAAATGAAGAAGTAAACAATAAACAATGATAAATAGTGAATTGTTGAAGAAGCTTTAAGTGTTGGTGTAAATAATTAGTAACTTTATACGCTCAGTATATTTGTTTTATTTGCAAAATCCATTACAAATCCTGAACAAAGCTTAATTACTAAATAATTACTATCGCCCCACAAAACAAGGTGTTTGTTGGTAAATGCACAGTCATCGTTTTCACAATCGAGTTTCAGAAGCGCGATCTCCCACATGCTCATCTCTTACTTACCCTTCGAGCGGAAGACAAGTTCACAATGGCTGAACGTATTAAACGTTTCGTCTTTGCGGAGATCCCGAGTGTTGGAACAAATTCAAAACTGCGAGAGATCTTGCTTAAAAACATGATGCATGACCCTTGCGGCGGTAATAAATTCAACGTCCCATGTATGGAAAACAGAAATTGCAAAAAACAGTTCGCAAAGGATTTTCTGGACAACACAGTAGCCAACGTTAACGTTTATTCCAGTAACGTCGTCTTCAAGGAGGTGTGCACTTCACTCGCAACCATAATGTACATTTTTAAGTACATATTCAAAGGACATGACTGTGTAAATGTCGCCATCATTTTAGATGGAAATCAGCATCTTCGCTCGATAAGATCTCAAATTTTATTAACTGTCGATACGTCAGTGCTCCAGAGGAATTTGGCGGTTTCGTGAGTCAAATTGCATGGTCGCTCGCAAATGATGCGCCTGTCCGTCCGTTGTTCCCTCGTGTCTGTACTCAGTGAGTCCACTGGTCTCTTTATAATCTAGCTGAGGAAGCACACTTGGCTCAAATTTACAATGCGAAGCTCAAAGTAAAGCAACGTCAGGCATTTGAGGACATCCGTCATGCTCAAGAATATGTTGATCAAATATCTCGATGCTTCTACTTGGACGGCTCTGGTGGATCTGGCAAAACGTTCCTTTACAAATATCTGATGTATTTCGAGAAGACGTGAACAAGTAGCTCTTTTCTTCGCAACAACGAGAATTGCTGCAACGCTCCTCAAAGAAGGAAGAACTGTTCAGAGGTTTTAAGCTGACAGTATTCGATAGATCCGTTTCGTCTTTTTAGCCTCTTCTGAAGATACTTCGTGAAATGATGAAAAATTCAAGACCAAAGTCTTATTCATCGGTGGTGATTTCAGACAGACACTTCCAGTAGTACCTCGAAGTAATCGAGTAGACTTCAAAAAATAACGCAAACGACTAACATGCGAAGTGAAGAGCAGCAACTACACAATTAACGGCTCTTGAAGCTTGACAAGGGAAGACTTAACAAATTTCCTACACTACGTGACCCAGAAACCATTGAAATTCCTTCAGAAATGATTAACAACGCAAACCTAATTGGATTTTCGGTGAAAAGCCTGACGATCTAAGCGATGATGATTGGAGTAATCGTCGCTGCAACCGCAAGATAATACGATTCTTTAATCGTACGGTGGTACAAACGACGTGCTCAATTTTCCGTTTGTATTTATACTTGAGCAAACACTTTCAGGAATGCCTCCTCACATATTACTGCTCAAGAAAGGTACAATCATTACGTTGCTACGCAATTTCCAAAGCCAAAAAAGGCTTATGCAATGGCACACGGTTGGTGGTAGAGCTCATGTCGCGAAACACAATAACTGTGCGAATACAATAGGAGAGAGGTTGTCATCATTCCTAGAATCGTATACTCGCTCATTTGTCGTCGAAAATTTCCTGTCATCCCTCCATTCTGCATCGCAATGAACAAGTCTCAAGGCCAAACGTATGATTTGCAGGAATCAACTTGCAGCTATCAGTTTTCGGTTATGGTCGTACATAGCATCACACACACGAAACATCTCAAAAATTAAAGTGACAATTAAGCAGCCTTATGAGCAAGGTATGAGACTCCTAAAGTACGATCGAGAATTTACGCGGAACATTATGTTCAACGAAATTTCCTCACGTAAAGCAAATCTGCGAAATAAGGGAGTTAACAATAAATAATCGATTTTTGAGAAAAAATCCACAAAATTCATTTAATAAATTGTTTTTTCGAGCAAAGCTCATAACCTCTAGTATAATATGAAATTCTTACCATTTCACGGATCAAGAGTGAGTGGTCTAGTTGTTTTACAAAAGGTTGCGCAGTAAATTTTAATGTTGGTAGAAACATTTACGGGAGCACAGATAACTCAAAGATAATTTAATATTAGCGTAATCGATATAGTTACGGTTGGAGCCAATCAATGCTAATGTTTATAATGTCACACTTCTCTTGTTAAAGTTTTAACCAGCTGTTCCTTTCAATTAAAGAAAACAGCTCAATTTAATCTTGGTGATACAAGCATAACATCCAGGACTTCCAAATGAAGACAGTATTCGACATATAGCTGAGAAAATTCACGATAACGTAAAGTTGAACAAAATTATCGACCTAAAGAAGCTTATGTATACGATAATGAAATGAAGTTTAATCAAAAATATGTTTTTCTTGTAAATAAGTCTGCCAATTTATACACGACCTAGGTATGTGACGTGAGGAACCCGCTTAATGCTTAGTCAACAATATAATAAAATCTAAAAACATTAGACTGCAAAATGTTTACCACCTTCCGTAGAGCGATATACGAATATATACGGATCTCACAGTACCTTCAAAAAAATTATTTCATAAAACCATAAAATATGTAAAAAAAATCATTAATTTTCCACCCCATCACCGTTCGTATTTAAAGCCTCTGCTCTACTTTATCCATTGTATAATAATATGAGAGAAGCAACAATTCAAAAATTCACATCGACACAACAATTTCGGGTAACAACAAAAACACAAACAAACACACACCACTAAAGCATGGCACTGATAATAGAAAATCATATTTCCACTTATCATTTCGAATGACGTCATTCGAAACCAATAAAAAAAACTGATAGAAGTTTCCCAAGAATACAAGTATTATGTCTGTGTTGTTGTTCGTACTTTGGTTGAAAAATTTAAAACGCATGCCTATTTAAAAGCTCGCACACAAACACACACATATATATAATTATATCACGTAACATAACGGAATAAATAAAACATGGAAAATTCTAATACCATACAAAAAAGGTTAGTACGAAAGAGATGACCGTATTGCACGAGATTTCTATTTACGAGAGTAATTCTCCCGGATCGATTGAGACGCTATGGGAAAAAAATGTTTTTCATTTCTCTCGCGGAATTTTTTCGTCCTCTCTATTATTTTGTTTATAAATAGATTGCGTTATAATGAGAATGTAGACCATGGATTATGACTCATGCTTATATGGATTTTTCCATTTAGTGCTTTCCATAAGAATAAAAAATAACAGTGAAAAAAGCGGAGTTACAGGAAAAAACAAAATCCGTAAGATGGAAATTTATTTTTTGAAGTACGGTGTTGTTGTTAAGTTTACCACCCCCTCATAACATAATAAATATGCATGGTGAATAGTTTTTCAAGGTTAAATAATATATATATATATATATAGATGTTTGCAACGGAAAATAAATTCTTTTACCTAACGGTATAATGAAAAGCTCATTTCTTGAGTAAATATTTAGTTTTCTATTTTCTGTGTAATTTATAAAAAGCATTCTAGAATCTAGATTCCCCCAATCGCAGTGTAAATTTAAAATAAAGTTTTCCATTTTCTTATTTTTGTTTTTGATATTACATTTCCTTTGTATACACATACGAACCGAGGTACTTTGCGAAATGTAACAAAAAATTTTTTTTGACTTTTAGCTAAACAAGTATAAGAATAATGTATATACACAGTGGAGGAGTAAAGTTCATGCTGTGTGTCTTATGTTTTTATATTACAAAGCTTCGACAAAACTTTTCTTGCCAGCAAACTTGTTATAAACGAGATGATGAACAAAGTTATGTATACAAGCGCGATGAATGTGTGTGATACAGTAAAATGACGGGAATTATTGCACGAGCGGGGATAAATCGACAAATTTGATTGATCCGATATTTATTGTTATCGAATTATATGTTTGGGAAATTTGAAAATAATTTGAGAGTAGCATACTGTAGGTATATGTTCTATGTTGTGTGTCTGTATATTATCGTTATCAATCTTGTTCTACATGTTCTCGTATGTATGTATATGTTTCGATGTCGGTTCGGTCATAATCTATAAATAATTGTACATGGGTTTTTGATATTGTTGTTGGCATTGTTAATATCCTTGCATGACGTAAACTGAATGAGATAATTACCAGATATAAATTTAAATTTTCCTTTTTTATACTGAATTATTATTGTTAGTGGGTTGTAATATAATCAAATTTTCCCAAATGTTTTACGGAAAATTGAATTTGAACAAAATAAAAAGAGTTTGCAAATTTATTAGATTTGTCGAGTAGAGATCCAATTTTGTAATTTATTATAAACATAAATATTCATAGAATTCGTAGGTATGTAATTCTTCAGAAAGGTATTCTAATTTATATGTAATTGATAATATTGGCACGTGCCTAACCGAAATAAGAATGAGAGGTTATTTCGAGTTAACTTAGGTCGTCAAGGATGTAGCATAACTAGTTGAAATCATATGCTATTTGTTAGGTATGCGCCCACAATGAAACTGCAATAAAGCCATACAGGGAAACAATACTTGGGGGATTCAATAAGGATTTCAATAATTATAACAATGCCTAACAGGTAGTTCTGACATATTTCAAGGCCACAAGCCGTTTAGAACAATATCTTTGTGCGTTCCAATGTAAAAAAGAACAAGTCAACTTATTTCAGCTCTGATTTGAACTACATTAGCTCTACTTGATCAAAGATGTAACAATGTTATAAGTGTTTCGTCCAGATATTGCCTGCGTTTACTTTTACTTGTCGCAAAACAAAAATCCTTTTTAAAAGTTATTGGTTGCTGACCATAAAATTTTTCGCTATGATATTTACTCTTATGGTGGTTTTGAAAGATCTTACAAATCTTCATCATTGCATCAACAGAACTCGTGAAAAACTGTTGATGTAAAGGCTGTCGAAAAGTTCTAGCGTAGCGCGTAAACCGTAGATTTGGTAATAATCTCTGGGATCTTCATGACGTATGGATATCGAGAGACACTATCCGCAAATAACATCCACATATCACCTAGAAGCGGTCCAGCAAAATCGACATGTAATTATTCCCATGACAACATTGCGATTCTTCAGTGTTTTCGATTTCGTTGTTGATATTCGGCCATCAACAATGTCTATAGCTAAATTCTTCATTCTGAAAAAGATGGACGTTATTAAAATCAGAAATGAAATTTCCTCTTAAATGAAATTTCTGAAGATCTCGATTTTGGACAGCCTGGCCATTCTCCTTTCACATAGGATTGGAGACTCGCTAGAATGGAATCCTCAGCCGTTTCTGCAGCAATTGGTTTACAAGGGCTTAATAGTCCAGAGAAAACTCTTCCAACATTTCACAACATTCGTCGTCCAGTTGACACGCACACTCTTCACGATCAAATTTCAAATACGAACCAACGGGAAGTCGTGAAAATGCATCAGCATTGCCGTGCTTGCCGGCTTCCTTATACTTGATAGTATACTGGTATCCCATAAGAAATAAAGCCCAATGCTGGAGACGGTTGGCTATCGTCATTGGCAAGCCTTTTTCTGAGTGAAACAGTGATACGAGAGGCTTATGATTCGTCACCAAAATAAATTCCCTGCCATCGACATATTGGTGAAACTTTTTACAGCCATAGACAATTGAGTGTGCTTCTTCCATGACTTAAGGCATATGTGGCTAACAAGAGTAGACAGTCACGCTGATAGTGGATGAGCTTGAACGCTTTCACAATGGTATCCTTTATATGGCAAAAAAAAATGCTTGTTCTTTTGACCAATCACTTTTCTTACGCAATGCATTAAGGGGAGCTACAAGCTGTGAAAAATTGTTCAAAAAACGATTAGAATAATTAACCTTACCAAAGAAAGCTTGCAAGTTTTTCAAGTTTGTTGGTTGAGGCACCACTTCATCACTAGAACTCTTTCGAATGATAGTCTGATTCCAGATTAATCCAAAACATGCCCTCAATATTCCATTTTAATTCGAAATAATTCGCATTTGTTATAATAATTCGCAGGCAACAACAAGTCATATAAAAATAACTTCCTGCTTTTTGAGATGTTTTTCTTCGGTTCGACCTTTTACAACTACCTCGTCCAAGTAACTTGCAACAAAGTTCGCATTCCTAGTCATCTGCTCAATGTATCGATTAAATATTGCAAGTGCGCTAGCTATTCCGAACGACAATCTTTGGTACTGAAATAGTCCAAATGGAGTCGTGGATACCACCAGAACTTTCGATTCACTGTCAAGTTCCAATTGCAAATATGCTTCGCTGAGATCAAACTTCTGAACTGGGGTACGCAGAGTTGAGAGTTTTCCGCGACCTTAAAATCTCGGCTGATTCTCAGTGACTTTTTATCAGCCTTACGGACAACTACGAAGGCTACGGCCCATTGATTGAATTATATTGGATGAAGTACACCAAGTGAAACTAATATGTCAATCTCTCTTTTAACTTCGTCTATCTGTTCAAACGGTAACGGACGTGACTTGAAACATTTCGATGTGGCATCAAGTTTCAAGATAAAGCGGGCTTTGAATTGATTACAGTGATCCAAACCAGCTTCGAAAATGATCGAGCATTTTTTACACAGATCACCTTCAATAGACTGAATTTGAATATCGAATACATTTAATATCTGCAATTGAGCAAGAATTAATTAGGAGATGTTATCCAAATAAATACAGGACAAGTACACACACAAAAAATACTATCGCTATTCTGATTGAAGCAGCACTTCACCGTAAAACAATTAGGTAGGGTTGGAAAACATTTCCTTAGCAAACAAGGAAATAAAATTTTTAGTTCGACTTTTCTACATGTGTATGATACTGTAATACCAGGTAATGAAACGTTTGGTTTAGTTATAAATCCGCTTTAGTCAGAAAAATTAGTGATATTATATCCTTTGATGTCACGGTGAGCTGACACGCTTATAACCACGCATGACACAGATCAAAGATGTATATAGTGAATCAATGAAAAGATTAGACTACGAATTGCAAAACGAGCCTACAATCAATGCACATGACGTTGAAATTTTTAACGTTCGATTTCAAAACCTCGGTCAGCGAAATCCAAATGCTGTGATTTCAGCTTTACTACCATACAGTAGATGTTCAAAACACTTGACGACCTAAGTTTAAATGTGAAATAGGAAATATTTACTGCTGACAGTAGGACCACCTATCGTTAAGTTTAGCAAAAACCAAGTCAATTTTAGAGGGGTTGGCACGGAAACCACTTTCAAAAATATATCTGTACAACGTAAGCACATATTCCTATGAACTACCTTGTTTATTTTGTTGGAAACAGGGAAGTCATCCAATATGGTCTATATCAAATTAGAGACAAACATTTGTCATTTTGGCAAAAAAGTGTTGTCGCAAAAACGCGTCTGTAATATTCAGGTAGATAGAATATATTTTGCTTTTAAGGAAAGAAGAACAGAATCTTATGCAAAACCTAGTACATAATCAACATGTTGGTTAAATTCGAATCGTCAGAAGTATTGCATTGTTCGGTAGAAAAAGCAACATAACTAAATTTAATGCAACTAGAAATATGAACCACAAGAATTATTTGATCATCATCCTTCTAGGAAGAAGTTAAATTTCCTTTGGTTAAACAGAGCAATAAAGCAGTGGAAATTATCAGTATTGCCATCGTTTTATTTAGTTCTTAGAAGCATCCAACATACTGTCAATTTTAGTCAATTTTTAGTTACGTTACTAAATCGAAAAGCAATCGAAAATGCGATTATGACAAATTGTAATGGCCATATACAGCTCATCCCATACCTCGTAGCAGGAAATTTTCTAGTTGGTTAATTTAGAAACCTCCAGTTTCGGACTAAATCAATAATCGATAAGGAACACAAACTAACATCACATTATCACATCAAGCTCCAAGATATTAAGTAGACACAGATTTGCTGTTAATGTTAGAACTACTTGGATTTAAATTCAATAAGTTCCCGAATGAAAATAAATGGAATAGTGGAAACGTAACTCTAACTTGAATCCATTATTAAACTAGTGCGAAATAATTTAGGCTAATTTGACCAAGGATATGGTGATTCGGTTTAAAATAATTTTTCGAAAAGTAAACAGGTTTCAACTCCTCCATCATATCACTGGTAACATATTGAAACACAGAAGGATTCAGGCGTCCTCTCGTCTCTTTTGTGGAAATGAATATCAAAATCACAAAACACTTTTATTAAATTTTACATTTATGGTAAATAAAACTCGAATAGAGTGGTATCTATACAGTGGCATCACAAATAAAATCCTAAATATTTGATTCGAAGAACGATGAAAAGATACTTATTGCAAGTTGTTTAAGTTGAATGAATGTTTGCAATTTGCAAAGCTTTTTTAACTTAAACTAAAAATTTGATGTCAATACTTACTCGTACACTCGGAAATAATTCATTAAATCTTGACTTACCTGAAAATAAAAAAAAAATAAAAAAAATCATTAAAGAAATGTAAATGCATGTAGAGCTTGCTCAAATTTTAGAAACTTTCAAATTTTCAATATTAAAAAAAGAGTAACGAATCTTCTAAAAATTCTCCCTTTTATCGGAAACAAAAATTATTTTAGGTACTATCAGAAGTTCAATCCCAATCTTTGCACAAAAGAATTAATTGTCTTTTAACATTAACATCCAACATATTTTTGTACTGTTTTCTATCATCTACTCGTATGTGATCATACTCAGATTAATTTTTTACAATTGAATTTTACGAATCATTCGTTCGAACCCGGAGTGAAAATCTCTCGGAAGAGGAATTAATAGCCCATTCAACTCTCACAGAAATTCACCTATTCTTCATGCTGTATAAGATAGCAGAAAATGTCCAGCAGAACAAGTGTGTTTTTGATATTCACCGCTAGAGGCATCACTATCACAAAAAGGAAATTTTTTCTGCTCTTATTTTTTGAAACCAGCAGAAATTTTTAAGCATATCAATGCTACTGACGTCAGTTGTGACTCTTATGTTGCTCACGTATGTCGATTATGATTTCAGCTACCATAAAACATATACCCAGAATGCTACCAACATGTATTTGCATTATGATGATTATGATAATTTTAGTATATTTTGAGGGCCTTTCTTTTTTCTAAAGAAAATTTTTCGTTTCAAAACGTTTAAACATATATTTTCTCTTCTGTTTCATAAATGCTTGGATTTTGCATAAAACTTTCTGCTAAGAATTATTGATAAGCTTAAAAATTTCAAAAAATTTCTGCTGGTTTCAAAAAATAACACCAGAAAAAAAATCCTTTTTACGCTAGTTGTGCCTCTAGCGGTGAATAGCAAAAACACAATTTTATGCTGGAAATTTTCTGCTATCTTATACAGCATTTATTCTTCCTACTTCCAAAAATTTAAATACACCTCATTATTCTAGGGTACATAGTTTCATTTAGCAAGGATTTCTAGGCGTTGGGTAATAATTTTCAATATACGAGTAGTTGAACGCTTAAACCACTAAAATAATATTAGAGATACAATAGAAATAAGAAAAATTTACCGTCGGTTGCCATAGGAATTTGAAGTTGTTTTTCACTAATCAGGAACCACATATAATTTGAAGATGTTTAATTTTGTCGGTTACAGATATCTAGGTATAACCGATAGTAACACAATGACAACACAATTCCAAACTTTGTGGTGTAATGGTTACAATCCATTTCTAGCATTTCTGAAAACTTTCGTCACTTTATAAAACTGAATTAAATTGTTAAATTTCCTTCGAGTGACAATATTTATTTATTATTGGAATATCGATTTCGAAATTAATTTCTTCTTCAGTTCCTTTTTACAATTCGTTGGAACCAATTTAATTCAATTTCAGTCTACTTAATCAGCGAATAATAATCTATCTCCTTCCATTACTGACACCCTAGTAATAAAAGTTAAAATTAGATTCTATTTTAGTTTCGTAAAAAGCTGGATATGAATTTCTTGAAATTTCATTTATAGTTAGTAGTTTCACTTCCACTATATAGAGGCTTAAAATTAGTTAATAGTTTCTTGTTGCACGTATGAATTTCTCCAAACAGGACCAAAGCAGAAGGATTAGACATACAATAACTAGAATATGAATTTGAAGTTCCAGTTGCCCAGTTAAACAAAGAACAATTATTGTTTTAATATTCACCTATTTTACAATAAACTTAATTTAGTTTTCGGTTTCTAAATAACCAAAAATTAAAAAGTCACATACAGCAAAACAGAATCCTATATAAAACAGCGGAAAGTAAGAGATTACGCTACTCGCCACAAGTGGCACTAGTATCACAAAAGATAATATTTGATGTTATTTTACGGACATTTTTTATTCATTTTGTACCCCTTTTTCACAAAATAAAACATTCCAGTGGAAAGTTTATAGTTATAGATAGTTTTCCTGCCTAATGGCCACCAAATTCATCGGATGCAAATCCGCTAGATTTCTGGGCTTGGGGTATTTTGAAGGGCAACGTTGGGACAAAAAAGTACCAAAGTGACGATCATGTCAAGCGAGTGCTTCGCCGGGAATGGGCCAAAATACCGCAGAGCCACTTTCGCGCTGCATGTAATAGCTTTGTCGGCCGTTTGAAGGCCATAATCGCGGCTAAGGGTGGCCAAATCGAAAACTGCTAATGCAATTCGAAAATTTAAATATTTGTGAATATTTTTTAATTTGATTCAGAAAAATTCATCAAAAAATATTAATTCTGTGGCGTGTTGTTTTGGTACCACTTTGTGTTAGCCACCCTGTATATAACCACAGTAGCCCTTTGAATTTTAGTATTAACTAAAATTCCGAATAGACAAGTGTTGTAGAAAAATATTGTTATGTGGAAAGTATTTATCAGAGATGGAAAAAGACAAAATTCAAACAGGTTTCGTAGAAGGATGTTCTTTTATACAAATCGGGAGAAATTCTCTATCCGTTGATAATTTTTTAAATGATCCAATTAATTATGGTACCAGCAAAACCGGAGGACCAAAAAAATGAGTTCACGCGAAGTATGCGGGTTGATTAAGGCCGCCAGTAATCCTTATAAAAGTATTAAGGGCCTGAAAAGCGAGCTTAAATTAAATGTGTTTCGAAGCACAATTTGCCAAGCTATAAAAGATGGTAGATATCTACTCGTAAAGCAGAGCAAAATTAAGTCAGTACCAAAGCTATTGCCACGGCACAAAGCTACGCGTCTTGACTTTGTTAGGACAAACTCGTGACTGGTTAAAGGTAATTGAAAAACATCTAATTTTATGCTAACGGACCTAACTTAGTTATATAATAGGTGATTTTTTTCGATACAAATTAGTTTTATTTAGATGATCTGAGAAAAGAGCCAAAGTAATTTTAGAGCCAAAGTGGAATTTTGGTGGTGGTAGTTTATTGGTATGGAGGGTTTTTTCTTCAGTGGACACACTCGCCTTAGTCTTTCCATTCATTAAAATAAAAAACACAGAGTATATTGGCGACCATGAAAACCTTCTTCTACCTTTGTTGTACGAGGGCGGATTGAAAATGAAGCTACCTAAGTAGGAAAACAAATTTTTTTTTGCTAAAAACCATTTATTTCTCAACATAGTCTCCAATTACTTCGACACACTTAGTAAGACGATATTCCAACTTTTTTATACCATTTGAATAATACGATTTCGGAAACCCCTCAAAATACGCGTTAGTTTCGATAATCACTTCTTCGTCTGAGATGAATCTTTGTCCTGCGAGCCATTTTTTCAAGTTTGGAAACAGGAAAAAGTCACTAGGAGCTAAATCTGGACTATACGGTGGATGATCAACCAATTCGAAGTGTATTTCACGTAATTTTAGCATCGTATCTAATGCTGTGTGAAGTGGTCTGTCGAACTCGTTTTTGCTCGACACTGAGCAAACGCGGCACCCATCTTGCCGATAGCTTTTTCATATGCAAATGTTCATGCAAAATGTTGAACACACGTTTTTATGATATGTTACCATTTCAACAATCTCACGCAACTTGACCCGGCGATCATTCATAACGATATCGAGGATTTTCTTGATATTTTCTTCAGTAACCTCCTCTTTTGGCCTTCCTGTTGATGGTATTGTTGCAGTGCTTCTTCGGCCGCGTTTAAATTCAGCAATCCAATATTTTACCACGGAGCAGACTCACCGTAATGTTTATCGAGCTTTTCTTTTGTCCCTTTCGCCGTTTTCCCTTTCAAATAATAGTGTTTAATCACTGCACGAAATTCGTTTTTTCCATTTTTCAAGAAACACAACAGTTGCTTACTTCAAACGACTACAACAAATAAACTAATCGATGAATTTGGGTGAAATTTTAACAGCTGACGTTTGACAGATCGCAATTTCTAAAAAACAAAAATTGTTGGTGTTTGTGCTGCCACCTAGCGCTAGGTAGTTTCATTTTCAATCTCCCTCGTACATAAATCAAAAAGACAGCTAGATTTTCCAACACGATAACGCTCCAGTACACACGAACCAAAATGCAAAATCATCATTTGCATGCAGAACATTACCACTATTAGACAGGCCCGCTTGCTCACCAGACCAAACCCCCATTGAAAATCTAATAGTTTGAAAAATTTATGAGAGTAACAGGCAATTCGAGACAATAAATGATTTACAATTAGCCAATATAGATGCCTGGAAGGAAATATTACGCGAAACCTAATCGATTGTTAGAAATATGCGTAACAGGATTTAGGCAAAAGCAGAAAACAAAGGATGACCAACGGCAATAATGTTTTTTTAATTTATTTTATTGATTTTTTAAAAACGTAAATATTTAGTTATGAAACAAAAAAATTTGAAAAATTAGTTTTTCCCAAAACAGAATTAAATCTTGCAACGGGGTCTTTATAGTTTGCTGAATTTTGTACATATCTCATTTTTGGCATTATGAAATGGATAAGTGAATGAACAGATCATAGAATTTTGCTCAAAACTTACTTTAGAATTCCTAACCAACACTACTAACCAAATTTGATCATAATTTATTAAGAAATGGCAGAGGAAGATGGAACATTGTAAAATTTCGAAATTTCATGTACGAGGGTCGTAACGAACAATTTTAAGATTTTGCTCCGCTGTTTTTACTAAAATTATAGTAGCTTTGTAATTATTATCAATGTATTGGCAAAAATATATCTTGACTAAGCAAAATATAGGCGAAATTATAATCTATGAAGGGAATAAAAATATTAATATAAAATTTTGCTAATAACAATTACGATAAATTGTATATGCTGGATAATACGCCGGAAATTTGCCAGCGGAAAATAATAGATTACGCTACTCGCCACAAGGTGGCAGTACTAAAGATAGTTTCTGTTGGATTTTTTTTAATTCATTTTGTACCTGTTTTTCCAGGTACAAAAGACACGACAGCAGACACGACTTTGAAGTTTGTCCTAATTTGACTAGATTTTCTTGTAAATAGTAAAACAAATTTCGATGTAAACATTGAAGCGCACAAATTAAAATATTATACCTAATCGTATTTAAATTGATTTAGTCATTATATAAATATGAGGCAAATAAATAAAATAGATAATAAAATTCTAAAAAGTAATTTATCTATTCAGCTTCCGTAATATTCAAATATACCAAATGAAAAAAGTACCGATAAAATGATTAAAATGCGAACAATTTGGAAGTTCGGGGATTTTACTATGAAAGCTCTAGCCTGAGATCCCTTTTCTGATGTTGATTTTTAGATTTTGAGTTTTACATTTACTGGGCCATTTTCATCCTCTTATCTAGGGTTCGAGATATCCAGATATTGCAAAATGCGATAATACACAGAACTGGCCCAGTAAATGTAAAACTCATTACCTAAAAGTAAAATCAATATCCAGAAGAGGGATCACAGATAGATAGCTAGATTTTTCATACTAAATCCCTGAAGTTCCTAATTATTTGGATTTTAATCATTTTATCGGTGTATTATCGCATTTTGCCATATCTGGATATCACAGATCCTAGACAGGGGGATGCAGTAAATGTAAAACTCCAAAATGTCGCATTTTAATCGTTTTATCGGTACTTTTTTCATTTTGCTATATTTGAATATTACGGAAGCTGAATCCTGAGATAAATTACTTTTTAGAAATTCATTATCTATTTTATTTATTTGCCTCATTTTTATACTGAATATTGACTAAATCAATTTAAATACGATTAGGTATAATATTTTAATTTGAGCGCTTCAATGTTTACAATACAAAAAAATCTAGTACATATTAGGACAAACTTCAAAGTCGTGTCCGCTGGAGTGTTAATTTTGTAAAAACAGGTACAAAATGAATAAAAAAAATTCCGACACAAACTATCTTTAGTACTGCCACCTTGTGGCGAGTAGCGCACGTACTATATTATTTTCCGCTGGCAAATTTCCGGCGTATTATCCAGCATATACAATTTACCGTTATTTCATGTAAATTTACCAAACTGATTTAACTCCCCTCGTACCTCGACTTTACAAAAATCGACTTCACCAAAAATTTGCTGAACATATAAAAAACTTTAGCACAGAGCCTAAGAGACCATCATCATAATTTGTGAAATTTTCTGAATCGCGTTAATTTTTTTTCTTTTGTAAAGCGGGCAACAACAATTATAGTTTTAAAACAAAACAAAAATCTCGATCTGACAAAACTAAATAACCAAAAAGGGAATATTATAAAGTTAAAATTATATTGAATTTGGTGTCCATCTATTAAAGTATTTTATCGAGTAATTCTACTGTAAAGCTAACATTACCTTTGCGCCTTGAAATTAAAGATATGCAAGGTTTATGTTATGGTTAAATCCGAAATCGGTGAATGTACGAATAAAAATTGGGAAAATGTTTTGCTGCTTCTAAATCTATGAAATGGGAGTCCTTTATCATTCCCGAAATGGTTCATCGGTCGCCCCATGGACTATTTTTAATGCTATTAATACATATTCGTCTGGAATAGTAGAGGCTTGATAACTTTAATAACTCTAATGGGCACGTGGAGGTAACTGCGCCAATCGTACCGCTTAAGCTCAGGAACCTCGGACTTGAATTTAAAAATAAAATGTCGCACTTTAGCTGTAACATCCATATTATGGTTTTTGATATGAGATATTTCGCCAAAATCCCTTAACTTTAAATTAAATTAAGTGACCTTTCTTTATACAAATCCATCTTAACTCTGCAAGAAAAATTATACTCGTTTTTCAGAGGACAGAGGACACATTATTTCAATCATGACGATAGACTTGTTCCTAAATATACAAGAAACAAACGCAAACTGAACATAAAAAATACTAGTACATCTATTGTCTAAAACTGTGAACTATTAAGAAAATTGTCTAGCATGAAAGTAATCAAACCTTGGTTTTCCCATTTATCAATGTTTTTCTTTTTTTTTTCTGTAATATTCATCTCCATCAGTATTTACAACAATATTCTTATGCACATATTGTAACATCTTATTCTTCTTGTTAAAATGCAAAACCAAATCGAAATGATACATGAAGCTGCTATATATAACACACAAAAGAATGAATTATAACCGTGATTTTGTATATTTCAATAAAAAATTGTTTGAAGCACTCCAGAGGAAGAAAAAGAGTTACCATTGTTCGGCTGTCTATCTATGTGTCTATATATAATGTAAAGACATTGAATGATTTAGTAGTGCGATAAAGATACAACTGATAAGAAACATACATTATTTAGAAGTGGTGGAAATTGGAAAACAAAATGATTAATTATTTCGTAAATTAAATACGAAATTACATTTTATTGTACGGGATGTTTGTGACGCGAGAAGGAGGAATCGATGTTACTTCTCAATACAGAATACAAATATATTTATGTGACAGATGCGGAGGTAAATGACAACATTAGCAAGAGTTCTTAACCTTCATGTTATTAAATTTTATGAACTAATGCAAAATGTAAAATTGAATACAAAATTTTATGACATCATTCGATATTCAGAGATTGCAAAAAAAAACATTACAAAGTACATAGATGTTCATTAAATTTTTTCCATGTACAGCGAATATATATTTGGAAAGAGTCTGATCTTTTTTCATTGCTTTATTTGATATGGATACTGCTTATGTGATGGCAAGGGATATGAGTGGCAATTTAAAATGCAAATTTTATGTTAACAAATTGTTTCTCTTGTTCCAAACGAGTAGAGTACATTGTTGGAATCAGGTGTTTTGAGTGTTGAGGGAGCAATAAGGTTTTTAGTAAATTTGTATTTTGTGCTTATGTATATGAGCATATAGTATGAGTAAATAACGCAGGCAGATGGTCAAATACAATAAGGTAACTTGAATTCTATGTGTCTGCAAATTTCTGATTTGTTGGTCCAGAATTAACTCTTCCTTATCGCTGAAACAAATTAAAACTAAAAGGTAGAAGACCTTATGTGCTGAACTAACAGATTATTACAGTATCATATCCTTCCTTTATATTTATATAAACTAGATAGTTACGATGGAACTGCAGATCAGTTTACCATAAAATAAAAAAAAATGTATTGTAATTTACCTAAAATTCAATTAAAAGCTAAATGACGTTTCAATCCCAGCCATTTTAATAAACAATTTTCTATATCCAATTTCAAAATTATTCAAGTAATAATATGTTAGTGACAGTCAATTTTTCTTGTTTTGATGAACTGGATAAAATACAAGGAGCTTCTTCTCTTGGCAATAAAATGTTGATTTTAGAACGAAATGTAAGTTATCTTCACAGTTAGGGCCGCCTTAAGCAACACAAAGTCGCCTCTGAGAAATTTATAATATTAGTTCAATACTACACTTATGGAAATTACTATAAGAACAAGAAATCAATGAATGTATTATACAAGTTTATAATATAAAACCAATAAAAATAATTTGATTCAGTATTTAATGAATTCATAAATCATAAAATAATAAATAATAGGAACATTTGATTTCAGTATCATATTTAAAGCAAAAACAAAAATAGTTCGAAGGAAATATATATAAGAACACAGTAAGTTTAGAAATGAAAAATGTTTTTCTTCCTTTAATACGAGGTGTTTCCTCTATTTTTAATTATCACCTGCTGCAATCTTCGCGGCATTGAATCAATGTACCTTTTTAAGGTAGTTTCGTCTATTTTTGACCATTCCAATTTAATTACATTCTTTAATTCTAAAGCTGTGTCGAACTGTCGCCCATTTGCAAATACCCGTTGTGCAAGCGGCCCCCAAACGTTCCCAATTGGATTGAGATCAGGACTGCATGCTGGCCAATCCAACATCGGTATGTTTCGTTCACTCAAATTTTTTTTTGTCGTTTTGGCACTGTGGATGGACGCATTGTCTTGTTGAAAAATCCAGTCTTCAGGCATGTAATCGTCTCTAAATGTGATTAAAACATCGTCTAACAATTCAACGTATTAATTGGACATCATTTTTGTGGAAATTATACATATTGGTGACCTTCCCGTATAGCTGACGGTGACCCAAATCATCAGTGACCCTCCACCAAAATTTCGGGATTTACGAGTTTGTCTCTCTGATCGCTTACCGGCCCAATATCGCTGGCAGTCAACAGGTCCATCAAAATTAAATTTTTTTTCATACCATCGTTCTTCATCCCAAAATTGTTATTTTTCAGCAAATGCAAGTCCTGCTTTATGCCGCAATAGAAGTCGTGGAAGGGCCACCCGTTTTGTATATTGTATGTTTAAATCCGCATTAAGGATTTGACGAACACGACGACTGGTTACCGGCAAACTAATTTCACGCACTATGGCACTCGATGAAAGGGTCTTGTTCCCTGCAAATCGCAATTTCTTCATCCGAAAATGTAGATATTTTTAGTTGATTTAAAAGTAATTAATTTAATATGTTCACCTTAATTTAATTTTACTTCTTATAATTATTTCCCACCAAAATAAATTTTGTTCTTATAATTATTTCCAACCGCTCTTATCGAGCCTGATGCACTACTAAAATGTAGCACAAAAAATAAAAAAATCTTTACACGAATTTTAACAAACTTGTCGATACATGTTAAAAAAATACAAAAATATTTTGATTACGGTAAATTCAGGAAAGAGATAGTAACAAATTTTGTTCTTATAGTAATTTTTATGCGTGTATAAGAGTATGGCAGTACTATAAATTGATGCTGAAATCTGTTCAAACAAAATGTTGATCCCAGATCAAGAAAATGACTACCAATGCAATAAATTTGAATAAACCTTCATTCAAATTTATTGCAATGGCACTGATTTTGTTGATTTGAAAACGTATTTAATATTTGTCACTCAAGTTTTAATATAAAAGTAAATCGAATGATTGGTTGGCTTTTATTAAAATTTTGTACCGACTGATAAAATTAAAAAAAAATCGCTTAGCTTTTACTTTGGCAACATTTACCGATTTCGGACTTTCACCATAACATACCGGGTGATTTTTTTAATCCGAAATTTTCAAATATCTCGGAAAACAAGCACTCTACGAAAAAAATGTCCATTATCAAAATTTAACAGTAAAATTAGTACCCCTTCTCTCCTTCTTGTAAGTGGGGCAGGGGTAACTTTGAATTTAAAATAGGAACCCCTATTTTTTATTGCAGATTCGGATTCTACGGCTTAAAGTACGTAGGATGTCTTTAAAACATTTGTTTCGATTCATGATAATGACGCGATGTAATAACGATATTAATTTTTTTCGATTTCTTCTACCGAGAACCTATGCATACGATTCTGTAATACGTTTGAATTAAAATTATACGTTTTCAATGTAAATACTCGAATTATTCTTAAACAAATTTATTTCTTAAATTTTTAATTATAAAAATGACTTGTCAAGAAACTACTATTATCCTAACTCAGGAACATACGATTAAATCTGCTTTCAAATAAATGACTTTTTGCATTTTGTTTTAAAAATATGGGAATAACTGGGAAATTGTTATCTGCAGAAATGTAATTGGCTGGTAAATAAACTACTTTCAGCGTAAACCAGGAACAACGACCTGGTCGTAGTAGTTTTATGTTCCCTTCGAGGTGCTTGATTGATGTGAGTCCTCTCGTCTCTCACGTACCATGGTGCTTGATTTACATGGGCCCCCTCGCCTCATCATCTTTTAATAAAATTAAGTGCTCAAAATGATGGCCTTCAACTTCAATGTACTTATTAAACCGCAGTTCAAATGAATATACACTACTGAGAAGCGTGTCTGCTTGAATTTCGGCACAACCATTTCTTGCTCACACATATTCTCACGTGTTGTTGGTGTTTGTTGGTAAATTTTGTATTTACATTGAAATCGTGTTAATTTTAATTCAAACGTGTTGCAGAATCTTAAGCATAGGTTCTCAGTAGGTAAAATCGGAAAAAAAATTAATATCGTTATTACAGCGCCATCTATCATGAATCGAAAATTTTTTTTTAAAGAAATCCTACGTACTTTAAGCCGTAGCCATGATTAAAATTTGATAATGGACATTTTTTTCGTAAAGTGCTTATTTTCCGAGATATTTGAAAGATTCACCTTAAAAAAATCACCCGGTATACATATAACGGCCACTTTTTTCAGAATCCCTTCAAAATTGACATTCGTGTTCAGTAATGGTTGGCAAATCACCACGGCAAGATACACAGCGTGCAGTTATAGATCGTTTAGCAATTGTTAAAATTCATTACAAAAATAATGAATCTTAACCCCCAGATTAGGGCTACGTTTCGCGCTTTATGTGAAATTTATAACCGTAATGTTAAGAATCCTATCCACAAAAATCGAGGCTATGAACTAAAGTGTGGATGAACATCGGGAACAATCAATTAGTCGTCGTTCTCAAGAACTTGGATTTCCTGATTAAATGTCTTCGTAAATAAGCACAATTGTCGCATTTGGAGTGAAAAAAACCACATACTGTTCTTGAAACACATTTCCATCCACAAAAATTAACACAGTTTGGTGTGGTTTATGGTCTGGAGGTGTAATTGAACCATATTTTATTAAAAATGAAAATGGCATTGCAGTTACCGTCAATTGAGAACGCTACAGACACATGATTACTGATTATTGGTGGCATGAATTCGACTTGAACGATATGTGGTTTCAACAAGATGGTGTAACATGCCATATATCTCATGACTCAATCTATTTATTAAGAGAAAAGTTTAATGACCATGTAATCTCCAAAAATTCCATGTGAATCATCCTTCTCTTCATCATTGCGGCTTCTACTGAAATATTTAGATTTCAGATTCAGCCTGTAAGCAAGTCTCCAAAAAGGAAGTTATTAATTTCTTCACAGAAAATTTTGAAATGACCTGAGGTTTTCACCGTTTTTTGGGTGCTATTTTAAATACCAAGATAAACCCACCACCCTCCTCGATACCCGTTACGATTGGCAGATTGTTTTCTACCTTACGCTGGCTATAAAGTAACTCAAGCGGTTTTACTCATTTGAGCCTTTTTCCTATTTTTCGTTTATCAAGCAGTTGGTTGGCTTCGACGTTTGGGTGATTGTGGATCCTTTCTTCATGCTTTCACTAAAAGGTTCTCATGGAGATCGCTATTACGTACATACCAAGGAAAATTAATAATACCCCTCAGTACTTTGTTTTGGAATCTTTGGTTAATATTCTGGTTATTCGATTTAGCACAACCCCACAGCTGCTTATAATATCAGTTTATTATGTGTTGACAATTGGGAGTTCTGTGTTTAGGTCTGAGCTCTTCATATTTCTTTTTGAAATGCACCTTCCATCGCAGTCTAGCATCTAGCCACCTACTGATATTATAGCAGTGTCATTGGCAAATGTACCCTTTGCTGTATTATAGTATTTTGCTGTATTAGTTAGTGGAATATTGCTTGTGAATAGGAGGTACAGTACTGGTTTTAAGACACTTCCTTGTGGTACTCCAGCTTTCACCTCTCCGAGTATACCTGTTCCTATTTAACACGAAAGTGTCTCTCTGTAATATATGGTTCAAGAATATGACAAAATTGTGGTGGTAAAACTTTCGTAAGTTTGAGCAATAGACCGTCGTGCCCGACCTTTCAAAAGCCTGAGAGTAGAGCCTCTCTTCTTCAAATGGTCTTTCTATGATTTCCGTTATACCATGAACTTGATCTATTGTGGAATGTTTATCTTGAAATTCTTATTGGTGTATCGGAATTAGTTTTTTTTTATTTTCTATTAGAGGTTTAGTTCGTTTTAATAAGAGTTTTTCAAATAATTTTTACAAAATAAGAATTAGTGATATTGGCCAATGAGACGTTATTTTGTTGGGTGGTTTTCTTGGCTTGGGTATCATAATCACTTCTACAAATTTTCATACCTTTCGTACAGGTTTGATTCTGAAGGCTTCGTTGATTAGAGTGGGTAATTTTTTAATGCCGATTATGGGAAGCTCTTTACGGATATTTCCTGTTATCAAGTAAAAGCCTGGCACTTTTCTCAGATTTAATTTTTAAATAATTCCGCAAGAAAAGTCAGGATGATTTCTTGATCTTACGTTTCTTATATTCCATGCATTTGTTCGCTATGCTGTACGTTAGTAGGCTGAAATATCCCCTCTCAGTGAACAGCAAAGGCTTTTGCTTTTTGTTCATTGCTTCTTGCCCAACTTCGAGTGATTGATCTTATTGGTGGAATCTGAGTTATTGGGATTTTTATTCGTTTTATTGTCTTCCACAACGAATATCTTGATATAGCGGCTTGTGGTGTTAACCGTACAGTATCTTACGGTGTATTCGAACCCACTGCCCGAATACCTGTAAAACCCCGTGTTTTTGTTCATTAACCCTCGCCCTCTCCCTCAGTAAGGCGGAATCTTACTGAGTTTGTAACGGATTTTCAGGACTAGGAGGATAAAGTAACACTCTCATGAGCTAAACAGATCAAGAAGCCCTAACCCAAAATACAGATAACTCCGGAGGAATCACTACGATGAAGGGAAAATGACTAGAAAACAGTTGACCTGTTATATTAATGAGTATCTTTTTTATATGTTAATGATCATAGGTACGAGTTTGTTGTTTCATTTTTTATATTCTTCATTTCTCTCCTTATTCACTGGGTCAAATTATTCAGAAAATTTTTCAACGTGAACTCTCTCGAATGCTGCAGTTTCTTCCTGATTTTTCGTTTTTCTGCAACTAGGTCTCTAATTTCTTTTGGGTAATTTGTACCTTTTAATATGATTTAGATTTCGCGTGTATAATGCCATGCTGACTGTTGTACGTCTGTTATGAACTTTTCAACTTCTTCGTCCAATTTTAAGAGGCAAATTCATCTTTATTCTATTACTAAATTCTTCCCAATCTGTACACGTATTTGTCAGGGTAGAATTGCTTGGTTTGGATATTAGTTTGATCGGTGATAGTGAGCAGTATAGACGTAACGTACTATCGTAAATTATTAGCAATTTCTTATTTATAAAGAAATCGGGTAGATCGGGTATTTTATTGACATGTGGGCCAGAAAGTTAGTTTTCCAGTAGAGTCTCAATTACAAGAAGTGGCAGAGAAGTTCTTTATCTCTACAGTTTCCACTAGCGTGAAAGAGCTTCTAGGAGCAATGGCAAAATGTGGTCTTGATCTCCAATGAGTATGTTTTGCATTGAATTCTCTTCTAACAATGAACATTTATCCTAAACGTTTTGGGAACTATATGAAGCCATCAGTTTAGGTTATACCGTAGTAGCCAATAAGCAGAAACGGTAGGTGAATGATTTTTGACTTGAGTGTGATGCTGATTGATTGTATTTATTTTGTTACATATTTTGCGCTCCGTAATGGTAAATGTTGCTTCTAACTATTATAGCGCTTCCTCGTCTTGCTGTGTTATATGGGTGTATTGTGTGATATACTAGGTATCCTGTAAATTTTATATATCATGGTTTTGTGAAGTGTGTTTGTAGATGTTCAAGAGCATTTGCAATTCCTGCTGATGTTGCAAGAGCCCATTGCGGTTCCATGCTAATGTTCTAATGTCATTTATGTTTATGCTTTTATTGCAAGAGTTATTCAGGCGCTGTTTTCCAGTTTTGTGAGTCTTTGAATAACTGATCCAATAGCTTTGTTGTTGTAAGTAATTTACATAACGTATTTGAGGCCAAATGTAAAGGCTGCTTACATCGTTATAATAAGCGCGAGCTTATTGGGCGTGTGCTTTTCAAAACATTTGCAATAATATAAATAAATAAAAGATAAATGATGTAAAGGAAAACAATCACACAAAACTAAAATATCTAACACAAACGTTTAAGGAATCCGAAAACAGCATTCGCAGGACTCGAGATCAAAACAGCTATCCCCACAGTGGCGTATAAAGGATGATTCAGCTGTATCATTATTACGGAACTTATCGTTCGAGCACCCGTCGGCTCAGATTAAAGATATTCACAAGTTGATAAATTAACATTTAAAATGTAAAGTAAAAGTTAATAATTATTTTTAAAATGGTTTCGCAAAATTAATTTATAAAATTCAAAAACGTGTTAGAGGAAATTATCTCGAAAAAAAGTAATTGTATGCTCTGGACCGCGGATAAATTTTACATTTGTTTGAATTTTTGACTCTACTATCTATCGAGGGAAAATCTGTAAGAATCACAATCAGTTTCGAGCAGATGAGATTATTGATTTTGAAAAAATCAGTCTTCTCATCAGGTTGCGAAGACTGATCTTGTATTACGCACATATAGACAATTATTTAATGTACGTAATACAACATCAGTCGTCGCAACCTGATGACAAGGCTGATTTTTTCAAAATCAATAATCGCATCTGTTCGAAACTGATCGTTGTGATTCTTACAGATTTTCCATCTATATATAGTATTTGCGTTATTCCGCAATAAACAAATAATTCGCCCTCGTAGTTGACATTTTTTTATTTGATAAAAATTCGTCAGTTTGTTATCAAATAATTTTTAATGTAACATCTGCGACCTGTTCTGGAAGTGGCACTTCCACAAAAAAATTGGTTATGTCAAATCGTAAATTATATTCACGACATTAAGTTCCACAAAAAACAAGATACCAATTTCGATACTCGTAAAACCATTTTCATTTTCCATGCATGTCTAGAGCAAAACACATTTCCAGAAAAAACTAATAAATAGTTTTGTGTACTGTAACTGTGTACTAGTTATTTTGTAATTTCGATACAACACAAGATACTGCGACATTATTTTCACTCTTTAGAATTTTATTGCACCAATCTCGAATCCATTTTGTATTAATAAATTGAAAAACTTTGTATCAATTTTTTTTTCTAATACATAAATCTAAAAGTTTTTCAGACATACTCTCATTGTATCTAAAGATGTAACAAAACAAATAATGACGCTAAGGCTTGGTGAATCAATTTTTATTCAATTTAATTTCTGTATGAAAATTATATTTTCCAATGTCAAATTCCAAATAAATTTTGTGTACTCGATTGTTGGGTAGCGTGCTCACTGTGTATATAAAATATAGGAGGAAATTTTTCAATTATTAATTCAAATTATATTATTAAATTATTTATTTCGTTTTAAATTGTTGTTTAAGTACGGATTATTGTATTATTGATAGTCATAAAAACTATATTATTATTGATATTAAATATAGAAAATTAAATTATTCGTGAGATTACCTGCAGCGACATACAAATTTAATAAAATAACATTTTCATTCGATTCGATATAAGTTGTTCCATTGATGATTTAATTTTATTAATTTGGGGTGTGTTCTGTTCACCCATACAGGTCAAAGAAGTAATTATATTTGTTTACAAACGCATTGCAATTTTACTTTATTCTTAAATTGTGTAAGTTTAAATGTTAATGTGGTTTGGATTAGATGCTTGCGTTCGACGAATTAAAACTTGAATTCTAAAGAAACAATTGGAATTGTAGTAAATATGAATTTGAATTTGTTCTCTTTTCTCAACAAAAATTAAGAAATAAAACGGACCAATCAATTGAAAACTGTAATGTTCCAGGAGAAGGGCTTCCAACTACTACTGTAGTGCCGCCTGAATCACAATCCATACAGGAGCAGAGGAGATGCTACTCGCAAATAACGCAGCAGTTAACTAATACTACTAAAGAAAATTCACTCGAAAGGAATTAAGTATTTATAAATGGGTACGGGCCTACTCTGGGCAATATTTTGTAGAACGAATGGTTGTGGTACCCAATCCCTTCGTAGTAGTGAAGCAGAATAGCTAATTAGTCAATCAAAACAATGCAATGGTACAAACAATAGGAAATAATACCCCAGGTGGTACATCAATATCAACATTGGTAAATCCACTCTCTGTAAAGACTGGCCCTATGGATTCTGGGGAGGGCCATCTATTGCATTATCAGGGAACATCAAATCCGTTCTAGAGAAGACCAAATTTACAAAGATCACCGATAAAGAAAAATAGAAGCAACTCGGTAACCAAGCCGATACTTTTTCGAACGCTATACCTAGACAAATATTACACGAAATAAGTGATGCCACCGGAAATTTTACTTTGCAAATAGCCGAACCTAGTAAAACAACTATTGACCTAGAAAAGGAAAATATGAATCTCTTGACGAGGCTAGAGCAAATGGAGCAATTATTTGAAAAGCTAAGCGAAGAAATTGAGTACCTGAAGCAAGAAAATGAAAACCTAAAAATGAATCGGGATTAAAAAGAAGATTGCGATATAGGAAGCATTGAACCAGACAAACTCATCTATTCCACTGATGAAGATGAATTACAAAGAGAGACGGACTGGATCCTAAAGAACAAAAAAACAGTCCAGGAAGAGTAAGAAAAGAAAAGCTGAATCGTCACCTGAGGCTGAGCAATTAAATGGTAGGGGATAATCTAGTCCAGATTCAAACGATGCTCTATCGAAAGCCAATCAACCAAAAGGTAGTAAATCTACCAAGAACATTACACCAAATTTGGTGCAACCGAAATAAAAATCACCCCCACCAATAAATATTGTGGGTGTAACCAGTTACCCAGAAATTCAGTCACCGATGAAATCGGGTACTGACAAAGACTATAAGGTAACAGCGTTAAATAATGACGTTTAGAAAATTAATACTCTAGACTCAGATACTTATAGAACGTTTCTATGAAATTGAATGCTGAAAAGTATCAGTGGTTCACTTACGAGAACAAACAGGCCCGACCTATAGAAGTCACGGAAAGAGGTTTGCATCACCCTTGCCCAAGCAAAGAAATAATGGGAGACTTACAAAATAAAGGTCTTAAAATACTAAATGTTGTGAATATTGTTAAAAAAGAGGGAACAGAAATTCAGGAAGGAAACCAAATCATCAGTGAAAGAGGACTCCCTCTTTGTATGCTAGTATTTGACAACAAACAGAATGTTCAAAACATTTATGGAATAAAAGGAATCCTTGACATGAAGGTGAAAATTGAACCAATGAGAAGAACCACAACACGCATACCCCAATGCAAGAAATGCCAGGCATTTAATCACACCCAAAAATATTGCGGCCGGGGTCCAAGATATGTAAAATGCTCAGGTAATCATTTTACCCAGGCATGTACAATAGGAAGAGCTTCAATGTGCCAGCCAAGTGCACAAGTTGTAAGGGCCAACATCCGGCTAATTATCGAGGCTGCGCGGTTGCTAAACAACTGCAAAAATTAAGAGATAAAACAAGAAATTAACCGCAAAATCACGAAAATCGAACGGTTCAAATATCAAATCAGATGAATCAAAATCCACAACCAAGCAATACAGGGCAAAGAAGTTCAGTTGCGCAGGTAGTGAAAGGTTTGGATGCAACCAAACATATGGCTATGAAAGTAACCAAATTATGGAAAACATTATGAACAGCATTGCAGCTATTACAAAGCGGCTAGACGACCACAGTAATCTGAACAACATGATACTTGATCAACTGAAGAAAATGCAACTCCCTCAACGCAATCCAACAAAAAATGTTAAGTAAGAACACAACTATCAAAATAGCAATCTGGAATGCGAATGGCATTATGCAACATATTCCAGAAATAGAAATATTTTTAAATTCAGAAAAAATCGATATTTTCTTAATATCTGAAAGCCATCTAGTTAAATCTTCGTTTGTTAAAATACGGGGCTATAACTTATATCACTCAATTCATCCAGCAGAAAGAGCAAGAGGTGGTTCGGCATTACTAATAAAAGAAAATATAAAACCCCACTTATAATCAAATATCGAAGAAGAAACTATGCAAGTCACTACTGTAAGGATCCAAATTAAACACAGACAGCTCACTGTCTCTGTAATATATTGTCTTCCCCGGCATAACTTGAAAAAGGAGGACTACCTTAAACTATTTAAATCGCTTGGACGTGATTTTATTATTGGAGGTGACTTTAATGCGAAAAACACCTATTGGGATCTAGACTTACGACGTCAAAAGGTAAAGAATTGCATTAAGCAGGCAGACATCAAAATGTAAAGTTTACTCTGGTGGTTCCCCAACATACTGGCCCAGTGACGGAACGAAGATACCTGACCTAATAGACTTTTATGTAGCAAGAGGTATATCCCAGAACTACATTCACATTCAAGACAGTAATTCTCTAGTATCGGGTGGTAATTCAAAGGGAGAGTGCACCCAAATTAACAAATCCAACAACAAACTGGAATCTCTTTCGTGAAGTATTGGAGGAAAAAATCAATCTTCAGATGCCGATAAGAAATCCCCATTAGTTGGAAGATGAATTAGAACAACTCAATGAAGCAATTCACTATGCTGCTTTGGCAAGTACCCCTATTATACAAAATAAACAGAAGCTTAACATATACTACCCCATAACGACGGGCACGTAAAACCTGGCAAATAACTAGAACACCGGAGAACAAAACAATTCTTAACAATTTAGGTAACAGTCTCAAATCTATTCTTAAAGAAGTTAAAAATGCATCAATCAACAGATATCTAGTTAGCCTGACTGATGAAAAAAATTCTGATTATTCTCTGTGGAAGTCGACGAAGGGACTCAAGACACAAAATGCAAGTGTCTCCACTTAAAAAGGAGGATGAAACCTGAGCAAGAGGTCCTAAAGAGTAGCCTGTTTGCGGAGTATCTCGAGGATACATTCCAACCACTACCAAGGCAAACGACCAATGAAAATAGAATGTAAATCCACAAGCTAGATGATTTTGATATACGCCCAGTAACTCTAGGACAAAGCGCTGAAGAATCAAGCTTAATGAGACGAAATCCATGCATATTAACTTTACATATCAAAAGGCTTCCCATCTACCGATAGTAATTAACTCTACGACTTGTGCCATATGCAAACAAAGCTTAATATCTGGGCATGACTCTCGATGCCAAGCTCAAATGGAGAGAGCATGTTAAAAAGAAAAAAGAACTTAATATTAAGTTCAGAAAAATGTATTGGCTCACAGGTAGAGGTTCAGAGCTTACAATATACAACAAGCTGCTGCTATATCGGACAATATTGAAGTCGATATGGACCTACGGTATTCAACTCTGGGGATGTAGTAAGCAAACAAACGCCAAAATGATACAGACGTTTCAAAATAAGGTTCTCCGTAGCATCGTAAATGCACCGTGGTACACGAGAAATGAAGACCTCCACAGGGACTTACAGATGGAATACATCAAAAATGAAATAAAAAAGCACGCCGCTAAACACGAAATAAGGCTCCAGGAACATGGAAAGCCCTATATTCGCCATATGATAGATAACCCTGTCGTTGAAAGAAGACTTCAAAGAACAAGGCCACTGGCCCTAGTAAACATACCAAATTAAAATTATATTTTAAATAGGTTTAATTAATTTTGGGACTAACCATTGGGTTTCACCCCAACAAATCAGAATTATTTAAGAAATGTAAAATTTGTAAATTTGAAAGATAAATTGCTAGATGAGCACAGTCTCAGTTGTAATTAATAAAGCAAAAAAAAACATCACCTCCCCTCGGATGAGTCATATAGTGAAGAAGATGAGTTTCGATCAAGGCTATTATCGTGATACCGAAGGACATCTGTCGTATACTCAACAAGGTAACGATTGGGCGTCAGTCCGTTGTTGATGTCATATCTAATATATTGGTGTCGTAGGATTAGATATCCATTCGTTAAGGCATTCATCTTTTCGGTAGTGATTAGTTTTTTTATTGATGTATGCAATAGTTCTTATTCAATGTGCGTTTAAGAGGTGCATAAGCTCAGTGAATAGCTTCGAATTGTGTGCCTAATCGATCGTTAAATTGACCGAAACTCGGAATCTAAAAGTGTAGTTTTCGGCGTGTAAGATGTAATCTCTTACCTAGGGAGGATCTATAATTCTTGTCATGGTTTTATGTAGTTTTCAGTAGTATCCAACATACTGTTAATTTCTTTGCAGAATTGCAGTCATGGCTGATCCGATTTTAAACAATTTACATAATTCGTTTCTTGTTACGTTACTAAATCGTAAAGCAATCGAAAAAACACTCGAAAAAGCGATGATGGCAAATTTTAATGGGCATGAACAGCTCATCCCATAGCTAGTAGCAGAAAATTTTCCAGTTGAAATAAAAATACGTATATCATGAAAATTACATTAAAAATTAAGAAGACTGGTTCAGACCTTCATCTATCCTCTAGGAGTAACCTCCTATAAAATTTAGTTATTTCATTAACTCATTACATGAATGGATGAACTGACTATATTAGTTCATGAGTGAAAGGTCACTTCTCCGTATATAGTCGGGGATAATCAGGGCGTCAACGAGGACTTTGACATGAAAGTGGAGAAGCATTACCCCGAGAACATCAAGTCAAACAAACAAAGAGAAAATACTGGATCAATTGAATCCCATAACAGAATATGTATCAGACTGGAAAATCAACACACTACCTTAAACGACCTGACAACCGAAATCGAAAATACAGTTCAAAATTAGGAAATGTAGTTGTGTGTCTTTGTCAATAAACAAGAATTATTTGACATCACATATTTCGAAGTAATGCATAACCTGGAGCAACAGGTTTCGACTCCTCCATCATATGACTGGTAATATGTTGAAACACAAGAGGATTCGGGCGTCCTCTCGTCTCTTTTGTGGAGATGAATTTCAAAATCATCAAACACTTCTATTCAATTTTACATTTATAGTAAATATAACTCGAATAGAGTGGCATCTATACAGTGGCATCACAAATAAAATCCTAAATATTTGATTCAAAGAACGATGAAAAGATACTTATTGCAAATACTTATTGCATTTAAACTAAAAATATGACGTCAATACTTACTCGTACACTCGGAAATAATTCATTAAATCTTGACTTACCTGAAAATAAAAAAAAATAAAAAAAATCATTAAAGAAATGTAAATGCATGTAGAGCTTGCTCAAATTTTAGAATCTTTCAAATTTTAAATATTCAAAAGAGTAATCTTAACGAAACTTCTAAAAATTCTCCCTTTTAGCAAAGGAAACAAAATCTATTACAGGTACTATCGGAAGTTAAATCCCAATCTTTGCACAAACGAATTAATTGTCTTTTAACATTTATATTCAACATATTTTTGTACTGTTTTCGATCATCTATGTGATCATACTCAGTTTAATTTTTCGCAATTGAATTTTTCGAATCATTCGTTCGAACATGAAGTGAAAATCTCTCGGAAGAGGAATTAATACCCAATGCATCTCTCATAGAAATTCACCTAATCTTCCGCCTTCCAAAAATTTGAATAAACCTCATTATTCTAGGCACATAAAGTTTCATTTAGCAAGGATTTCTAGGCGTTGGGTAATAATTTTGAATATACGAGTAGCTGAACGCTTAAACCACTAAAATAATATTAGAGAAACGTCTCAATAGAAATAAGAAAGACTTACCGCCGGTTGCCATAGGAATTGGAATTCTTTTTCACTAATCAGGAACCACATATAATTTGAAGATGTTTAATTTTGTTCAGAAATAGTGATCTAATCTCATCTTTTGCAACATACGCATGTCGCGTTCAAATCTCACATTACAGTGGAAATTCCAAAATTTCAAAAGGAATTAATCAGGAGTTATGTATAAATTATTTTGAAGTTACAGTAGTAATGATTTTTTAGTTTCATGTTTCATATTTCCTAACCAGAAACATATGGTCTATATCGTTTGATTGACTCTGATTATATGACCAAGTTTATACACCGGATCACCCGGGTGACGCCGGATCCACCATACTCTCTTTTTACACATAACAAAACCGAGGAATAGTTAGGTGGGACAGAATCGGCTCGGTTACAGGCACCTAGGTATATCCGATAGCAACACAATGACAACACAATTCCAAACTTTGTGGTGTAATGGTTACAATCCATTTCTAGCATTTCTGAAAACTTTCGTCACTTTATAAAACTGAATTAAATTGGTAAATTTCCTTCGAGTGACAATATTTATTTATTATTGGAATATCGATTTCGAAATTAATTTCTTCTTCAGTTCCTTTTTACAATTAGTTGTAACCAATTTAATTCAATTTCAGTCTACTTAATCAGCGAATAATAATCTATCTCCTTCCATTACTGACACTCTAGTATTAAAATTTAAAATTAGATTCTATTTTAGTTTCAATAAAAGCTGGATATGAATTTCTTGATGGACATTGTTTATTCATTTTGTACCTCTTTTTCACAAAATAAAACATTCCAGTGAAATAAAATTAAAAAATTCTAGTTCTCCGGCCAATTTCTCAAAAACTGAAAGGCTGCAGAAAATTATTAAATTACAGTGAAAATTCAAACCAATAAATTTTCCACAAATTTCCCATGTTTTCTCAGTATGACCTTATCTACAGTACGTTTCATAACTATATATTCAATCGGTTTTTTGATTTCTTTAAATAACTGATTAAAAAAATTTAATTAACAAAAATTGACTAAGTTCGGACGTAGTGATTTATGAAACAAAAACCGATACTTACTTCAATTATTGATTACCTTTCCGGTTAGATTTTCAAATTTCTGGTTACTAAGGACAATTGATGATCATTGATAAAACGTCATCGTGTTATTCAGCGATAATTCAATCGTGGTAAATACTGTGATAAACTGTAGAGTTGGCTACCGTTTCTTCAGCTTCTGGTAGGAGATTTATTAAAGGCCGAATCTATTATGGGATATATGTGCTCTAATTTAGAAAACTAGTAATTCTAAAAATTTCCCATCAAACTATATTGACGGGGGCGTGACTACTACTTCTAAAGAAATGTAAACGTGAATACAAAACTAACTTGTTGGTACATAATTTTGTTCCGATTTATTTTGAGAATTTTAGCTCTTTACATATAAATTTTAATGCCTATCTTGCTCATAATATGAATATAAAGGGTGATTTTTTTGTGGTTAGGATTTTCATGCATTAGTATTTGACAGATCACGCGGGATTTCAGACAAGGTGTCAAAGAGAAAGATGCTCAGTATGCTTTGACATTTCATAATGAATAGACTTACTAACGAGCAACGCTTGCAAATAATTGAATTATATTACAAAAATCAGTGTTCGGTTCGAAAAGTGTTTCGCGATTTACGTCCGATTTATGGTCTACATAATCGACCAAGTGAGCAAACAATTAATGCGATTGTGACCAAGTTTCGCACTCAGTTTACTTTATTGGACATTAAACCAACCACACGAATGCGTACAGTGCGTACAGAAGAGAATATTGCGTCTGTTTCTGAGAGTGTTGCTGAAGACCGTGAAATGTCGATTCGTCGCCGTTCGCAGCAATTGGGTTTGTGTTATTCGACGACATGGAAGATTTTACGCAAAGATCTTGGTGTAAAACCGTATAAAATACAGCTCCTGCAAGAACTGAAGCCGAACGATCTGCCACAACGTCGAATTTTCAGTGAATGGGCCCTAGAAAAGTTGGCAGAAAATCCGCTTTTTTATCGACAAATTTTGTTCAGCGATGAGGCTCATTTCTGGTTGAATGGCTACGTAAATAAGCAAAATTGCCGCATTTGGAGTGAAGAGCAACCAGAAGCCGTTCAAGAACTGCCCATGCATCCCGAAAAATGCACTGTTTGGTGTGGTTTGTACGCTGGTGGAATCATTGGACCGTATTTTTTCAAAGATGCTGTTGGACGCAACGTTACGGTGAATGGCGATCGCTATCGTTCGATGCTAACAAACTTTTTGTTGCCAAAAATGGAAGAACTGAACTTAGTTGACATGTGGTTTCAACAAGATGGCGCTACATGCCACACAGCTCGCGATTCTATGGCCATTTTGAGGGAAAACTTCGGAGAACAATTCATCTCAAGAAATGGCCCGGTAAGTTGGGCACCAAGATCATGCGATTTGACGCCTTTAGACTATTTTTTGTGGGGCTACGTCAAGTCTAAAGTCTACAGAAATAAGCCAGCAACTATTCCAGTTTTGGAAGACAACATTTCCGAAGAAATTCGGGCTATTCCGGCCGAAATGCTCGAAAAAGTTGCCCAAAATTGGACTTTCCGAATGGACCACCTAAGACGCAGCCGCGGTCAACATTTAAATGAAATTATCTTCAAAAAGTAAATGTCATGGACCAATCTAACGTTTCAAATAAAGAACCGATGAGATTTTGCAAATTTTATGCGTTTTTTTTAAAAAAAAGTTCTCAAGCTCTTAAAAAATCACCCGTTATAAAGAACACATTTCCTAACAAGTATATCAAACTACACAAAATATTCCAAATTATAATTGTAATTTAAAAACCTAATTAAATTTCGATGTTGAATGTAAAATGAAAAATATTAAATTGTAAATCTCGGAAAAGCGCTGCTGGCGCTGATGACGGATCGCTTTGTACCTAAAATTTAAAACCGCGAAAAGTTGTGATTCATTTATATTGGCATCTGCTCATTTTCGTTTACTGTCTCCAGCTCCCTTTCCAAATCTTTAGTGTTAGATGCTTGCATCAATATAAGATTTTGGTTTAGTGTTGTTCTGGTTTATATTTCTCGATCGAATTCCTTTCAATTGGTGGCTTTGTTTATCGTGTTAGATGTTTTGTTAATATGGTTAGATGCTATCTCGGCATCTTACGTCCCAGATCCGATCCCCCGAAAATTGCATAAGTTGATGTTGGATCCACATATGATTTCAACTGTTGTTTCGTTAGGAATTATGAATATCCATTCGTTCGGAGCATGAAGTTTTATCCAGTAATTGGTTGAATTTCTTCAATTCTGTTGAGCGTTGGTTTTCGCTGTAAGATTGCTACTTCGCACTGGCCTATGTCATTGCGTTGAAAATTAGTGATACCTCGTATAAACACTGTGTAGGTTGAAATACTTGGCAACAATTGACGTCTTCTGTTGTTAGAGATGCAAAATGCTCTCGATGATTGTGTACTGCTAGATACCTTGTTGATGTAACAATGTTTAATTAAGTGTTGTTATGATTAATATAAGAAACTAGAATTACGGCTAGCAGGTTATAATCCAGTGTAAAGGACAACGGTATGATGATTTTAATCAATTTTATCATGCTTGTTAATATTGAGCGTATCCGTTTTCCTTGTATGTTCGATATTCGTCGAGTTGTATCATTTCCAATCTTAATCTCTGTTGATCTTTTACCAGCTTATTTAATGATGACATTGAAAGGTTAGAATTGTGTTTCACGTGCTTCATTGTTTCTTACTAATGCCATTAAATGCTTCTCCTCGATGTTAATGTTCTTAAACTGGGATTCATACTGGTTGGCTTCGCGCTGGGTGAGGATTTCTAAACATGTCCCTTAAGATAATGCCTGTTGTATCTCCCAGACCTCGCCTTGCAGACCAGACAATTCCTTGCAGGCTGCTGCCAGTCACAAACAAATTATTTAACTCATATCGCACAAAAATCTGTTTTGTATTCTTATCTGCACAAAACACAATACCATAACTCGATTTTCTGGGTCAAATTACTTATTTATGCTGTTCCGCGCAGTTACAAAAACAAATTAAATTTACCGCTACAAGCGGTCTCAAGAAAATAGTTAGTTGAAATAAAACGCGCGACACAATGTCTCAATCAACAAAGCATCATGTAGAAGAATCATCGTTCGCACGACACGAGATTTTAGATGTGCGATATGAAATGCTGATGCAAGATTAAGAAACACCTTGAAATATTAAAAAAACGTGAAGATGGCATTGTACGGTGTATCGTACTGCGCTGTGCATGATATTATCAAATAAAAGGTGTGATACACATACAGTTAACACCCAAAATTACATAATATCGACGCTAAAGATTACTCAAGATATATAAAATCTTAAAGGATTATATACCTTCTATGCATGGTAACATTATATTCTGCTGTTGTGAATTGTTTTGACAAAACATGTACATATACTCGTATACGAAACAAACAACAAGAATTAGTTATTTAATATTACCATCATCGTCTTGAACGTTTTAAGGTCACGTAAAGTAGATATAAAATATTTAGTTGGCATTGTAGTAGTTGTTGGCACTGCAGAAAAATAGTTTTCCGTTTAATCTACTCTCAATGTAAATGTAAATTGATGTTGTTATTTTACTGTCGATTATCTACTACAAAATATATAAAAATAATAATTTATAGGAATTTTGTGAAAATTACCAGGATTTCTGTTTTATGCAATTTTGCAGACTGTTAGAATCTAAAATTACAGATATATGTACTTCAATTGATAATGGCAAAATTATATATTCAAGAAGAGTGCTACATTGTTGGCATGCAATTTAATCTGATTCAGCAAGATTGTTGCAGTGATACAATATTTGGAAAGGAGTATTTTGGTACCGATAAGAATATTGGGAATATTTTAGGATTCGCGATTTCACAACACTTGTGTATGGAGTAGCACACGTGTTTAAAGTCAACCAATTGCACAAAACACGATTTTTCGCTGTGCCATAGTCGGATCATACAACCACATAACAGATCCGTGTGAAATGTTTACAGCAATGTGTGCACAAAAATAAAAATCGATAAAACATTGAGGCAATTCGGAGAGCTTGAATAAATCGTCAAACAACGACACTTGGCGGAGGAGAGGAAAACAAGTGTGAAATTCACTTTACACAAAACACCAAAATAACCGATTTGTATTGGCTATCTTTCAGGATTGGGTAGCTAGGTGGAGCTAGGTCGATCATATCAAACAGCACTGAGTAGATTAATGGTTATGGAGAAAAAGTTTTGCAAAACTGTTTAAAAATGAAACGTTATATCTAAAACACATTAATTTTATAAAAGAATATGAGTCGTCTTTGGGTCATATGATAAGAATGGACAAATCGAACGTAGAACCAGACAGATGTTTTTTATCACATCATGGGAAAAGTAAAAAATCATGTTCGTCTATAAAGCTGCGCGCCATGTTTGCCACTTCAGTAAAAATCAGTTCGTTAAATGATCCTATCATGGTCGTGTCAACCATTTTTGGCAACAAGAGTAATTAACGAAATAGCTGACAGAAATCTTTAAATCCCACCAGAAGCATCTTCCAAACAACATGTACGTATATATGCGTGGACAGATGCGCGCATTGTCTTGAACTGGCTCTCACTTCATTCAAGGACATTGCAAACGTACGTAGCCAATCGGCCATCTGATATTTTATCGCTTCTGGGCAGAGAACACTGGTGTCTTGTTCCATCGTCATCATACCTAGCGGATTGTGCTTCAAGACGGTTGATCGAATCAAGTAATCAACATCAGTTATAGTGGAAAGAAAGGGCCTGATAGATTAAAAAATGACAAATCGGAATGACCAATTCAAAGAGGAAATTACGCAAATGATCAATCTTCATATATGAAGAAATAAATTATTCACTCATATATCACAGCAAATAATACCGATATCCATGAATTGCCAACTAGATATTCCAGCTTTTATACAATTTGCAGCGTTGTGCCGTATTGTCTACATGATGTATTTAATCCATAGTCTGCACGTGTAGATAATGTATGTCGAAAATTTAATAGCTTACGTCGACAATGTGGACAATGTAGACAATGTCGAAAATTAGTCATATTCATTAGACATTAACAAACCAAAAACAATATTTATTAATTACTCTTTGATTTTTTTGTTTATTACAAAATCTTTAAATATAAATAATGCCTAATTAATAATATTAGTAGCTATCCAATCAAAGTTTGATTCAAGATGTGTCTAGATTTAATTTCAAGCACACATAATAGAACCTAACTTCTCAATATTTATCTATTTATCTGCAGGTCCTACACAACGAATTTGAGCCCTCTGTGTTAAAGCTGTTTAGCGAGACTTGCAAATTTATTTTTCAACAGAACAACGCTCCGTGCCATACCGCCAAAGATGTAAGTTATTAATTTTGAATTGTAGATAGAAAAATTTCCTTTCAGATAAGTATAAATAATTTGTTAAAAACTTGTTTTTTTTCTTATCTGCTCATTTAAATGAAAAAAAGTACTTCGAAGAAAGAAGTTTCGATGTGTTGAGCTGGCTCCCGTATAGTCCAGACTTAAATCCATTTGAAAATATTTGGTCTATAATGAAGCTAGAAGTAGCAAATAAGCGCCCAGAATCGATTCAAGCTTTAAAAAGTTTGTTCATGACGATTTGGGAATCCACGCACCTCCTACGACTTTGAAAAATTTATCAAATTCAATGAATCGGAGGTGTATCGCTGTAATAAAAGCAAATGGCGGTCCAACAAAATATTAATATTAAAGGTAGAACTTCTATAAATCAATAAAAAACAAAACAAAAATTAAAAAATAGGTGCATAATTTATTCCATTATTTTGCGGGGTTTCGACCCTAAATTGCAGGTAAATTTTTGTTTTCAAAAATTACGTCATACATGTATTTAAAATGAAACAATAAGCCATTTGCTTTCAAAAGTTTTGTAATTTTAGCATAAAAGGCCTCCAATTTGCAATAAAATATGTTTGGCCAATATTTTTTCCCAGCACTGTATATGTTAGCAAAATGCCTCATCAATCAACGTAGCAACTATTATATCGAAATCTTTCAATCAATTCAAATGTTGTTTTCGTCCTTATATTTACCAGCCAAGCCTACTTCTGTTCGCGAACCGTTGATGATAAACGAAACTATATATGGTAAACAAATCTCTTCTACCTCATTAAAGACAGAGTTCTAAGAATTTTCTTTTCTTCTAAGAAAAAGAAATACTGCTAATAGACAAAAGGTATACGGTATAAGGTTATCATCATGTCTTTTCATTAATTATTTTCATAACGATAAAACGCTCAAAGCCAATAAGCTATAAAAACAGCTGAACTTATGGGAAGGTGTCAATAATTATTGTTTCATGTATGTGTAATCAATGATATTGAACATTTCGATGTATAATTACACAATACACAATTCCCCTGGGCAAGTGTAGAAAATACAAGCCACAAATGATGCGGTAAAATACAAGGAACACGGTACATGGATAGCAAGGTGCTGTCACCTCAATCATTTATGATATTAATATTAAATTTATAAAATTCAGCGCGATTTAAGAATTTGCTTCGTGTGCGATTAACATTATCACAAAGCGGAAAATGATAAACAAAGATTTTGTTTGAAAAATTGGTAATACGGATTATCATTAATATGAAGTCACGTAAATATTGTTGTTTGTTTTTCACTTCTTATCACTCTCGTTTACAGTTCAATCAAGAAGAAATTCGTTATAAATGCGTTAAACGAGTTTTAAAAATAATGATGATTTTGGAAAATTAGAATGATGACTTGGTATTATTACGCAGATGTAAGACAATCTTGTTAACACGCGTTTGGTTTAGTGAGATTACATGAAAGAATCATTTCTAAAATTAGATCTTTATATTTTCTTTATTGGTATCTGAGAGAGGCTTTTTGAAAAAGTTCAAAACAAAATTTATAACATAGAAATAAAGCTTAACATAGAAATAAAATTTATAGCTTGAAATAACAGGATAGCGAAGCTAGAGTGCAAAGGTAAGTTTACTTGATTTCTGACGTTTGAATCATTCAGTGGCACTATTCCCTGGGAATAGTGGACTGAAATGGAAAATTATTCCCAATTTAATTTTGTTTTGAAAAAAATTATCACCGACCTTTTATCTGAGTAACCCAGAAAAAAAATTATTTAACATCAATTACATGTGAATTCTTTCTCCAATTTGCATTATTCTCAAGACCTTACCATAGGAATATAAAACTCTTGAATTAAAAAAACTGCCGCATAAAACAATTTTAGTAAAAATTAGAAAACTACTTGAAATAAAATTAAAATTATTTTAATCGCAGTAGACTAAAAAATGTATGTTCCAGTAGATAATCGAATTAATTGGTACTTTGTGCGAATCACGACAGAAATCCCATTTAGGAATTCCCATCGTTTTCTTATGTTGTCGAGTAGTATTTGATTGCGCAATTTTGTGCGTCTAACGGTAAAGTTTGTGCATAACGTATTTTGGGAGATTCACACATCAGAAATCGCATACGTTCCGTTTAAACATTGAAATATATTTTTTAACTTAGTTTAGTTGTGGCCCAAACAGCACATTTCAAAAACAATTTAGTTCTCCTCCAGAATTGGTCAGAATTGGCTCAAGAACGACTATATCTAACCATTTAAGTGCGTTCTGTACATAATATGTTGAAGTAGATTCTATATTAGCAAATATCGAAGTATTTAGTCAAATTGTTTCATCAAATACTGCTTGCAAAATTTCTGGCTTGAGATCCCTCAACTGTTCGCAACAGGATAAGTAAACTTAATATGACAATGAATTGAATAATCATGATGCCAACAGTTGACGTACCTAAAAGGGCCTATAGAATGAATTTGTTATACATTTTTTGTTGTTTGGAAAACCTTCATAAAACAAAAACGTGAGAACAAAGCATTTTAATAGCTAATGTTTGCTATTAGTCAATACATGCTATTGATTTCTTGATTGACTTGGAGTGCACGACCAAGTTTATTAAGAACTCCCGGAAGGCCAGGACCACCGAGCACTCGTAACAAAATCGGAGGAAAAGGGAAATAAAGTTAATTATGATAGATCTGGCCCGATAACACAGATTACAACCAATAGTTAGTTAATATTGTTGTTGGTATTATAGTGCATTATAAATTTATAAATTGAGTTAATTTTCGGATTGATTGTAACAGAGATGGGGATAAAAATATTGACATGGGTGGAGAGTGTAGTTGCGAAATTTGGGTGTGCTTAATAAGATTAGGCCATTTTGGACCGATTAAGGATACAAATTTGAGATATGGAATGCATTTGGTATTCAAACATTAATGTTTTGATAATAACTGAATATCATGTTCATGTTGCAGAATGCCCAAATTGTCAACGAAACTTGATCATTTCCTTCTCTTATTATTAAGTTCGATTTGCAGGATGTTGGAAAATATAACGATGCTTAAAGCAACTCGATCCTTGCATAACCAATTTTAGTTCAATTTATACGGAAAAATTAAGATTTTAATTTCTAATCGAATTACGTTTTGTGATTTAATAAAATAAACGTTGATACTCTAGCATGCAGATTTCAACGTCGGCTCATCATTCATATAAGTTTAGAGGGTAGCGTGAAACCTACAATCAGATAGCGGTAATGTAATGAGTGCGGTTTACCAATTTACCAAAACAAAACAAAAATCTAATCTAAAAAAATCTAGCAAATTTTTTTATATTTCAGTCCTTAACAAATAATTTGTTTTTTTAATCGCACGTACATATATGCATTGTTCGTATCTGTAAAATAAATTATTTATTTTCCCAATTTTAGGTAGTTTTAATCTTATAAATTGCGTACTACGAAAATTTATTGCCTCCAATCGTTATTTCGGGAGAACAAATTGAAATGCGTTGGAGTTGTATGCTAGCATTCCACATCCTATCGTTGCAATATCACGGCATCACTTGCAATGAAAGCACAAACATTACTACATCATTAAAAAATGTTACTAAATACTAAAACGTAAATAGAATGGCTGCAAAAGCATTCACTTTGTAATAAAATCAAATTAGTTGAGCTCTGTCATTTGCGAGATGCGATCGCTCTCCAGTACCAGTACGAAAAAAGGTGGCGGTGTATTCATTGCCGTGCATTCTGTAATTCTTTAATAAATTTGACACCATCAATAGTGGAACAAGTCTGCATGAGAATCAATATAAACAGAATTAATCTGTTGTATGTATAATTTTTTGGTTTATTTTTCCTTCGAATTTGTAGTATAACATGTAACTCGGGGAATTCCAATAGTATGTGCATTTAATATTTCCTCTCACTGACTGTGAATAATCGTATGAAAGTAGACGTTAGCTTATGTTTAATAATTTAATTAGTTAATTTTATAAACTTTTTACAGTCTTGCGCATTTCACGTTTAATAATTTTTTTATTGATAAATTTATATTTTTAAAATAATTGTGAGTCAGTATGAGCAGTGAACGGAAGGCTTTAACACTATAAGTAAAACTGGACATTCTTAAGCGATTTGATCGTGGACAAAAGGCAGTAGATATCGCAAAGGCTCTAACTTTACCACTAACAACAGTTAAAAGTATTCGGAACCGGGATGCGTCAAAAATAAAAGAAAGTGCAAAAAATACTACACAATTGTTATCTCAACAATGTACACTCAATAGACCTTCTATAATGGTTAAAATGGAATCACGAAGCAGAAGCTTTTCCAGAAAAATTTGAAAAAAATAATCCAAGACGGAGGATACTGTTCGAAACAAATTTTTAATGTAGATGAGACAGGTTTGTTTTGGAAACGCCTGCCTACCAAAACAAACATATCAAAAATGGAAAAAAATGCTCAAGGATTTAAAGTCGGTAAAGAGCGTCTAACGCTGCAGGGGATTATAAATTTAAACCATTTCTAATTTATGCCTCTGAAAATCCTAGAGCCTTGAAAGGTATTTTAAAGAGACATCTGCCTGTTCATTATCGCTGGAATAAAAAAGCCTGGATGACTGCAAATTTGTTTCGTGATTGGGTGTCTTCATGTGCCATTCCAGAGCTGAGATCATATTGCGAGAAAGAAAATTTAGAATTTAAAATTCTTATTCTATTGGATAACGGCCCAAGTCACCCAATTGATTTAGACGAACTCTCAGAAAATATAAAATTTGTTTTTTTACCAGCTAACACAACCGCATTAATACAGCCTATGGCCCAGGGAGTGATATCCAATTTTAAATCGTATTACCTTCGCCGAACTTTTAAAGAACTTTTCACAGCCACTGAAGGGATTGATAATATTACAATGAAAGTGTTTTGGAAAAATTTCACTATACTATACGGAATTAAATTTCTTGCATTATCTTGGGATGAAGTAACTACTAAAAGCATGAATGGAAGTTGGCGCAAATTATGGCCCGAATGTATACAGTACGAATTGGGAAACGAGACAAGTGATGATACCAGGTAGCTGGTTTAGCAGACACATTGCAAATCGAAGGAATGGAAGTCGAAGATATACAAGAATTATTGAACTCGCACAATGAAGGTATGACAAATGCCGAATTAATGGAAATTGATTTTCAGCCAGCATATAGCAGTAAGATGAAGAAATTCAAGAAATTATTCCCGAACGAACCCTTACATTGAAACGTTTAGCGCAAGCTATACAATTGATTGATCAAGCACTACAGATTTTTGATCAGGATGATCCTAATCAGGAACGAAGTTCTAAGGTGGGCAGTGCAGTTTTAGGTAGCGTAAATTGCTACAAAGAAATTTATGAGTCAAAAAAACAACAAGCAGTACAAACGACTATAGAACAGTTTTTTAAAAAGTAAAACTTATTTTGAACTATTTTTGGTTAATTACGTATATTTTTTGTTTAATATGTATAATGAATTTTTTGTTTTGTTTTTTGATTTATGAATTAATATAATAATGGATTAATATGTGTTAAGAATTAATTAACGAATTATTATTAATAAAGTGATATTATCTATATTATTTATCATACATGGGTCATTCTTAAATTTGTTTTTCACCAATGGGCCTACCCAGTATTGCTGTAATTGAATCACTAACGTGTTTCGTAGTTAATGGCACTTACCACAAAGCGATGAAAATCATAATTGACTATGAAGAGGTGTCACCAATTAAATCAGTGCAAAACCAAGAAACAACATAGAACTACAATAAAGCCAACCACTTAAGCCTGCAACTGTACTTCGATGCAAGTATATGGATTGACATTTTAAGTTCGAACGATGTAAATGTTAATGTACACCAGTTTTATGGCATATTATTGCGTGGGTTTGAGAACCACACCCCACTATCATCCCCTTGGTTTGACGATAGCCTCAGGCGTATGCTAAAATAATTAAACGTGGTTTTAATTCGTATAAACAAATATTTCTACAAAACAGTAACGAATTCAATACCTACGTCCAAAGTACAGTTCCTATCTAACAGGATACGATAATGCCAAGAAAACAGCTGATATGTTTGCTAATTTTTTTGAATCCATTTATATAACTAAAAATATAAACATTAATCTAAGGCAAGCTAATGATATTAACAACAACTTATCAATTATTCCTGCTCTTGTAACTGATGAAAATATACTGACAGGACAGCACTGATAAGCTTCGGTGATGGATGCTGTCCGGACAATATACCATCATCAATTTTAAAGAAGTATGCAGACTTACTTGTACACCGATTAAGGAACCTTTTCTACCATTCATTAAGCATCGGTATTTTTCCCGATCGAGAATTGTAGGATTGGCACAAATGGCCAAGTTCGATATGGCTCCATATAAGAATATGAGAAAATTGTGCCGTTCTGCTAGAAATATTATTTGCCGGAAATGATTATTCATGTTTTGAATAGCCTTTGATAAACACAAACTGTGGCCAGTCGAACAGTACCAATAATTATAAATACCGGGTGACTGACACGAAGTGTTACCAACTTCAGACTGTCATTGCTGTCAAACCAGTGAAGCAAGCGTACAAAAGCATTTTAGTGGGAAATATACAGAAAAAAAGTTATCCGCAATGGAATTCAAGCGTAATAGTGTGATTACTCTATATTTGGCTGGAAACCACAGCCGCAGATTGTTAACCAGTTAAAACATCTGCATGTGAATAAAATGTTTGTGTATCGCACCATAAATCGTTATAACGATACTGACAGCATTGCAAAACGCCATTGTGGTGAAGCAAAACGCACTGCAACATCGCCAGATATCATTCGAAAGGTGAAGGCCAAATTGGCTCGGAATCCGCGCCGTAGCGGCAGAAAAATGGCTCGTGAGGCGAACAATCCGCTCGAACGGATGTTCGAAAAGAAGCCTTGAAATTCCATAAAACACATGGTCTCACCGATGCTAAAAAAAAAGTTAGAATGGAAAGAGCAAATTAGTTGTTACGCTTGCACGAAAGTGGCGATTTGCCGAATTTGGTTTTCTCACATTAGTCACCGTTCGTTATTGAGCAATATGTGAACAAGCAAAACGACCGGATCTACTTCCCCAGCCGATCTACTGAAAATTTGGACCAACGGATTGCCACTCGAAACCAAGCGCTGCCGATGGTGATGGTTTGGGCCGCCGTAACGGCCGAAAGCCGTTCATCGCTCGTTTTTTTGGACCGCGGCATCAAGATAAATACTCAAACTTATCGAGATCATGTGTAGGAGGGAGCGTTGAAGCCTTGGGCACAAAACATTTCGGCCGCAGAGCCTGAACATTTCAACAGGACTCGGCGCCGAGTCATAAAGCGCGCGTCAATCAAGATTGGCTGAGAAACAACGTTCCGCGGTTCATTTCCACTGCCCAATGGCCACCAAATTCACCGGATTAGATTTATCGATTTGGGGTATTTTGAAGAGCAAGGTTGGGACAAAAAAATACCAAAGTGTCGATCATCTCAAGCAAATGCAATTTTTTACTTTGATTCAATAAAATTCATCAAAAAATAAAAATTCTGTGGCGTTTTATTTTGGTCTTCGTGTCAGCCACCCTGTAGTTTTGTTTAAGTAACATCATGATTTGTAGGTAATAATTATTTGTTTTGATTAAAGATAATGAGAGAATGAAAATCGTGTCGTTCTCCTTTGATTTGCTGGAAATTATTGTTAATGTTCAAAATATAAACAATAATTTCCAGTAAATCATATTTCTAGAAGAACGACACGATTCTTATATAGGGCCATATGAAACTTGGCTATTTGTACCGAAACGGCTGCTACTGCCCTCTTAGCCTTAGTTACCATTGCCAACTTAAAACAGAATGGATTATTTTCTTTAATCAAAACAAACAATTATTACTTACAAATCATATTACTTAGAGAAAAAATTAAATGAAAAACTCTGGGATGGATATTTTGTTGTCAAGTTTAAATAGACAAAACTGGGATGAGATGAAATTGTATTGTTTGAGTAAATTTTTTTTTCTGGGATGAAAAACTGGGCTAACTTCACATGCTTCTAAAAACTGAGCTAATAAATTAGTCGTGGTAAAAATTTTAATGTATTTTTCTCGCACAATCTAACAACTTAATTTATATAGTATGGTTCAATATATTTTGAACAACTTTATTTTCACGTAATAATGTGTGCCACTTATCAGAATTTAACAGGATGGAGAAGATAATAGGACTAGTGGGAGTTAACTGCATGTGGATTTTGAACTAATTTTTATTTGCCCATCAATTAGCCTTTAATGAATGATTTACTTTCACAACGGAGCACGAATACGGTGAACATGCACGCTACACATTCGCATGCTTAAAGTTCATATAGAAATTCAACCAAGAGATTTCAATCGCTTTCTAGTAGGGAACACACCAACTTTATTATTATTTGATGTTAACACAGGTAGAATTGAGTTCCATCTGTTTACTGATTCTACGTAGCCTTAAGGAGTCCACAAAGCGATTTGTAAGCTTAATTTTTTGTATGTAATAAAAAATCACGGCACAATTCCCAACAGGAGAGCAAAACTAATCATATTTAAAATACCTTCGTGCTTCAACAGTTCCCGAATATTACCTTGCAACAAATCTATTAAAATTACATGTTGATTTTAATCCGTAAATGCTTCACTGTGCACGATCATTTTGCGTATTGTCCTGCTATATCAAAATAATTTCAAAAGTATACTAAACCGTGCTTTAGAGCTTTATTAGTCACGTTAATTATTATGTCATTCAACTGGCTTACGTGAGAGTTGATTACCTAACAATTTTATTTATTAAATGCGACTTACGTTTTAAGATAAAATTTGTGTCTCAATTTAATGTATTAGTAATTATTAAGATACGGATTCCCAAATTATTAATAGTCTTGTGATATTTAAGATCCGTTTGACAATTATTTTATTAAATTTTGTTGTTACACCAAACAAGGAAATAAGAATTATACAGTTTTCTATGAAAGTTGACATAATTGTGTGGCAAACATTTTTAATTTACCATAAAATATACTTCAACTAATCCTAACAAATTTGGAAGGGAAGTTATGGTTACTACTCCATCTAATTCATCATCGAGACAAAAAGTAGAATATACGAGTACGAGTATATAAAACTAGATTCAGCCCTCCTCATACTGGAAAAATACTGGAAAACCAAAACATTAAAATCCCTAAAGAAGATATACAAATAAGTGGTTTTCCTTATGTGCGTGTAGGTTTATGATTTTGTTGTCTTTTTAACAAGTAAAATATCAGCAGAAATTGTTCAAAATAAAAACAAAAATCGAAGGAGATAATTACGAGTAGACAGAAGACGACGACGAACAGCAGAAGATAAACTTTTCATTTATGTTTTTTTCTGCAAAGTGGATTTTCTTTGTACATTAGTAAATGGTTTTGTGAAAATATATTATATTTTTTCCTTCATTAATTTTCTTATCTTATTATTGTTATTATTATTACTGTTATTATTTTTATTGTTTGTGGTCAATTTTAATCTTAAGTATTTTTAATTGTTTATCTTTTCGTTGTGCGATTAGGTTTGTCCGTATATGAATATACATAGAAGGGAAATACATTCTGGGTTTTTTCTTGCAAAGTAAACAAACAGTAAATTAAGTGACGAAATTTTATTAATTATTGTTAAGGGAAGGGGACAATTAAACATTTTTTTGTGAGCAGGCCCGGATTAAGAAATATGCTTAAAATAACGATATATTAAGTATTTTTACTTTAGCAAGTTTTCCTCTATCCCATTAGAGAAAGGGTGTCTCAGCAAAAGTGAAGTATTTAAATTTACCACCATTTTGTTAACAGGAGTTGTACGGTGATTTTTTTTTTAAAGTTGTCACGTACAGACCACGCGATTTAAGAATATGGAGAAGTATTCAAACAAACACCGTTTAAGTGCTCTTAACCTGCACCGACCAAATTAACCCGCCCCAATGAAACCTGTACCATAATTTGTTACACATTAATTACAATTTATTACAACAAATCCCGATTTTATTACAGTTACCGTTTTCGAGGAACGAGTGGTCGGTTTAGCTTACAATTAAACCTGTACCGCCAAAATTGTAACTTTTGATGTAGCTATAATATCCGGATGATTCTTGAACCAGAATTTATTACAAATTAATTACATTGAATAAGATAGTTCAAGACCACCCCTATAACTATCCTAAGGGTAAATTTCACCCCAAAACGATTATATATTTCAAAAACATCAATATAACCAAATTTAATAAATTTTTTTACACCAGACTGCCACAAGATTTTAGGAAAAATGTTGCAAGAAGTCTTGTCGAGAGTAGTTAAGTTAAGCCCTATCCTGATGTGTAATAAATTATTTTTGTGTCAGGATACGCGGAATTCGCTCCCAACGGTAGAGGCTTCAAATAGGTAATTTAAAGGTCGATTTTACCACCTATAATAATTTATTACACCAGACCGCCACCAGATATGGGGTCTAATGTTACTCTGTGATCGTTGTAAAGAGTAGGTCAACCTTATGCAGTTGTGTAATAACTTATTTTGACCTACCCTTTACAACAACCACAGAGTAACATTAGACCCCATATCTGGTGGCGGTCTGGTGTAATAAATTATTAAAGGTGGTAAAATTGATCTTTAAATTACCTATTTGAAGCCTCCACCGTTGGGAGCGAATTCCGCGTATCCTGACACAAAAATATTTTATTACACAACTGGATAAGGTTGACTTGCCCACCACGATGTCCCAGGAGTAACATTTGCCTCAATATCTGGTGGCGGTCTGGTGTAATAAATTATTAAAGGTGGTAAAATCGACCTTTAAATTAAAAATTTCAAACCTTTACCGTTCGGAGCAAATTCCGTGTGCCCTGACTCAAAAATAATTTATTACATACCTGTATAAGGTTGACATACCCTTTACAACGACCACAGAGTTACATTAGACCCCATATCTGGTGGCGGTCTGCTGTAATAAATTATTATAGGTGGTAAAATCGACATTTAAATTACCTATTTGAAGCCTCTACCGTTGGGATCGAATTCCGCGTATCCTGACACAAAAATAATTTATTACACATCAGGATAGGGCTTAACTTAACTACTCTCGACAAGACTTCTTGCAACATTTTTCCTAAAATCTTGTGGCAGTCTGGTGTAAAAAAATTTATTAAATTTGGTTATATTGATGTTTTTGAAATATATAATAGTTTTGGGGTGAAATTTACCCTTAGGATAGTTATAGGGGTGGTCTTGAACTAACTTATTCAATGTAATTAATTTGTAATAAATTCTGGTTCAAGAATCATCCCGATATTATAGCTACATCAAAAGTTACAATTTTGGCGGTACAGGTTTAATTGTAAGCTAAACCGACCACTCGTTCCTCGAAAACGGTAACTGTAATAAAATCGGGATTTGTTGTAATAAATTGTAATAAATGTGTAATAAATTATAGTACAGGTTTCATTGGGGCGGGCTAATTTGGTCGGTGCAGGTTAAGAGCACTCAACGTTTAATTATTGTAAAAATACATTACAAAAATGGTGAAAGATTTGCGAAAACAGTTCGCCGATTACGTCAAGTTTTCGGTGCGCCAAATGAATCGACAGTGACGCGATTATTTACAAAATGAGACCAAATTTACGCTGATGGATCAGAAGATCATTGTTCGTCGTCGTCCTTGTCGGTCACTCAAAAATATAACCACTGTAAGGGAATCTGTGGCCGAGAATCCAGAAACTTCCATTCGGCATCGTGGTCAAGAATTAAACATTCCCAGAAGCACTAAGCAACGAATTTTAGTAAAAGATCTACATTTGGACGCTTACAAGATTCAATTGGTGCAAGAAATCAAGCCAAGGAACCATGCGCAGCGCCGTGAATTTGCTGATTGGGTGTTGGAATATCATCAAATTAATGCGGATTTTTCGAAGAAAATCATTTTTTCAGATGAGGCATATTTTCAACTCAACGGGTACGTAAATAAGCAAAACTGTCGGATTTGGGGTGCTGAAAATCCTCGTTTGATACTCAAACAACCAATGCATCTACCGCGAGTAACTGTTTGGTGTGCATTTTGGGCTGGCGGAATAATTGGACCGTATTTCTTTGAAAATGCGCTGGAAATGCGCTAACTAAGAGATTAACCGAGTTTTTGTGGCCCGAATTAGATGTAATTGATGTGGAGGTGTTAGATGATGAGATTATTGTTTTGAAAAAATTAGTCTTCTCATCAGGTTGCGACGACTGATGTTGTATTACTTACATTGGAATATTGTCTATATATATAGGACAATACTATGTATTTATAGTATTAGCGAATTACTGCTAGCCTAACGAAATCAATTCTTTCATATTTTTCATCTATGTTTCGCGACCTGATGAGAAGACTAATTTTTTTAAATCAATAATCTCATCCGTTCGAAACTGATTGTTGGGATTCTTACAAATTTCTCCATCTATGAGTCAAAAAAGCACTTACAAGTTAAATATGGATTGATTTTCTGATAAAACGGTATCTCCAGGACCACTATCAATGAAATCTTCTCGACTTGTAGTAAAAACTAGTACTGAATAGTTTATTAGTGCTAAATCACCCCACTAATCAGTTCCTGATTTGCCTAAACTCAACAACAATTGCAATATTAACTTCCGAACCGGAATAGTCGAAATAGTTGATCCAGCCAATTTACAGTCAACCACAGCCACTCTAGGGATACCACAATCATCTACGAATGGCAAAAAGGAAATTACCTTCCTTCTTTTGACAAACTCATGTTGCATTCTATTATCTGAATGTTAAGTTCCTTCAATTGGGTTTTTAGGATACAAAATCGATCAGTCCAATTTATGTTATCTAAGGTAAGCGACGCATTGATACTGTCGACAGTTGTTAGTTTTGTGGGGAAAAAATAGGGGATACCTAATCTTACTCCTACAGTATATAAAAAATTGCGGTACCTAAGATAATTAAAAGCACTATTAAAAAATGTTGGGACCCATCCATTCCAACCGAAACATTGAGTTCTGCTAGCTTTAGAAAAAGTTGGGCATATCAAAAAATTATTGAAAAACAATTAGAAAATTAAAGGCTAATTTTAGACTAATTTAATGCCCCATCAACATTTTTTGGTCCGTTCGTTCTAAAAAAATCATTAGGTTTTTCCACTTCAAATCTAGCAGAACCCTAATCGAAAATTGGACCAAAACCGAAATTAGAACGCAAAACAAAATCCATTGACATAAGATAATTTTAGGCTCATTATGGTCTAATAAAATGTTTCATTAAACAATTTGGGCTCCACTAGTTCTTGCCCAAGTTTTAGGTCATGTTATTTAAAGCTAGCATAACAGGATCAATTGGCATGCAAATGGCTCATTATGGCCTAATCAAAGGCCTCGAGCTCGAAAATAGCCTAAAATAACCCGTTTTGGTCCGATGTGGGAACTGATAGCTTGAAATTAAAATTACCTAAAAAGCTTGGTCATGAACGAGTAGGCTTAAAAGGTTTTAATAGGGCATTTTATTAGGCCATAATGATTGATTGATTGGACTGTAGGACCAAGTACTGGACAAGTGTCCCGGATAACGCCGGGCCTATTCCTACAGCCGGCTTACACATAACAATAGGAAGGATAGAAAAGGACGGAACGACCCGGTTTCAGACACCTAGCGATCGTACGGCACAACACAATTCTAATCTACTTCTAATCTATAAGAGGAAGAATAAAGGCTTAATAGGTTTAATGAATAACGATGGTCTTCAACAATTGCTTCTCTAAATCAGCACCCTGAGAGCAAAATATTATTATTTCACGTACAACTGGAAATTTCCTGAAGTTTAATTCTAAATTAATACTTTCCGGCTCCCTAAACAAAATTGATTGATTGAATCGGCCCGGTTACAAACACCTAGATAAAATCAATTAATATTTCAAAGAAATATTATTTCACATGCATCAGTAGATTTAATATAATGAACAAATTTCAATATAATTTGCACTAAACGCGTCGCTGGATCAGTTGATTGATAAAAAAGCCAAGAAGCCGAAGATTTCTCTAATTATATTATCTTCAAGTAATATAATTAATGGTTTCTTAAATAATACAGCAATTGTACTTTAATTTTATTATAATAAATTTACTATTTAACTTAAAGATCGCTTATTGAAATGACAATCGCAAACATAATTTTATACAAAAACTTAAAATATATATCCACCCCTCTTTTTACTTAAAAGCTAGTTTAAGCAATTCAACAGACCAATACTAATTCTATCTAAAAGTTAACATTTGTACTACAAACAATCTTAATGTACTAAAATTAATTGGAGTAGGCTAGCGACATCCTTATGTGACTAGACTACTTAACAATATTTAATCTAATAATACATCTTGTGTATTTGATAAATTCATTTTGGGTATTAATCACATACTATGTTATTTGACATTTTGAATTTCATTATAAATGATTTTAACTTATAAATTGTGAACAAAGTTTTTGGAGTAACAATAATTAAATACATACAAAGATAAGTATAGTTATTATAAATTATTATATAAATTTAAAAATTATAATGTTCAATTGTTTGTACATTTTTAGGGTTACTTCAGAAGATTGGATATTTCGAACATTCTCCCAGCCTTAAGGTGTCTACGCCTTAACTTCTTCCAATGGCAGTAACACAATTTTATTTAGTGGTCGTTTGAGTGTAGTGCTCGCAGTTTTTATTGTTACGACCCTAACACATCCATCTTCACCTGGATGTACTTCTGAAACACGACCCAATGCCCATTTACATGGAGGTAAGTACTGTTCCTTTATTAATACGACGTCACCTATTCGCAAGTTTGGTTTCTCGGTTTGCCATTTGTTTCGTTGTTGAAGAGTATGCAAATACTCTACATTGAATCTCTTCCAGAAGACAAATGTGCGCTGTTGAATCTCCATCCACATCTTCGAAAATTGTGTTGTGCTTTCTTCTTGATATGGTTCTGGAAGGCTTGTGATCGGTGCACCAATCAAAAAGTGACCTGGAGTTAGTACTTCATATGAGCCATCGTTCGTTGATGATACGGTAAGTGGCCGAGAGTTTAAAATAGCTTCGATATTGCAGAGTAAGGTTGACAATTCCTCATACGTGAGATTTATATTACCGGTTGCCTTTGCTAAATTTGTTTTCACTGATTTCACCGCCGATTCCCAAATGCCAGCAAAGTGTGGAGCCAGTGGCGGAGTGTAATGCCAGATTATTTGGTTTTGTGCCAGAAAATTGCCTACTTCAATTATAAATTGATTTGACTTCATCAGTTCTTGTAAACCAGTTATGTAGGATTGGGCTGCCTTGTACATTCGACGTAACTTTCGATCAGTTCCCACAAAATTAGTCCCATTATCACTGTGAATGTTTGATGGAAGACCTCTTCTGGCAATAAATCTACGTAAAGCTGCAATGAATCCATCAGTACTACAATCTGTAACGATCTCAATATGAATAGCTTTAGTAACAAGACAAATAAATATTGCAATATAAGCCTTTGACATTTTCGCCCCGCGCCCTCTTTTGTTTGCCAATGAAACTGCCCCCGTGAAATCAACACCAGTATTCTCAAACGCTCTTGCATGATTAAGTCGCACCTTCGGTAATTGCCCCATTAATTGATTTGGTGACTGACCTCTATACCTCGCGCATGTTACACATCTTCTAACTACTTGATTTACGGTACTTCTTCCATTTATGACCCAGAATTTTTGTCTTAAAAGGTGGAAAGTAAGGGAAGGGCCAGGATGTAAGAATTTCTTATGAACATGGGTAACCAATATTTTGCTAAGGATTGAGGATTTATGCAAAATAATGGGATGCTTCGTATCAAATTTGCAGGTGGCTTTCTCGAGTCTACCACCCACTCTTAATATGCCCTGTTTATCTAAAAATGGGTTCAGTGATTTTAGATTACTTTGTTTAGGTAATATCGAACCTTCGCGTAATCTTTTAACATCGGCTTTGAACTCTGTCCTTTGCACATCTTTAATTAACAGTTCTTCAGCTCTTAAAAGTTCTTCAGCACATAAGTACGGGTCACTGTTAGCCACATCTTGACAACTTAAAATTCTCGCCTTCAATTTTTTGACAAATCTAATCACGTACGCAATAATCCTGACTAGAGTTGAATACGATGAACATCTCAATATTAAATCAGTAATGAAAGTTTCGTTTATTTGTGCTTGTAGTGTGACCATCTTCCTTTTACGCATTTCCTTTTGTATTAAATCGTGATTGGATTTGCCCATCAAATTTTTCTGCGTTGGCCAGAATGAATTAGGTTTCGATAACCAATCAGGCCCTTTCCACCAAAGATTATACCCACGCAATTGAGTTGGTAATATTCCTCTAGTTGCTACGTCTGCCGGGTTCTCGCTTGACTTGACGTGTGACCATTTTTCACGTGGACAACTATTTAATATGTGTGATGTCCTGTTACCGACAAAACATGTCCATTTGCTCGGATGATCGCTAAGCCAAGATAACACGATCGATGAATCGGTCCAGGCAAATATGTTATGTGAAACATGGTGTACTGAAGTTGACACTGCCATCAATAAATTCGTACCAAGCACCGCCGCACATAATTCTAACCGTGGTAATGATATTTGTTTAATTGGCGCGACCCTTGTTTTTGCTGTGACAAGACGAACTGAGATTTCATTATTGTTTGTTAAGGTTCTACAAAATACTGCTGCAGCATAAGCCTTCTCACTCGCGTCTACAAATACATGAAACTCAACTTTTCCAGAACACTGCAGCCATCTAGAAATTTTTAAATCCTTAAAATGTTGGAACTCATTTCTAAATTTTAAATACATGTTTTTAATATCCTCAGGTAGCTGATCATCCCAGCTTAGTTTCTGCAACCATAACTGTTGGAACATAATTTTTATTGCGATAGTTGATAGTGACAACCATCCTAAAGGATCAAATATTTTAGAGGCATCTGATAACATACTACGTTTTGTTGCTGATTTAACGGTCATTTCCTGTACATTGAATGAGTAGTAGTCTTCTTGTGGAAACCATTGTAGTCCGAGAATATTGATAGCGGTATTTTCATCGCGAATGTCAACACACGGAATTTTTTCGCTTATTGAGGTAACATTAGAACACCATTTTCTTAAATCAAATCCAGCAGACGTTAAAATTTTACTGATCTCATGTTTTAGTTTTAGCAACCTTTCAATGGAATCGCAGCCCGTTAATAAATCGTCCACATAAAAATCATCGCGTATTATATTAGCAGCATCAGGATACTGATCCATGTTGTCCAACGATAATTGATGTAAACATCTGGTAGCTAGGAAAGGTGCCGATGCAGTTCCATAGGTAACAGTCACTAATTTGTAATGTTTCAATGTAGTGTTTGGATCTTCGCGCCACAGGATTCGTTGGTAATCTGCATCTTCGTCAGAAACTAAAATTTGGCGGTACATTTTCTCAATATCCGCTATCATTACGTATTTGTGAGTCATAAATCGCAACAATATATTCCACAGGGATGATTGTACTGTGGGCCCAACCATCATTACGTCATTTAGCGATACTCCCGTTGAACTTCTACAAGAACCATCAAACACTACTCGTACTTTAGTTGTGCTGCTGTTCGCTTTAACGACTGCATGATGAGGAAGATAAAAACATTGACCGCTAACTATTGGGATTTTCACTGGAATTTCCTTCATATGGTTCAATTGGGAATATTCCGACATAAATTTTAGGTATTCTATACCGAGATCGCAATTTTATTTTAATTTCTTTTCCAAGTTATAGAATCTTTTGGTCGCAATATGCACTGAATTTCCCAATTTGATATTCTCGTTAGATTTAAACGGGATTCTCACGACAAATCTTCCCTCAGCATTTCGGCGGACATGCTCAGTGAAATGGTTCTCGGCTTCAATTTCTTCCTCGCTGAAAGCTTTTGTGGTTGGCCCCTCTTCTATTTCCCAAAATCTTCTAAGAGTTTCATCTAATTTAGACTCTTCGGTAATTATGACGTGATTGACAGAGTGATTATTCAGATTATTTATTTTTCCTCCGGACACTATATAACCGAACGCAGTATTTTGCGCAACTAGGGCTGAGTTCGAACACGTCTGCTTTCCATTTCGCAGTACTTCAAAAAATATATCAGCTCCCAATAACATGTCAATCTTATTTGTCTTATGAAACGTAGGGTCAGCCAATTCCAATCTTTGAATAAATTCAATTTCGCTCGCATTGATAGAAATGGAAGGCAACACTATTGGGAGTTTTTCTAAAACATATAATTCAGCTGGGACTAAGTTATTATTTAAACGAGATGCAATTTCTACATTTACAACGCCCTTAGTCAGGATGCCAGTGGAAGCTAATCCAGATAGTAACATTTGAGCGGATTTCCTTTTTAAGTTTAAGCGGTTAAAACATTTTTCATCAATAAATGACGCTTGTGACCCGCTATCTAAAAGAGCTCGAACTAAACGCATTTGTCCTAACCCGTCCTTTATTCTTATAAGTGCTGTCGGCAAAATCGCTTGTATATTTAAATTGGTAAGGCAATTGACTGTTGATTCAACATTAGGAACAGAAGCTGATTGCATTACTGCATTAGGTTGCGTCTCCACTAATTGGGTCAACACTGTTTTCGCAGATCCACCAATCTCGTCAGTATGTAGCAGGGTATTGTGTCTTCGACCGCACTTGATACACTTAAACCTTGATTTGCAGTTTTGTGATCGATGATTTCCCTTCATGCAACAAAAACACAATTTCTTTTCAGCAATTAACCCACGGCGAGAATTGATATCTAACTCCAGAAATTTGTTACATTTATGTAACAAGTGCTGCTCACTACATTGCATTGGACAACCTGTTGCTACAGTAATATTGGTTGAAGGAGTAAATTTGACACCTTTTCTAGTTGGAGAGCGATAGCGTTCAAAAATACTAGTTGGAGTAGTCTCCGCTCGTTCCAATGCGTTACTATGCTCGTTCAAAAACTCAATGAATTCCTCGATCGATGGAAACTCGCTATTATTGCTTTTCAATGCCCACGTCTTTCTCGTATCTTCATCGCATTTGTCCAGTAACAGGTAAATCAGCCAACCATCACGTGTTTTTGCTTTATCACCCAATGGAGTTAATCCTCGCAACACCTCATCGCTGGTGTCCGCCATTTGCCTGATTTCCTTTGAAGTACCATGTTGGATTCGCGGTTGTTCTAAAAACTGTCGTATTAGATTCGTCAAGATATGATCCTTGTGATCATAGCGCTTAATAATTTTGTCCCATGTAGATTCATAGTTGGCTTCGGTTACGATCACGTGCTTTACAATATTTGCTGCTTCACCACACAAGAGCCCCTTGAGGTATTTGAACTTGTGAACCTTTGATAGTGAGTCGTTGTTGTGGATTGTAGCTTCAAATAAATCTTTAAATGAAGGAAACTCGTCATATTTACCCGAGAATGGCGGTATAGTTATTTTCGGGAGTTTAACTTCATCGCGATTTGAGTTAAAAGCAAAGCTTCTATCTTGGAGCGTATCAAAATACTCCTTTTGTTGCTTCACAAATGTTTGCATCGTTGAACTGAACTGATGATGCAATTCCTGGAACATGTTATTCCTCGCGTTTGATTCGGACCGAAATTTTGCCTTTAACATACAGTACCGATTTTCAAAATCAGGTAATTCTGAATTTTGCTGTGGATAAGCGACAATACGTTCATCGATATCTTTAAACTCATTGTACGCTCGTTCTAATAACTCTAAACGTATTCCGATATCTTCTGAACTTGTTTCCGCCGATATATTTTGATAATAAAGCTCTAATCGTGTTAGAGTTGCTTTCGTATTGCCACGCTTTCGCCTGAGTGATTCAATAGTTTTTTGTTCTTCGGTACTCATTGTTGCTAACTATCACCAGATATACAATTATACACAATTTAAATTCACTGAGTCACTTCTTTTAAAACTAATTCGCAAGGAGAGAGTTCGGATATTTTGATCGCAAAGAAATGAACTTCGATTTAAATTAGGCACAAATCCAGAACTATATTTTATTGTTTTATATAAATAATCCAAAAAAGTAACTCACGTTTTCTTTCCTTTTACTTTTCCAAAATCCAATGATGTGAATCCAAAATGGAGATCCCGTTTATTTATGTATATGGTACTGCAAAATTTAATGTTCCACCATGTGCTCAGCTTGCTCGGCTTGGAAGATCCGGCTCGAAGGACCATGAACAAATTTCAATATAATTTGCACTAAACGCGTCGCTGGATCAGTTGATTGATAAAAAAGCCAAGAAGCCGAAGATTTCTCTAATTATATTATCTTCAAGTAATATAATTAATGGTTTCTTAAATAATACAGCAATTGTACTTTAATTTTATTATAATAAATTTACTATTTAACTTAAAGATCGCTTATTGAAATGACAATCGCAAACATAATTTTATACAAAAACTTAAAATATATATCCACCCCTCTTTTTACTTAAAAGCTAGTTTAAGCAATTCAACAGACCAATACTAATTCTATCTAAAAGTTAACATTTGTACTACAAACAATCTTAATGTACTAAAATTAATTGGAGTAGGCTAGCGACATCCTTATGTGACTAGACTACTTAACAATATTTAATCTAATAATACATCTTGTGTATTTGATAAATTCATTTTGGGTATTAATCACATACTATGTTATTTGACATTTTGAATTTCATTATAAATGATTTTAACTTATAAATTGTGAACAAAGTTTTTGGAGTAACAATAATTAAATACATACAAAGATGAGTATAGTTATTATAAATTATTATATAAATTTAAAAATTATAATGTTCAATTGTTTGTACATTTTTAGGGTTACTTCAGAAGATTGGATATTTCGAACATATAATATTCGTTTAATTACAAAGTATAATTATACTGCACAGGGCATATTATGCAATGCTTAATGAAGCTTTACCACTCCTCAACCAACTACTGTCAAATATGGTATGCAGAATTGGATTGGCACTCTAACATAATGCTCAATGGAACTAGGCCATCTCTCAACAAATGATGGTCAAATTCGGTATGCAAAGCCGAATTTGACGAAATTTAGGGATTCGGCTATAATGAATGGAACCAGGCCGTTTCCTAACCGATGACTTTCCAATTTAGTTTGTAAAGCTGGGCTAGGATTCTATTAAAAAAAGTTAGCTTGTATTGAGATTTTAACGTATCTTTTTCATGAAGTTCTACAATTCGATCATTCTGAATGGAACTTGACCATATCCCAAAAAAATAAAAATTATTGTCAAATCAGGTATTCAGAATTGAATGGGGATTTAAAAAGGGATTTTAGAGATGTTCTGGAGTTCGGCCGTGCTAGGTATTTTTTTAATTAGGCATGTCCGAATCTGGTATGTTGAGCTGAATCGACATATTTCCTGGATGAAGTTTTGGATTTTTCTACAAAATAAATCTGAAAATAATTGGCCAAAGAATTATCCAGCTCCTCCATTCACTATAGCCGAACCAAATTTGGCTTTAACCCGCTAAGAGCTGACCCAGCAAATCCAGCTTCAACCAAAAATCAAAATTTACTACGATTCCAATTTAGCCCCATAAATCCGCACATGTCAGTCAATCAAAAGATCAAGGTTTACATGAGGTTACGGCACGAACGGAAGATAGGACCACTTGGAAGGCTTCTTACGTAATTGGTGCATGAGCAAGTCACGGAATATGATTTATAACTCAAATCAATCGATATTCGGGTCTGACATTCCCATGCCATTGCAAACCTGTTTCGAGAAATATTGTTGAGCCAGATAAATTATTTTATAGAAAATAGCGCCAGCAGTAAGCAATCTAAAAAATAGCCTAATAAAATGTCCTTGATATGATATCTCTCGACCTTTTAATCGAGAGATATCATATCAAGGACATTTTATTAGGCCATTGTTGAACTTGTTTAACGTTCTAATTTCGGTGTTGGTTCAATTTTTGATTTGGGTTCTGCTAGCTTTAAATTAAATAGCCTAAAACTTGAGCAAGAACTAGTGGAACCTAAAAATGTTTAATAAGCAATTTGATTACAATCATTGGCCAAACAACTTGCACGACTACTACTTTTTCTGTTCTTCTTTAAGTTTCCTTGGCGGTCGCGTCAAAGTGTCTGGCTGTGTTTGTTTTTTTTGCAGTGAAAATAATATTAACTTTAATTTTTTAATTAGTTGTTATTCGAAAGTGGTTTTTTGTAGATCGATTCCTATGAAAGTGTTCATCCTAGCAAAATAAATTTTGTACTTTTGATTTTTAGGTACGTGGACTCACCCTATTTTTGAGATTGCAAACAATTTTTTATCTTATTTACAGTATAGTTTTAGAGTGAATTTTCGTGTCACATTATCAAATTCTACGTTTCTGGGGGGAAAAAATGGGTAGAAACGACATCAGGGAAAAGCACAAAATCCCTCATTTAAACTGGGCAGTGTTCGGCAAATCACCCAAAAAATAGAGGCTAAAGAGAATATTTTCTTGAGTTAGCGTGAAAACTGTGGTAGAAAACAGAAAGCATCAAATCGAATGGATCAGCAAATAGACCGTGTTGCATTGGAAGACTGCCATGTACCAATGCGAAAAATCACCAATGCGATAATCGAGCCTGGAGTAAAAATATCAGAAAGTACAGTACGACATCGTTTGAAAGTAAATCAACTCATATGCAGATGTTCGGCAAAAAAGGCTCGTCTCACTACACGCATGAGACAACAACGAATGGTTTGGGCCCGACAGCGTCTAAAATTCACAGAATTCGATTGTAATAGGTAAGTTTAAAATTTAAAAACAACAATTCTGTTAAGTTCAAACATAAAAAATACTAACCAACTTTATTTTCAACCCCATTATTTAGCTCCGAATTTCGCTGCGATGCGGTCGCTGAATAATATAGTTTCGTGCTCAGGCGAACGCTATAATGAGGACCGCGTGGAAAAACGAGTCAAGCATCCATCGGTCGTCATGTTATGGAGCTGTATATTACCAAAGTGCCCTGGACCAATATATTTTGTACAAAGACCAAGAAGGTTTTGAACGATGTGTACATGAAATCCCTGCCCCTTCGTTCGTCGGTGTACACTTTCATGCAAGATAACGCACCATGTCACAATGCATTAAGCGTTAATACTTGAATAGTAAAAACATAAAAATTCTTCCGTGGCCGAGCACTTCACCAGTTCTCAACCCGATAGAGAATTGTTATTCCGTGTTGCAGCGGCTAAACATCGAAAACGTTTGGAAAAATGATTTAGAAATAAATAATACAATAAGAATTGCTACAAAAGCATGACAGAACGATGCAAACAAGTATTATTAGGGAAACGAAGAGTCACAAAATATGAGTAATTTTTTTTAATTACACAGTGTAATCGACTTCATAAAATATTTATGTGATTTCTATGGATGCGCAAGTTTCTTTGGCCCACGACTGTAGGCAACAATGAGCCAAAAATTATTAATATGTCTATTGAGCTTGTTTTGCACTCTAATTTCGGTGTTGATCTGATTTTCGATTTGGCTTCTGCTAGCTTTAAATTAAATGACATAAAGCTTGGCAAGAACGAGTGGAGCCCAAAATATTTTATTCGGGCTTTCGATTAGGAACATAATGAGCCTAAAACTATTTGTATGCCAGTTGATCTTGTTTTCCGTCTAAATTTCGGTGTTGGTACAATTTTCTATTTGGGTTCTGCTAGCTGTAAATTAATTGAGCTAATGCTTGGGCAAGAATGGATGGAGCCTAAAACTTTTGAATGGGGCATATGATTAAGAAATAATGCGCCTAAAATTATTTGTAAATATATCATGTTTTCTGTTCAAATTTCGGTGCTGGTACAATTTTCGATTTGGTTCTGCTAGCTTTAGCTAACGTTAGAATAAATAAATAACATTTCGAACTCTAGGTCACTCGCATATTAGCCCATAGTTGAGAACGGATCCATCCCAGGAACCAAAAATCATAAATTATTGACGAGTCAGAGAAAAAATTATTATTTTTGTGAATTTGAGAAATTTAAAAAAGTTTACATTAAATGAAAACACAAGGGTATCTGGGTTCCAATATATGTATACTCAGAATTATAACTGAGTCGGTGCCATCCAGACCTCCAAAGCAACGCATTTATTTGAAGTAATATACATAGGCTCGCTCAGTTTATTGCAATTTATCTTCCACCCGCAAATTAAACAATCAGTTCTTCAGTAAAGCTGTGGTAGCCCCGAACATTATTTGACGGTGGTCATGAGATAATGGTATCAATGTTTGTTGCGATAACAATTAAGCTATTTAATTTTATAAGTAACCGTTGGAGTGGAGGTAGATGCTGATAAAATTCGCAGCTAATCTCATGATCATCGTTCTTAATCAATATTTATCCCAAATAAAGATAGAAATCCTTAGATTGCTCTCACAACCGTTTTCCAAAAAAAAAACTAGAAAAAGGACGCGTATTCAGCTTGGCATGATCATAGGTGATAAATATATTTTCAAGCCTTTCATAATTATGTTACCTGATATTAATTCAGGTAAAATAAAGGATTTATGTTTTATTGCCATTGTAATAGATGCAGTGTTGCTATTGAATACAGGCTTCGAGAAATCTGAATATTTCTCAAACTTCTGCAACGATTCGGTTGATATTTCTGGACCATTAAATGCCCCAACTACTCCAGTAAGTACAAATCTTTTTAGAACGTCTCATCCCAAGGAATCTTTCCCATTCTGCTTCGACGGTGCTTTTTACTCAGTCCATAATATTTATATTTAAGTGGCTCTTGCAATAAGCAATGCTGGGTCCGGAATCGGAAAAGGTGATATCTACACCCCCATTCGCGCAGAGATCGGTTGGCTAATTTCCATTAAAGCAACTTTGTCTTTTGCCTAGTTCATGTAAAATATAGTGCAACTCCATGTTGCTTGGGATAAAATACGGGGTCCAGGTAGGGCAAGTTTATGTTTCCGCTGTTCTAGCCTTCAAACTAAAGCCGCATATGAAATTGAAGGCTTTATAACGTTTTGACATAGCCATGATATCATTTATGGATTAATACCAAACGTGTTGCCAAACATTCGTTGACAGATGAAGTAAGCTTAATTAGCTTTGCTCAAAATGCAAACGATTTTCTCTAGGTTGACACTGAGACCAACTTTCCTTAACCATTCGTTTACTAGCCTAAGAGGATGTTGCATACACTCCGTTATTGTAGGACTGACCAAGTCCTAGCTAGTGTTTGTCATGAGAACGCTTGCTCTAGCTCATGCTTCTTATTACTTCGAAATATGATGTTGTCAAAAGCGCCTTTCATATCAACTTTTATATCAATAAAGGCGCACAGCAACAACAAGCTAAGCATAGAACTACACAGTGTTCTATATTTTTGATTTTTTTGTAGATTATAAGATCAACCGCAAACATTTGGACCTTAGAATAAATAACTTCAAAAATCTTTTTTGAATAAAATAAACATGCAAGAGCCCACGTGAGTACCTTGAGGATTCGCGGCGTTATCAATCGTTAAACAACTTATCAAACAGCCCCTATTATCGATTTAATAGTTTAGATCAAATTATTGAACTATTGTGCAGTAGATCAGGTTCACTTCAAATTACTTTATTTATGTACCTCCTACATATGAAGAGTAGTTTTTTGGCTAAATTCCATCGACGGATATGATTTATTTGAGAAAGTGATAAGAACAAAGCATTTCTAAATTATATTTACAACAAAATTTACCTTTTTTCGGAAATGATGTTTTGGTAATAACTGCTTTGTTTAGTCAACTACAGCCAAGTTGTATACTCAAAATGCAGACTAGAATAATCATAATTGTTCCTTGGAGTAAATCAAGAGATTCCTTAGAGTTCGAGACTGCTATCGTTTCTTATACTCGCCTATTTGTTTTTCCTTAACATTCTGTCCTTAAAAGTAAATAATTAGAAATGCTTTTGATATCATAAATTTTTTTTATCCATCTACCCCATCTTTAAAACAAAATCGTATTAACTTACATCGATTGATTTTCCTAATTTTTTAAAATTCTTTTCAACCCTTAATAAAATTATTTTTTTTATTTAAGTTTAAAAATAATCATTATCATAATCATCCTTGTCATCATCCTTTCTTCTTAGTCAAATTAATCGGCTTCTTCCCCTCGAATGTGTACAGATTTACAGAATCAAAATAAAAAGTAAAATATACTTTGCTTCTATATAGTCTTCACCCATTTTAAAGTTTGCTTATTTGTTCATGTACATATAGAGACATAAAGAGCTAAAATGTTGTCTTTTTATAAAGTAAAATTCATCCCTTTAAAGATGAATAATAAGCGTCTCAAAATTATTTTTAAAATATATACACATGTACATATATGATTCTTGCATCATTATGGAAGGGGTGGTGGTTAGGAGTAGTGTACTAGGAGTGTGCGATACAAAGTGTTAAATATTTTTTGTAATCATTTTCATTTATAAAAACATGGAAAAGGATTAACTTTGACACATTGCTTTTTTATGCAGAGCAGTGGTAAAGTGTATGTGATTGCCAAGTTTTTTTTTAAATTCTGAATATTAAAACGAAATATTTAATGAAAACATAAAAGAAAATTAAACGGAGGAAGGAAAAACTTGTGGGTGTGTGTTTCTGAATGAAAAATTGAGACGATTCGAGATCTGTGATTTCCCAGACAGTTTTGTATAATAATCGAATGTGCAACGAACAAAATAAATTTCTTCATCTTAAACCTTTTTTGTATATCATTAAATCATCTGGCATAAAAGGGTCTTATAATTTTATCAGAATAATAATGAAATATTACCTTTTAAGATAAGGATTAGACATTTACGTATGAGAGAACAAAACTTAAAATGCCATAATTCAAAATGGCTTATATTATGAAAAGATGTAAATAATATTCTGTTTTAATTAAATATAAATTAAGCCTAAAGATATGTTAAATTGTTAAAAGCCAGAAGTCATATGTTACTTGTATATTTACTTTAATTGCGTCACCTGATGAGTTCAATGTAAGAAATACTTAAAAACTGTAATTAAAATTCTTTTGCATTAAAATTAATTTATCATATCATCAATTACGATTTAATTATCGATTAAAAGATTATAAAAATGTTATTGATACAAGAATGTTGATCGATAAATTATTTGCGACAAATTTGAGTCAAAGTGAAAGGATTTTCAAATCGAAATATTTTAATTGTCCATACGAGTATTTCTAATTCCAAAAATAATTGTTTAAAATTATGTAATTTTAGACTCTCCGCAATATATATTATGTGGGAAATGTACTTAAATTTTTATGACACTGAAGATGGTTGATGTAGATGACCAAGAAAAGATATATAATATCACGGATGGAAGTGGCGGTCTTGCATTTGAAATGTAAACCATAAGAAGTGAAAGGAAATTTAATAATTGCAGTTTATTTACAACATAGCAGAATGTAAATTTGTCTTAGATACATGTTTAAGCCAATCGGATTATTAAAATTAAGTGACGGGTTGCAAATGATCAACGATTTGTCATTTGACACTACATATACAACAATTATATTTGTTAGGTATTATTGTTTCTCTTTAGCTTTGATAGATGTGGTACTGTTTGCCGAATTTTGAAGTGTTGCAACAATATTTTCGAAAGTATAAAATACGGAATTGATATTGCTGAGTCCGCTAAAAAACTCACCTTGATATCCAAAAATGATTTTCATATAAACTAAAATATTCTAGAAAAATTGTGTACTGGAAACGTATACAAAACTTTACTCACGTATTTTTAGCTGCAGATTCTTAAAACCAGGGGATTTTAATAAATAAACCAATCTATTTTTGGGGTTCACATCTCACACAAATTATTTAAATCGTTTTATTCTTTTAAAATTTGGAGCACCTAGATATACATCGTCAAATTAGACTCTCGGCCCTACTTTAGATCCGGATGAGATAATTAAGGTCTTACTAAATTTTGACAAGTGTTAATTATAATTTGATTCCGCAAACTGTCCCATTCTAGTTATTTTACATAAGAGAGACTCACACACACTAGTCAATTAAACAATATTCTCTTAAACACTGAATAACGAATGAATTAATATAGAAACGAATAAAGAAAACTGGTAAAAAAGCAGCAATAATCACCAATGCGTCCAATCTTATTAATGCGTCTCATAATCTACAATGAAGTTTCTAGTGAACTAAGCGAAACTAAATGCGACCAATGCGTTTCTTAGTTCCCTCTATAGAAAAAAACATCACAATAAAACAACCCTACTTTTAGATACTAGCCGAATATCGATTCGATTTATCATACCCAGATTTTTTTTTTCAATTTGGTGCCATATGGCCCAGTTTCAAAATTTAAAATTTTTAATTTTTTACATTTTTTAACATAATAATTTAATTTTAATTTCTTTTCATACACCTAGCACACATCGATCCCCTTTCACACTTCTATCTGATTTGTTCTAATAAATTCATATACGTTCTTCCCATTCGTAATAATTCAGTCAAACTACTTGCACTCAATAGAACATCGAACATTTGTCTGCTCTGGTTAAATTCAGAACATTTCAGAATCAAATGTTCGATGTCCTCCACAACTAAACAGCTTTCACACACAACCAAATTGCGTTTCTTCAAACATTCTTTCCAATTTCCATGATTCAATCTCACTCGTTCCATAGTTCTTAACATTCTAGTACCTCCTTTGAGCACCTTAAAGAACGGTTGCCTCAAAGGACACCTAACCAACTCAAAGTTCTTCTTACCTTTCACCTGGCAGTTTACAACAAACTCTCACTCCCATTTTCTCCACAGATTCACCTGAAACATGCGAAGTACGCCTCTGGATCCATGAATTCATATTCATTTACATCCTCAATCAAACAACCCCGTTTCGCAAGCATATCGGCTCTTTCATTACCTTCAATCTGTAGGTGTGACGGTATCCATTGAAGGATGACCCCCTCCCACAAGATTGAATATACTTATACAGCATTACCCAAATAGCGTTAGTTGCAATTATTGAGCGACGTTGTAGTGGCAGAGCTGATCAACACCATATAATTCGTCGTAAAAAGTTGTAGTGTGTAGTCAAACTTTTTCAGATTTGGATACATGAAATTCTGGGGAAATCAAACAGCCTAGACGTGTTGTCGCATATTTCTAACAATATGTTCAATGTATATTAAATAATATGAAGACATAAAAACATATAGTCATAACAAATAATATAAAATCATACCAAATCACATCAAATAATATCAAATAATATCAAATCACATCAAATATAACAACATCAAATCGCAAATATGGTTAATACTTGGAAAGATTTGTTATAAAATCAGTTCACATCGTATAGTTTAATATGATGATTAAATCATATCACAACCATATCATAATCATATCATAACCATATCATAATCATATCATAATCATATCATAATCATATCTTAATCAAATCATAATCATATCACAATCATATCATAATCATATCATATCATATCACAATCATATCATAAGCATATCATAATCATATCATGATCATATTATACCAATATCATCATCATCGTATAATCATATCATAATCATATCATAATCATATCACAATCATATCATAATCCTATCATAATCATAATCATATCACAATCATATCACAATCATATAATAATCATATCATAATCATAATCATATCATTATCATATCATAATCATATTCTAATCATATCATAATCATATCATAATCATATCACAATCATATCACAATCATATCATAATCATATCACAATCATATCAAAATCATATCATAAGCGTATCATAATCGTCTCATAATCGTATCATAATCACATCACAATCATATCATAATCATATCATAATCATATCATAAGCATATCATAATCATATCTTAATCAAATCATAATTATATCACAATCATATCATAATCATATCACAATCATATCACAATCATATCATAAGCATATCATAATCATATCATAATCATATAATAATCATATTATACCCATATCATCATCATCTCATAATCATATCGTAATCATATCATAAGCGTATCATAATCATATCACAATCATATCATAATCATATCATAATCATATCACAATCATATCATAATGATATCACAATCATATCACAATCATATCACAATCATATCATAATCATATCACAATCATATCACAATCATATCATAAGCGTATCATAATCATATCATAATCGTATCATAATCATATCACAATCATATCATAATCATATCATAACCATAATCATTATCATATCATAATAATTTCATAACCATATCATAATCATATCATAATCATGATCATATCATAATCATATCACAATCATATCATAATCATATCACAATCATATCATAATCATATCATAATCATATCACAATCATATAATAAGCGTATCATAATCATATCATAATCATATCATAATCGTATCATAATCATATCACAATCATATCATAATCATAATCATTATCATATGATAATAATTTCATAACCATATCATAATCATATCATAAACATATCAAAATCATATCATAATCATATCACAATCATATCACAATCATATCATAATATATCATAATCATATCATAATCATATCATAATCATATCACAATCATATCATTTATTTATTTATTTATTTATTTATTTATTCATTCATTATACAATTTTGTGAATCTACAAATCCCATTTTGAGCAACATGCTCATTTGCAATAAAAAGTGTAGTTCAATAAATTCCTAATAATAATTTTTCTTCGTCCTTTATGTTCCATATGTTGTCTTCTTCAAGCCATAATTTTACTTCATCGAATTAACAAGTTCATCGACAATCATTAAAACGATTTGACATCTCCTTAATTAGTAACATTATATGCAACATGCAATTTATACAACATCTCCATCCTTTTTTAGAAATGGTGGTATAAGCTTGATATTTAAATTATCATAATTTGTATTTAACCATATCATAATCATATCACAATCATATCATAATCATTTCATAATCATAATCATATCACAATCATATCATAATCGTATCATAATCATATCACAATCATATCATAATCATATCATAATCATATCACAATCATATCATAATCATATCCTAATCATATCATAATCATATCATAATCATATCATAATCATTTCATCACTTGAACAATCGGTGATGTAAATGAATAGAAATTGGACACCTTTGGATCTATGCAATATGCAATTTTTTCACGTTAGTCGGACCTATGACCGTATTTTTTCGATTTGGCTACTGCGTAAAGTAGGGCGTGCAAATGAACCATGGAAGATGGAGTGCCTCAGGTCTGATGAGTGTATTATTATTCTGGTGATATTCTGGTGAGCACTATGGGTGGGCTGTGAGAATCAGCAGTTAAAGATAAAAAAACACATTTGAAGAAAGCAGTCAAAACCATATTGACTCAAAATTCAATACGTTGTTATCAAATTAAAGCTATACTGAATTACTTAGCTGCGCAATGGTGAAGATGAATTAGATATTTTGACGTATGGAATTTGTTCAACGGCACAAGTTTAATGGAACTTAAAATTATATGCATCTATGTGTGTATATCGATTCTACAGGCTTTAGTTTGAAAATATAAAGGGTTTCTCAATAAGGACGCTCGATATTTTTTCAGTTGCAGCCTGAGTTTCTAATTTGATTCAAACAATGATAAATAAAAATGAAGGTGGGATTTTCGAGTTCAGGAAATGATTGTAATGGATCATGACTGTAATGGACGGACAAGAACTTCCAATTTGTTTTATTTATGTATTGGGGACTATTTATTTATGTACTGTTCAAATAATAGTGTGTGTCATTACTGTTTTTATAATAATTGATTAGTGGTTGCCGGTCTTACAGCATGGATTTTGGCACTAAGAGTATGTTTCGCAGGAATGGTCGTTGTATCCAAAGCAAAGAAATTGCTCATTTTTTAAAACAACTCAAATTTATCAACCAATGATGAGAAGGAGCAGTCCTACTAAGCAGTCCTTCGAGACACTGCGGTTATTTCATATTCGAATTTTCATTTTACGTGTGAGCCCAGGGTCGATTTCATCGAAATCGGTCTGAAAAACTCCCTTGTATAAACCCAAGCTTGGAAGGTATTTAAGGATGGAATTATCCTTACAAGGGTTTCCACCGAAGATCACATTACAAACTGTGCCAGTCGGCATTGCCGATGTTTCTCACTGTTAAAATAAAATGGTTGTTATACCGAAAGCTGATAGATAAAAATAAATAGAACCTAAGACATTCCCATATAAATATAAATCTATGATCTACCTTAAAGTTCTAGAAAGGGTCATTGATCTTAAATAATATGCTTAACCACAACATTTTGTGAAAATACTTTATATGAACTTGTCTGTCAGATTTTAAAATAGCCATTCGGCCGTTACCAATTACTGTTCCCAGCGGGAGTCTCTTCTGCTCTCCTGCATCGGCCTAGGTATTAACGAGTTACATGTTAAACAGTTTAGGTAATTGAAACTTGAACCTTGTATTCGACTTATCGCATCTCGGGTTTATTGCAAAAATCTGGTGTATTGACCAGCGAATTCCGAGATGCTATAAGTCGAACATAACATTCAAATTGCATTTACCCGGGACTGTTTAACAAGGAACTCGTCAATATATAAGGCGGTGCAGGAGAGCAGAAGATTTAGAAATTATTTAGAGTAGTTTTCGCTAAATATGTTGTTGTTACTTCAAAGTGTCATCTTGAAGTTCAACTCCAAAGGCCTTTAATATATGTGGGCAATGTACAGAGATGTTACTAGACCTATGCTCTCTAATCTTTCTTTGCAATCCAGATTGTAGAAGCATCACTGTGTTTGTCGAGAACAATGATGCGTTCAATGTGCTGACAAATCATGTGACATTATCCAAATCAGTTCAAGAATGTATACACTTTATTCATATTTATCAACTAACAGAGCCACGTTTATGTGGGTTACTTCTATCTGAGGGACTAAAAACTGGGAACTAATTTGATCCGAATCAATATTTCCCTTTATCTCCAAAATGGGCAAAGAAGAGGTTAAAAAGTTTATTCGAACCAAATTAGGCTAATTTGTGTTTGCGATCGAAAGATTAAACATTGCATCACTGAGACGAATCTGAGTAAAACCAGGTACGAGCTCTCTATATAAGGAAAATTTAACATAGGATTTTGACATCGATTCTAACTGATCATAACCGCTTTGAAGGTCATTTGTACTGCCTTGTTTGATGACTGCTTCGAAGGGTAAAATCGCTCAATTCACTTCGTTTCTCCTTGTTTTGCTTTCAGCCGTGTATACGATCGAATTGTTCAGTTTTAGGATCTCTTTCAAGCAGATTCGGCACTATGGGTTCAATGTAAGAGTGAGTGCGGGGTTCGTTTGAATTTTATTTCAGAACCAAACTTGTCAAATGAAAAATTTCCTGAAACCCTGTCTCTACCGCCGTAATCGGTTTGTCTAGTTATGTGCAAACCGTTCTAATTCTTATGTTAGAATGTTGAATCAAGTAGAACAAGATTGGTGGAATGTTCAAGGTTGGCGGAATGTTCTAGCAGTCAATTGTAAAATAATTTACGGATAGTTATGTTCAACTTTTATGGAATGCTTACTAAATATTTTTTTTTTATTTATATTAAATATTGTGGGCCAATTTGCACAGTCTTGGTTCGAGAAATCAACCATATTAGAATAATTTGTCTGCCTTCAAAACGAGCCAACATCTTTTCGTTAGACGGTTACTAATTTAATCGGTATTTCATGGTATAATATAGGTTCCCAGATGCTGCTCATCTTCAAAAACAAACTTTACAAATAAGGTACTTGACCAAATAATGACCTCATATTCGAGCATATGGTTAAATTTAAATTGTTAATCAAATGCAATTTAGGACTTGAGTTGTGCTCGTCTAAGTTCATTCCAAAATTGGAATATTTGCAAATTAATAATACTACTACAGTTCACCACTAGTCATACCGCATCTTATAATTTGATTATATTACCTTAAATAGCACCAGACAAATTTACGAGGCATAAAATATCAAATCGTTTGCCAAAACGAAAAAGGTGAACAACCCAAGAACGACAGCGAAATCCAAATTTTAATTGGTATACATACCAAATGCAGCACAAAACATAAGACACTTTAAAAATTATTTCACTTTGAATGTCAAACGTACTACTTTGCACAGATTACCAAAGATTATCCAATTTATATATTTAGCACAAATCACAAACAGAGCTTAACTGCAATTTCATAATTTCGAACTACTTTTTGACACGTTAAATTGGTGCAAACTTCCACTTTCGATTTGAGCGTGATAATAAGTTTATAACTTTATTATTTTATTTAATAATAGTTTATTACATTTATTGTATAAATCATATTTTATCTTTCTTTTGTTTAGCGTGCCAAGATTATCTGAATTTCGTTTGTATGCGCGCGGAAAATGTTAAAATCTGCACTCCAATTATGGTGCGCCGTGGAGTTATGTATATACTCGTATATCGAATTACAAGAATTTCATTATTCTTGTCTATATAGTTTTATGAATTTGTTATGGTTTCTATTAAAGTATTATTAAATATTATGCAAAATTTCATAAATATAAGCCAAGATAATAAAGAAAAACAAATTGATTAAGTAATTACACTTAAATTTCGACAGGCACGAATCGAATTTGCAGCAGAGTGTAAATTTTATCTCGGTTGATCTTAACCTGTGTACGACATATTTGCATCAGGCCCAAATTAATGCTCGCCTGCCAATTTAGGTATTGCATTTATATCATAAACCGTCTATGCTAAATGAAACATATACATAAATTTATATTTAAAGGTTAACCGTTTAAAATTGTGGTATGCAAATTTTATATCTATAATAGCTTTTAAATACACATACAGAATTATAGTAAGACATATTTACCATAATTATAGCTAATAAATTTTCTTATTGCACGTATAGACAGCTAGCTACATACATTCTCTGGGCAAATTATTACTAATAATTAATTTGAATTATTTAAATTAATTGTGTATTTAATGGTAATACGCGTGAAATTGGCACTGTGGTCTAGATACATCAAGTCTATAATTGTGTGTAATGGAGTGTACATGGCAAGAATATTAATTATTTTGGTTAGAAATTGATTAAAATTTATATTTATGCGGTAAATAAATGCCTTGGGGCAAAGATTATGTTAAACATATCCATCACAATATGATGATTGCAAAAAAGTGCGGTAGTTTAGATCGAGAAATACCGAATTTGAATTTGTCAAGTAGCGATTTAGATCAAGAAGTACTGAGACGATTACCATTATCAGTAATAATGGTGTAAGATTAGGAAGTCAACCGTAAGCTTCGAACGAGTTAATAAATTCAACACAAACTAACGAGATAATCAAAATTCTAGATATCATCAAAAAAACAAATTTAAAATATTTTACGGCAGATTCTGATTGAAGTTATCATATTTACAAATTATCATTGGTGTTCCAATTTGAGGTTAATTTTTAAATTTCTAATAAAACACGTAAATTGATAAGAATCAAAATTTTTATTTTAAATGATAGTATATAAAGGTTTCGGTTCAATATTGGAAAGTGACCTCCTGCCGCTCCTGCGCAGTAGTACAACAAGCTACCATTCCTTTACCAAAATTTTCGATAACATTCTGGCATAAGTTCAGCCCTTTTTCTTAAATTAATAGTATTCTCCTGTACGCATTAATTGTTTGTAGATAGCAAGATCTATAGGAAGTCAATCAATGTTTCCTCTACCGATGTTGTATGACATCTGGTGCCGTTCTGCTGAAACCACATATACTGGACATCCATATTTTCCAACAAAAAATTTGTTCCCATATATATTCCAATATTGAGATCCATTTACAGTATCAGAAAGCTCAGCTTAGTATTTTCAAAAATACGGTCCGATATCTCTCCATTTTTAATGGCAGTCGAACATATGACAGTCTAGTATTGTACAATAAAAATAAATGGCAGCAATTTTAAAAATTAGCCTCAAATAAATTAGAATTTAAAACAAAATTTAAATAAATTTTCATAATGACAAATTATAAGTTCAAATTACAACTGTTGTTAGTAAAACGATTTAAGATAAAATTTGCAGATTGGAGAAACTCATTCAGGTTAAAGTTGGATGAGAAAATTTGTCTTCTATTTTCAAAGCTGTTGGAGCTTGAGTCTCTTTGTAGGAAATGAAATTTAATTTCCTAATTTTGTCGTCCTGGTTAAGAAGCTCCATTTGGGCTGTTTGATGAACACTTTAATAAGCTATTGCAGGTACAACCGAAGCCTAATCGTCAGGAAGGACAGTTTTACTGATCAGGTCAGTCAGTTTTAATGGTATCGTCAAAATCGTGGATCCAAGACTTTTTAAGCAATACACTACCCGAGTATATGGGAAAAATATGAAATAATATCGTGGTACTGGGGGGTCTTTTCGGGTTACTTCCTATGGCAGATACCCGACGTCGTTGCAGTAGAGACCCTAAAAGCTGGACCCTTCTCCGAATTAAAAATAAAAGAAGATTAGTGAACAAAAATTGAATCATACAAGTCGTTCTTGAGATATCATCGGTCAGACACTAAGATGGAAGAACAATTTTAGTTTTATTTTGAAAGTACTTGATTTGTATATGTCAGGGACCTTCAAAATGTCAAGAAAAATGATTTTGAACCAGGGTCATTTTCCATTATGTTTATCAGGATTTCGATTTCAATTTTTCTTCATTTATTTTTAATTCGGAGAGTTGAAAGCATTTGGAATCTATACCTCACGGGGCTTGGGTACCTGCTGTAACCCAAATAACCACCCATATAGGATATTGTTTTACGTTACCCCCATAACTCTCATAAACTACCGTAGTAGCATTGGAACCAGAAGACATTTTTCCTACATTTAGCTAATTATTGATATTTTTTATAGAATATAAAAATGTGACTGAGGCAGGATAAAATGGATAAATTGTTGTTTATTTGTTTTGTTTGCGGCTGTGTGGTAGTGCTAGGATTTTTTTTACGTGTTTGCCGATGGATGGTGTGCTGGCCACATGCAGGATCTTCAGGGTCGGAGGTCGCCTTTTATTTTAAGTTTCATTGTTTTTGCGTGTCGTTTGGTTATTGATTTGATTTATGTGCTTTGTACGAGTCTAATACAGGGTGTTCCAAAATTAAACATTCCATTTGCTTTTGATATATTTTGATTTGAGCGTATTCATGAAACATCTTTAAGGCGACAATCCACACAGTTGAGCATTGCAATAATAAGATGCAACTAGTTCAATTTCTTATAATGCAACTGATTTCTTAACACAAGAGGTGATTAATTTTGGAACACCCAGTAGTTATTTGTGACATTCATTGCGTGTGTGTTATGGAAGTTGCAGGAGAATGGGCGATGGATTCGCCATTGTATGCTGTGTTGATGTCCAATTGTTGATGGTTGGATGCAGCTGGTCGCGATTTTTCTGTTAATAACTAGCACGACAGTGGCAGGAAGTGGGTACAAAATGTATCCATTTATTTGTCTCTTGACTTTTGGATCTTTATTGTTGTTCACCAGCACTAGTGTCGTGATTCGGAACAAGTTAGTGTAGTTTAGCAAACTGAATGCAATTGTAGCCTGTAGCTTGTAATTGTTAGGGAATGGCGTTGTATTGATTGCGTTTAGATGTTTGGGTGATGGTTTCTCGCGTCCAGTTTCGGCAGGAGTGAGAATGGTTATTGTGGTGTGTGTCGTTGGCCTTGTTAGTTCCTTGGTATAGTTTTGATTTTTTCGCTGGTGTCTCGTGCCCAGGTCTCGTGCTCGGCGGCACTCAGTGTAGTGATGGCGGTGTTTGGGCGTCAATAGAAGTTTTTGTTTTTTAGCACTGGTATTGGTTTCACTTTTCACTATGCTCTAGTTCGCTGTTTGATTTGTTAAATTTTGCATATCATTATTTTTGCTCCTAAAAGGTCGGAGACCGCCTGTTGTTGGATGGCTTAAAGTTGGCTTGGTTAATTTGGATTGTGAACGTATGAAAGGATAGCGGGTCGGTTGGTCAACCGATGATCAATGGCGAGGAGTATAGTGTTCTGAAAGAGCGACTCTGTATAATTTTGGTTTTTAGATTTCGAATTTGAAGGTTGAGAGTTGGAAGTTGTATATTGGAAGTTTGGCTCTTGACTGGATTGTGAGTTCGTATCTAATAGCGGTGTGTTAGTTACAATTTCGTATGAGTTAGTTCTTAATTTGTGTGATATTGGAATGGTTTTTCTATCCGTTTGTAGTGGAGGTGACACCTATTGTTTGGCACCATAAGCCTTCATCTTGTTGGTGGGCTGATGAGTGCCTAATAATTTCGGAGTAGGGACTTGGTGTTGCGTTTGGATGCGTTTCTGTTCTGTTTAGTGTAGGAATCTAAATTAATTTATATAAATTTATTTTTATCTTTATTTGATTGCAAAGGTTCTTGCTTTCTGGAAAATTCGTTTAGAGGCTCTTCCGCTGGGTCCCGGCCTCAATTATTTAATTATTCTTCTCAACTACGATGACTTTGATGAGAACTGCCGAAAAGAGGTTTTCATGAAATTGATGCCAAGGTAGGCCTACGGATGTGACCAGATTCCGGTTCAACTCGTACTATTTTGATAAAAATTTGACGGATTTTCTAGTGCCAAGAACCGATTTCGATAAAAGGTATTTATAGTAGGACCCTCGGGTGGGGTCTTTGAAATTTCTTCCACCCGAACGATTTAATAAAAATTGAAGGAGTTTGAGGGCCAGGATTCAACTACGGTGAGTCCGGATTTCGGAAAACCTTGTGTAGAGGGTACTCTGCATTTGTTCTGTTCTCGAGTGCCAGAAAGTTATTGCATTGATTTCGGGGAAATTTGTTTACGAACACTTGCTAGATTATCACGATGCTTCACGTCGCACAAGTTACTTAGCACTACTTGTTTCATTATGTTGCGTTTTGTTTTATCTATGTGTTTTGCGATTATTAATTGTCTGGCGTTAGGTTGCAGATCAACAGATTGCGTTTCGTAATTATGATGAATGTAGGGTTGTGTTACTCGCGTATTTTCCAAAATGTTGGTTTATTTATTTGTTATTTAGAATATTGATTTGTTGCCACTTTATTCGGCATAAATAATGTTGATAAAAATTGGTGAGAAAGGTTTTCGAATAGCAGGAATCGAGTAGCGTGAGTCCTAAATTTGAGAAAATTTATAAGCCAGTCCTTGTGTAGTAACGGATTTTCTATTCCTATTTTAAAATATCTCAGTTCTGTTAAGAGGCGGTTTTCAAATGCATTAGACGACTGCAAGGGATTATAACTTCGGGAATATTGTTTTGAGGTTTCTGGAAAAGCCGTTATATTACGACATGTTCCACAATAGAACTAATAGAACTAAGTCATTTGTCAAACGATTGGAATGGAACTTAGATTATAAAGAGTGTCTCAATAAGAAGTTCAGTTTTTTCCAAATTAATTTTTTTGTTTGAAAGTACAATCCACCTGGTTTTTGTGGAAAATACAAATCAAACAAAAAAACAAATTTGGAAATATATTAAGCCGTTTTTGTTTTATTAAATTTTTAAATCTGAACTTGTTATTGAGACATCCTATATTATATGATAAAAATGAAAATCTATTAAATTAAGGGCCTATGGAAAGTTGAAAATTTAAGTCGACCTAAGATATTTCTTATCCGATTGGGATAAATTCTGTTAGTTTAATCAATATAGAATTCCGAAATGAGTTCCGAATGTGATTCTGATATTGGCATAAATTGGCTATTTTGATTAGAACTTGCTGAGTCAAGCGCGATGGTCAAAGAAATGATTAATTTTATTGAAACTCTTACACGTCAAGTTCACTGATTCATTATCGCTATAGTTGGTTCTATGTCTATTTATGTGAAGGAGGTCATGAATCGTTAGTTGTCTACAGGGAGCCTTTATTTTAATTGAATTTAGCATACTTCCGGTGCGTCGATTTGGCCTAGAAATTCGCACCTAATTCCTAGCGTTATCCAGTTGTAGGTCTTACATCCAGGTAAATATGGTGTTGATCGCACTATGCTTACGTGGTATGGTTGTTCATGGTCATAAACGTATCCGTATTTCCAGATCAAGTGTGGCGTATTAACTTCTTTTGAATTTTCTCAGTACTCTGGATATGTTCTTTATAGAACGGACACCTCACGTTTACAGTACATTCAAGCTGGGATCGAACGTAAGCACAATACAGGATCTTAAATGTCTAGAAATCAAAAATGCCATCCGTAAAACAGAGAATGGAGTTCGCTCGCAATAATGCACAGTTCAATGTGTTTAGTAAAGCTCGTGTTTCCAACGAAAGTAACCCTAGGTCATTAGTTTCAAGAAGAATAATTCGTCGTCAATATCTTCCTGTAGTTTATTGGCATCGTCGACTGACTCGATGGCTTTGTAGATGTTGAGGTCATCTGCGAATACCAGGATATTGGAATACTTTATGACTTCAGTAATACCATTAATGAAGATCGTGAAAATTCATGGCCCAACGTGAGAGCCTTGCGGCACACGAGAGGTTGTTTGTATTCTAATCGACCTTTTATCTCCTATTTCAATATATTGGATGTGATTACTCAAATAAGATTTGAACCAGCTACGAACTGGATGGAAAACCTCAACTTAAATATCTGTTCCAAGTGGCTTTTGCATAATCGTTGTATATTACATCAACTTTTTTCTCAATTTCTTTAATAGAATAGCTGGTAAATCCTATGAGATTGGTCGATACTGATCTTTTGGACGTAATACCATGCTGGTCGTTATTGCTACATAGATAGATAACGCGTGAGCACTGCTCATGAGTTGCATAATACAGTTCAAAAAACTAAATTTGGTTTTGAAAATAGACTAATTATTATTTATTATCTAATGATTTGCCACTTTTGTGGAAAGTTGTCAATTTTAATGACTGATTAAACAAAATGATTAGAGAAATTGCCAAATTTACGGGGTTTTACAAAAATGAAGAAGGGATACCATCAGAACTACATCCTTCTCCGAATCCAGTGATGTAGCGACATCACTGTATTATTTGTGCTTGATTGAGGTGAGCGATCACATCTGTAAACCAAATATTGACTAGGGAGGAATTTCGAAGTGTTAAACGAAGTGTTTTTAAAACAAAAATATGAAATTAAGTTGCCTTCGAAGACATTTTGTTTATACATTATGAAAGTAAAATGACTATTTCTTTTGAGGATGCGACACTTGATTACATTCCGGATTCACATCTGAGGATTTACATCTGAATAAAATTGGCTATTGAATTAGGTGATGCATATGGGTCGATTGGTCGCCACAGCCACAGAGCCACTGCCTGCCACAGAGTCCAGTAATGTTACTTTGAAAAACTTATTCTGAAGTATTGATTTTATACATACAATACGTAATCATATTTCAATCCAAAACTTGGTTTTGGCACCACGCGGTGGACAAATAGTTTGTATTTGCAATCTTGTCAGTAGTTTGTGGAACTGTTCATCCGGTACTGAAATATGTAGTATGCGGCTGTCTAGGATGCGCCACTCGATTGGAATACTCGTCCATTAATTCGACGTCATTGGCAGTTGTATTAACTGCAGGGACCGCTATGATTGATTGTATAAAGTTTCGTTGATGTTCTATTTATGTCGTAATTCCGTGTCGGCTTTCGATGATCTATTATTTGGGTTGTTGGATGGCTGACGATGATGTTAATCATATCGTATGGTTTTATTCACTAAACTTGGTGATTCGGTTTGGGTGGAGGCTTCGGACAAACCAGGCACATCGCCAATCACTAGTGGCATACTTTTCCTTATACCATTTGGAAATGTTTTCAGCAGCTTAGTTGCGTTAAATAAATAAGTAACATATTTGATGATCAACATTATATTTTACCCATAACCCATAGATAATAATAATTTAATTATTGAGCGACATGCAAATTTATATTAACATTATATAGTTGATTGGTATCCGAAAATAAAGAAGGAGCTCATATTTTTCGATTAATAGGTTCAATTTTATACATTACGATTTTAGGCCTTAGATAATAACATATCAAATACAAAAAGGTTTGAACCACAAAAAATTTCATTTCAACCAATTTTGGTCAAGAAGACTGAAAAATGTACGTAATAAATTCTAATGTAAAAACATGTTTACCTATCTGATAACATCAGTTTGCTATAAACGAAATTTCCACTTGAGGCATCTGAGTGTCACAAAAGTTTAAGAACAACGTAATCTCCAAAATAAAAACGAATCCGAAAAAATATTTAAAGATTAAAGTGCAGGCCTGATTTATATATGAACCGTCCCCTTTACGACAATAACTAATTAAATTCCCGATGATGTAGCAGAACAGTGAAAATTTTATTTAAACAAACAAAATTCCAAAGTTGGTAGCAAAAAAACTAAATTTAATTATCTATAGTCGTTTCCACTTCAATCACGAAATGGTAAATGGTACGTAACGTACATCTACAATCTATATGTCAGTATCTACGAAAGATTTATATAATTCAAGAGCATTTAAGAAAATTTTCTTTCTTTCTTATTTATTGATTTAATTGAGACAAAATAATGATGTTGCCTACTACTGTTACTGTACGATGATTCATACGTGTGAGGCAAGGTGTGAATTGCACCCGCCGTGCACCATACCCAACAATATTTACATGAGGTTATGACCCTCGCACAATAAAATTTTCAAATAACAATAAATTATTTGCAATTGCTGCAGATATATAAATGGTGATAAACCGCGCGAGCGAATTATTTTACGCTCGTATAAATAATCCATTAACGGGTTTGTATATAAACCAACAACAACTGTGTTCTATGTTATTAATTAATGGTATAATTAAATATTGGCATTTTAATTATTTTTAGTGCAAAAAATAAATTAATATTTTTTTAACTAAATTGAAAATATTGGCTTTATGAAACGGATTATAGCGGTTAAACTGGGTGTTAATTTCAAATGCACTGCCCTGCTATAGTAATTCAAATGTCGTGTCCTAACAATTTCAGTGGAAAATTGTTACGATTTTCCAATAGCATAAATGTAGAGTTGGTATAAAACGGAAGTCAGGATCTAAGTAATGTTATGATATGCTGCTCCGAAAATGTTACGGTAATTTGTTGTATTAAGAAAACGTCTAATAGAGTAGAAGAAAGTAAAAACAGAAGACTGAATACTGGTTACCTAATTATTACAGTAGTGATATCATAAATTGTGTTAATTTAATTTTTGTTGACCTTAAATATTGATTTGTTGCTTTTGGTTCCATACACGAGTTGTGATTCAGCAGTGTAGGTGTTACTACTTCGTTTGCTACACTTTGTATATGCTAAAATATTATCCGGATCAAGCTCATCCGTAAGCTGATTTATAGAATGAAATATGATTCTATTTAATTTTTTTTTTTTGTCAGAAAATACTAGATTCTTGCATCTGTTCGACGATACCATTTAATATTTGAATGACCTTTACAGTTACAAATATTTGTGTAGGTGGTTTATTTCGTAAATAAATCATTACAGTATTACAATACGGAAGATATTGAAAAGAAAAAAATGTTGAGGGCCGAATTCTTCTTCTTGAACTGTTTTTAACAATTCTTCGTTTGATGAGTATTTGCCCTTGATATCTAAGAGCAGGTGCTGTGGGTTGGCTCCACGTTCTGTATCATTAAATATTTAAAGTAACTCGCCCACTAGAATATTTATACCATTATGTAATAAAAATTGAGCCGATTGCAGTAAAGGGTCAAAACTTTATAGTTTTTGGAGGGATATAATTAGATTTAACGGTTACGTTTATCTGAATCACAGTTTGATAATAAAACAAAGTTTAGTTTGATTATTTAACTACTAACTCATCATTGCCGACTTCCTTTAGAGAATTGTATCTCTCCGCATGAGGCAGTGACCACATTAATTAGGCCACATTGTTACGGTCATATTTCTTTCGAATTATGATGCAAAGCTCATACTTTCCACCTTAATGTGATAATAGTGAAGTATTTCCTAAACTTTCCTAAAAATTTAAATCCGCCATTTTTGTTTCAATGTATGCGTAAAACTTCGTATAAACGAGTGAATCATAAATTATATGAAAAAATGCAAATAAGTACGGTAATAAAGTACTTGTAAAGAAGTTAATTTGCATATCATATGGTTTTTCCGAGCATTTTTCCCAATACCAGAAACACAGATAAAAACCACCTCATAGAAAAACCCTTTCCAAATAAACATCATTTGCAGGAGTGCACCGGTAACTTATCGTTTGCTTGTAGAAATTTACGGTGGACATGCTCCATCGAATACAACGTGCAAAGAATGGTTTCGACGATTTTATTCGATGCTGATTTGGCTGAAGATTCTTCTCAAACACAATCTGAATTGGCTGTAGCATTAAATGTGGATCGATCAACTGTTGCAAAACGTTTACAAACAATCCGAATGATTCAAGAAGCTAACAACTGGGTTCCACATGAATTAAAAGAAAGAGACCTCGAACGTCGAAAAACCATTCGTGAAATTTCAAAGAAAACAAAGAAAAGGTTTTTTTATCGAAAAGTTAATGGAGGTGAAAAAATGGATTTGTTAGGTGTGCAAGTAGAAACTCGGCGCTGTAGATGAATGCATTAAAATATGCTTGAACGCATCCAAATCGCCCGCCATTTTGCATATATGTCGCTTGGTCATTGCGGTTTTTAAACATAAATTTCAATCTAGTACATGCTGTCGTTCCGTTTGCATCGATTTTAAGAGATGGATGTCGATTAGTAACATTTACGCCATTGCATTCTATTTGTTTTCAAATGAAAACAGTGCTGCTCAAGCTATATTGATTACTTCGACTTTGAGTGAACATTCGTTGAGTGAACGAAATGCAAATTGACATCTTTATAAATTTGATTTCCTAAAACACCCGGGGCCCCTAGATTTTTCAATGGAATGGTGCTTATCTGTTAGTTTTGATCCAGAACAACTCAAAAGTGCGCTTAGTATTTGGTAGCGGTGTTTCTGGAATTGGAAAATTGCTCGGAAAAACTCTACGATATAACTCTACGATGCAAATTGACCTCTTTACAAATTTGATTTCCTAAAACACCCTGGGCCCCTAGATTTTTCAATGAAATGGTCTTTATCTGTTAGTTTTGATCCAGAACAACTCAAAAGTGCGCTTAGTATTTGGTAGCGGTGTTTCTGGAATTCGGAAAATTGCTCGGAAAAACTCTATGGTATGCAAATTGACCTCTTTACAAATTTGATTTCCTAAAACACCCGGGGCCCCTAGATTTTTCAATGGAATGGTGCTTATCTGTTAGTTTTGATCCAGAACAACTCAAAAGTGCGCTTAGTATTTGGTAGTGGTGTTTCTGGAATTGGGAAAATTGCACGGAAAAACTCGACGATATGCAAATTGACCTCTTTATAAATTTGATTTCCTAAAACACCCGGGGCCCCTAGATTTTTCAATGGAATGGTGCTTATCTGTTAGTTTTGATCCAGAACTCAAAAGTGAGCTTAGTATTTGGTAGTGGTGTTTTTGGAATTGGGAAAATTGCTTGTGAAAACTCTATGATATGCAAATTGACATCTTTATAAATTTGATTTCCTAAAACACCCGGGGCCCCTAGATTTTTCAATGGAATGGTGCTTATCTGTTAGTTTTGATCCAGAACAACTCAAAAGTGCGCTTAGTATTTGGTAGCGGTGTTTCTGGAATTGGAAAATTGCTCGGAAAAACTCTACGATATAACTCTACGATGCAAATTGACATCTTTATAAATTTGATTTCCTAAAACACCCTGGATCCCTAGATTTTTCAATGGAATGGTGCTTATCTGTTAGTTTTGATCCAGAACAACTCAAAAGTGCGCTTAGTATTTGGTAGCGGTGTTTCTGGAATTGGGAAAATTGCTCGGAAAAACTCTATGGTATGCAAACTGACCTCTTTACAAATTTGATTTCCTAAAACACCCGGGGCCCCTAGATTTTTCAATGGAATGGTGCTTATCTGTTAGTTTTGATCCAGAACAACTCAAAAGTGCGCTTAGTATTTGGTAGTGGTGTTTCTGGAATTGGGAAAATTGCACGGAAAAACTCGACGATATGCAAATTGACCTCTTTATAAATTTGATTTCCTAAAACACCCGGGGCCCCTAGATTTTTCAATGGAATGGTGCTTATCTGTTAGTTTTGATTCAGAACAACTCAAAAGAGCTCTTAGTATTTGGTAGCGGTGTTTCTGGAATTGGGAAAATTGCTCGGAAAAACTCTATGGTATGCAAATTGACCTCTTTACAAATTTGATTTCCTAAAACACCCGGGGCCCCTAGATTTTTCAATGGAATGGTGCTTATCTGTTAGTTTTGATCCAGAACAACTCAAAAGTGCGCTTAGTATTTGGTAGCAGTGTTTCTGGAACTGGGAAAATTCCACAGAAAAACTCTACGATATGCAAATTGACCTCTTTATAAATTTGATTTCCTAAACACCCGGGGCCCCTAGATTTTTCAATGGAATGGTGCTTATCTGTTAGTTTTGATCCAGAACAACTCAAAAGTGCGCTTAGTATTTGGTAGCGGTGTTTCTGGAATTGGGTAAATTGCTCGGAAAAACTCTATGATATGCAAATTGATCACTTTATAAATTTGATTTCCTAAAACACCTTGGGTCCCTAGATTTTTCAATGAAATGGTCCTTATCTGTTAGTTTTGATCCAGAACAACTCAAAAGTGCACTTAGTATTTGGTAGTGGTGTTTCTGGAATTGGGAAAATTGCTCGGAAAAACTCTACGATGTGCAAATTGACCTCTTTACAAGTACTTAGTCACTGTTCTTATTTGCATTGTTTCATATAATTTATAATTTACTCGTTTATACGAAGTTTTACGCATACATTGACGCAAAAATGGCGGATTTTAATTTTTAGGGAAGTTGAGGAAATACTTCACTATTATGAGCAACCACGTGAAGTTTTTCCTAAATAATCCTAATTTTATTTTTAGGATGGTTTAGGTAATAGTTCCCACGAATTTAATGTTTCATATTTAAAATTTAATTTAATTTTTTTAACCGTTCGAATTATACCTGCACCAAAATTCAGCATTGAACAAATTTTTGGAACCAGCTATTTTTGGAAAGGGAGAAGTGGTTCGCGGCCCGAGATGAAAACGTAGTTTTGCTTGCTTGTAATTCTATTGCATCAAAATCAAACCACTTGAAAAGCTGGTTTCACTGCAGCCATGTATATATGTATATGTATAATTGCCAAGTAGTTTTCAAAAGGTTCTTGATATTTTAAGTGTTAGTGTGTTAAAAGTTTGGTTTTATGAAATTTTCCGTCGCAAAGACATATGTAAGTAACAATAGTCGGACGAGATTACAGAACGTATTGCTCTTAAAAATGGTTGAAAAATTGAAATCTTTCTTGAGATGAAGAGTTCTTATGAAGATTCGTGGCTTAGTAATATGTACCAAATCGATATAGCTTTTTGAATTCTCTTATATATTTTTAGCAGTAATCTCGATAGTTTTGTGTTACCTTTCTACGTGACTTCTTGGTTAGGAATGTATGACAAAGCATTAAATCCCATCTCCCAAAATGCCAACTATAGAATAAGAAAGAAAACTTAGTGGTACTTGGTTCAGATACAAACATAATTAAACCAAAACAGCTTAAGGTCGATTTAAAGTTTTCCTTATTTGTATTTGCAAGTTGAGAAATACAAAGAAGGAAAATTTTAACTTCCATACTTGCAAAATAGTTTTTCAGTTCATTAGCAACAAAATTCTTTTAGTAGAGAAATATCGACTCATTTTTTTGGCCTTGCTTCGCGGAAAGGTAGGAAAAAATGTTTGCAGGGTACCCAATAGAAGGAGAAATTCGTTATTTTTGTAAAAAAAAAACGGTAGGAAAATGGTCGATAGGTAATTTTTTCTTGGTCTATATATTCTATTCTGAGGTAATACGGTCTAAATTATTGACATTGTTGCCGCTGTATGGGAAAAGATCTTTTGAAGCTAAAATTGTTAAACACTTTTGTTCAAAGTGCCATAATAAACAATTTTTAATATAATTTGTGATTCTGAATTGGCTTTCTAATAAAACGAAAGATATGTGACAATCATAGCTAGCAAAATCCTTATACAAGGAGAATATTTAAAATTTGCAAATTTATTTTAACAATCAAAGCGACATCAAGCAAACGGTGCTTGAGTTAGTACAGCTGTGAATGACCGCATGCGAATAGCACAAAAAAACTGTAAAATGAAAGGAAACAACTAGATGACCCCTCCGGAATGCCATTGTGCCGCATCCAGCAGCAGTGTATCTGTTCTAGCAGCCCTGGCTAGAATTCGATGAATTTATCAACAATTAATATGAAAAATAAATTTGATAACGTAACCTCATTGATGCGTCCAAATCCCTACATGGAGTGTAGCGCCAGCGAAATAACATAAGGAAGAACCGGAGCAAGGAGTAAAGGAGTTCTGAAATTTCAAATATATATATTGTTTTTTATTTGTTATTTAGTACCTTATCTCGCTCTAGTTTAGGTGCATTTTTCTTGAATTTTCAATATGATGCCAGAACCATTTTATCATTAAAAAAAGAAAAAATTCGAAATTACTCCAAAAACTACTCCAACTTCCCCTACTCTACCCAATAAATTTTGGGTTGTAGATCTATCGTAAATTAGGCATGGTGAAATTGATGACCAACTTGAACCATTTTATCAATAACACGGCGCAAATTGTAACTTTATCTCAACTGAATATATAACTATTAGTATAAAACTCGCAAACATACATTCTGTAATATCGACTATTCTACTTTCGGATGACATTTTTAGGCTAACTTATGATAAAAACATGATAAATGTTGAAATTCTGTGAAAATTGACGTAGGTCGAATGGCCATAGGGAAATTGATGCACAACTGGGAAAATCAAGAACGCGGAACCATTAAAAAATTATATATACAGGCCAATATACTACTGTGGGCAAAAAGTAGTAAGACATTTTAATTTAAATTTCGCGCGGAAAACCATTCGTCGAAATATTTTTTTTTCTATGATGATATGACTGTCAGTGATATCTCTGCAAAATGTCACTTCAAAATAATCATTAGTGTTTAGTATACGCTTGACTTTCTAAAGTACAAAAAATGCTTTCGGCGATTTTTACAATGAGTGAAATTATTCAAAGAAGTTCCATTAAATTTTGTGTGCGGAATCAATTTTGTGGTGCCGAAACGTTCAGATTGTTGCAAAAAGCCTTCGGTGATAATTATATGTCGCGAGCAAGTATTTTTGAGTGGTTCAAATTGTTCAAAGAGGGTCAAGAACGTGTTGACGACGAACCACGTCTAGGACGGCCATCAACATCAACTGATGATCAACACGTTAATAAAATCAAGGAATTGGTGCTCGAGAATCGACGATTAACAGTCAGAGACCTTACTGGCATCATTGAAATATCGGAAGGATCAGTGAAAACCATTTTGAAAGATCGTTTGGGCACTCGATCACTCAATTTTTTGGAAAGACAGCGTCGCGTTGACGTCTGTGAAACAATGCTTTCCGACTACCAGGATGTCATGAAATGTATTATAACTGGCGACGAGTCTTGGATCTATGGTGACGACCCGGAAACAGACGACCAATCGGTCGAATATCATGCCAAAGGTGAGCCGAAGCCGAAAAAATCACGTCAAACCAAGTCAAAAATCAAGGTGATGTTGACAGTTTTCTTCGATTATCGTGGTGTGGTGCACTCCAAATTCCTTCCGACCGGCCAAACTGTCAACAAGGAATACTATTCGAGTATTATGCGTCGTTTGCGCGAAGCTTTTCGTTAAAGAAGGCCGGAATTATGGGTCGACAACTCTTGGTTTTTTCACCACGATAATGCACCTTCTCATTATCACCAATGCAAGTTTAACGTGATTTTTTCGCCAAAAATTCCACCCATATCGTTCCGTCCAACCACCGTATTCGCCTGATTTAGCTACGCATGACTTCTGGCTGTTCAGCAAACTCAAAAAACCGCTCCGGGGAAACCGTTTTGAGTCAATTGAAGACATTAAAGGTGAATCGCTACGCGCATTGGAGGCTATTCCGGAAATTGACTTTAACAGCTGTTTCGAGGATTGGAAAAAACGTTGGCACAATACACATTGAGGCCGAGGGGGGATTACTTTGAGGGGGACGAAATAGATTTGGAGAAATAAATAAAGAATTTTAAAATTATGAACAAAGTCTTACTATTTTTTACCCACAGTATTATTTAAGGAAATATAAGCGAAATTAAACTTGCCTGGCAAAAAATCCCATATAATCGAATTTTTTTTGCTATGGAGAAATATAATCTCGGTTGCCTGTCACTAACACCAACTCAACGATATATTTTTTTTATGTTGTCATGGCTATTTTTATACTGGCTCTGCTCACAACTATTAATACCAAAATGTATGTAAAACCATTTTATGCTCTTTGTTTTGTTTAAATGAGAGTAAAGTACAATTTTCTACTCATTTTGTCACAGTGTCATGACAAAAATATAAGCAATTTTAATAAATTTCCAGCATAAAGCTCAGACTTTGCTCGCCTAATGTTGTCCTGACGCTAGAATTTTATTTGCACTGATCATGCGTATTACACCATTGCAAAGATAAACTTTATTAAAATTGCTGATGTTTTTGTCAAGACACTGACTTTAACAAAATGAGTAGACAGTTTGTATTTTACTCTCAATTAAACAAAACAGAGACCATAAATTGATTTTACATACATTTTGTTGTTAATAGTCGCGAGTGTAAATCGTTATGACAAAATGTTGCGAGTGAAGACCAAGCATTATGATACATCGGACGGCCAAAGTAATATTAAAAAGCGAAGCAAATTTTCTCTCATTACGACCTTATTACGGTTGATTTTATACGACTCGCAAACACAATCTGTATTATCGACTACTCAATTTTCGTTCGATTTTTTTGGGCCACTTTTCACCTTATAAAACATACCCGAAACCAATAATAAAATTTTATCAGTAAGTTTGCTTTATCAAGATTTTTTAGTAGAAGGTTTCTTTTTAAATATGCATCCTGATCGACATTTTTCGGCTGACTATTCTTCTTTATCGACAATTTTTACTAAAACATTTCAGTAATTACGATCAAATCCGACATGTTTTGACATGCTATTGGACTGCATATTCTTTACCGACATTTTTTGGCTGATCTAGGTATAATGACAATTTTAACCTACATTATCGACATTTTTCGGTTGTTACACTTGGATTACCGAGATTTTTAGGCTGGGGACTTTTGGTTAATGTTAACTTCATCCTTAAGCATTTTCTATAAAATCAATGATCCTAGTTGTGATATGTGGAAGAAATCTGTGTACCGATAGTGACTTAATGATACTTTCTCGTCTTTTTGCTTTTCCTAATAGTTATACAACATTATAAGGAAAAGTAATATCAACGAACATTGACTGTGCAATACTAAACTTTATACGCCAGTTGGATCCATAAATTGGCAGGTCCTCGTGATATTTGGTGAAAATCAGTGTACCGTAAGTGATAGCTTTCGTAACAGATTTTTTTAATTTTTGAAATGTTGTTGAAAAATAAAGGATTTTTGAAAACCGAGCAAGAATTATAAGAATGTAATAAATTTAAAGATTCAATTTTCCAAAAGGGCTGTCATTGTACGTTTTCTGAAATTTGCGTGGGAATAAAGATTTTTGGTTAAAGAAGACAGGTTTTATCAAAATTTTGGTAAGTTGTATTTTTCGCCTTAAAAATCAAGTGTGGTGTATTCGAGAATAATTTACATTCGTGGTAAAAGGAATTCGGGTGTAGGTCACAACTTACACTTAATACTTAATTCGTACTTTATTACAAAATAGTATTCATTATTAAAAAAAACAGATTTGCCACTTTACCAAGTAAGCCCCTACTACAAATGGTGACAGTGAAAGCAGGGAATTTCTAAAAATACTATCCATTGAATACTCGTATAACGAGGCAAAATAGGTAATTTTTCGACAGAGAGATATGAAAACTAGCAGAAAACTCCGATATCCCCGTATTCTTATAAAAATGTATCGAAGTGTGCGGAATACTTAATGTTCCCCAATGCAATATTCCAATCGCACATTTTCGAACATGGTTTAATCTACCAAAAGAAATCGCCAGCGGCAGTAGTTGTATATCATCCGCGGATTTGTATTCAGCTAAAAAAGGACTAACCTCGAACGTGACTGCTCAAATTTGCAAAAATTAGCCTGCCAATCAATCAGTTTGGATTAAACTGAATCACCTATACATGAAGAAATAAATTTGGAACGGAGAGTGACCCTCGTAATGTCAACATTAATAACATTGCAGCAAACACTATTGTATGATCTACTCGTAGCATCCACTTTGACATTATACAAAAAAAAATTATATCGTTTTGAATTACCTTTCAATAAGTGAAAGAACCACAAGCACACACAACTTGCCTGCCCAAAAAGAAAATCAAATTTATTTTTTTTTGTGTGAAACTAAAAGCATTTCAATATTTTTAGCTTTTACAGACGGATCATGAAATTGAGATGCGATGCTTTATTTTATGAGTTATGATTTATATTTCTAGTTTGATTGATTTTGTAACGCAAGAAACAAAAAATTTAATGAATTGTTGTTGTTGCTGTTAAATAATATACAATAATTACTATTCAGTATTTTTTATTGCATTTTAAAATGTTAAAAAAGCCATTGGTATTTTTTAATTGATCCAATAAATCGTTTTACTTGTATGGCAATAAAATTGTATTTATTTTTACGAATGGATGCGCTAGTTTATGGCTTTGGAACTATGTGTTTTACGATTTGTACATGCAGATCATCCCAAATTGGTTATTATATTCTTCAGTTATACAACCAAAACAACTATTTAAAAATTGATTGAACTTAATTTATCGTTAATCTTAATATAAAAAAAAACAAACGAAACAATATAATTACATAACGAACGATTATTTTATTTAGACGTACAACGAAAATAAAACGATTTGTCCGCTTTAAATCAAAACTCGTGATAAAAAATTTAATTTGAAGTCAATCAAACTTTACAGAAAAATTAAACATAACTAATCCAATCTAAAAACCTTTTAATCCAAATAGTTTGATCACATGACCTTTGATTGGTGGGTGGTCCAACTTCACCAAACTTATCGCTCACCAATACTAAGTAATAAGAGGCCACTGCTTCCATAATTAGTATTCAATTTTCCAACATATGTAATGTTTTATAAACGCAAGATTATATAAGAAATGACATTTATATGATGGCAAGCACACACAAAGCCTTATTTGTATAAATTGGAGTAGAAAAAATGTAAAAATAGTTTTTTTATTTGTTTGTAATCAAATCAATCGCCCAGTTGGTAATTATGTTTTTTGATGTTCGTGTAATACATAAATGGGATGTATAGACTCTGACGAAATATTTTGGTTTTTATTTATTAATGGATGCGGTGAGTGGCTGTTTTCATAATTGAATTGAACATGTTTAGAGTCTTGTGACATTAAATTGATATTGAACGTGTTGTCATTCAATACGTTCTGACTTAAGTGGTTCTGTCCATTATTTGTGTTGCAGATTTGACCATTTATGGTAATAAATTGTATAATGTATGCAAGAATAATTTTTAAATTAATGGTGCGATGTTATGTTACATTATATTTTTCAGTTTTGACAAAACGACCCTTGGAATATATGAGTATGCTTAAAGTTACTAATTTAATCATTCTATTATAAAGACCAAGGAATCGCTTTCAAAGCTTGAGTATAATTTTCAGTTATTAACCAAAATTGAAGAGATGCAAAGTTTAAACTAATTTTCTCTCTCGATTACGATCTCAGCAATGTTTTTCTATTATTATTTTGCGGGCGCTACATAATCAGTTTTTAATTTCGGATTAATGTGTGATTGGTCCATTGAATCCCAGCCAGGTTCCAAGGTTGCTGTAAGGCGCACACTACTGCTGTATGAGGCATTCTGACATGCCCAAGAGGGAGATGGGGATGATTTCGAAATGCCAGATGTACACCATTCCGACCAAATCAAATCGGGCGAACGAAATTTAACTATCAACTACATAGTCCACTTGCACAGGTAAAATGTTGAGGAATGAGTATTATAGTTATACTTGAATCGACTATTGTGAATATGATATTTAGACATCGCAATCTTTCACCGCATAGCAATACACGATTTGGAACACAACAACAATACACACCGCAAATATCATCGTTTCTCGCATTAAGATACTAGGTATGTGTGGAATATCACGGTCATATTTAAAATTGCAATCCAACTAAATACGGTGCGTTGACAACACAAGCTTAGAAAAAACATATGAAAAACGAAAAATCGCACGGACGCGTCGGCCACGAATCTGAATGTTCTATACGACAAGCAAGAAAATCAATACCTACGACATAAAATTACTTCAAATTAAAAGCGGACTTACACGTCCGTTCACTTGCGCTTTCGTTCTGGACAAGAACATATAAATTTCGAGTTTTAGTCATCTAAACCGAAAATGACTGGTTGTTTCGGCAAGTCTGCTTTCAATCAATGCCCCGATGATTTGGGTCGGTACACCAACTTCAATACGTTTCACAGCCCCGATGATTTCGGTTCAGCTGGTAAGGTTGTTTAATTTACCTGTCAAATATTCCGTGGTTATCGTATCCTTATTCACCTATATCGCGATCTGCAAGAAGACTAGATACGAGTTGCTCAAAAGCAGCGTACACAGACTCATCATATGATCGAATTAAGGATTTATCTAGAAGAAAGATCTCGATTGGAGATTGTCTGGAGATTAATTGCGACGACAGTAACGGTAACAATCAATACCACACATTCAATATACTTAGGACAACGATTTTCTCCAAGATCGTAACTACTAATTATTCGTAACAATTCTAGTGACATTGTCCGGTCAATATCAAAATGATTTAATATTATATATTAAATTATGTTATAATTGAAAATATTCAATAACTAGTCCACAAGATTTTCTTGTGGAAAAATAATAATGGCGGGATGGGAGTGGTCGGGAGGTACTGATAACAGGAGGTAATGTCCAGGGGGAGGTAACGTCATTTTTTGGTTTTACATCTAATTATAGAATTCCGAATCAATACGGAAGTAATTTATCTTAAAGCAACTCATAAAATACAAACGTGGTTACAATTCGATCATTCAAAATATTGTCCTGGCCACTAATTACGGATACTATGTAGGAAAAACAACTCGAGTTATAAGTGTATCCATGAACCTCCCGATTTTTGCAATATTCATAAGAAGTGAAGGCTCAGAGAAACTATGAGTCATCGGAGTCAACTAATCGAAAATCGATGATTAATCGACTCATCGTCAACTCCTCGATGGTTTACCGTATACAACAATTCAGAGAAAACGACAATTCGCCGAAAACTTCAATTCACCAAAAACGGTAATTTACCGACAATTTACCTACCTATCAACTACCAACTAGTTAGTTACCTACGGTTTACACTTTATTTCACATTTTTGTTAATTATCATTAAAAAAATAAATTTTAAGAGTGAGTTGTTCGAGTGCCAAGATTATTGAAAAATTCATTTGGAGTCCCCCCGATATACAGGCTCAGGTTTTTCATGGGCGTCAATTTCGAAGGGATACATAGATGGAACAAAACGAACCCACATTTACCAGAAGAAAAAAATTGAAAAACGTTGGTTTTTCAATTTTTTCCTTCTGGTAAATGTGGGTTCGTTTTGTACCATCTATGTATCCCTTCGAAATTGACGGCTATGCACAAGATTATTGATGAGCGATTCAAATTGCAAGATGAAAACCGGATGCCATTGAAATAACATGAGTACGGTAAGGTGATCCTATCGCTAAATGCCTACATTTAACTTATCATAAGAAGACGTTATTCGTCAGCTCAACATATCCTAGCGTAGTTGATTATACTTTAAATCTACTAAGCTATTAGCAACAGCTCACAAAGTTACCCTTCTAATCATGCAAGCGAACACCTATATGATTACTACAAGATGCAAACGTGGCTGAGCAAAATTCAGTTTTTGTAGTTTTAACTTCTTGAATCATAGTTGATTATCGAGCATTTCACACAAACGATAAAATATTTGTCTCGTAATATTTCCCGCCTAACTAAATTCAACATCTACAAGGCGCTAATTAGGCCTGTAGTAACCATTATGAGTAATGGTGGCGAATAGTGACCGATATATACATAAACTTGCTGTATATGCGCGTAAAGTAATTCGTATGATGCTTGGATCGTAATTACATATTTCGATGAATCATGATATAAGAAATTATCTTGAAAAAGTGCATATAGTTGAATTCATAAAATTAACCAAACTGAGATGGCTAGCATATGGCAGGGACAGGCCCTACTGTCAGCTTCAAAGAATGTAAGAGCTCTTACACGGCAATATATCAATCGGTTACCATGTTTGACGCCCTCATGTTGAAGCCCTTCCAATGAATCCAATTGGATGAGTAAGCAGTAAGTAATGAAATATGGTATGAAAAGCAGTTTGCTCTCATTGGCCATATTCCCGAACAACTTCCTAAAATTATTTCAGAATCCAACGTGCCTTCTACGAAACGGTTTAGTTCCATTCCGGTTGACCATATTCAAGAATAGGGTCCAAAAATAATTTAAGAATCTCATTACCACCATACATAGCCAATTTTAACATGAACGGATAAGAAATAGATTCTAGTTCCGTATCAGTGGGCCAAATCATTATAAAATCTCATTTTTTATCAAATATCTTCAATTTTACTGTGATCGGATAAAAAATGACCTAGTTTTCGGCCAGTTAATCTTATTCCGGGACTGTTTCAAAAGAAATTTAGAATCACATGTTCATACTACGTTACATACCCAATGCCACCAAGATTGATTTTAAAATGGATGATTCCGCCCAAAGTGCAAAAAATTCAACTTTTTTACAAATTATCTTAGAATCCCATTTGTATCTCTCATGCCTAATTGCTTGATTCCAGAACTGCAACCCTACGTTATATTCTAATTTCGTTCCTATCTTATTAATTCAAACCACAGAAAAAGAGTACCAGTGCACTGCAGTGCACGAACGGAGACACCCTAAACAAATTGGGAGCTAGGCACTCCAATCGCTGTTAAATTGGCATTGCAATCATCTTTCATTAGAACTACAATTTGTTACAAAAAATAAAAACACCGAGTAATTACTCATTTGACATATTGTCCGTGAATTATCGTTGACGGTGAATTATATCGTTCAGTGGATTGTCGTTTTCGATGAACTGTCGTGCTTTCAATAATTGATGTGGTATAAGACTATACAGGAGCTACAAATCTAAGCTGGGAGTTTACTATGACTACAACCAAGACGACCTACTGGAATATTCGCATAACCAATATGAAAATGTTCATTAAAATCGCTGGGATATTCCTATTTTCTGAACATGCATTAAGATACTATGCAATTTTTTTGAGAGACATTGAAAATGCAATACTGCGCATAATTTCTGTAGAGGCAGAATTAGTAGACTAGTAATGGCATAAATTTTGGAATTAAAATATCCAATGCCAATTGTAGGCAAGGCCTTTTTGAACTTTAACACTCCTCATGAATTGTATAAGAAAAACGTTACGGTGAGTTATAGCGAATTATAATGGCTATAAATGTTAGAGAGGGAATGTTGTGAATTTCTTATAATTAAAGCTAAGCTATCGACACCCTTCATATACAATTCGCGGAGTGTTAATTTTATGAGTCATACTGCAGGGTCATTTTAATTTCATAATGCAGGACATTCTGCTCTGGATCGCGCTAGACCTAATTAAGTTTAGAGAACTAAACCTTAACTGGATTGTTTTAAATTCTGATCTTCATTGCTCTAAATCTGATTTGGAGAGATCTAGGTCGATTGTTCTGGTCTGGATTGTTCTAGGTCTGATCGCGATTGCTCATAAATCTTATTTGGATTGCAAAGCCGTCCAAAGACAAGAATTTTTATTTCAAAATTTCAGAAAGAAATTTTCATCCATGACACCATAAGAAACTTCAAAAAAATTTGGAAGGAACACAGTTGCAAGCAAATTGTTTAAGTGATGTTATAAATGGTCAGATTGTCCTTCAAAAAATAAATGGTGAACTGTACGCTTGATCTTACCTTGATCACTCTAGATCTTGGTATTCTAGATCATCCTAGATATTATATGGATCATTAAATGTTTAATCTCGATCATTCTTGATCGATTTAGATTAATATGGATTACCCTAAAATTGAACTGAATCGATCTAAATCTGATCTGGACCCTTTTAAATTTGATCTATATCCTTCTACATGCTACACAAACAAAAAATTCATCTTTACCATCATCTGATGCAGCTGCAAGGAAATATTTTTCTAAATGGATAACTGAAAACGAATATTTATTCTTCTCCAAGCGTATTTTGTTTACGGAATAGGACATATTTATGTTTATGTTACCACCCCACAAAACTCACTCGTTTAGTTAACAAATAATTCTCATTCATAAAATGTTAAATATTTTTCAATATTTTCGTTAAGTGTGGAAGGTGTGAAATTTTAGGTGATGACTCAGTGAACTTACAGGTTTTGCAAACACGATGTGAAGAGCTTTCCCAAGTAGTACATCTTACTGAAGAAGAATATAGTTCATGCATGACGGTGTTTTACCAAAGTTTGCAGTAAACGTGATAAATTATTTACATTCACAATTTCCGGGACGTTGTATTGACCGCAGCACGCCTATAAACTTGAATAAGGATTATAATAGCTTCTGGGAGCTTTGCTTACGAGTTTACAAAAATATTTAATATTTCACAATCTTCTTAATGGTATGCGAATAAAAAGGTGATATTGATTTGATTTGATTCACCAAAAAAATGCTTCGGTGCTTTGAGAAAATAGAAACAAGATTTAATTAAAATTACCCAGCTTCATAATTTGTACAAGAATTCGATCACCGGAAAAGTTGTGCAATAGTTAAACCTCTCGCACTTGGACCGGGAGGTATGAGGTTAGAATCCAACCAGAGGCAGGATGTAAAATGGAATTAACTCATGTGAATATGACCGATGATATCAGTGTAAAGAAATAAATAATAATTTTGTAATTTTATCCTCTTTTGTGAAGGCACTGCTGAACTATATTAAGGCTCTTCGAGCAGAAAATTTATACGGCTATACAAGCCCAAAGGATTTCATTGGGAGCGTAATAACTTCTATAACAATTAGTAGCATAATAAAATGCATCGTCTTGATATGTCCAGTTTTGGACGTTTTATAAAGTATTGCAGAAGATAGCATGGTGATCTTCATGACCATGAACCTGTGAAATTACAAATAGATACGAAGCGACCGAACTAAACAAATTTCAATTTTTAAAAGCATTTCCACTAGAATAAATCCCCAAAAAATTAGCGGCAAGAATTTACCCTTACAATACTATGATTTTCATAGATGATACCTTAGGTAAATCCAAAATTCCACTGTAAGAAAGAGAACATGGTTGATTAATCGTTTCTATAAAAAAAACGAGTAACGATTAATTGTTCGTTTCTATGTCGATTAATCGATTATTCATTTATATAAAAAAAAATGTTTTCATATGAACACCGACACTTGAAGAGGAGGACATAGGCAACATTTGGTTTCAACAAGACGGCGCTCCGTGCCACACAGCACACGTTTCAATTGATATTTTGTGCACTGTCTTCGAAGATCGAATTATCAGCCGAAATGCTGATGTGATTTGGTCGCCTCAGAAATGTGATTTGACGCCGTTGGACTATTATCTTTGGAGTGCCGTCAAAGATAAGTGTTACGCCGATAAACCAGCAACGATTGACGCTCTCAAGAACAATATTCGCATTTCCATTGAAGACATAATGCCGCATACCATCGAAAATGTGCTCAAAAATTGGACCGACCGTATGGGGTACGTCAAGGCCAGTCGAGGCAGTCATATGAATGAAATAGTATTCCATAATTAATCGGAAGGATTGTTCTTTACAATGAAAAAATAAACTTGAAAAAATATTGAAAACTTTTTGTTTTATTGCATTTAAAAAATGTATTTAGCTCACCCTATACATCCAGTTAGACGTCAAACAGTGCGTACCAAACAAGCGATAGACGCTGTACAGCGCAGCATTGAGGAAGATCCAAATCAATCAATTCGACTTCGTTCTCAGCAACTGGAGATGTGTCCATCCACTTTATGGATGATTTTATCTAAGGATCTTGGTTTACATGCTTACAAAATTCAACTTGTGCAGGAGTTAAAGCCATCCGACCATTGCCCACGCCACTAATTCGGCCAATGGGATGAAGCACAAATTGATATTGATGTTGATTTTCCAAACAAAATTTTGTTCAGCGATGAAGCTCACTTTTGGTTGAATGGGTACGTTAATAAACAGAATTGTCGGATTTTGAGTGAAGATAATCCACAAGCCACTGTTTGGTGCGCTTTATGGGCCGGCGGAGTCATAGATCCATATGTCTTCAAAAACGATGATGGGCGGAATGTTACAGTCGACGGTGAACGGTATAGAGACATGATTTGTAACTGGCATAAATCTTGCTGATATGTGGTTCCAACAAGGACAGTGCCACATGCCACACAACGCGGGATACAACTAATTTACTCAAACAAACTTGTCAATTGGAAATCGAGATCGTGTGATCTAACTCCATTAGATTATTTTATTTGGGGATATGTTAAGTCACTTGTATACGCAGATAAACCAGAGACGATTGACCACTTGGAACAGAGATATGGCCGCAATTGCTGCGAAGAGTGATCGAAAATTGGGCCTGAACCATGTACGCACCAGCTGCGGTTCAATAAAGCTAGTTTCACTGATATTCAAAATGTTTTTCTTTGTTCTATTTTAATTTAAAATTGCGAACCTCTAACGCTTTATATGTATAACTAAATTGCACCAAGGGGAAAACCAGCAGTGGATATACGGAAACAGATAAAACTGGTAATGCAAAACCTTATTTGGTAACATACATCATGCTGTGCTTACAATGGCAAACATTTATATTTGGATGAGTAAATCAAATCGTGACATTGGCGTCAGGAGATCTACCCAAATTAGGAAACCATAGAAGATTGACAGTTAATCTTGAAGATGAGTTTTTTTGTATCATTTTCATGTTAAAAGAACAGAAGTAAAAAACAAAAAAAAATGAAATCGAAATAATGAAAGTGTTATCCATTTATCAAATTCTTGAGCTACAAACCAAACAAAAAATCAATTGCATAATATACTGCAATTTATTATTTTCACTTAAAAATGGTACAGACAAAGAATTTCCCGCTCAAATGTAATGCACAAACCGCACATGGTAACAATATAATGTTTATTACCCATTAACATCACCCACTGTGTTTCAATTACACTTCACTTACAAAAACAATACCACAAATTTCAAATATCATTTGCATTCTAAAATATGATTTAATCATAATTTAAGACGAATAATTGGAGTTTCTGTGTCTGCATAAGACGGCGTACATACAAACACTTTTTCTTTAAGGTCGACCATAACCTCTTTTAATACCACATGCATCACTATGTATAAGTGTTATAGACTCTTCAGATATTCTTTTATGTTATATTCGCACATTCTTCTATATGATCTATGCAAGTTGCTCGTCATCTTTGGTTAGAGAAGAAACCTCTCACTTTTAAATTTTAATGTTTCGTTTCAAACTTACCCATATATACAATATTTAAGTCGCTTCAACGCAATTGGATCAATTTGCAACAATTTTTTGTTTTGTCTAAATTAATATTTTTCTTCTTAATCTTATAGAGTGAATGTACAAAAATTTGCTGAAGATATTATTAAACGTAAGGCTGTATGTACGAGTATGTCTGCAGGTAAAAAATTTGATTTCATTCATATTTCATATAACCATTAAATGCCGACATCATTTGTCTCTGAAGAAACGAAATTGAAAACGAAAATCATTAAGTAAAAAAAAAATTTATATAATTTTATAAGATTGTTAATGAATTAAATAATTAATTATTTGTTAATTATATTTTGGTGTGTAATTCAGTTTGTTGTTTGTGGTGCCGCCTAACAATGTATATGGTACTTACAGGTTGATATCTTTGAAATAAATATGGCTTTGACTTTGACATTCAAGAATAATTGTTCGAATAGAATACTTAGTTTGGGCGTTTTCAGATTAAATATTATTAAAACTACTCTAGGGCCGGGCTCTGACACCAAAGAGAGAACCTGTAAAAGCTCTGCAAAACATCCATCCATTAAAAAATTGTTAGTTATTCTTTTTCCCCTCGAGCGGGTTAAAGCTTTGGCTTTTGGGTCGGAAAATACCCAAGTGAACGTTTTACGAGGGATCTAGCTACACAAATTAACGAAAAGTGTAGCTACACAAATTAATGAAAAGCCTACAATGAAAAAGTGTAAATAACAAATGGTAATATGTATTAGGTGTGATACGGGGTTTAAATGTTATCAAAACCATTTTCTCTAATTGTTACTTTGTCCTGTAAATACTAAATTTGACGACTATTTACATCAAACGTTAATAAAATAAATTACACATCTAGTAAAGTTTGCGAATGAGCAGCAAAACTTCAAATGGTCAAGTCGTGGTTTTCGAACAAAACTCGTACTCTGATTCCGATCGGTAATGTAAATTAAAACAACTTTGTCAGAGTGCAGAACTGATGGATCGACCCATTATCTATGTCAGTACTATAGACTGGCATAGAGCTGTGCAATGTGTAGATGGGTTTACGTAAATTTGGCTAAAGCCATACGAAAGTTGGGAGGCTTCGGACCCAAAAGAGATTGCAAAGATTATAAACAAAGAAAGAAGCAAGTACCGTCCGAAATATTGCTAATGGAAAGTTTTCAATGAATCACAATATTTTGCTACTTGATTCGCCTAGCGCAGGTCAAAAGAAACAAATATTTGGGCACTTCTGTAAATGCTAGAAAATTATAATTTTACTCACCATGATATGATTTTTATTCGTTTATACAGGAATAAAGTTTCATACAAATAACAGCTAATTATTGAAAGTTACTTTACTAACATATAAAGTGATAGAATTAGAGGTTTACAATAAAATTGGGAATTAAGTTACTAAAGTGAATTTTTAGGCCAGTTCAGAAGTTTTGGCCACTTCAGATAGAACTTTTCCATGTTTCAACCAATGGTACTAGCAGTATGATGTAATTGATGTTTAAAACTGATATTTCTGGTGGATGGTTCTGGAACCCATTTAACCGCACCCCGTTACCAGTTTACCGCAACGATATGCGAATAAGCATATGTTTGTTCTGTGTTGCTATATACGCCCTGACAGTCATGCTGATAACTACCAGCACGGATATTTTAGATCACCTATTTATCGTTGGTGATTTTAATCTTCCGGATCTTATATGGACAAAATCTGAGGATAAGTGCACTGTTAAATTATATCATCCGCCAATTTCAATTACATTTTCCACCGCACAATGTAAAGTTGACGTTACCTGAGAAAATTTCCCTAGTTTTTATTTCCGGAAGACCGCATTTTGGGAAATTTAACAAGTTGACAGCTAAAAGCGGTTTAAAAACCGAAAAACAGTCCGTTCCTTATGCTATAAGAAGAAATAAATTGGTAGCTCCGCCGTGGTATAACAAAGGAATTGCAAATTCATTCCAACTTGACTTATGATGAACCCTCCAATAATTACATCGGCATTATGCAGTCGGAAATAATCGCTGACCCAATTTGCCAATTCATAAACTCTAAGGAGAAATTAGATGGACATACGTTCTAGCATGAAATCCAGCAGCCATTGTTTTAGTGATCCCAAAACCATAGCTGACTTGTTCGCAAATTTTTCTAATACTTCTTACCGTTGTTGCTGTAACGAACCCGATGCAAACACAGCTTCAGTTACATGAATACGCTCAAACAACTCTGGCCTACATTCAAATTGATTGTGATATTGTGGTTAGGCGGAATGCCATTCTAAAAGGTGATTTTTTCGCTGGTCCTGATGATTTGCACTGTATGGATTTCAAAAACTGTATGGGTATCTTCGCCCAACCACTTACAACTCATTTCCAAAACTCAACCTCATACGGAATTTTTACATCAATATGTAGAACTCCTTTATAGTTCCCATCCACAACAAGGGGTGTAAATTGGAAGTCTCAAATTATAGGCCAATTTGCGAAGCTGTCCAGTATCCCAAAGCTATTTAAAAGTATTGGGTAAGATTTTTTTAATTTCTATGTAAGACATTGTTTTCAGATAATTAACATGGATTCCTTAGATGACGATCTAGGACAACCAATTTAACCGAATTAGCATCTTATACTTTGAACGACATGGAGGCTGGAAACGAAATTGAAGTTATCATCATAGACTTCAGTGTAACATTGAAACCCTGTTATCCCAAAAAATATTTTGCTTAAATTCAAGGCTCTCGGTTTCGCACCTCAACTCTTAATATGGCTAAACTCTTATCTGAAGGAAAGTAGGCATTAAGGGTCATTTAGAACATCAATGGCTGCTCCTTTTAGAGCTACTCCGAGGGTACCCAGGATCTTGGGTCAATTGTTTTCGTCCTTTCTATCAACGACTCAATTTCGTGATTCAAAACTCGACAATTTCTATTTATGTAGACGATATGAAAATTCCACAGAAAAATTCCAACTTCCATCGGCGTAAACCTATTACAGACTGATTTTAATAACATCATAACATGGTGGGTAATGGGTGACCGCAAACTAAACTTTACAAACCACATCAATTTTATTGTTAACAGAGCAAATTCTGCGCTTCGCCTTGTGCTGATTTCAAGGATTTTTGAACATTTTTATGTTCGACCTTTACATACGTATGCTCGTCATTCTCATATACTGTGAAATGCTCATATGGATAACGTAGGTTCCTGCGAGGCTTTCGTGTGTGGACAGTTACAACTTGTCTCCTGTCATTCAGCAAACAACGATCTCTTGCAAACATTGTTTTCATTCAGCAACTTTTATTTAGCTGGACAGATCCTTTTCAGCTTTACTTGAAAAGACAAATCCTAATGTAAATACTCTTGTTTTAAAACGGTGCCTGCTTATAGAATTGCAGCCCATAGAACAGCCTACGCTCTGCACGAGACAATTGCAAGAATGATGTGCGAGATAAAATAATCTAATACATATTTTGAAATTATTGACTAACACAACTAAGAAACCATTATTTGCTACCAACCGATAGTCCAATAAACCGAATCCGAGAAACCGACTATTAGCCTGCTTAGAGCAAATAGATTTGAACTAGGGAAACGTAACCAAATTTTAATAAGTAAAAGTAAAATTAAATTAAAAACAAATGCGAGAAGAAAATAAAAGGTAAAAATTGAGTTTCGTATGATAAATACTAGATAGAGTATTTAAGCCTAATCGATAAAAAATGAAGAGGTGAATATGTTGTACATAGATCTCGAATACACTACACGTAATGTCTAAATCAAAAATGAACCTACCGGATTTTCAGTCAAATCTGCCGGTATAATAAAAAATCATTATTCCTGCTTAAATGTCAGAAAACCAACAAGGTCAATCCTTGTTGTAAATTTAATGTTCACAGGAAAAACTAAAAATCTCCTACAATTTAATGATGTTGTCGCATTATCGCCATATGACACGCGTCGTAAGATTTTCATATTCTTGGGAGAGAAATATCGCTCTTTTAAGTGACAGCTAAAATTTAACGAAGTTCGTTAAAATTCTTAAGAACAGTGAAATGCTATTTATCGCATTCATATTTTTTTATTAAATTAAGTTTTTATTTTTGACTGGTTCCCACTTATCACTCTTCAAAACTTCATACAAATAGAATCGGCCATATCAATTTGTTTTTTGTTGAAAATAATAATTCTAAATACATTTTTCTTTCAGACTAACTATTATTATTAAAATCTCGCTAAAAAACTTATTCTTTCCTTCTCGAATAAATACAACAACCAAAAGGTATAACTGTTGTTGTATTTACGGAAGAATATAAGAATACGCAGCGAGTATGTATCTACCCATCATCGTTGGGAGTTACGTGTTGGGTTGGTAAAAACTGATAAATATTGTTAAAGATATTATAATTTAAATTGATTAAAATAACGGTTATGATAAGATTACCATAACATAAGCCATAACACATAAAAACAGATTATCATTTGACTTAGGTTAAAAAAAAAATCCTGCAACACACCGGAACAAATTTGATATAGTTCTTTAAATTTCAATTCGCTTAAACTAAACAGGAGATCGTGTGGAAATTTATGGGCTTACGGCTTAACGGGGTACGCTACCCCAAAGCACCGCCCCCCCCCCCCCTCGCATAACCCTCCGGGAACGCGTGATCTATAAACATGACGGGAATATAGAACTGGTACTGTTGCCAATTTCATGAGCGACACGAAACTAACTAATTGGACGGCCTCGGTAAATTGAATTATGATTATATTAAGAAACAATGGGGTGTTGTAAGGGAATTTATGTACATATTTTAAATTTTAAGATTTTTGTTTTCAATATTTTTTTGTTTCAATACTTTACAAAATATTTTTTAAGGATTTTTAGTTTTCTTCGTTTTCTAGATTTTCAGTTTCGGCTTTTCAATATGATTCCTTACCCGTTACCTCCATCGTTGATATAAAGTCAAATTGTAATGTGGCGTCCTAAGTAAAAATTGTGTTCTTTATTGAAAACATTAATAAGAAATTATCAGACACGTAATATCATGAACATGTAAATATTATTAAATTTGATTTCCGTACTACCATCGTAAACAACAATTTTGGTATCTAGAATCTGGGACTCACTTACCGGAAATCAAAAATAAGGCTAATCTTAATGACGAGTTCAAGGGTAACCTGAAATGTGAATTCCGACGGTTGGAGAAAAATATAATGAAATACAGCTACTAACTTCATTGTCGAAATCACTAACTATACAACAAACCTAAGAAGAGCTAAATGTATTAAAAATTTGAATGGATCACTGAAAAGCATTCCAGTACCCAAAGCCGTAAAACAAATAAGTGGTGAACTCAATACGATCAGTACCAGATTAATATAACAATGATGATGTTAGTCGTATAAGAGAAGGATGGACAATCATTGTGGATCATTCTCGAGAAGATAGAAAATATAATATTTGGCTGTCCACACAATTGGCCAAAATAGATTGAAATTCTACGATTGGTTAGAATAAATAACACTCAGACGCTTACGCAAACGGATTTGGAGGTTAGGCTCCGAAAATAATGTGAAATAATAACGTGATATGTGAAACCATAAGGTAAACTTTAGATAGATAGATATAAAAACGGTGTTCAAGGTACAAAGGCTTCATAAATCGTTTGGTTTGCTCAGAGTTTGATTTATCACCAATAATTAAGTGTCCTCCATAGCTGGGGGGTAGGAAAGATTTTCAGTGTAACCCTGATTTCTGAAGTGAAATAATACCAGCCTGTCGACAAGTTTGGCAAATTTAATGGGAACCGAGAAACATTCCTAATTCGAACTAAACAATGCAAAACATAAGCATATACTCAACTCAGGAAATTTGAGGCAGGCATTTGAGATACTAGAAAATCAAACGGTCTTAGTAACAAGTTCATGAAGTGCGATTTCGCAAATTGGAGAAAACGTCTAAAAGTGATGAATAATAAATTTGACAGCGATTACAAAAAATCGAGGAGGCACTTACAGAGTTTAAACGCATACTGTTAAATTTTTTATAAAAATATTGGAAAATAAAGGGTGTTTCAACAAGTGCGCTTCAACTTTTTTCCGATAGGGACGGCGAACGACGCCATATTTTTTTGCCATATTTCGCCATATTTTACGGTCCATTTAACAAGTCAGCCCGTTCGACAATCGACCGTATAGTGGCAAAATTTGAGTCTACGTTTTCGCTACATAATGTTCCGGTGCCCTCGAGAGCAAGAAGTGCTCGAAGTGTTGAAAACATCGCAGCCGCCAGGGCTTCAGTTCAAGAAGACGCGAATGTGTCGCTCACACGACGTTCGCAACAATTGGGCCTTTCTGTGACATCATTGTGGCGAATTTTACGTAAAAATCTTGGCCTACATCCGTATAAGATCAAGCTGACACAACAACTAAAGCCATTTCACCATTTGAAGCGACGCCGATTCGTGAATTGGGCTCAAGAGCAAATCGAAAATGATGCAGATTTTCACCGAAAAATCATCTTCAGCGATGAGGCTCACTTTTGGTTAAATGGATTTGTCAACAAGAAAAATATGCGTTACTGGGCAGGAAGCAACCCACACGTGATTCATGAGGCACCGTTGCATCCCGAAAAAGTCACTGTTTGGTGCGGATTATACGTTACTGTTAATGGAAATCGATACCGCGATATGATAAACGATTTTTTTTGGCCGCAATTGAATGGAATGGACTTGGACGACATGTGGTTTCAACAGGACGGTTCCATATGCCACACAGCACACGATACAATCGCGTTATTGAAGACTAAGTTCGATGAGCGTGTTATTTCGCGAAATGGGCCCGTCCAGTGGCCGCCGCGCTCGTGTGATTTAACACCTCTAGATTATTTTCTTTGGGGTTATGTGAAGTCATTGGTCTATGCCAATAAGCCGGCGACGTTGCAAGAGCTCAGAGCCAATATAGATCGTGAAATTGCTGGAATTTCGGCCTATTTATGCGAAAGAGTGGTCGAAAATTGGGTTCAAAGATTGGACTTCGTAAAACGTGCACGCGGTGGTCATGCAAAAGAAATCGAGTTTCATACTTAAATGTATATGTTCAAATTCGTTAATAAAAAAAATTTAGTTCAAAAGTCGAACAGTTTGTGTTTTATTCAAAAAAAAAGTTGAAGTGCTCTTATTGAAAAACCCTGTACATTTTAAGATGATGAATGACAAGATAATGAATTATCGTTTAATCAATAAAAATAAGAATGTACTAAAGGTCTACTAAATAATTTTAAACAGACACTCTATGAGCTCCGTCTTAAAAAAATTATTAAAAATAGAAACACCCCAAACAATTTGATGTTAATATACTTGCCAACAATGAAGAGATCATCATTTATTTTCTTCATCGATGAAAAATCACTAAAATGAATTTCCGACAAACTATTAGGTATAGAAATAAGCTTCCGCCGTTCGGCAAAAGATGGTGCCACTAGTAAGGTATGGTTAAAATTGCCCGATGTAAAACGTCATATCCTAAACTTGGACATCTGTCAACAAGGATCGTAGCGATTTTATATCAGCATCATATTTTTCTTGTGAAAATCTTAGAGAAGAATAAGCGTCATTTGCGGAAACTTTTTATTTACTTCTTTAATTTGAAGAAATCTGCAGCTGAAGCGCATCAATTGCTAGTAGAAGCATATGGTGAGGCTACCTTAAGTGAGAGAATTTGTCGAGAGTGATTTTAAAAGTTTAAGCACGATGAATTTGATGTTGAAGACAAAGAAATTAGCGGAAGACCGAAAGTACACGAAGACACGGAATTAGAAGAATTATGGGATGAAAACGCGTGCCAATCGCAAGAAGAATTTGCACTTGCATTAGGAGTGTCTCTAAAAGTATCGTTTAAAATCATTAGGGATGATTCAAAAGCAAGGAAATTGGACTACATATGAACTGAAGCCGAGGATGTTGAACGCCGATTTTTTTCATGTGAAATGCTGCTTGCTAAGCATAAACGAAAGGGTATTTTCCATCGCATAGTCACTGGTGATGAAAAATAGATCTACTACGATAACCCAAAAACAAGTCATGGGGACTACCAGACCATGCTTGAACATCGTCAACCAATTCATGGGAAAAAAACCCATGTTGTGTATTTGGTGGGAACATCTTGGTGTCGTGTATATTGAGTTGCTAAATTACTGGGGCTATCTTCCGAACATTCAACTAAAAACGCGACCACTACTACTCCAAACAATCAAAATCTACTCGGAAACACTCAATTGGGCAAGTTTTACCCCACCCGCCGAATTCACTAGACATTGACCCGTCTGATTACCACTTGTTTGGATCGATGACGCATGGCTTGTCTAAGCAGCACTTCACATCATAAGAAGATACCAAAAATTGGATTGATTCATGAATAGCTTCAAAAGATAAAGCGTTCTTCCGGCGAATATCTGTAAGCTACCAATAAGATGGGAAAAAGTAGTGGCTAGCGATGGACAATACTTTGAATAAAACATTAATACATATATAAAAATGGCGGATATTTATTTGTATCCTCAATAAAAGCAATGAAAAACTTTAGAACCACCCACAAAGTGTAAATTTACACTTCCAAAAAAAAAACTTAATATGCAAAACGAAATAAATCTCTGATTATCTCTGATGGTTAGCCTTACTGGTTTTGAACGGATAAAATTTATTGTCACAGATTCCGTATGCTTCGGTTATTTCGTGTTAGGGATGTAATTTTGAGTGGAACTCAGTTTAAGTTGTTGCAATTTGTCGTCTAACTCGAATGCGATCCAGGTTCGATTACAAAAGATGGCCGGACTTCCAAGTATGATTTTTCCAACAATTCCAACAACCTCGCTTTCCATGTGCAATCTATCGTTAGTTTCTTGCTAAACATAGTATTACCATTACATAGAATCATTTTGAACCGGAAACTCAAAAAATAAGTTCAAAATGTCAATCTAATTTATCCATAACCATGTGCCATAACCATTCTTTATGTTTTTTAGAAGCCAACATATTTATGAGATGGGGCAGTCAGAGATTTTTTTAAATTTTCATATTTCGCTATAGTGTAGTGGCAATTCGATGGTCAATGACAAGGCATCGTAGAGATGTCTACGCTTAACGGTTAGTCTGATCGTGATCTTTCTTTATATTTCCTATAAATCAACATATATATGCAACGTCATAAATTTTTTAAATCTTCAAATTTCTAGCATCCAACATATTTATGCGGTGGAGCAGTCTTAGATTTTTTCATTTTAAAATATCGTTATAGTAAAAAGTGTATAGTGACGTTTTATATTCTAGTCAAGTCTACTTGACTTCCAGAAAACATGATGAAATTTCTAAATGACACGATTTTATACACCGTTAAGTGGAGATAGATAGATAGATCTATGACTATGCCACCGCATTTATATGTTGGCTTCTAGAAAATATAAAGAAAGATCCAAATAATATGCTTAACTACCGTAGATATCTATACGATGCCTTGTCATTAACTATCGATCCTTACTACACATGATTAGTGTATGTCACATTTAATCAGAATATTTATGTAATGCTACACTTTCCAGCTTTTGTTAGGTTTTTCTGTCAATTTGTCAGAAACTTCATGCTACCTGAAAAATCATGAACACAACATGCATCCATCCTCGTACATCATCGCTGCGTTTTTATTCCGATTCAATCCCTCGAAGCAACTATTCTGGATGGTCACCAATCCGGAAATGAACAAGTTACATTGTTTAAAAGGTGAGTATCTTGTCGATTTTATTTGTAACCCAATAATCAAAAAACAAAATTCCACACTTTCTTAAGCTCTGCTTTAAAACTGCTTAATTAAAACTTCTATGTAGTGGTAAAGCCTTTCGTTAAAAACGAACATTTACGAAGTTATGACAAAAACATAATATTTTTATTGTTTCATTATTTTTAACTTAGAAATTTAATTACGAAAATGTTTTGTGAAAATGCGATTCTACCACCGGCATCTTCGTGATCTCAAAACATTTTCCCTTTTCACGAAAAACTAATATACCGAAGTTACTTCAAAATTACCGTTAAATTTACTATCCTATTCCGAGCGTCATAAGGTGATAATTACGAGTAAACCCAAAACAATTTACAAAAATTTGAAATATAAACGAGTGTTAGTCTTAACCGTAATAGGGGAAAACCAACAAAATTTAGTCTGACGAAATATTTTTTAATTAGTTGAATTGTCACCTCCAGAAGAAGAGAGAATTTTTGGGAAGACCAAATTTATAATTTATTCAATCAACATTAAAGTCTGTACAACAAATATATTCCAGCCTGGTTGTTTTTTATCGCCATACGCTTACGCTCTTATTCTGAAGCTACAGCGATATCGCGGCGATATTTTTTATTGATTCGTATCGACGAGCATCGGCTCGTCGTTGTCGCTCTTGTTATGTTTCGAGCTTAATAGTTTCGGTTTTTAAAACACATTCCGTCTAACTAAGTATATGCAAACAACTATTAAAGTTGATACAAAATGCATCATTGTTAAATAAGGAGTATCTTATGTTGAATTTTGATATAGACTATATCCAAAATACAATAGAGGAAGTAACTCTTCTGCACTCTAAGTGTGCATGATTAGTGAAGGTTACATTTAATCAGGATATGTTAGGTTTTTTGTAATTTGTCGGAAACTTCGTGCTACTTGAAAAATCCTGAACACAATATAATGTCAACATCTCAAAACGATCAATATTATATCACTATCTTGAATACCATTACATATCAATTCCAAACGTGCATCCATCCTCGTATATCGTCGCTTCAGTTTTATTCCGATTCAATCCTTCGAGCAATTATTCTGAGTAGTGACCAATCCGGAAATGAACAACTTACATTGCTTAAGATGTGAATATCTTGTTGATTTTATTTGTACAGCCATAATCAAAACACAAAGTTCCACGTTTTCCAAAGCTCTGCAATGGGTATGGGATTATGATCACGTCGCGCACGTACTCGTATTAACTTAGAAATTTAATTACGAAAATGTTTTGTGAAAATGCGATTTTACCACCGGCATCTTCGTAATAAAAGCAATTTCCCTTTTAACGAAAAACTAATATGCCGAAGTTACTTCAAAATTACCGTTAAATTTCATAAAGTGATAATTAGGAGTAAAACCCCAAAATACTTTACAAAAATTGGGAATATAAAAGAGTGTTAGTCTTAACCGTAATAGGGGAAAACCAACAAAATTTAGTCTGACTTGAAATATCTTTTAATTAGTTGAATTGTCACCTCCAGAATTAAAAAGAGAATTTTTGGGAAGACCAAATTTATAATTTACTCAGTCAACATTAAAGTCTGTACAATAAAGGTAACCCAGCCACTTAAGACAATCACGAATACAGTAATATTACATACAGCCATTTGAAATTTGGAGTAGGTTTGTAATGGATAGTATTAGTAAACATTTGAGGTACACTTCAAACTACAAATATCAGGTTCATCTACGCCAGTTAACTGAATTGGGATTTTCATTTTACACAACATACCAAGATCGTGACTGCATATTGAGTAAGAACAGAGGAAAGTAAAAATAATATTCAGATGTTAAATTGAGGTAATGGTTAAGATGCATATACAAAATTAAAATTAATTAACTCTATTACCATCACAATAAAGTGTACCGGCCTAAATACACAATACTCTAGTTTTATGTAATTGAATTTCGGCCTATTGTTATACAGTATGTCAGTATCGCATACTGGGCACACCAAAATATGATTGACACCATAATACATTCACAATTGTTTAGTTCGTTAATTAAAAGTGAATTATAAAATGATGTTGTGAATAAAAAACAATTGGACAGCGACACTCTCACCAGTGGATTACAGACTACAGAGGCAACAGAAATATTGTTGACATAATCCACAACTAATTATTTATCGCGTGTTACAAATCATATCATCATCCTATAATATTATGTAAATCAGCTGTAAACCAGCTAGGGTTAAACAAAATCCACAAATTAACCGTAATTAGTAAAAAAAAAAATATTTTGCTTGATAAAAACCATAAATCATTTTTCATGATTACTTGTAAAAAATGTTTTACCCCAAACATTAATCGAACCGGATACCAAATACTTTAATGTATCTTCTTCTTCTGGTATGTATACTCGTATGTGTTTAGTCTATTGCTGATTATCGCTGACGCATCACCACTATAAATAATACAACAACAAATAATTGCTAATCATAGTTGGTTTGATAACCATATAGATAAAATTACACGTCTGTTAATCGAAACATAAAATGTAATTACCGCCTTTTTGTACATAGACAACAACAGCAATAAAAAAAATCTCAAAGCTAAGAATATACAAAAACAATGTCGACAAATAAGATGAGCAAATTGAAAAATATGCTCCTTACCATCATCTCATAAACATTTTTTTGCGTCACTAATTAATTTAATTAGATAAAAAATGTAATTATGCATAATACAAATAATTATGATAATTAATTATGTTATTATCCAGAATACAGAGAGACCCATTCGTATAATTTTTAATTGTTTGTAAAGGGGTGTTCACCCATCGCTTTAAGCAAATGTTTCGGAATAAATCGAATTTGCACTGGTTTCATACCCATCGCATCTTTATTTAAGGTCCTAATGTCAGTTGGTGTATAAAATTCTTATAACAATTTAATTAGCAACACACACTCTATGCGAATGACTTCGAACTTATTTTAATGTTCTATCAAGCACAATTGAAGAATGCATAATGGAAGCCTTGGTGTTCGCGATTAACTGTATTGAACACAATTTATGTCAAATTGGTTTTCTTCTAATTCCATGAATTTGTAATTTCGATAAAAAATGTATTTAATCTAATTCTAAAAATAGAAACTCGATTCTCCGATTTTCAATCAAAAATTTTAATTAATTTCCTCTATGTCAAAAACATTAAACATTTAAAATTACCAATAGACTTTAAACGTATTCCATCATGTGTCAATCAAAATAAATAAATTGAATTTGAATTTACAAATTAGCATTTGGATTAGATTTGTTTACAACTGACAATAATTAAGAAAAGTATAGGAAGAAGCTGAATGTTCGACTAAATGAGTTATTCAAATCAATAAGCAAAACAATTTCAAGGCCATATGTGCTAATGTTACTTGTGCAGTAATAAACCTCGAACTGTCGTCAATATAAACATATTTTAGGATCCTCATCACTGTTAATTGTACAATGAAGTTAGCTCTAGTACTAATTTTACATCATAAACACATAGTAAACAATAAAAAGCTTCAGGGAAGAAAAGTATTCAAAATTTTAAAGCTGATTATGAATCTGATCTGTATCGAATGTAATAAAGCATTTTGCACGACCTTCCCTTGGATGAAAAAAACGAATGTACTGTATCATCAAACAATTTGCAATTGATATATTCAATCTTTGTAACCTCTACCACATATCAATAAACAGTGTTGAACCAGAAGTTTTAACTACCTATAGCAAATTACATGCAAATGGGTCTACCGAACTATAAAATACCGGAAATCTAATTCTCGTAAATCTAAATCCTGAATCTCAAAATCAAAAATCCTTAAAAATTCGTGATTTCAAGAAATAAAGTTTAAAAACATAACTAAGTTCCAACCAAGTTCATAACAAATTACGGTTAAACTTTATTTGTAGAAAGAGATTGGTATTAAGAATTTTGGATGTGTTGCTAGAAGTTGAAATTGATTGACTGAACTCTTTCTTACGACGAATTAAATTCGTCGTGCAGCTTAGGTTTGGAATTATAACGCGAATTCTGGATAAAGTTCTGAAATACGCTTAGCCATATCTATGTGGTGATTCTGATGCTAACACTAATGTTGAACAAAATTCTGAAATTTAATTATGCTGAGTACAACTATTTCCTAATCAATTATGGCCAAATTCGGTATTTTGAACAGGTTGGTATTCTAACATGAAAATTTGGTTCTGGAAGATGGACGTGCTGAACTTAACAAAACTGTCTCGTAGCTGATGGTGGGCGAAATTTTTATCGTATTTTATCGAATTTTGGCCTGCTGAATGGAATTCGGCCATTTCTCAACCATGTGCTGTTTCTTAAATTATTATTTATATTCGATTTATTTCGACATAATTGCTGGTGAATTGGTCGTTCCTTAACTAAGTTTCGTTAAATTATAGGTTTAACAATGGCAAGCGTACGATATTTTTTTCTAATTAACGTAATTTTTTCATAGCACCAATCCCCATCCAGATCGCTTGAGAAAAGGTGTAGTATATTTTGGTTGAGAAATAACTTAGTTTTATTGTGTAATATAACGGAATTCGTGCAACTTGATTACTCTATCTAAGATGAATTTCTCTGAAACTAATTATTAATAAATTCTCTGCATACTGAGTAGAAGTCGTATATTTCTAGAGTCAACCTAACGAAATTCGTTTCAATGCTTAGAATTGTGAGAACTACGCGCTTTTTTATTCAAATAAAACACATTGTTTAAAAATGAAAGAATTATTTATTAAAAGTATGCACCATCTGCAGCCACAACTTTCCCCCATCTTTCAGGCGATTTACGGATTCCCTCTCTGAAGAAATCCTGGTATTTGGAGGCATTCCAATCAATAAGCCAATTTTTGATCTCTGCGAGAGAACTGAACCGCTGTTCAGAAAAAAAAACGACTGCGTCAACCGGAATAAGTAGTAATCTGAAGGAGTTTTGTCTGCTAAATACAGCAGGTGGGGTAGAACTTCCCAATCCAGTCCTTTTAAATAATTTTTCACCACGTTCGCAACATGTGGTTTTGGATTGTCGACGTCGTGTTGAAAAATTAATTTTTTACTATTCATCCATTTTGGTCGTTTTTTCTCTATAGCTCGCTTCAAACTTATTAGTTTTCGTCTGTTGACATAGCCATTGATAGTTTCACCTGGTTCCAGCAGTTCTTTTTGATCCCACCAGATACAGAGTATAACCTTATTGCAATGAATATCTCGATTTGGTTGTGATGGACCAGATTCACCAGGCTTCTTCCAAAATATTTTGCGTTTGGGATTTTCATAATCTCTAGTAACTATTCGACGCAAAAAAACATTTTCTTTGTTGTCTTTGAAGAAGTATTTCACAAATTTTCTACATTCGAGGTCTATTTATTTTAATTCATGTAGAGCCCAGTTGCTAACTTTTTGAACCGTTCCGATTGTTGTTTACCCTTCAACCAAATATCGCATACTGCGTTTAACAGCTGGCATCAAGTACTATAGAATACCAGTATTGCATGTATAGTACACGTAAGCAGTACTAGTAATGACATCTATTAGAAAGGAGCGGAGTCATATTCACACACACACACAATATAAAAATACAACGTTACAATTCTAACTTTGAGAAAGGCTTTACGGTGTTTAAATCTTCTTAAAATTATTACTTGCGTTTGTGACTGAGACTCAAAGGCTGAAACTCAATAAATATTTTAATCCAAAATACTAGTTCCTTAATACTATTTATGTCATCGGCGATATGATATTTCTAACTGTAAAAAGGGATCTAAATGTTTATAAAATATATATTTCAATTTCTTTCGATTGCAACTCCAAAGACGTTTGCTTTGCAAAGCGGAACTAAGTGAAACTGAATTAGTGGAGCTTAGCTCGAGCTACTCGTACGCCCTGTTTTATTTTTTTGTTTATTTAAAACTGTGACTTTACGAGAAGCTGTAAAAAAGCATAGCTCAAGTGTGCAATGAGCCTTAATCTCGTATCTAGCTATCTAATCTCAAGAACGTTTCTCTTGATACCAGACCACCTTTAGTGGTAAATAAACTTACTCGTGAATACGGATCGCTGCACAGACGGAACAACTGTTTTCAATATTTATGGGTTAAATAAGGACACAGAATAAAAAATCTAACTAAACTCAAAACATGCGCTCATCGAAGGCTGTATATCAATCGACGGTGAGTAACTAGAACGAACCAAAAAAAAAATAACTTCTCCAAATCGGGACTACCCTAAGGCACTACAACCGAGGACCAGTAGAAGTACATTAAAATGTAGTCACGGCGCTTATTATTTAGAACTCTAGTAAATTAAATGCCATCCACGAGGGTCAGCTAACTCCTGGAACGGAAAGAGTCCGTTGTACGTAGCAAGAAAATATTGGCTACGAATATAATATATATAACCTTAAAAACAGGAAGACTCAGGATGAGGTTTAAGATGCAAGCTGAAGGATTGGGTGAGCTAATAATAATAGCGAAAATCTACGTCAGGTATCTTAAAGGCGTAAAAGCCGTCGGAACTGTTTAGTAACGCCTTACAAGATACGAGAGCATCACAATGGAACATAACGGAATTTGAATTCTGTAGGAGACGGAAATTTGCCAGCGGAAAATAACAGATTGCATTAACCGCAACAAGTGGCAGAACTAGCACAAAAGAGAATATCTAGGATTGATTACGATTGAAAAGGATTCTAAGTTGCATTTTGAAGGAAATTCTTGTATTTGGCTATGCTGGAGAGTTCTTGTCTAATTCTTAATCAACAATTGTGAAATTTTTATCGTAGGTATATTCTAATTCTAATATAGTATCTCTTCACAAGTAAATATAAAAATAGTTGTGGATGGATGTATTTGATTTTTGGATTGGAAACTTGCAAATCAAAATGAAAAGTTAAGCAAAATGATTGTTTAGAATTCGCTAAGTAAGATTTTGATTTTGTGGCCAAATAATTAAGTTTAAGATTATGGCTAATATCCTAAAAAGTCCCAAAGGTAACCGATACGTACAGTTCTTTTACAAACAGCTAAGGTCATGGGAGACTACATGGGAAATTTGGGGAAAATATTTTGTTTAGAATTTTTACTATAATCTTTTGAGTTTTTGTGGCCAAACAAGTTCTTTTCGGTTTGGGATCAATATCTCCACAAGCCGAGGAGCTTATTTTTTCACAAAAATTACAGTGCAAATTCTAAACGAGATTGACGTTTGCCTTTAGAAAAATAACGGGATATATAGGATACATGTAGGAAATTTTAAGATATTGGCCATAATCTAAAACTTAATTATTTGGCCTCAAAATATCAAAATCTTACTTAGCGAATTCTAAACGATAATCTTCCTTGATTTTTCATTTATTTTAGCAAGTTCCCAATACAAACTCAAATACAACTTGTGCTGTAATGATAACTTTCGTCACGTTATAAAATTGAATTAAATTGTTTAAATTTTGGAAGGAATTCCCAATACATAGTAAATAAATATTGCCACTCTAATGAAATTTACAAGTGTTTTCATTAAACCAATTTAATTCAATCAAATACAACCTTGCACAACTATTTTTATATTTTCCTTGTAAAGTAGTGGACGAGAGGTGCAGATAATCCAAAATCATGTACAGATCCTTCATCTTAATTCGTTGATAAATAGCGGAAATAGATGGAACATTGTAAAATTTCAAAATTACATTTACCGAGTTTCTTTCTTTCGTAGGTCTATCAATTTATCAATTTAAGGAGCACTTTCTAAATTTTATTCCGCTGGAATGTTTTCTTTTGTATAAAAATGAATAAAAGAATTCCGCTGGTTATAAAATAACAACAAAAATTTTATTTTGTAAGTGCTGCCTCTTGTGGCAAGTAGCGTATTCTCTTATTTTTCGCTTGCAAATTTCCGCTGTTTTATATCGCATGGAAGTGGTTTATAATCCAGAAATCAATATTCCAGAAGAGTCCATCCTGCAGGGATACTGGATGGTAACAAGTTCGCGAAAGTTATAAAAACGATAATCGAGGTAGAGGTGTGGCCAGGCACAAAGCCACACTAAAGGAGAATGGAACCACAAGAGAAGGGTATTTATTGAGCAAGACAAGGGTATTTGTTGGGATTATAACCGTTCCGGTTAAGTCTGTTAGAAGCACAAACCCAAGTCATCCGACGAATAAATGGAAGATCGCTAACCAGGAGGAAGCTAAAAGAATGGCTATTTTAGTCACTAGATAAAAATCTCCACCTCCACCTACAATATCAGATTAAGTTGTTAACTTTCATTTCGAGCCTATTCGCGTTTAAAAATAGGATAAAACCAAAAGAAGACAACCGGAGAAAGTAGAACATTTATCACACAAAATTACAACGGCAGTACTTTAACGTCTTAGGTATTATCCAAAAACCCAAGGTCAATAACAATAAGAATTATGCCCTAAGAATAAAAGGGTACCCAATGGTATATTCCTCTGCTTTCTCATAGCGAACGTAGCATAACGACGGCTTAGAGCTGGTGCCACCCAAATCAGATTATATAAAATAAGACTAAACCTGAGCTTAGAAGACTGCTCTCGAAGCAGGGACGAAGAAGACAGGTGTGATAAAGAGATGTGATGCTCATTACACGGACATCAACGAAAGAGGTTGGTCATGTTTAACTAATTATTATTAATACTAATATCTCATCGTTTGTAACAAGGGGCAATACCCCTCTTCTAATAATGTACCATCGAGAAGTAACTCTTGCCTTTAACTCTGTTCTACATATGATTGAGGATTGGTTGGGGAGTTTCGGTGGAATACTAATTTGACACATAACCTCAATATTATACCGCCACCTCGAAGAGCCTTGTGGAGTCATAGGAGGACAAAATGGAGTAAATATAGAGAAATGTGAGAAAACTTTTGCCACCGAAGGCACTGGTTTCCAATCGACAGTGAATATAAATCATTAAGTTATATGGTGGGCGGTGTACGGAGCTAGGGATCTAATAGAAAGCTTGTAGAGGACTCTTTATTACAGCTATGAACATTAGAAAGGCACAAAATTGAATCTCTTATAAAAAGATCCTAAGACGGTTCAAAGGAGAAGTGAGACAGGCAAAACAGAAATTGTGAAAGTTCTTCTGTAAAAAATGGAGGACCTTCTGAAACTTCGCTTCTAAAAAAAGATTCTTTTTTCAAATCTACAAGTAGTTTGGACACGTTGAAATGAAAAATCTGAGAGATCGAATGAATTTATATATATTTACCCAGAAGATATCGTTTATGAAAAACGGTTCAAATTATATCTTGAATATACAAATGAAGCTCCAGCATAACTCGGCAACGGCAAATTATATCTTGAATATACAAATGAAGCTCCAGCATAACTCGGAGATTATGCTTTCCTTGCTGGATTCCATAGGTGTTTATATCCCTTAATCAAGAACTAGCTCATGTGGCTACTCCAAAGGACCAAAACTTTTCGATCGTCGTAAATTTTGATACCCATGAAAAGGTTATATAATCAGCTTGGAATAGTACATTGCAGTTTGGCATTCAATGTGAGATCGAGGGCAATCAAGAGTCGTTTTTGGAGGTGGACTACTCTGTAAGCAAGTTAGCAATAATTTTCGAGTAATCAGAATTATTAAGATTGAGCATAACAACTCACCAATAGTGAAACACCTGGTGGAGTATAACGGATCACTATTATAGATGGAGAGGGAAAGATCGCTCACATATTCGATGTTTTGTCGATTTCCTTCCGAAAAAGCAAACAAGGAATCTTACTTTGCTCCGTTCAGTCTATTCCGATGTTTAGTCCGACTTATACCGATAACGTAACGAAATTCAAATTTTCTGACTTCGGTGGTTTCTAGGGAGTTATTATTCTTCCAATATGTCGAGTTTGGAAATTGTAATAATTATCAATCAGCTAAGAATACTTTTTATTTTCTGGCTTTCCAACATGTTCGCATTCAGTGATGGAGATAGATTATAAAATGACATATAATCATTATGGGCATGGCCAACAAAATTGTAATGGTTCGCGTGTAGCTGTTGACATAGATTTTATGTTTTTACATCTACCTAGGTGTGATTTGAGAGACTGTTTGGCAAATGAACTAACTCAGTACAGTAATACATTTATTTATGTTAAGATTTTCGAAAATATTTTTATATTTTTACTATCGTAACCTAGTAAACCAAGATTTAGAAATTCGAAGTGTTTTTGGGATGCTAAACAAAAATCGATTACCAGTAAAACCCAAGAGTTGAAAAATTGCATTTGGGATGTTACAGCTGTCACTTATAACACTAGTAGAACTGCTACTACGTTAAATGCATATCAACAAAATATTTTCCAATGAAAAATAAATTAAGATATAGAAATTATTTAATCTAGAACGATGACGATGGAAACAGCAAAGGCGGCAGTTCAAAATGCTTCTATTGTTATCCTTCTAGTTCTAGAATGGTAACATTTAATTTTTCAATTCAGTAAAAAATTTACTTAGCGGATTAACAGCCGCAGTTAATTGTCTACGACACATAAAACTAGATGGCCCTAAAACTAGATGGCCCAAAAAATAGTTATCGACTACGAGGATCATTGGTAGTATGGCCTGCAGTGGATCATCGGTTATAATTTAAAAAGACTTTAATGGTTTTAGCAAAAGGGGAAGGTTTTCGTGTGTTAGGAATCAATTGCAATAAGTCTGGAGATTTCGGGTAACATTTAGAAGATTCTCCGGTTGGTCCAGATAATATTTTAATAAAAGTTTTTGCTGTGGAGAGGGTTTTGCTTACCAGGAAACGGTTGCTGAGATCCAATTTCGGGGCAGTTGATTGTCGAATTTTGTTTTTAATTTTTTTTGTTTTCAGAAAAAATAAGGATGGAGGTTAATGAATGTCAGAAAGAAATGATTTCGGAAAAATTCGGTCGGGTATACAAGAGGTTCCTTTGGTGGGGACTGCGCTTTTTCTGATCGAAAGATTTTGTAGAAATGTTCCTTCGGATGGGCCGTCCTGATTCATTATGTGCCATCATGTCCCTCCTCTAATAGGATCATGAACGAAACGAATATTGTAGCTACTTAAATTACTGAAAGGTGTAATTTTACAAAAAGTGTTGTAATTAAAAAGTTCATCAAAAATATATGAAAAGCGCATTAAAATGGTTTATACTATTGCAATCCTGGAACTTTTTAGAAACGTCACCAAGTGTGGACAAACATATATTATATATCTTCTATATCTTCTAATAGTGGACGAGTTGAGCTATTCATAGGAGTTAACCTCATCAAAGTAAAAAGATTAGTGTAGATATCCGCACCTTAGTTGGAAACATTTGTAGTGTAGCCAGTATATATTTTAACCAATATTTAAATTTTGGCAGAATTTTACGGTTTAGGAACTATCTCCTAAACCTAATACCTGCGCTAACTAAATATTTTGGAAGACCTTTCTTTAACGAATATTATGATATTAATGTTTTTTATTGCTACACTTTTTAATCATAACACCTTTCGTTAATTTTGGTCTACACAATTCGTTAAAAAGTTTACTACGCGCTAAGACTGCTGATTCATATACAGTTAATTACTGTCTTGACACCAGTTAGTGTTCTTTTTATCTTTCATTTTTCAAGCATTTCAAATTTATATAGTCCTAAATTTATATAATTTTGCCACATGAAATTTGAAGAGTTAATTTTTGGGAAATTGTCACGGTGCAGGTGCGTTATTCGTTATTTTCTAACATAACCTTAAACTAGCTGGTCCTAACCTTAAATTCTAACTTAGAGTTCGTTTTTGTGCCTTATCAGTATTGGCATTTCAAAATCATCTCACATCAATTGTTACTGATATAGTTTTCGTCAGATTACGGTCATATGATTTGGGTTTTAGTGTTTTTAATTATATCTTACAGTCAAATCGAATTTAATCAAATTTATAATTTGTTTATGAAATTCCGGGCAAACGTCAATAGTGAATAATGAAATTAATTAAAATCTTGACTGGGCTAATTCGACAAGAGAGTAAAATTGGTTATTCTTAGATTAGTGTTACCTGGAGAATTTTTTTATTTTCTAGGATAAAATGCTGGGATAACTTCAATACGTAAGAAACTGACCGTCCAATGGGAACTTAGAACGGATAAGGGCAAAAAGAATCAAAATTAATTTCCAATATATAGTCAATTCAATAAATATTGATCCGAAGAATCTTTCAAATATTATAAGTTTGTGTTGTATTTACGATTTGTTTAACGTACTACTAAAATCTACTAATTTTTTAATAAATACAATTAAATTTTATGCAGCTATAAAGATTGTTTCAGAAGAGAGTTAAGAAAATGTACAATAACTTAATATTCTTGATATGCAATATGCCTTAGCAGTTTGGTGGAAGACATTGAATTCAGTCGAAATGTTCATTTGACTTCGATCAACTGATTTGATATGTGCATAGTCCGGTGCTTTTTTGCTGTGGGTTCATAATGGATTACACTACCTAGTGGGCGAACTGCATTTAAACCTCACACTTTAAAACTGGGTAATGTAAAAAATTTGACCAGCATATTCTCTAAAACCACAGTACAAATCACTAAACTATTATTTAATACCGAATCAAATCAAATTGAACTTTGGTCAAAATTTCGTTTTAATTGTAAAACCCGGTTCTCACAACAAAACAAAATATTATTAAAAACTAATTTGTATAAGGTAAACTAAAAACGACATTAGGAAACACGCAAACGTTTTTAAAGTGGTCAATTTCTAAATACATATTAGGTGTAGGTATAATTCCTACGACCATGTAAAATAATTCCCATCACTAAATGGTTGTGCGAGTTAAAATCTGGGACCTCCAAAAAATTCATTGTCACTTTGTAATGTTGAATAACTACTCGATTCTAAATCCACGGGACACTTAACAACATACTAAATAAAAACCACTACTATATCACGAAGCCTAACACTAAAACACCACTTGACCGTAATAATTATTGAACAAAATAACTGATCGTTACACGGAAAACCATTTTTTAATAATATTCCAAACGATCGAAGGTTAGAGTTGATGCTAATTTTTTTTTTTTTAATTTGAATACTCCAACACAACATCAAAGACTAAACTAGACGATTAAACACGCGCGATTTCAAAAATGCATCGCACTCGTCAAACGGAGGAATATTAAGAAAAGTACGACCGATCGCGTAAAAAAAATGTTGGTGGTGGATACGATATGTTACAAATATGATCGCAGCACACAAATTACAGAAAACCGAAAAACTAAAAATTCTTTAATGTTAGATAATTTTCAATTACATTTCAACCCCCCACCACTTGTCATCATCATCATGATCATCGTAATTTATAATAATAATTGTAAGGTGATCAGCAACGATCATGATCGAAATTCGTTTACATTCATTTTTTTTTTGTTGTTACTTACGTACATTTTTCGTCTTAAGTCTAAGATTCATTCTCTTTTTAAATCTTCTTAGTTTCTTGTAAAATTCATTCCCGGCGATGATCGAATAGTAAAAAATGATCGCGAAATAATCATCAAATTTTTTTTATATTGTTGTTGGTGTTTTCGTATATATTTCTAACGATCATCCTAAATGATTACGTAGTAAATTTCAATCATTCAGAATGATAGAAAGAGATCGAGATCGTTATAATATTTATAGTTGAAAATTACGTTTATTATTATTATTATTATTATTGTTGGTGGTAAGTTTTAATTTATTGTTGTTGTTGTTGTTGTGTAGTTTTTAATCCGGGTTTGCGCGCGTATTATTTTAGATGGAGAGGTATGAATATTACTACTAAAAACAAAAAAAACTTTTTTGTATATAAACCTAAAGTCATCTTCAGTAAGGCATCAGTTCAATAATTCATCTTACTAAGTTAACTTAGTTAAATATAAGAATTAATTTTAAATAAAATATAAATCATGAAATTGGTGAGATTTTGTTTTAAATATTTTTTTATTTAAAAGTTCTAATTGGATTACAAAATTGGATTACAAATTGGATTACACAAAAAAAAAATATTTAATCGTGAAGTGTTTTATAAATTGTAAAGTGTGCGCTAATTACTTTGTTTTGTTTATATCGATTACACAGTTCGCTTTTGTAGCCGTATTGGGATTTGCAAGTGCAGCCCAACTTCCAAACTCATACATCCCACCACCAAGCAATGCAGGTAGTGCTGGCGGAGCTGGATTTTTACAAACACCAAACCGTCCAGTAAACCAATATTTACCACCAGGCCAACAATCTGGTTTCAGACAATCAGCGTTCTCAGGTAATCAATTCAGTGGACAACCAGGTAGTGGTGCTGGATTCGGAGGCCAAGGCGGACACTCATCAGGTGGTGGTGGAGGTGGTTTCGGTGGACACTCAGGTGGTGGTGCCCAACAAGGCGGATTCGGAGGACACTCAGGTGGTGGTGCCCAACAATACCATTCACAAGGTCCATCAGGCCCACAAATCCCAATCATTCGTTACAACAATGTTCCAAACAGCGGAGATGGCAGCTACCAATTCGAGTAAGTATAACAAAAATTATGAGACGCCCCCTAAATATTAAACAAATATATAATATACACAGTTATGAAACTGGCAATGGTATCATGCAACGCGAAGAAGGACATTTAAACAACGCCGGATCCGAATACCCAGAACAAGTAGTCCAAGGTGAATACTCATACACCGGTGATGATGGCAAACTCTACAAAGTACAATACAAAGCCGATGGTAATGGATTCCAAGCCGTTGGTGATCATTTACCCACACCACCACCAATTCCAGAAGCTATCTTAAAATCGCTCGCCATTAACGCTGCCGCTCAATCCGGTGGATACGGACAAAGTGGACAATACCAAAGTGGACAAGGTGGACAACAAGGAGGATACTCAGCTGGTGGACAACAAGGAGGATACTCAGCTGGTGGCCAACAAGGTGGTTTCTCAGGTGGAGCCCGTCATGGAGGAGCTGGTGGTGCCGGTGGAGCCGGAGGATTCGGTGGACACGGAGGACAACAACCCGCTCGTCCATCATTCAACGCACAAACAGGATACACTTATTAAAATGCACCCAAATCTTAGAAAATTTAAAATTGTAAATTATTTGCCATCATCTTATGAATAAACACGCGAATTATTCTTATTATAAACGAGATAACGAAACCAACAAAAGCAATAATAATCATAATAATTAAAAAAATGTAATTTAATTTATTTTTCGTTTTTTATAATTTTATAAATAAAAATGAAAATGTAACAAAAAAGTAAATTGTTTAAAAAAAAATTGTGACAGGCACTAATGACTTGGAAAGATAACAGCCAGTGAGCAAAATATAAAAATGTCTGGCCGAAAGTATTTTGTTGTTATTGGTGTAGTTTTATAGTGAAAGTGATTCTAAATGTGATAATGTGAGACATTTGGTGTTAATTATTTTTATTTTAAGTGTTATCTTAATTGTCTTGGAATTTTTCATATAATCACAAGACATTTTCGTTGTGCTTTTAACGGTGATATAAAAAAAAATATTAGAGAGTGGGGTGGCGAAATATGGCGATTATTGTTTTAACAATTTTTGTTACCGAGTTCAGTTAAATGTCTTTGATTTTAATGTAATATTTCATGTTATGATTATTATCATTATTGCTAGTGGTATAAATGCAACAACACGATTACCTTAAATTAAGGCTAGCGGTACCATGACGGTGAATATAGAAATATAAAAGAGGCAGAAGAGAAAAATGAAATATATCAACACAGAGTTATCAGTAATTGCAGCAGTTCTTATCATTAGGTTTAATATTGATTGGTGGTTGTCTGTAGATGATTGAATTGATTTTACGAAGTTCTACTTCAAGATCATAATTGGATTAACAAAGAAGATCGGCACACAAACTTCAGTGTCGCCGAACGCTAATGTTATGCGGTTAACTATTTGTTTTACTTACCGATAATTACCAATTAACTGACGCCTCACTTTAGTATATTATTTAAGACACTCGCAGTCAAATTATAATAGTCATAAATAATGTTAATGAATATTTTAATGTTTGGTTTACAAGTCGCTTTATAAATAATTTTCGATACACCGCAATATTGCGTTTAAGATATTTTAAAAAATTAATTATTTCGATAATAAAATAATAGAATGCGGCTTGTCTTATCTCACTATAAAGAAGAAAATGGGAAAGCAATTCAAACTTCGATTCATGCAATTTTGTCGGTTCTAATGATCGATTTAAGACAAAGTGCATTGGTGGTAGAGATTTTATCCACCATATGAGGCCGTTATTTATTTTCAGTCGATCCACTAGGTTCCGTTTCTCGTATTTCAAAGAAGATGCCGAAGGCCATTATATTCCTGGCCAACTGTTGCGTCTTTGGCCGTTTTCTGTGTCATTGATCTTTTAGTTTTCCACTCCATGGACTGCCGTTTAAATTCAGATATCACTGTAGCAGCCACTTCGATAACCTTCCACATCATAATTTTTTTTGTAAAATATAATCAATTCGTGAGCTTTTGAAATCTTGATGTCAGCCATCCCCAATTTGAGAATACTATAATCTATATTTTATGGCTGATCTCCGTCGAGCACGGTGGCCATAACAATTATTAAAAACAATATCAACACACTAAATTATTTGTCCATCGTTCGACACTAAACAACTATAACTCAATGGAATGCCATAAAATTTTGACATGAATCGTTTGATGGTAGGCGCCATCTAATGGTCAGTCTGGGGACTTTTAAACCGTTGAATAATTCAGATTTTATCTGTGTGCTGTTATTTTAATGCTGCTTTCAGCTATGTGATTTCGCAGAACTTAATAAATTTCGATTTACTACAAACCGCAAAAAAACCTTACCTAAAATCTCCATAAAATGAATGACACACGAAATTATAAAAGCATAAAATCCATCTAATACAAATAGTATGTTTTGAGTTGGTAAGATTCTAGAGAGTATTTCTAAAACCTACTATTTTCTACTATCAGAATTTTTTTTTAAAACAACAGCAGTTGAATAGCAATGCACCACATATGGTGTAATACCATACCCTACCAGAACTAACTAAATTTTTTTTGAATATGTTAAATCTAAGCCAACCCTGAAAAAATCATGAGCTGGATCAAGGTGTTAAGCGATTGCTGACGATCTGCCATAGTCGTGATCGGAGCTCTCTAAAAACCTCGTGCAATTGTAAATAGCCTTATCTGTGTATACGGGGCGCAGCACTGGTGGTGAATAAATATTTTAATGAGAATAAAACCAAAACTACAGGCGCCAAAGACCGGAGCAACCAGAGTCGTATAACTCAGAGTGATGAAATTCCCCTTGTTCATCCAAGTTCTCGGAATACACCTATGCTGGGAACTAGTGGAATAATTCCAACCGTGGCGACGGTTTGTGATTGCGAGTAGCTTACCCATCGAAGCGTTAAAGGGTTCGGTGGTTAGCGTTTCCCGAATTGACAGTCAACTCAGAAGCAGGAGTTCGTGGCAAGGATTCCGGGATAAAGCAGAAGAAATAAACACCAACCGTGCCAACCGTAAAGATGCACAGAGACAAAAATGTTTCACAAAGTAATAAGAAAACATGATCTGCCGCTAGCAATCATCGACATAAGTAATGAAGAAGGAAGCATTACTATTGAAAAATGGAGCGTGTTGCACAAGGCACTAAAATCCACATTTATCACACCCACACATATCACTGGCTTGTGAGCTGGCTGCATTGCAGATCAGAGGATCTTTACAAGAAGGAAGTAGCTGAAGTTAGTGAGCTGTGACCAGGCGCTAAGCTCGAGTTAGCTAGGGAGAAATCCTAGGCACACCAGGGGCACGCTTGGCTTTCAACCGAGCCAAATTAGGATGAAACGCTAAGGATTATTCGAGCCAGCAATCATAATCTTCCAACCAAAAATTGGAAGATCGTCAAACAGGCAGAAAGTAAATGGGACTTAATTACTACAAGGAATTTCTTATTTATAACCATAGTTGAATATCTAGTTCACTATGACGATAAATAAGGAATCCTTAGCCCCTCTTGAAAACACAAACGGTATTAATAACTTCAACTTTGGGTCAATAACTATTAGAGTATAAGGGAAGGCTGGAACCGACAACAATACAGCAAAACTGGATCTGCCCAATTGACGGGATGAAGTACTTGCAGGGAATGACGATAATTGGTTCAGTGAGATATTCTCAGACGTGATAGAGGGATGGAAAATATATGTTTTCACGTTTCTGACGAAGCCACAAATTAACCTGTAATATCAGTATGGAACAGTATACGGAGTTGGGTAGCAAGCAAAGCTGCTCCGACAGTTCTCCTTCTTAAACTGGCCAAATTGGGAGAAGACCTAGTTCTTACCTAAAAACCAAACGTTGGTATATAATAACAGTAATTGTGACCTTAAAGTGAAAGAATATAGAATCACACACTAAAGTAATCCTGGGAATATGGGAATATTAGATCCTGCATCTTTGGGAAAAGTAATATAAACATATTGGTACTCCCACAGTCTAGCGACAGGTGAGGTGAGGAAGGTGATAACGAGAGCATGCATATTTATTAAATACTAACCTCTTAGGTAGCAATATTGGATAATAACAAACATTTGTTACGAAAAAAGGCAGGAGGTGCTATCACCGATTTATAATCTAGACATTCCCTGCACTCGAATGGTCTTCAGGAACCATGGGAGAACAAATTTCAGCATATAAGGGAATACTAATCAGAGTCTAACTTCCCGGGGCCTCTAAGTTCCGGGGCACAGTGAGGGAACTATTGTAAACATTATTGGACAACCAAAACCAGTATCGCTCAGCAAAACTAAGCACTGGCCAGAAAAAATAACCTTAAATTTATAATAAGGAACTGAAGAAAGCACAAGAAGGTCTTATAACAACAACGTCAGATCTATATCGTAGGATCGTAGTCGATGAAACTGTATCATCGAAAGTGTGATATACTCGCGGCTGTGCTTTTTATTTTGGCGCTAGAGTACGTAGTAAGAAAATGCAACATCGACACTTCACTCTGCACATTTGATAAGTCGGGCCAAATTCTTGGATATGACTTGATTTGAACCCAGTAGCTCAGTTTCAATGGCAAATATTGGAATCGGTGACCATAATTTTGATAGCGTTGCAGACTTAGTAATAACATTGTAAAATGATATGCTAGCAGACGTAAATGCCTGAGTTACTGTCAGACATCGAGTTTTCCATGTTTAAGGAATTAAGGTTATTGCAATCTAAACATCTTTCGCAGTCGTACAAGCTCGCGTTTTTTAAAGCACTCATAAGACCTGTGCCGGCTTTCGGAAGCGAGAGCTGACCTCTAATGACTGTAGCATGTTATCTACTTTCGAAAGAAAGGTCATTCGTAAGTTGCGGGAAACTAAAATCGGATTCGTATGCACGAGATAAAGCGACTTCGTCGTACAAGAAGACCCCAACTGCGCTGACGAGACAACGTTGAACAAGACCAACGTATAATAGGATCTCAAAACTGGGCAATTTTCTTCAAACACTGCATAGGTTTGTGTTAAAATCTGTCAAAATCGGACAAAATGAAAATTATAATGGACTACACCAGAAAGACGAATATTCATAACAAAATTGGTTTATAATTGAATGAACAATAGCTTAATATCGTTCATTTCAAAATTAAATTTATTGTTGAACCTAACCTAAAATTTAAATTCAATGCCCCTTTAGTGATAAGACGGTTTAGAATCAATGTAGCAGTGAAAGTCGTATGAAATGGCCGGCCAAATTGATTTTTAATCATTCATAACTGAGGCCCAATCTGTTTTTTTTATAAATTTTACTTTCTTCGACATAATTAAATAAAGTATAAAACGAAAAATGTTAACCTCGAGATTTTTGCAGATTTAAAATTCGCTATATCGCAAAAGTCAAAACAACAAACAAAGTACAGACAAAGTTTGTGTCCTCTCTACAGCCCAGACCTATTAACTGATAGCGGTGAAATGGAATACTTAAGGTTTTTTCATAAACTGGCAGTTCCTAGTGATCTTTGCCCGTGCTTTTGGAAGTGGCAGCTTTTTCGTTTATTGCAAATATTTTAAAAAGTATATCATTTATGAGAAAAACGAATATAAACTAAACGATTCTAAAATAATTTTGCAATTGCAGTCCAAATCAGTTATCAAAATTTAAACAGAAATCATTATTTTTGACAAAAAAAACTAATTCAACAAAAATTCAGATTAATCTTAGGGTTAATCCATAAATTGGGAAAACGATTAAACACGGAAAGATTTTAAATTAAAGTTCAAACCAAATTAGTTCAGATTAATTTTCAAATTTTACCGGGAAAGTTTCTTCGCCAAAATTCGGCATCTCTACAGTCAGGGGATTGGCTATTCGAAATGAAACTTTGAACTAAAGCTTTTTCCATTAATTGGGAGATATTTGCAAAATTTGGTGGAAATCTATATACCGGATGCTGCAGCTTCAATGGGAGATTTTTCAATTTTTGCAATTATCGAAAAGAGTATAGCATTCACAAAAAACGACAAAGAATTAAAAGATTCTATTAATTTAAATATTAAATTTTCAACAAGGATTGACCTTGTTGATTTTCTAATATTTAAGCAGGAATAATAATTTTTGATTATACAAAACAGTTTTAACAAAAATTTAAGTTTAATTTTTCGCTTTAGAATTCAAGCGTGGTGTATTCGAGATCTATGCATACATTTGGGGTAAACGAAAGTCGGATATTGGCCACAACATATTCATTCCTCCACTTTTGCTAGTAAAGCAAGCATTCGAACCTACATAATAGATAAACACTATACAGGGGTGTCCCAGAATTGGACGATCAAACGAAGCAGTATAGGAGCTCATTTCCTACAAAAATAGCTAAGTAAATATTTTTTCGAATTGTTGATGGTGCAAAAGTTATTCCACTTTTATTGTTTTTTAGAAAATTCGCAAACTCACCAAAAAATTAATTTAAAAAAACCAAGAGTTCTTTTGTTTAACTTTCTTATTCTATAAGCTGTATTATCTTCTGTCAAATAAAAACAATGGTTTGGTAAAATATTTTCGTTTCTCAAAAATTGTTGTTGATGTTTAAGTGCCAGCGGGAAAACAATGAACTACAGATAGTTAACCCACTATCAGAAAAATATGCGACACTAATGCAGATTTTAAAATGGAATCACTCACATGGCTTTTCACAACAGAATGTTTTTTTATCAATTTTTCACAAAGTTAGTCGTTCGATTTCTACAATCGATGCTTTGTCAGAAATAAAACAAAATGATGAACCAAATGATAAACTAAAGTACAACAATTTTTTTAAGCAAATCTAATAGCCCGAATTAAACAAAATTTGTGATATAAAAAAAAAGATTTTGTAATTCATGTTAGTAGTTTCATACATTCATACTCGAACATTTATAATTGAAATGTCAATAAGCTATGTGGCTTATTCAAACCGCGAATATGCAGAAATGCAATGAAATGCAATGAAATGGCTTATGTAACAGCAACGCTCGAGCAGTAGCAAGAGAATACCAGAGACGATATCCAAATGGGGAACGGATTGGATGGATTTACTTTTCCCGATTAAAGAGTGTTTCAAAACGTGCATCAAATGAACAGTGAAGGAAGATATGAAACAGCCGGTTCACTTGATATAGACGAAGATAGAGTAATTAGAATGGTGACATACGGCCCATCTATCAGTGGTCGTTGTTTTTCAAGACGTTCGGGAGTGCCACGGTTCACGTTACATCGTATTTTAGAAAGAAATCAGTTGCACCCGTACCATGTGCAAAAGTGTACAAGACCTTTTTTTACCTGCTGACCATGAAAAAATGGTGCAATTTTGTCAAGAATTGCTACTTCTATGCCAAGAAATTCACAGTTTTTTAACAACATTTTATGGAGTGCCGAAACATGTTTTAAAAGGAAGGGGATATTCATGATCCATAATTTGCACTATTAGGCGGCGCGTAAATCCAAAAAACGTGCGGCGTAGTCGGTTTCAATACCAATTTGGAGTGAACATGTGGGCGGGAATAGTCGACGGAAATTTGATTGAAACATTTAACTCCCACATAGAATAAACGGGGAAGTCTATCTAAGTTTTCTAAAAATGACTTGAATGAATTACTTGTTTACGTTTCTGTATAAACACGTGAAATTATGTGGCTGCAGCATGATGAAGCTCCCCCTCACTTTGTACAAGTAATGAGACAACACCTGAACGTAAATTATCCAAGCCGCTGGATTAGAAGGGAAGGGTCCATTGCATGGCCACCGCGGTCTTCTGATCTAAATCCTTTAGATTATTTTCTGTGGGGTTATTATAAAGAAAGAGTAACGCATACCGATCAGGAGATGCGGAAAAGTATAATCGAAGCGTTGAATATTATTAAAATTAACGAACGTGCGTTTCAACGGATTGAGCAAAATTTTATGCGGCGATGCCGTTTATGTATTTTGCAAAAGGTGGACCCTTCGGACACTTATTATAATTTTTAAAATAAATAAAAAAATGATTTTATTCATTTTTTTTATTTCTGACAAAGCATCGATTTTTACTTGGCCGTTTTTGTTGGAAACGAGCTCTCCTATCATCCTGCTTCGTTTGATCGTCCAATTCTGGGACACCCGTACATATTGTAGTTGTCCACTTTATTTATTGGTGGTATATGTTTTCCTTTGCTGTTTGTCTAGGTTGAGGTTGGAACGTGTTCTTGAGGTGGGTTGCAAACATTGAAGATTTGTGCTTTAGTTTAGGTTGTTTTAAAATTTGTTCGCTTTCTAAAAGGAATACTCTGTATATTTTTTCCCACGAAAGTGACTTAGGTATTTATTAATGTATTCGTTCTTGATTTATTTAATCAGCAATTTTAGTTTATTGGGCAACAAATTTAGTTTTTCTTTTTCGCAATCAGTTCCCTAACTTCCAAAGGATGAATAGCATTTCGGCGCATTTCCTTTGAACTTGAGGGAGTACTGCTCCATGCCACTTCTTGTATACTGTTGTTGAGTTATTCTAGTTCTTCTTCTAGCTGTATCGGATTTTTAATTTGCACCTGAAGATCAATATTGTCCTCAACTAGTTTCTGGAATTTCTCCCAGCAGGCTTGGTTATTAGTTAGCCAAGGTGGACTAGTTTTCTTAACAATCTTTGCACTGATTATCATAATAACCGGCGTGAGATCCGACATCTGTTGTTTCCTTCGAAATAACTGGTTTTGTCATTACCACTTGTAAGTATTGTTTTGATTCTCTCGTTTTACTAGCATGAGGTTTGGTTCCTGTTTGGTGAAAATTTGGTTAATTTTGTCCGGTGTTATTTCTTAAACTTTATAGCTCCTCAGCTATTTCACACCCCGGTAGTTTGCGGGATGTGGCTTCTTGCATTTAACACATTTTGCAGCAATATCTTTACTAACCGGGCATACTTAGGCATGATGCTTTCCGACACATTTCGCGCATCTAGTCCTTCTTTGGCAATATTTCTACGTTTGATAAAACCTTGACATTTTTTGTACTGCGGTATTTGACAATGACGTTATTTTGTCGTGACAAAATGTTTTGAGTGTAGACCGAGCGTTACAGTACAAATTTTTAACATGGGATCCAGTTATTTATGACTTGGTCTAACTTCACCTAGTCCATATTACCACTAAATATGCGTATTATGTAAAATCAATTGTTGTTGATAAACCTACCTTTTTTCAGCGAAAATTTTCTGCTATATTCAATAATATGTAATTTTTGCCTAGCATCATCAGAATTTTGTATTACCAGCTGGTACAAACATGTCGATAATGCAGATTTTTTGAAGTTGATCATGTTGTGGCCAGCACCCGATTACCTTTTAACGCGACTGATTAACATTCATTATTCCAGCTTAAACTTCAGAAAGCCAGCAACATCAACCCTGGTTTAAAATTTAATTTTCAATTCACTTCAATCTTTTAGTCCTTCGTTGTTTTTTGTAAATGCTATGCTTTTTAACATTATTTGTCAAAATTGACAAAGCTCATACGGAAGTCGTCAGTTCCAGTTCGCAGATTTCCACCTCCAATTACTTCCAGTTCCAGATTTTAGTACGAAGTTTGATTCCGAATAGTCAATCCACCTCAGTACAGATTTTGTTCGAAAACTGAGACTTGAGAGTTGGAAGTTTCATTGCTGTTTCATTAACATTATTAAGTATAATGCTTAACATTTAGTGTGCTGATGAACTAGCAGAAAAACTCCCAACTCTCTAGTCGCGGTTTTCGAAGAAAATTCGTATACTGGACTGTAGGGCTGCCGTATTTGGAGAATTACATTTTTTTTCTGTAACTTATCATTTTCGGTAAAATTTAAAATAATCATGTGAAGTAATTTTGTATGAAATAATAATTTAAATGAAAAAGGGTAAAGCTCCTGCCAATTTCGGTTGCCCGATTTCGGCCAAACATCACTGCAACCTACAATTTTGTGGACAAAGTTTAAGTGTCAAATTTTATCTCAATCAATCAATCCGTCTGGGCTGTAGAGGCCTAATTTTTGTTGAAAAACAGTTTTCTGTCAAAAATCATAATTTCCGCTTGAATTTTGGAAACTGATTTGAACCGTACTGGAACCGATTGTTGTAAAATTAATTAACAATCATTTATTTCATAGTAATTTTTCTCACACATGGGATACTTTTCAAAATATTTGCATAAAGCGGAAAAGCGCATATGGAAGCTGTCATTTCCGGTGGGCTGATTTCGGCAAAACATCCATACGATCTCCAATTTTATGAACAAGCCTTAAGTATAAAGCTCCAATCCGATTAGTCAATCCGTATGGGCTACAGAGGGCACAGACATATAGTCTGCACGGCACCACACAAAGAACTTTTTGAAAACGATTTTTTCGGACTTCGGCAATATGATAAATCTACAAAAATCTACTATACTTTATTTTACTACGTAAAATAAAGTGGAAGTTTCAAATTTACAAACATATATTGAACTGGTTTGGGCTTATGATTTTCAACTTTACGGATGTACAAAACGAAATAATCTGATTTCCGAACAAAATATGAGGTTTGTGCATTATGGAATATCAGGAACAAAGACCTCCATATCAATGTGGTCAACAGTGTAATGCTGATCGTAATACCAATAAGACTGAATTTAAGAAAATTTGTTTATTGATGGCGTTTCTCCACAAACACGTGGAAATATGTGACTGCAGCATGATGGAGCCTCACTATGCACAAGTAGTGAGACAACACCTGAACGTAAATTTTGCAAGCCGCTGGATTGAAAGGAGAGGGTATATTGCATGGCCACCGCGGTCTCCAGATCTAAATCCTTTACCTTTGTCTATGGGGTTATTATAAAGATCAGGCGATGCGGCAACGTACAATCGAAGCGTCGAGTATTACTAAAAGGAACGTGCGTTCCGACGGATTAAGCAAAATTGTATACAGCGATGGGGATTATGTGTTTTGGCAAATTTAATAGAACAAAATTTATTTTATTCATTTTGTTTTATTTCTGACAAAGCATCGATTTTAGAAATCGAAATTTTATTAAGTTCATTTTTTAATAAACACGACTTACTTTGTGAACAATTGATAAAAAACATTCTGTTGTGAATAGCCCGGTATGTGATTCCATTTTAAAATCTACATTAGTGTAGCATATTTTTCTGATAGTCGGCCAACTTTCTGTAGTACATTATTTTCCCGCTGGCGCCACTTAAAGATCAACAAATTCTTTATTGGGAAACAAAGAGACTTTACAAAATCATAGTTTTATCTGTCAGAGGATAATATAGGTTATAAAAATGATGTTATTGGAACGGCACACCTTCTAGATCGTATTAAAAATGATATAAATTTTTTGGTGAGTCCTCATGCGACTTCACTAAAAAACACTAAAAGTGGATAACTTTTACACCGTCAATAATTCGAAAAAACTCTATTTGGCTGTTTTTGTATCAGTTGGCTGCTCTCTATAGGCAATTTTCAGAGCTAGTTTTCACAAAATGTTTAGGATGCGTTACCTATTTCTATTTAAAATGTTTAGATAATATAAAATTAAAATATTTAAAAACAAGAGATTATAGATTTGACTTCAATATTGTAAAAAACATTTAAATTTATTGTTGTTTTACATTCCGATCGAACTTGCCCAACTGCGCCAAGTTAAAACAATATTTTAAAAAAATCAAGAAAAGGAAAAGTTAAGCAAGAGTTTTCCATAATAGCTATTGAATATCAAAATCTCCAGCAGATTATGTTTCCACAGATGTTTATTGAGCCTACACAACTTAGCGTTACTTAAGTAAACAACACCCTTAACATTAAAATATGATTTGGGCGGAAACCGGAACCGTAATTAAATAAACTGCGAATAATTTAGAAAATTCTTAATAAATATTGTCTATAGTAACTATGTCTGTATGTAGCAAATAATTCTGAAAGGCTATCAATACAAATATAATTACATTTGACACATTTTTATTAATCGCATACCTTTATAATGTATGATATTTGCACTCATTTATAAACGGGACTGACGCCTTACCTGAAAATAAAAAAAATATTAAATTATTATAGTTTTAAAAGTTGTTTCTTAAAGGATCATGAAACTGTTTAAATCTTAAAATAAACAAATTCTTACTCAAAATTTAAATTATAAACAAAATAAGTAACCCTTCCTTTGGACCAACGTATCACTCCTGAGTCGATCGGAGTCAAGCGTATGGTTGTAGTAATATAATACAATACAATAAACATTTTGTTATAATATTTAATTTGAGCAGGTAAACCTACAGTCGATATTCTTCCGTATAGCACATACTAAGTCTACTCTTTTGTCCAAGTTATAATAAATGTCAAATCTAATTTAATTTCATCTCTACACTAACGATATGGCCATAAATATTATTTTATCCAGAGAATGCAATATCATATTCTTATTCATATCAAGTAAAATTGAGAACAATCAAACATTATTTTCTGTACACCAAAATATTATATTTAAGGAAGTATTAAGAAAGACTTATGAAAAAAAAAAAATACAAAAATAATATAAATCTCAAGAGATGTTCACAACGAACGAAATATAATAATGATAATATGTAACTCTATACCCGCATGCTCTAAGTTTATGTGAAAAAATATAAAAGCACACCCCATGATGAATAAATACCGAGCGCGAAACTAAACTTTGGAAAAATTGAAAAATAAATCATTCGCGACTTAAAGAATTTTTCTTTGTGTTTAACTTCGGTAAATACATGACGTCTTCTTTATATACACATAAAAGACAATCATAATCCTTAAATTAATAATTTATGTAGATTTTGGGTAAATACAAGAAAAAAGTTTACACAACACAAAATAAATCATCTGACAAGTACATAAAGCACCTGATTCCGATTATACGCCAACTTTTTGTTTAGAAATAACCACAACATTTAATTTGGCGGTTTAATTGTTTAAAATTTTTAATTATATTTTAATGCGAGATCTGCTAACAAAAAAGATTTAAATTATATTATCAGATATTTGGAGTCGATACAAATACAAATGCCAGGAGCTCCCCTCCACGCCCACAACCCAAAACAGTGAGCGTATATTGCACAAAAAGCTGGATCCATTTTTTCATTCATATATGTTTCGGGAACAATAGCACAAAATATATTTAAATAAATTCGTAGTCATTATCTCATTTAATTAACCACAGTTTTAATAAACGCTACCCATCATAATCCCTCATCTTCTGCCAATATCGTCTATTGTGATTTTGTCTATCGAATTAAAATTATTTTTGATTTTAATTTAAAATTTATTCCAGACTATATACAATTTGGATGCCAGACATGATCTCCTAAACCCAAAAATAAAATTACATAAAATTCAGTTGAGGTTTTTATTGTTGTTGGAAAATGAATGTAAAATGCGTATATATAGGATAACCGAATTAATTAGAGACAATGCACACGGTAGAATCATTTTATATATTTTAATTATAATTACTGTACTAGAATACAATAGAATTTAAATTGAAATAAGGAAGGATATCCGCAGAATTTTAATGATGTTACGTCGAAAAATCAAGAGCTGGGCCATAGTATTAGTGGTACTGAAAATTACGAATACAATCATAAAACGGAAAAGTATATTTAAGAGGATAATGGAAAAAGTAGCAGTTTGTCAATATATTTCGATTTTCAATATATTTCGTCAATGTAATGCAAAGTAACCTAGCATTTTCACAAATTTTTATTCTTTCCAAACTTATTCTTCAAGAGAAGAATAAACTTGGAATCTAATCTTCTAATTTAGAATGTTTTCGGACTAGTTAATTTTGTTTAACACTTTTGAAGTTCATTTGTTTGTATTTTGTTTGGATATGTGTCTTTCATGTCAAACTTCAAATGTAATGTGTTCCGATTCCTGCTCGTTCGTCTTTATTCTCCATTTGGAAAGCCACTTAGCTACTTAGCACTTCTTCTAAATGCTCTTGCATAATTCTAGGCGCTTTATGAGTACTTTCATGTGTAGCTAATATTGCAGTATCATCTGCAAATGTTAAAACTGTTACATAATTTGACGTAGGAAGCCCCACTGTATAAATTAAATATAACACCGGCGTATACCATATTTAATTTAAATTGGGAAATGCGCTATTTATTTCACCAAGAATTTCCGGTTTAGGAGGTAATTTTTAATGATCGCAGTTCGTAGTTCACTTTGCCTTAACTTTACGTATAAGTTATTTACACCATACATTATCGAAAGGTTGAGCGATGTCTATAAATGCTGCTGGGCAGCACTTCTTTCGATCAAATGAGTTTTTGATTTCTGATACGACCCTATGTACTTGTTCAACGGTTCCATGACCTTCTCTAAATCCAAACTAGTGATCCGGTATAATCCTTTACTCTTGCAGAATTGGGTTAAGTTTTTTAAGAAACAGTTTTTCAAAGAATTTTTATAGAGTTGGTAGTAAACTGACTGGACGATACGACTCTACTTTGGTTTAAAATCTTTACAGTTTTCATTACAGCATTGAAAATATAGGTTGTTAATTTGATACAAATGTATACCGGGAAGTTCTATAAGAATTTTTCCACTTATTAGATCATAACCAGATGCGTTTTTGTAGTTTATATTTAATTGGTAGAAATTCTGAAGCTTCGGCTTCTTCAGAAAGAAATTCCCAGTGTCTATTGTTCTCGTTCGGAGTAAATACCTTAACTAGATGTTGATCAAATATCATCCCTATTCCCTTTGTCGCGTCGAAATCGAAACTTACACAATAATTGTTTACAAAACTCGTTATGGCTGTTTTTAAAATCTTAGTATTCTGCTATATAAATATTTCCTTGCGGCTGCTATCACCACTTCAAACAGCCATTTCTATCACTTGAAATTTTGACGCGACAAATAATTAGAATTTTTTTCAAACTAAGGCAGCCATCTAAGATTTAAAAAATATTCTCTGTCACTTTTGTACAAAATTATTTAGTAAATTTAGATTTTATCATCTAGTAACCAAGAAGATCCTGATCACGCCGCATGAAGTGATACGACTAAGGCAATAGACGCGAATATTTACTTTAACTGAATCGCCCCTGCCTAGTTTCCATCGGGAAGGCCATGTTGCTTCTCTCGCTATAACTTTAGTTAGATAGTACTGGATCCCCTCATCTTATTCTTCTGTTAGCGCTAATTTTAGGTTTCAGATACCATTATTTAATTTTAAGTCCAGGTGTCCTCTATATAATTGCCATTGCCTGCGCAGTATGCATTTGTTCTTTAAAAGTTGCTCAATATTATGTGACGGGTGGTTTTTTTCATCTTAGGAGAACTGATCCATGTGGATGTCCATCCTTTGCTGTTTGTTCTGATGTATTCATTAGATGTTGTAATGCTCCATCAATTTCAGATTTTGTTTTAAGTGGGATGCTGAAATAGCAATCCAATTAGTGTGTCGGTCCAATAAGAATATAAAGAAACAAGTTGTGTGTCAGATATCCACTCAATTTTTGTTATACCATATTTGAAACAATATTTGAAGGTCTAAAATTCAGGTGCAATTTTAGATGATTTTGACGTATAAATCTGGCTGAATTTGCTGAAGGCGAGCGTTATGTTAACTTTGAGGGCATCAATTGTTAAGGTTTATTCGCATAGACCTGCGATTTAAGATAGCCCCAAAGTAAGAAGATTAAAGGCGTTAAATCGCACGATCTCCGTGACCAGTACATGTCGTCGCAGAATTTTCATCGTGGCATGTAATGTGGGGCACGTAGCGCCGTCCTGTTGGAACCACATGTCATCAGTATCCTGTTCATCTAGCTTAGGTTATGGCAATGTCAGTTTCGTTTTGGAAGTAGTATGGGCCGATGATCCTGCCGGACTAAAATCCACATCAAACAGTGACTTTTTCGGAATGCATTTTGTGCTGGTGTATCGCGTGTGGATTATCGCCCCAAATCCGGCACTTTTGTCGCATATCCATTAATTCAAAAATAGGGCTCACCGCTAAAGACGAGTTATGGGCAATTTGAGTCAACTTCCAACTGCTGCTCCAGAGCCTAGTCAGCGAAAACTCGGCGTTGTCTATGGTCGTTTATTTTAAGTTTCTGAGTCAAATGAATGTTTTCAGCAGGTGTTGCGTTTCGGTGACGTACGAGTATTGGCTGATTATTTATCGAACGGGTTGACTCGAACTTGGCCACAAACGTCGAATAGTCGACTCGGCAGGATGCTTGTGGCGAGGATAAAAATCACACAATGCACGGAACGTTTTTAGAACAGAGTACTGACTTTGAAAATAAAATTTGATGACTTGCACACATTGTTCAACGCTATAACCTTCCATGGCGATTTGCCATACATTACCGAACAATTCAAAATAATTTTGACAGATGTTGCTTTAACAACATGGCTGCTATAACCAAACAAATTTCGAGCGTCCCTATTGAAAGACCCGTTATTAGATTCCGAATTTAATTCTCGCGTGCTCAACTTTATTAAACCCGGTGAGTGGTTAGAAGGTAGTTTGTAGCATGTTTCGCCCGTAACTCTTTCGCCAGAACTCGATTAAATCAGGATTTTTTCGTTTATCCGCTGGCTAACACGTTATGTAAATCTGGAGCCCAATTTGATGTGTTTGGAGTTAAAGTCTCCAAAGACACCATCATTATTCATCTTGTGTTCATTAAAAAATGGACTTCTAATTTATGTTGCGCTAGGAACTTTCTCACGATTAATAACGTACGCACTTATTCGGAAGCTGTTGGTAGTCAGATGACTGGCATGACTCGGTTGACTCCTTTTGTTACAAGAGTTAGGCCTCCTTAACTCTTAAGTCTCTATGTGTAAAAGTATTTATTACCTGCTTCTAAGATGGCAGCAAATTTACGATATGCTTCGAAGCTTGGGGATTGCATTGCGGTATCGCATTGTTTAATCGGATCGATAAAAAACTCTCCACCTGTTTCATTTATAAGTGTGCCTACTTGTTGTTAAGATGACGCTTCTCGTAGACATATTAATGATCGGTCTTTTGGTACATTCGTCTCTGCTTCTCGAGTTTTCTCTTGGTGTTTACTATAATTTCCACACAGAGATAGGAAACGGTTATCAGTTCTTATTCCCGCTGCAAGTTTTGGAGTTTTTAAGTTTACAGTAAAATGCACGGGAGTCTTGGGATTACGTTTTCGTTTGAATGTTACGGCTATTTAACGTTTGCATACGGACTGCGAAAGTTTTTGTTTTTTTTTATCGTTAGCATTATCCATAGTAACGATATCGCGTCGTACAATATTTTCATTTATATTGTCTACACTTACCAATATTTATAGATGTAATAATTTTTAATATTTTTGAACCGCTTATAATTGTTGGTACTATATTTTTATTTATGCCAGAGGCACTGGAGAGTTTGCAAAACTTAAATTTGAAATGGACTGCGAACGTTGCTGGGTTGATTTTTTTTAATAATAAACCCATTGTCACTTCCCGCACATTCTGTGCACAATTTTAAACACACATATCATATTATTGAAGACAATTTTGCACTCTTCGATATAACGTCCGTACCGCGCGACGATTCAGATCACATAAACCGATTGATCATGGTCAAATTTTGATTATCAGATGTGATTTGTATTCTAACACAATTTTGGATGAAGTTATGGCCATGATTAATGCAACTTGGCCATTTCTTTACCAATTAATGTCAAATTGGTCTGCATAATTGGATTATAACGTGAATTTTGGATGAAGTTCTATAATTCGACCACGCTGAATGGAACTATACCATTTCTAAACTATTATGGGCAATTTTGGTTGAAGAGTTGCATTGTGATTCTAGTGTCTCATGTCTTTTTCATACTAAAACTTTCATATTATGTAGAACTGAATTATGATTCTAAAAATATTATGAGAAGCATTTATGAAACATGGCCATGATAAATAATTAAACTTTTACAGAAATTTTGGACGAAGCTGGCGTCAATTTTTTGGGGGGTTTGTAGATCCAATTAAGATTCAGACATATATATTTTGTTTAGTTCTGTAATTTGGCAATACTGAAAGAAACTAAAGCCATTTCTTGGGATTGAAGAATTAGATTAGAATTCTACTAAATGAATTTTCGAATGAAATTGTAGATGAAAATTGCTAAATTGCAATGCTAAATTTAACAAGGCCATTACTTAGCCACTTATTGGGTCGGTTTCTTTTTAGCATTTGTAAAATAAAAAAGGTTGGATTTTAAATAATGCGCATCCGCCATGTAGTGGATTATCAGCATACTAGAATTCCATTCCATTCTAGATTAGGTTTCCACAGTTGTTTTATGAATTTGTTTCAGTACAATGTCTAGAAACATATTGTCAGAATTTCGTTTCGTCATTTTGATTAATAGAATTTTGGAAAGCGGGATTTTCAAAATTGTCATTTCGCAAAAGGAGCACGATTTGGCCAGAAAAACAAAAACACCCAAATCGCTAGTGGAACGAGCTAAAACCAGAAATAATCTACGGGCGTAGTCTCCAAAAGAAGTTATGAACAATATAATAGAGAGGTAGATCGAGCAAAGAATCTTATAAAATGATTGAACGAACGAAAAGATATACTCGTATATCCATTCTGCGGACGACGAACCCCACGTCATAATTGTTGTCTCGACGCTTCCAATATTACGTTCCCAATATTACATCAAAAAGAAAAATGAATTACTGGACAAATCTATTACTACCATACCAGTCTAAAAATTTAGTAAAAAGCGGATGTTTGGCAGGAAATTTTCCAATGCGGCTTAAGATCTCGTCCATTCATTATAAATGGAATTATGAATAGTGAAATCTACATCAAGGATTGCCTTCAAAAAACGATTGTTGCCGTTTCTAAAACACAATTCATTATGCTACAGGAACCATCAATTTTATGAAACTCAGTAGCATTGCATTTGTTCCAAAGGATTGCAATCCGCCTGCCACGCCGTAAGACCGTTCAAGCAAAAAATATTGGACTAAAGAGCCTAAAGCTGCGAAAATGATGAAGAGTTTCAGTACAGATTGAGCATCTGCCAGAGTCAATAAAGATACCATCCAGATGCTAATAGCTTCCATTCAGAAAAAAATGAAAGATCGTAAAAAATTTACGAACTTTACCAAGGAAAATTTAATGTCGGTAAAAAAATCAGAAAAAGAAAAATTATATAAAAGTGCGTTAGAGTGAACAAGAGAAATGTTTCATTTTTTTTTTTATTGTTATAGCAAAATTTTATAGTTAAATCTTGACAGCTACAAAAAACATAACCAAACAAATTTTAGTATTTTTTTCGTACATTGTGTTTGCTGCTGAGATTGTGTTGTAATTTAATTATTCTTAAACAATTCTTATTGATAATTTGGGTATTGCATCATTTGTGAACGTTACTATAAAATAACTATAAAAAGAACGAGAGAAAAAAATATTTCCCATCGCTACACGACATTTCTTTAGATGTATTGCAATGTTGCCATAAACAGTACTTTGGTTAGTTTGTTTCATTCTATTAAGTAGGACATTTATATATGTATCTCGTTTCATTTTTACTGACAGTAAATATTTCTTGGTAGAATAAAGGCATAAAACAAAAAAATGATTGCCATTTATTTTTCATTTTAAATTTGTAAATAACAAAATTCATTCGGTACACATAAGGTAGCCGGGTTCCATTGGCATTTGCTAAGTACTCGCAAGTACTGCTAGCTACTCGCAATTACTCAATCAAACCATTTTGTTTTCTTACGTTTTACTTCTAAGTAACAAGTTTGCGTTTCATTGACAATATACTTACAAGTATGTCCAGTGGATTTAATGTCCTTTGAAGGTCAATTAATACTCCACTTTTCATTCACGCAGACAACACCAATTCACACAATTACAGTATACCACCTGCACATTGCAATTTTCGTCATTCGATGACGAAAATTCGCTTTACATTCAGCCTTTGCTGGGATTCGAACCCAGTACCTCCCGGTCCAAGTGTCGAAGCTTTAACCGCTGCAGCACTTGTCCGGTAATCTGTCCGGGTTATTTGAAAGTATTTTCCAATGGAACTCGGCTAATCTCTATACATAGGGCCTTTGCCTTCTGCAGAATAGCATTTCTACAGTTCATGAATCTATGCTGGATTTACTTATGACTCCGAACTCAGGGCCTAACTCAACCTTTCTGCATGAATTTGTTGATAAGCGTAACATACCTACCAATGTCGCATCAAAAAAACTAATTAACTTTGCTACCAAAATGTATCGGGTTTCCAGACTAAAAACTTCGATGTTTTTAGGAAATCACGGTCCCATTGAGTCTTTTGTTTTAACTCAAACAAATTTAAACCGTGGCATTCGTAACAGCGAGTATTTTACGGATGATTTCAATATGTTTCGTAAATACGGAACTGTAAGGATATTGGGACAAGGAGTTCTTATAGCGGTACGTGTCAACTTTGACAAGTCTTTACAGTACACTCGTAGAAGTGAGGTATTATGTGTCAAAATTTAAATTAAAGACAATGGAAAAAATATTTTCGTTCTGCTTCAAAAGCAAGTTTATCACATTTTTCTATGAGTTTGGACAAGTTTACATGAAATCTCATATACCGTTTAAATTTATGACCCGGTTTTGTAAAGCTTATCGATTTATTAACTAATATTAATTTTGACGCTATTTTAAATAATAACTGCGACATTGATATTTTACTTGTTAACTTCTATGCCGGGATTTGCGAAAATTTTGCATCGCAGAGAGAAAGTGCGACAACAAGTTCACCAACAACGTCAAGCAATCGTTGCTAGGTTTAGTAAAAAATGGTCCACACGAAAACAGCATATATAAAATTTTCGCTCAGCCTTATAATAAAATATGCACTCCAAATTTTTATTTTATAGTGACTCGTCACGGTTGAAAAGGGAAATTTATTAGGGCCAGAAATAGTATTTGGCGTTGGGCTTATCCACAAACCAAATAAAATGATATATTTTCTCTAAGAACTCTGAAGTGCAGAACAAAACCTATTTACAAATGCAAATATCTAGGATAGATGCGGAAAATTGGTTAAACATAATTATTAAAACAATTTAGAAAGAGCTTTTCTTGTTGCAAGTGGTTGGATTAGAATGTAAAATAAGGTTTGAGAACTCCAAATTTATTAACCTGTTGAGAGTTTACATTGAACAAACCTTTAATAAATAAAAACTGATGTATTATTATTGTAACGATGTGGGGTTCCGAAATTTTAAAAGAAAACCCCTCTAATCTCGGTTATATTTCTTAATAGTGATGATCAACCTGATGAAAATTTTCGTTTCAGAATTTATAATTATAATTACTATAAATTATAGACGAAATATTTTTGTTAACAAAAAGCAGAATATAGAATACAAGAGCAGCAACTCGGTTTTTCTGCCATTGTGTTTTCAAATCCTAAAGGATGATAAATTCGCTTAAACAATTAACTTTTTTCTCTAATTGAGAAGTACAACAACACGACACAATTTCCCACCATAGTACATATTCCTGAGTTCATAACCGGAGGTCCATTAGAAAAAGAATACTCATGTATGAATTTCCGACCACTGAATTTGTATTTTCGATGACTACCGATTTCAATCCGGAACGAATTTTCCGCATCTTATTCTATAGTCCTTTAGAGTTGGAAATTCCAAAATAAATAAAAGCGAGAGAGAAAAATCTGACACTAATTTTTAGTTATTGAATTCTTAAGTCATATGAGTTAAATTTTCATAAAAACTGTGTTATCTTAAGTAAATTCAGTTCTATAGTTTTGTTTGGTCTAATTTAATTTAAATACTAAAAGTTTGGCACAAATCGAAATGATTATTTTCACCTTACTTCTTTTCTAGGTTCAATTTTCAATTTTATATTTCCAAAGTTCCCAAGTTAAAGTAATTTCGACAAAAAACAAAACTAGGATTAATTTTCAAACTTCTATGTAGACCTTTCTTTCTATAATTGATTGACACACAACCGAGGGCTCTCAGCATTCTGTAACGCCACTGTTATATACCGAAAATGACAGATTGAAGTAGAGTACAGCTTTCAAAGTATAATTTGACATTTTGAAAATATATCGAAAACGGTTTAAACTTTTGTGTATGACCTGTGTACAAACTTAGCTTCAGCTTAAAATTATATTATCCTCCCTCTAAAATGTATTCAATAGCCAGGTCATTCACATTACTTGTACACAGGGAATCTATAAATTCATCTCCATCAAAATTCAATTTAAACCAATCCATTTTCAAAACAAACAGGTGCGTGTTCAGCATTTATACCAACGAAAAATTCTTATATGCTTAACCAGTGTCCAGAAATAAATTTACAGGAAACACTAAAATACAATCAATTTATTATTTCTGCGTTTCACCTTTCACCGCCCAGTACCTCAACCCACAATGTGTATTTCCAGAAAATCATTCAGCATGTTTGTATGTGCATATACCACTTCGAAACTTAATATATTCTAATATATTACCAAAGTTTTTGGAACATCATCTTGGATTAATTTATTTCGGTTTTCTTCCTCATCGTCTTAAAAAACAACACCTTCCATTAAGCGAAAAAAAAACTAAACAAAAAATGCTTAACGTACCGTGTAAAAAGGCCATTAGATCAATTGAATATTCTCCCGTATTTTTTTTTTGTTTTAGTGCTGCGCTGTTAATTCCGGTATGATTAAGACAATATAGATTATATACCGGGGAAAATATAGTACTAGACACCAGGTGTAATGGATCTCATCCTTAAAAGGATGAACGAACGTTAAAAAAATAAAATTAAATTATTATTGTTATTAAGAAGCAAATGTTTCCTGTTCTCCGGAAAGGGAAAAACCATAGAACAGTAAAATTAATGATTATATGCAGAAATGACTGCAGCAAAATATGTTGCCATCACGAGGAAAAGTCAAAAAAATTCAATTCACAAAGCTGTCCATTTCAATAAAACATCGATTCTCATCGAATTAAATTCAATTTTCATAATGATATTGGAAGAGATTCTGATTGATCTTCACTTTGCGAACTGATTGAAAATGTCTTCCTCATTCCAATCGCAATTTATATACATTATTATGTCGTTGTGATTAAACATTAAACCTAATTGATTGATAATCTTTAATAAAAATAAATTGAATTTACCGGAACAAATTTTGTTTTTGTAAGACGCGCAGAGAAAATTGAAAATCACAACTTTTCCCTATGTATACAAAGGTATCCTACAAGTACTAAAAGTTTTTCCTTTTTTCCATGCCAAAACTAATTATAAACTACAAAAAGTGAAATACAATCCATCAAAGGAAGAATGGTAAGAAAACTACTTGGTGTAGTTGTGTTTTTCGGTATAACTTGCATGGTTTGATTGCATGAGATGAAAAATTTATTGTGATTTGATTTAATTTGATTTGAGTCTGCTTCCATGATTTAAATTTAATAACGAACATGAAACATTTTCCTTTTTGTTGGAACTTTATTACAATTTTTGAGTTATGGTCAATCAGGTGGATTAAGTTTGAAAATGAAAATAAATTTTGGGGTAGCCTTGTTCGTTTTTTATACAAAATTAACTCGATATATAGGTTCAAGGAGGGTACATGATACTGTTTTGTGAGAATAATTTTTCGGAATGGTTGTTAGTTTTAGGAAATTCGACATCTGAAACTTTTTTGTTTGTTTATTTATTATTATTTATTATTTGTGGCTTCCTAAAATGGACAGATAATCTTATTGTATCTTCCAACTTGAGTCGATTGTTATCTAAAGCAAAACGTGAGTTTTAATACCAATTGACTGACCAGGTATCACCATTAATATCGAGACTTGCTAATTTCAAATTTCATCAGCATGGAAAGGAAATTTTCATTAAACAATTAATCGGCGAAGTCACTAAACTCGCTTATACGGACTCAGACCTTTGTAAAACTATGGCCTAACGTCGTCAATTATTTTTTGCTGAATACTCATAAATACAGCAATGTACAAGTTAAAACCATTTCAAAACCAACAGGGTTCTTCCGATTAATTATGGGTACCTTACCCTGATCGATCGAATTATCCCATCTCGATCAATCAATATAACGGGCGTCGAAAAACAAGACCAAGCGATACAACTACAAGGAGCAAATTCTGAAAATATTGAATGAAGTTTGATATCACTTCGAGCTCCCATAGGAGCCTTCCCGATCAAATTCCGACTTCTCGATTCTGTAGATAAAACGATAAACGCAAATTTGATTAATGGTCTAAACAAACTCGACGCGCCTAACACAAAAACAATCACATAGAAAATCAAATAAACTACATTCAAAGTGCTTTTTATGTTCCAGGTCGAATTTGTTTTACCGCCATTTTGTTTTGGATGGCATTTTTCAGTTCTTATTTGACATTCTTAGAAAGTGGTCGATAACAATTTATTATGGAACATCTAACGCCGCAACAACATGTTGAAACGATTGATGCAGTGAGGCAGAGTGTTGCTGAATATTCAGGTACCTCTTATAAATGCTGTGCACAAGAATTGGGATTGTCTCCATCATGTTTCTTATCTCATAAAAGATTTGTATTTTTACCCGAATAAAATTCAATTGGTACAAGAACTGCAAGAAAGTGATCACGATCGGTGGCGAGCTTGCTGTGTTCGAGTTTTACAGCTCGGTATAAACGACCACCAGTTTTCATTTCAGAAAATCATTGGCTGGCTTTGTTAATAAACAGAATAACTGCTATTGGGGCACTGAAAACAATTGATACACCAAAGACAAGTCACTCTCGTAGAGTAACTGTATGGTTACTAGTATTTTTACCCGAATAAAATTCAATTGGCACAAGAACTGCAAGAAAGTGATCACGATCGGTGGCGAGCTTGCTGTGTTCGAGTTTTACAGCTCGGTATAAACGACCACCAGTTTTCATTTCAGAAAATCATTGGCTGGCTTTGTTAATAAACAGAATAACTGCTATTGGAGCACTGAAAACAATTGATACACCAAAGACAACTCACCCTCGTAGAGTAACTGTACGGTTACTAGTATTTGGGCCGGCGGCATCATTGGACCATATTTCTTTGTGAATGCTAGAGACCATGCTGTAACAATTACTAGTGATCGCTATCGACATATGTTGGAAAACTATATTGTTTCCGAATTGGAACAACTAGGCCTACAAAACATATAGATCCAACAAATCGATGCCCCATCACACACAGATTTCGATTTATTTTTATAGGGGTATTTGAAGGGAAGCATGTACACAATAAACCAACCACAACTTTTAATCTTAAGGACAACATTGGAAACGAAGCATTTTGTATATTGAAGAATTTATAAGTGACGCTTAAAGACCATAAGTTTATTCGCGTTATCCTCCAGAAAGTTGATGTTTTGAGGTGAACTCCGACAAGTCGTTCGAAATAGTTGACGCTCGTTACAAAAACGAAAAAGCCGCTACTTTCGGTACATCGATTTCAGCCAAACATTACTGGAATCTCCCATTTTATGGAAAAACCTTAAGTATTAGGTTTTATGCCGATCAATGTAATTTACAAAATATTTGCAAAAAATGAAAAGCAAATTTGCAGAAACATTACGACGTAACGTTATGTTCGTATACATTTTTCTACATTAAGGGTGTTTTTTCAGGAGGTTCACAATCCTAAATTAAAATGGAACAAAGAAAAATAGTTTGAATATCAGTGAAACTAGCTTTATTGGATAGATAATTGCATGCCATTAATGCTTGAATAGGATTTCGACCATGTGGGCGCCGCAGCTGGTAGGCACGTACATGTCATATTCTGGAGGTCCAGATGCCGCATCTCGCTAATAACTCGCCGATTGTTGTGTTCCAAATGTTCAATCGTCTCTGGTTTATCGGCGTATACAAGTCACTTAACATATCAACAAATAAAATAATGTAATGGAGTTAGATCACACGATGAAATTAGTCTTTCATTCAATGTTTCTAAGCGTAAATTAATTGTATTCCGCGCTGTGTGGCATGTGGCATCGTTCTGTTGGAAAAATATATCAGCAAGATTTATGCCAGCCAATTGAGGTACAAAAAAGTTAGAAATCATATCTCTAAACCGTTCATCGTTTTTGAAGACATATGGACCAATGAATTCACCGACTCATTCACCCAGCGCACAAAACAGTGATTTTATTTGAATGTAATGGTGTTTCGGCAAAGGCTTGTGGATTATCTTCACTCCAAATCTGACAATTCAACAAAAAGTGAGCTTCATCACTGAACAAAATTTTGTTTGGAAAATCAACAACAATATTAATTTGTGCATCAGCCCATTGGCCGAATTGGCGGCGTTTGAGATGGTCGGATGGCTTTAATTCCAGCACAAGTTGAATTTTGTATGCACATAAACCAAAATCCTTAGATAAAATCTTCCATAAAGTGGATGGTCACATTTTATTTTCCAGTTACTGAGAATGACGTCGAATTGATTGATTTCATCATTTAGAGTACAGAGTGGTGTAAAAACTATCCATGGTTAACCGAATTATCCGCTCTGATGGACGATTGTGACGGCCGTAAAATGGACGACCGTAATGCACGATGAGTTGAGTTTGACGAACAGAATCAACATTTCGATAAAAAAAAATTGCAAGCGTTGCTCTAGCGTGAGTATATTCATTATGAAATGGCAAATCAAACTAATGACAAAGCAAATGTCAGCTGTCAAATCGGTTGTCAAACAAAACAGTGTTGCCAACTAAACATGTGAACCTCTCAAAAACACCCCTTACTTAAAATTTAAACAGTTGCCCAATCACTCCACCCAACCGAACGTGGAGGTCGAAATCGGATTTGAATACAACTGGTTCCATAATAACCTCCATTCAACGTGACTGCATCGAGCTTTACGTATTATGTCGATAGAACTAATTAGTCACAATTTCAAACTTTCATAAATTTGGTCCAAATTTAGAGATTCATTAGGGATATCTTCCAGCAGAAAATTAGTACATATTCTAAAAGTGTACGTCATGTATTAAACATATAGAATTCCGATGTTATTACATCAGAAATTCTATATTACAAACTGCTTAGGAAACCAAAAACGACAATCTGAAATCTTATGGCAATCATTATACGAGCGTTACATTTAAAACGAAACACCCTGAATTACTCAAAATATTTAATTTTTCGAAATGAGCCCAGACAACTTAATTTTGTAGAAAGAAAATTTTGAATATTAAAGTCATAAGCGTAAATTTTTTGCCCGCTTCAGCTCGAGATGAATATCACCTCAAATATTTTTCAAATGACACTGCGGGTTGTGTAATATATTTGAAAAGTATTTCAATTCTGAGTACAACCATATACCGGTTTTCGAAAAAATTAAATTGGTAAAAAATTGAAAACTACTTTAAATAAATAATTTTATGTTTTAAGTGGTCTAATGATTGAATCCATACCAACAGATTAAAACCAGTAATTATCAATCCTTAGTTTCAAAATTTTATCCTTTGCTCGTTTTAATTGCAATTTTTCGTCTCGTACAACTCAGCAACCGATTAATGCAGAATTCAATTAATTCCCCTAAAAAAAAATGGAGTTCCTGGGGTTTTTCGCAAAATTAAATAATTTGGAATTTATTGTTATTTTCCAGCTAACCATCCGTTTCTGTTTGGAAACTTTTATTTATTAATTTAGTTTTAAAAGAACAGCTTCCGAATTCGTTAGAAAGTGATTGTGTAACTTGTACGTCGGTGACAATAATATATTGAATTTGGGTTGTTCTGGTTGATAGCGAGATATAGCTTTTACATCCAGGTGAGGTTACCAAGACGTTGGAATGGAAGTTTGTTTTCGAACTAATGAAACTTGAATTTTTTAATTTAAAAAATTCGGTCGTCTCATCAGACTGCAGTGACCAAACTACAAAAATATTGAAAATATTTTGCACTTACGTATAAAGTATCGTCACAATGCCTTAGCGAATTATTATGTTTCGCTATGCAATTGTCAACCCCTTCGTAACCTCGAATTTTATTCGATGTAATAATATATTGATTTTTTCATTATTTAATGAAGAATTTATTACCGTTAATCAGAATTAATGATTAATTTCAATCTTAGTTTTTAGCTTGAGAGATTAAATTACACTATAAAAAGTTATTTCCAGGTGTATTCGAAACTTATTATTTGTTTTCATTAATCTTAATTAAATTTAATTATTTCTAAGATTATCATTTGTTATCAAGAGTATCAGATTGCTTAAACCTAATTATTTTATAATTGTTTATTTTCTTGAAGATATTCTTAAATTATTTTTCAGTTGGATCAACTATAACTGCAGATTGTATTTGTGATCAACCATCTTAGCACCAATCAATTTCGAAAAATTTCTTTAATTAATTTAAATTTCAGTTTTCTTAAACAGCAAAATACGAGGGTTATCTGACAAGTTCCCGATCGCAACATGAAGATGGCAGCACTTGTCAACAACATTTAAAGTGAATTTGCGCCACTTTGGACGCCCAGTTGTTATTTAACAATCGTTTGAGTTAGTCGATGTGAGTGTTTTTATGAAAATGCAGTAGTCAATTATTTATTTTTGAAAAGCAATACCCCTACGCAAATCAAAGACGAGTTGAACGCTGTGTACAGGGATTCTGCACTATCATAGTATAACCGTGAAATTTTGAGCAGCTGAATTTAAACTTGGCCTTACCAGCTTGGATGACGATGAACGTCCGGGACGACCAAAAACTGCAGCCACTGACGGTAACATCGCTCAAGTTCACCAAATGGTGCTAGATAACTGATAAAAGTTAGAGAGATAGAAGAGGCTATGAATATGTCAAAAGAACGTTTTTGTTACATACTGGATAGAGATTTAGGCATGAAAAAACGGTCCGCGCATTAAGTACCGCGTTTGCCCCAGAAACGTCTTTGAATGAACATTTCCAACGCTCTGTTGGCACAGTTTAGGTATAATAAATCAGAGTTTTGGCGCCGGCTAATTACTGTTCACACTTCAGAATCAAAAATACAGTCAAAACAGCGGACTGCCGCTTGAAGGACAGAAATTTTCGTCGAATGAGTCAGATGTCTGTAACCAGGTGTTATGTATAAAGAAGATGTACAGACTTGGTGTAGCCATTTCATTCCAAATTTGTATAACCTTTCGCAATTGGCGCGCTGATGAAGTCGTTTACGTCTTTTCTCTTTGTGCTATTCACCCCTCGACCCCCCTCATCCCTTCCCCACCATCGGTCAAATTAATATAGGATTTGGAGTTTAAGAAGTGCTTAATTTTATTAGTGCAGAGTTTCAATTTTGTACGAGTAAAAGAAAAATACCATAATCACATTCAATTTATAGCGCGATAAAGTCTAATTTTATCAATTCACCTGTTTCTTAAAAAATAATGTATTTTTGCAATTTGCACTTTATGTTCAACGTCAATGTTCCCTTTAGTATTACTAATAGGAAACAAAAAGCAATGAACTACATCATTTTCTATATTCATTACAATAACAATTTACCACAAACAGAATGAAAAATATTAATAATAATATGTCTCAAACAAAAGTTAACCAAATGTCACAACACATAAACTACACAGCAAAACACTTTCGATTATCATTATTTCTGTCTATATGATATTTAGTCTAAAAGTTCATCTCTCCCGCAAAACCCTCAAAAAATGTCATCATCAAAATTAAAACTTGAAATGACACCAAATTTATTTTCATTTTTAAAATAAATACTCGACACAAACAGTATAAACAAAAGATAAATAAGTATGCATCCACAAACCCCAGCCACCGTCCCCTCTAAAATATATCCCGTCACAACAAAAATAAAAAGGGATTTAGTTTGCAAAGTACTTCTAAAAAAATTGTCATAAATAATGTCACCTTATTTATCATCGTATGCAAACGCATACACAGAATCCCTCCAATATTATTGTTATATAGTATATCGTATATGAATCTCCCGTTATTGTGTGTAGTGTACTCGGTTCGTACGTATCATATTTTGTTATTCTCAGCATCCCGGTTTGAGGACGAAACTATGTGTTTACGCGAAATTCACCGCAAAGTTTTAATATGAGAAAAATCGCGATTAAAAATTATATCACCATCACATATGGATACAGAATTAAATACAAAGGACAAAGGACCCATCATAAACCGCAATATCATCATGATACATAAAAATTATTTAAAAAAAAAACATGAATACAATTACATTAATTTAGAATGATTATCACAATAATCATTATGTTTATATCCTTGTATATCCTGCGAATAAAATTACGCAACAGACTTCCTTTAAGGATGAGATGAGACTGTGTACAAAAGAGTATTTAACGTTTTAGATACAATTAAAGCGGTCATTATTATCATCGGTTGCGGGATAAGAGATTATAGGTGGAAATTCACCAAACGCACAACAAAAATTATGAGGGGGGACATTCATCCACTTTGGTATATTAATGCTGCGGATGGGCTCGAATCTATGTACTGTGTGTGTGTGCGGTGTGTGCAAATAGGAATTAATAGAGAAATTTTATGTAATCTATCTAAATTATATGTACACATAAAAATGTTATCATTTTTATGACTATGTTTTGTGTATGGGGGGGAAATAATACTGTACACTCTTCTCGTTTAAATGGAATCAAATGTAATCAATCATATCCTGAGCATAAAATGTTAATGGATGTTTTAATGGTAAACGTAAAAATATCTAAATCTCTTCGAACACATTTCGATAAATTATTTAATAATTATACGGCTAGCGTAACCGATATATTAGTACCATCTGTAATTATGGATTAATACGAGATATAAATGATTTTGTGTGGGTTTTACAATATAAATTCATCAAAATTCGGTATTTATACTCCGGCCGTAGGTGTGACAAATGTTACTCCTGTGAAGCGACCCTTAAAGAACATTTACATAAGACAAGACGAAAATCTCAATAATTTATTCCTCATTTAATAAAACTGAATGGTGAAAAATTCCTGCTAGGATTGGGATGTGATTTTTTTGTCTATCCCAACTTTTTTGCGGTTCGCTTTTTCCGTCCTTACTTTTATGCCGTTCCCAGCCAATTCGAGGGCATAGCTACATGCCAGCCTATAGAAGTTCGATCGCTTCATGAGTTCTGCACTTCGACAAGCGGTTATAGTAGTGTTCCTTTTCATTACAGATCGTAATCTGATGATGAAAATTCCCTTTTGCATCCTGCAATGGGATTTTTACCGTCGAAAAATAACAGATTACCTTAAAGTCCCTACAATTAATTTGTTTATCCACAAATTAAAGTCAAATCATCGATTTACAAAGATGTTCGATTTCCCAAAGTAAAAAAGATCTAAGGGAAGATTTAAGGGAGTTCTGAGAAAAACCAAAACACCGGTATTTTTTATAATATATTCTTGCCTAATATAAGCTGACAAAAAGAAAATTTATTCATATTAGTTTCTGTCCGCAGCTCAAGAACAGAATGGAACTTTAAAATAATATCTGAAAATCGTTAAAACGTTGGGCTGGAAATCTGCGAAAATAAAACAACAACAAAATTAAATTTCCACCTGAAGTTATTTAAAAATAACATTATTGGAGAGTTCACCCAAAATTCATGTTTTGCTCTTCAATTATTTAAGGATGTGATGTTTCCACTCCAGCTAGCTTTGTTGCTGTTCTAAAGCATTTCACATATCGCACCATAAACCGTCGACATATCGGTAATATTCCCTAAAATGTTTGTTGTTTTGTACGTTTTTATTTTATTTTAAAAATCTATATATGTACATACTTTTCAATAAAATTCGGAAAATGGAAATAATTTAGATTACATAAAAATCCTGTACATACGGCTAAATACGTATACGAGACAGCAACAAAACCCCGCGCATATAAAGGGTGTTTTTTTAAGAGGTTGCCGATTTTTTTTTTGAATAAAACACATATAAAATTATGAAATGACCAAAATTTTTTTTTATTTGGTAGATAATTTTTTGGCATTTAACATTTAAACACAATTTCTGGCATATGGCTACCACGACTATTTTTCACAAATGTCATTCTGGAGGTCCAATTTTCCAGCACTTTTTCAAGCATTTGAGGGCGTATGTCAGCAATGACACGTTGAATATTGGTTTCCAAAGCGTCAATCGATTGAGGTTTATCCACATAAACCAATGACTTCACGTATCCCCACAAAAAGTAATCGAGTGGCGTCAAATCGCACGAACGCGGAGGCCAATTCACCGGACCATTTCTCGAAATAATGTTGTCGTTGAAAGTTTCTTTCAATAAGTCGATTGTTTCACGTGCTGTATGGCAAGTGGCACCATCTTGTTGAAACCACATTTCATTCATATCCATATCTTCAAGATTTGACAACAAAAACTCATTTAACATGGTTCTGTATCGATTTCCATTCACGGTAACGCGTCGTCCTTCCTCATTTTTAAAGAAATATGGACCGATGATCCCACCAGCCCATAGACCGCACCAAACAGTACATTTATCAGGATGCATTGGTAATTCTAGAACGGCGTGTGGATTATCTTTGCTCCAAATGCGACAATTTTGTTTGTTGACGTATCCATTTAACCAAAAATGCGCCTCATCACTGAAGAGAATTTTACGGTAAAAAAATGGATCTTCGTTCAATTGATTTAACGACCAATCACTGAATTCACGGCGCAAACGATGGTCGTGTGGCTTTAATTCTTGCACCAATTGAATTTTGTATGGCACCAAACCCAAATCTTTACGTAAAATTTTCCATAAAGTCGATGGACAAAGTCCAATTTGCTGAGCACGACGACGAATCGATAAATTGTCGTTTTCTTCGACACTGGCCTCAACGACAGCAATATTTTCTTCTGTACGAACTCTTCTCATTCTTGTCGGTGGCTTGGCATCCAAAAGAGTGAATGTAGACCGAAATTTGGTAATTACGTTCTTTATGGTGGTCTCTGACGGACGATTATGTGCACCATAAAATTCACGAAGTGCTCTATAAACATTTTTAATTGAACACTGATTTTGAAAATAAATTTCCACGATTTGAAAACGTTGTTCTGGAGTTAACCTATTCATAATGATTTGCCAAACAATACTGAGTAGAAATGCCACTTTGAGCTGTCAAAACAACTGTCATAAAATAAAACGACATCTATCGGAAAAACAAACCTCCTAAAAAAACACCCGTTATGTTATGTCTATAAAACGACTAAAACGCATCTGGTCCATTTCGTGTATGTTAAATTGAAATTGATTTTTTTATGTTCTCATGTACGTACTCGTACCGCATCCCCATGTTTAGCGAAAAGAATGTTGTTGTTACCCCGATACTACACATTTCTTTCGAAATGTACTCGATACAATTGGTTCGTGTAACTGATCCCTGGTGCTGTCAGTCAAAGGTAGATAAATACATATATATATATATATATATATATACATACACAGTACTTTAAATCCTTAATGAAAAATCGGCAAAATTTACGTAAAGGGATGTTGTATCCAAATCGAACACAGTTTGTGTTAAATGTTATTTTTTTCAATTTTAAATTAAATTTACATTTTAATTCAATATGTGGTCAGCGGAAATTACTACAAAAAAATATTAATAAAATATTTTTTTTCTGTTGGACTATTTTTTATCCTGTATCCTGAATCCAAGAGATAAATATACAGATTCATAGTTTTACGAATTATGTAAATGCAAATTTATATAGTAAATCCTCCCTACATGAATAATAAAAAAAGCGTTACTATTTCTATATTTGCAAAGATTAAATAGCATGTACCAACCGTTAGAACACCTTCTCGTCCTGAAGGATGATTTTCTTATTTAAATGGGTATAGGATACAGTTCCGGAGAAGAGATATACAATTTTATATTTGTTTGGTCATAAATTTCCCATTATTGGGAATTTCAAGTTTAAAATCACCAGGTAGGGATGCATAATATACCTCTCCCAATCTCCCATAAAAGTGTCCTTATTTAATGATAGGGAGACATGGTCATAGTGATAACAATTTTATGCGTGTAATAAACAACATTTTATTTTATTGCACACTTTAGTTTATGTAGTTTAGAGAAGGATAATGGGTAATAAACTACTGTCGATGGAATAAGCGGAAAACAAAGAATACTCATGAATTACGAATGAATTTAGTCTTAAAATTCTATACACAAATATTGGAACGAAATTACAAAATATTCAACTGTAAATGAGACCAATGGGGTAATTGTCTAAGTGGACTAGTACTGCGAGGTTCGGATTAAAAATGTATTATATTGGAAGCTTTTGGAAATGTTGATTGAAAATTTAGATTAAAGAGAGCTGTTAAGCATAAATTTTATGCTTTAGAGATTTGTAAAGCAAACTATAAATATTGATACACGCCCCACACAAGCTCGAAGAATGTACTCAACATAAAATGATGTAAATCGAATCGTGTAATCAGTTTACGAATAAATTATTGAAAATCGAGATCATCTAATCAAGTGAAGTAAAGATGGCAATTTTGATGATGCGAATATGAACAAAATTCGATGAGATAGTGACCGGTCTCTACCATGTACGTGAAAGCTATCCCGAATTCTGACAAATAATTCAGTAAAGAAAGATTCGGGGAATTAGTTAGTCCTTGTGAAAAATTTATTAACTGTGTAGAAGAAATAAAATTAAACAAAACACTAATCCCGGTCGAAACTTATTTACAGGAAGTTTTTGGCGACGACTAAAATCGCGAAAACACTAATGTAACGTTCATTGATGAACCAGACTACAGAGTTTCAGTTGAATTAACAAATTCCTATTTTTATTATATCTAATGAGCGAACTAATAACAGCAATCGTACATGACTTTATCATTCTAAAATCAAAGCTTTAGATAACCATCGATCGAATATTTTGTATAGAGATGAATCAAACGGTAAGATGAATCAAACGGTAAGATATAAAACGGTTCTGAGTGTTGAAGGAATATCTTAATAATACAGATTATGATTCAATAAAAAATGCAATTAACGGTGAGGTAAAGCAGATGTTGGAACTACGAAAACCGAGACCCAAAGCAAGTTTCTTTAAATTTTGTCAGGTCATTCGTGAAAAATGGTTAGAACTCTAAACTCCATTACAAGAAATCGACCTGACACATGTAAATTTATCAATAAAGAATTACAGAAGTAGCTTGCAGACTACTACCACCGGACCGGTCAAAACATTATACGTGTGGCACTGCTTGTAATTAAACATATTGCAATCAAAACAACAAGAAATAGAATTGTTTGGGTGTCCAACAGTTAATGATCAATACACCTGTAAACGATTATTTGAGAATTTTGAAGGATATGACGGTTTCATGTACGACGATGATACTCCATCAATTCAGTATGTACATTGCAATTGGTTAGTCGCCATAGATTCGACAATTTCAAATCAGTGGAGCTTTTCAGGAACCAATCGGAAACAGCCGTTTTGATTTGAATGTGATGTGAGTCATACTGTGTCGATTAAGTTCCCAAATGCAATGTTGCAAGTTTGGAAAACTTAAGAGGAGAAGCCTCAGAATCTGGTTGTCTGACTTTTAACCAACGATCTGTGGAACTCCCCAAAATAACTTCAATAAATATTCCCACGAACAGGGATTAAAAGGTAGTGGGAACATAGCGAAATTTAATCCCAAATTCAACATCATTGTCAGCCATGACTACATAGCCAAAAAAAATTACTCTAAATCGCGTGTACCAATGTTTAATAAATAATTAGATATTCGCAGAATGGTTGAAGAATGTAAACACCCGAAGAATTATTTCTATGCAACATGTTAAACGCCCTTAGATAGAGTACCGCACACAGGGCTTTTAAACAGTGGTACGAATATAAGCGAAACGGGAGTTGATCGAAGGAATTTCTGGAGCAAAGATGAATTAAATGAAACACAGAAATTGTGTTTAGACATTGATGTTTGGCATCGCTAAATTGATATATTCCATAGAAATACCAGCAATCATCTCAATAATGAACAATCAGCATCGTATTACGTCAAAAAAGAAATTCAGGTTCATGAAGTTATTTCGAAATTGCAGTTCGTCATTCGCACGGTAGCCCTGTCAAAACGATACTGTTAATACCTAATATTGATGTGGGAAATGCAGTTCTAGTGAAACAAAGGCTCTCTGTATCCTATGTCAGAAGTAATACAGTAATTTTAATAGAGATAACTGGATCGTATAATCACTGGTAGTCGTGGAAGAAACCAGAAGTCCCTGGTCATCCCCAGTAACACTCGTACAAAATTCTAACGGAAAAGTGCGGCTATGTATCGACGTTCGAAAGGTCAACACAGTGAAAGATGCTTATCTCTACGGTCTATTAAGTAAATCGACTGAACAGAAACTAATTGCGCCAAACAAGATTCATCAGTACGTTCGACTTAAAAAGTAGGGGAGCAAAGTCCTAGTCATACCAAGTCGCGTTGCTCACTGGATAACTCTAAATGAATCAGGCAGTGTAGTGAAGGCCATGCAAAGAAAATTCTGCTTAAAGTCAGCAAGCTATTGGCGCGGCAAAAACCAATCACATCAGCATGTGTTCCTTATGTTTGGGACGGCTAAAGCGAGCGCCTATCTGTGTAGTAAGCGCTCGCTATATGACGTATTTCAGGTGGAACTGGATGCCTTAAGATCTATCACCAGTACATGATCCACGCACGAATAAGTAGGTTGAGCGGGCCATATATAAATCCTCACAAAAACATCAAGTTATGAACCCTACATAAAGGCCGGTTTAATTTATCGGATTCACGACCACAGCAACCTCAGAAAAAGTATACAGACAACACTATTAAAATTTACGCATTGGATGTACTTGCACTACCAGAGCTTATATGGTCTGGGAGTGGGATCCATAATACCACCAATGGTTACAATCCTAGTGGAGAGTGCGGTCATCAGAACAGAGGAGAATTTGGAGTCGGCTTTCCCATCTATCGACGAGTACAGCAGTATATCATCGAATTCCATCCTATGAGCAAACGGAAATGCACGATTAGACTCCGCACAAAGAAATTCAATATCACGATTGCCAATGGTCATGCGCCCACCGAAAACAAATCAGATGATGTCAAAGATCGATTCTTTGTTGAGCGGGAAGACATCATGAGGAACATCCCGCACCATGATATCAAAATTATCGTGAGCGACTTAGCACAAAATTCGGTAGGAGCGCTGGCTCTAAAGTATAACCTAGTCATATCAAGTGCATTCTTTCAACATCAGAAAATCCACCAGCATAAGTGATATTAAATGCTATGGAGGCGGCGACATGGATAGTGATCATATAATCTTGTTCTGTTCAAATATAAATGCAAATTATCACTCACATTTAACAAACAAGCAAATAAAACCATGCGCTGAAATATCGATGTACTAAAAAATGAAGACACTTTATAAAGTTACCAATCAGCTATCACTGAACATATAAACCGGTACAATGAAAACTACGAAACTCCACCAAACAACCAGGAGTAGTGACTAGTAGCCAATATGACCAATAGAATAGCCCCCGAGCAGAAAATACAGTTGTAGGAAGACTACCAAGAGCCCGGAATGATTGGTTCGACGATCAGAACCGTCAAATCGCTGAAAATAAATTAAAGCTGCGTGAATATTGGTTATCTCGTAATTATGGAGCACTCACAAAGAGAATCCCCGCGCAAGGAAAGAGAGGCCAAATACCTCTAGGAAAAGAAGCGCTAATAGTTATATGAAGACCTGCATCGAAAACATCAGCTTCCAAGTGAAAAACGAAGCTCAAGAAACAGAAATCTTACCAAGGACATCCATCCATGATCCACACCATCAAAGACACGAGTGGAGCAATTAACCAACCAAATTAACAATAATTCATTTAAAACGACAGTTCATTGGACAGAACGCATCGCCGAAAATGACATTTTATCGAGAACGACAGTTTACCGAAAACGGCAGTTCATTGAAAACGATAATTAACCTAAAATATGACAAATGAGCATAGGATTTGCATTTTAAGCATATTTCCCTTTGAACAATTTTAATAAAAACTTAAGAGCCGCTCGTGCGATAATAACTGTTCTAAGGTAGGTTTCTGTTCTCTAAAAAAATTTTAATATAAGTTCCGGCTGTAGTTCGCCAAAAACAACATTAATCGAAAACGACAATTCACCGGTAACAACAGTTCACCCGAAAAACACCGAAACAGACAATGCGCCGAAACAAATCAATTTAATTAGTTCCTTATTTATAAAATGGTAATCGTTCTGTGTGGTTTCTTTAAACTGCTTTGTCGGGATCGGGTGTTTCTATAAGTGGTACTCCTAAAAAAATGTCTACTCTTGTATTTCGGATTTTGCTGATTTGTAATTATAAATTCCAATAAAAAAGTAAAACATATTACAAATATGTAATTACATATGTTTACAAACATATAAAAAATATTAATAAAACATTCACAGGGTGATTATCATTTTCTAAGAATTGTCTTTTTCAGTGAATTGTTTTTCAAAAAATTATACTCCAAACAAAATTTTTATAAAATTTTAAGCCTGGAGAAATAAAACATCTTTGAATTCTGCGGGGCGCTTATTCGAAAAGATATAGCTGAAAACTGAACGAAACAACACCACGAGTAGGAAAGGGGTTAAATGTATAAGCAGTACGTGACCCACATACCTAGCAAATAGATCGAGAGCAATGCTTTTTTATAAAAACTGGCTAATTATGAACCGCTAACAGGATTACTCGACCTCGGAAATTGGACGCAGACCCCGCTTTAAAAATGGGGCCATAGAACGCGCTTGGCTATTAAGAAGCGAAGATATCCAAAACACAAGATCTACAAATTGAACACACACATTTCAAGAGCCACAAGTGGCTACACTCTCCGCTACAGCGATCATCAGAAAATAATAGAATTTAGAGTCAACAGGGACAGACTTCGCACAATACCATGGGCGATTCAAATGGAAAAATCATCAATAATGTGGGAGCTTAAGTTCATTTAGAACGTTTTATTCAATTCATTCGAATGTTGTCCTTAAATGTAAGTGTAAATTGTCATCCACATTCAATGGACGCAGAAGACCTTCTGCTGGAGCTTTGATGCTTTTAAAGTTAAGGCTCACTACAAAATTAACAATATGCTGTCTACGATTATCAGACCTAAGCAACGATAACCGTCACTTAACATTCAAGTGCAGTGGTTGGCCATAGTTATTCAATCAGTCAGCACTGGAGCGGCGCAATGATCGATTCGATGATCCGTTCCGACAATCGATCGAAAATAAACAAAAGCTACGGAAAAAATAGTTGTATTTTAATATTAAAAAATGCCCAAACAGATGAAATTCCTCCCTGGGAAAGGTACGGCCAAATCCCGACAGACGGCAAAAGCGAAAAGATATGCGAAAATGCATAGAAAATATCAGGTTGTTAGAGGAACAAGGGATATCAAAAGGCTGTTTTGCCAACACTAGGAACCTGTACCGTGGATAATTTAATTTCAACCTGTAAACTATTACGGACAGGTCATAGGTGTGTTCATTAACATCATCGACCGTAATTATAATACAGGGTGTTCAACCGAAAGGTTTACTATACTTTTTGCCTATAATTTTTTTAAATAAAAGAAAATACATTTAATGTTTACAGATCATGAAAAATAATGTCTGCCAAATTTCCGCCTCTATTGGCCATACACATGCGGGCTCTTTTGATTACATTTTTTATCATTTTTTCACACATTTCACCCTGTATCATGTTAATTTCTTCTCTAAAGTTCCTTTTAAGATGTTCTATATTCTCGGGTTTATTTGCATAAACCTTACTTTTAAGATAACCCGAAGTTGGAGGAGGCAGTATGGCATGTAGCACCATTGGCATGCAATTCTGGGCAAAAAAAAGTTCCTTCTGTTATCACGATAACGTTCGCCAGTGACTAACAGCTGAACCATTCAGATTTTCGTTACATAGAATACCGTCACTTGAAAGAGATATCATGGTGATTGATAAATTATTTGTGGATTCTCTGCTACCGGCTGTTTTGTTTGCTTAAATTAAGTGAAAATAAGGTTCGTTGGTCAAAATTAATTTTAAAAAAAAATACGGATTGTCATTGTTAACAACAGCATCCTATTTGCATAGGTAAGGCGCCGCAAATGATTTTTGGTAGCAGCTCCTGTGCTTATGCAAAATATTGGTTAATGTTGATCTTCGAAGATCAGGTTCTTAGCACGGTGTCGGATTGATGTCGTTGGATTATCTCGTACACTTTCACGTACAGCAGCAATATTTTCTGATGTTCTGACTATACATTGTTGCACACCCTTTGGCTTATTTGCCATAGTCCCTCTTTCTTCAAATTCTTTGATAATCAGGTAAATTGTAGGCTTTGAAGGCACCATATTCCTTCCGAATCTTTCACGTAGTTTCCTTGTGTAAAAGTCTTTCACTGTTAAAACGCGTTATTCAATCGAATATTTTTCCATGATTAATTTGTAAAGTGTGTACTTCACGACCGTCAAGTATGAACTGTCAATATTAATATTCGCCTAAATGGCGGCACAAAATTGAAAACCTTCGGATGGACACCACGTACAAATATTTGCATCCTGTCCATTAGAGACCAGCAATTTGACATCCAAATGCCACAGCTTTAACCACAGGATCTATTCAAAATGCGATCAAAACAGCGGTTATGTAAACTCGTACTGCTCAACGCAAGTGAAAGCTGGTTCATCAAAGATTGAGGAATGTCGAGGTCGATCGTTCCACCTATGGTTCTATTAAGATTTCGAGGCCAAAGTTAAGTCGCCATTGGTACGTTAGACGTTAGGTTGAACGATAAAGAATTTTGATCCTTTATAAGCCTTACAATTTGATGAGATTTAAGTTTAGATCCCTTCTAACAGCCACAAACAAGGATATACTGTAACACCGGTTATCTAATAATTACAGTTATTTATTGCTGAAAATTGTGCAGAATAATACAGAAAATTTTATGAAAAGCCGCATTCATATATGAAAACCGATTTACAAATTGACTCCATCACCTATTCCAAACAACATTTTACTCGGCAAAACAACATTTTAAATTACATTTTTAATTCACCTTAATTAAAAGCGCTTTAATATTTAATTCTTCGCGTGTTAGCAAGCAAATGAAAAACAAAAATATACACGGTGTTAAAAGTTTAAAGTAAAAACCCAACGTTTTATGTAAATACCGGGATGTTTTTATTTATGATTTACATTTAATTTATTTATTTATCATAAAAACATTCAAATAAACATAAACGTGAGATATACAACAACACCAACCAAAAAAAACTAAAGAAATCGAAATAATAAAGAATAAATTTAAATCGAATTAAAGTGGATTTTAGATTTTCTACATACTTCTCGCCGGGGGAAAAAAGTAAAAAATATAAAATAAAAGACGGGCGATAGAAAAACGTAAATATGAAGAGGAAAAATTTATGGCATGGAAATAGATTTGGTTTTGGTGCGAGCGCACGATGTGGAGAACGGTGGTAAAATGTATTTTCATGAGCGTTCCTTTTTATTCATTTGCTTCGTGTACACTCATCTATTCCCATGTATTGTTTTGTTAAAATATTTATCTTTGTACTTATTTTCCGCCACCCAGTCTCCCTTCAAGATAATTTTACATACACCAACACTCTATAGTTTTCGATTTTAAAAACAAATCGAGGTGGTAAAATCTGCATGAAAATTTATGTGAAAATTGAATGAACGTATAGATATGTTTTACATATGTTAGTTTATTGAAAACATAAATAATTCGGAATTATGATTGTTTTGGATTTTTATTGTAATATTTGGCTGATTGTATATGAAATATTGAAGGAAAATCTGCATCGTCTGATGGTTTTTCAAATCGAAGATTTAAATTTGATTTTCGTCTGGTATGTAATCTTTGCAGATTTTATTATAACACCAACCAAAACTGCACGCCAAAATTGTATATTTACACATACAGTTACGAGGGGAGTTCAAAAGGTTCGGTAAATCTATATGAAATAACGGTTTTATTTTGTTTTTTATTTATAAATTCCCTGCAAATTAATTATTTCACTAAATTTCTGCAAGTGATTTCATGAACAGATACTTCGAAAATTAAAAAAAATCGAAATCATTGTGCTGTGATTAAATTCTTTGTAAAAGAAAATTTATACTTCTGACTCGGCAGCGGAAGATCGACAGAAGCCGTTACTCATGAAATCAACATTGTTTACCCGAGGATTTATTGGTAGTATTAACACCATTTTCAAATTGAAGACTGGTGGAATGGTCCACTTAGGATATGTTGGAAGTCCGTTGGCTAGGACATTAAAAAGCGTCAGGATGAGATGCCGGCCAACGCGAGTGGGAATTGCGAATGGTCCAGCAGTTATGACTGGTGTGGCAAGAAGGGTAATAGGAAGCAATAATAGGCAATTCACAGAAAGCTGTCTCGCGTTGGCGGTAAGGGAGCACCACCAGTTGGAAAATATGTGCACCATATCCCTCAAGTTGGTTGAAGGAACCGGTGGGAAGTATGGGCGTGCAAAATCCGTATGAAGGGCGATCAACATTAACAACGATTTATGGACGAGTAGATTCAGGTAGGAGTAATATGACGATTTATCTTTTGTTCGTAAATTAACGCGGATTGATCACTTGGGCTTGTTGATTTAGCGTAACTTGGTTTAATAAGATTTTGTGAGATTAGTGACATCTAGGTTTAAGTAGTAGCATTAGAAGAATTTTTTTAACCGTTTAATGACATTGCAGATTTGTGTCTGGAATATACAGCGCGGTATATAAATAAGAGTACGATAAACACAGTGAGTGATCTTGGTAAAGATACGCGTCTCACTCTACGAGTAAATAGAGTTTAAAAATCGAACATTTTTTAAGTTATAACCAAAGCAGAATATTTACGTAAGTCTCCTTTCATTGTTGTTTCGTTTACAAACGGTGGGTTGATTTTTGGCAATCATTCATTTTCTATTTTGCCATTATGTTTCTTTATTTTCACGCTTATTTCATTTTCATTGTTATGCAGCCGCGTTTCTTTTATATTTTTGTAAACAAGCTTGGTGTGAAAATTTAACGATAAAACAATAATTTTCATTTGCAAAAGTGTGATATGTCGATGATAACACAAACTGTATACAGCCGAGAAAAGAAGGGATTTTCCACGTTTGTGCGGATAAATTTGTTTTATAGAGGATTACATATGCATTTTTTTCGCAATGCGGGGGAGCGGTATATTGGCGGGAGTCTCTTTTATTTATGCACTGTTTTTACTTTATGGTGGATTATTGTCGTATGTAGTTTAAAAAAGCATAAAAATAACACAATACAATGAATGATGAAGGATTAGATACAAGATGTGTTAAATGGAATCTATGTACATATAAAGGTACGCAATTTTCTTCGTTTTATCTAAATTGTTGTTGTCGTTTATTTAAATTAAGATGGTAACATAATGTAGACACGATGTATTACCGTAATGAATTGAGTTTTTTACACCGGTTATTGCAACTATAAGATAAACTTAAAAAAAAAGCTTTTAGCGGTATGAAAATTTGCATTTTGTATACAAATTTTAGTTGTCTATCAAAATTGTGTCTGGCTAAACTGTTCATGTAATTTGAAACAGTTGTCTAGTATATGATATACATATATAAATAAATACACTGGAACCCGTGTGTTATGTTATGTACACGAATGTATATGTTTGATTTATGTTGTAACAGAATTTTTCGGAATTTTTTTCTTCACATAAATTTATGAGTGGCACAAAGTGAAATATTACCGAACGCGTTGCACATTTTTGTAATAAATAATTTTTCGGTCTTATGTAGTTTTATGCTCACGTGAGATTTTATTTTTGGTCGGTTTATTAAAATCGTATCACGTTCTTATAGTTTATGAAAAATCTTGGGAAATGTTTTTTTTTTTTTGGGGAAAAACTAGAAGAAGACAAATTGCATACGGTTGCACGACTCATGGATTTTTTTCGTTCACTGCATTATCAAATATTATATATTCTCCAAAAATCTCGTATATTTAACACGTTTTCACAATTATTAATTGATTACGAATAATGGCCAAACATTTTATATAACATAAGGACACATCATAACTTCAAAACCGTATAAAATTAATGATGCGCACAGTGTGATGTCTATGGATTATGGTCGGAAACCAATTAATATCCATTTCCTCTGTTGTGATGCGGAATGATATTTTCACTAAATTAGCATATTTAAAATTTCATGATTATGGTTGACCTACAAATTATGTCGATTATATATTATGTTTTATGTAAAGCAAAATAAAGAAAAATCGCAGAGCCTAATTCATCTTCTGCGTTTGACACATTTCATGTTTTCTAATCGAAAAAATTATGTGTATCACTTTCTTCTTAATGGTTTATGGTTTCTATCGACATCGCATTAGAATATTTAAGATTTATGAGGTTTATGCTTCTACAGTGTCATGTAATTTTATGGTATTTGTTCGATTACAGAATAGAATGTTATCATTATTATATCGTTCGATAAATATTTGTATAAGGAAGCAACTCTGTAGGAGATATCTTCTTCTTCGATACTAATAATAATAATAATATCTAATCTGGTCGAGGCTTGCCTTACACACAAAATAAGTTATAATTTTTCTAGTTGTTCATTTCAACTAACTCACATACCCAATATAAAAGTTAAATCAGTCAAATCGTTTCTTATACAAAATGATATATTATATACAGGGTGGGCCATCTACATTTTTTGAACTAGCGGTTATTTTGAGTATGGTAAGGGTTATGTCACTTCTGATTTGACAGAAAGTTAGTTTTATCCTTCCGCTGAACGAAAATGGTTGTGTATTCGCTTGAACAACGCTGGGAAATATTGAAACATTACTTCGAAAATCATGATAATGTTGCAGAATTTGTGCGAAAATTGCGTGCAGTTGCGTGCAAAGCGACTACCCGAAAATGTTGATGCTGTAGCCGAGAATGTGCGTGAGTCGCTGGGAACGTCAACTCGTCATCGTGCTCAAGAATTGATCATTTCACGCACAACATTGCGACTAATTCTGCATAAAGACCTTGGTATGACACCGTATAAAGTTCAATTGGTTCAGGAATTGAAGCAAAGAACGACCCATTGCATTTTCGGTTCGCTGAGTGGGTTTGCGATCGACTTGAAGAAGATGCCGATTTTGGCAAAAAAATCATCTTTTCGCATGAGGCGCATTTCCGTCTTAGCGGCTATATAAACAAGCAGAATTGTCACATTTAGGGCACGGAGAACCCGCACGTGATCGTAGAGAAGCCGATGCATCATCAACGAGTGACTGTTTGGTGCGGATTTTGGTCCGGCGGCCTCATTGGGCCATTTTTATTTGAAAATGAGCAAGGAGCCGCCGTTAATGTCAATGGTGAGCGCTACCGCGCCATGATAAACGATTTTTTGTTCCCGGCAGTTGAAGAGGAGGGCATAGGCAACATTTGGTTTCAACAAGACGGCGCTCCGTGCCACATAGTACACGTTTCAATTGATCTTTTGCGCACTGTCTTCGAAGATCGAATTATCAGCCGAAATTCTGATGTGATTTGGCCACCTCGGAGCTGTGATTTGACGCTGTTGGACTATTATCTTTGGGGTGCCGTCAAAGATAAGTATTACACCGATAAACCAGCAACGATTGACGCTCTCAAGAACAATATTCGCATTGCCATTATGTCGCATGACATTATGTCGCATACCATCGAAAATGTGCTCTGAAATTGGACCGACCGTATGGGGTACGTCAAGGCCAGCCGAGGCAGTCATATGAATGAAATAGTATTCCATAATTAATCGGAAGAATTGTTCTTTACAATGAAGAAATAAATTTGAAAAAATATTGAGAACTTTTTGTTTTATTGCATTTTAAAAAAAAATGTATTTGGTCCACCCTATATATTTAGCACTCCATTTGTATGATGTCTAAGCGTCGGTTCAGCACTAAAGTGTACCATAATTGGTGTTTGCTCGCTATAAAATGCTAAACCATTCAACCAATCTGAACCCAAGAAAACACAATTATTGAATTGTATGGATTCGAATCTAAGCAGATAAATTTGATTCGATTTGTAATAAGTTCGCGTGTGCTTTTCGAATAAAACATATTGTTTTATATAATTCTTTATCCACACCAAACTTTCAAACAGCTTGGTAAGTTACGTGTTAGATGAAAGGCTACGGTACAAAATGTCTTGAGCTCAAATCGTCCGGCAACCAGAATTATTTTCCATTTTTCAAAAATAATTTAATTAGCGCAAATTAAACTAAAAAATTTCGTTAAAATTTAACTTTTATACGCTTCAAATTTATAATGATAGCTAATTTCGACGCTCAAATTTATACTGATCGTAACACTGAATATACTATTAAAGCAAAGTTAATTTCGATTTGGTTGTAAAAATAAACTAAATACCAAACAATTGTATTTTATGGATCAGGTCAGTCTCAAAACGCACTCATCTACAATTTTTATTAAAGAAAATGTTGTGCTGTTTGTTTGTTCATTATGCAGCTTTGGTCTTTTAAATTTAGAATCGTCAAATTTGGTAAACTATTATGCTCTAAGATAATAGTCTAGAATAGGAACGCGCCTTGGAAATACCACTGCTACAAGATATACGTTCAAAATTATTCCAAGTTTTTTCAGTTCAAATTTTCTCAGTTTAAATGTTTTCAACGAACTGAATGAAATTGTGTGATTATACAGGGTGTCCGCCGGGAAGGTATACTACTTTGTTTGTTTATGATTTTTGATTAAATGAAAGAGAATGGATCTTATATTGATAAATGTTTTATTTAATGTCGGCAATTATGTATGGGATACAATATCAGATAAATGTCCGCCTCTGTTAGCCTCACAAATGCGAGCCCTTTTGAGCACATTTTTCATTACATTCTCACACATTTCACGCGGTATTTCATTAATTTCATCACGAATATTTTGTTTGAGTTGCTCAAGCGTTTCTGGTTTGTTTGCATAAGCCTTGCTTTTTAGATATCCCCACAAAAAGAAGTCCGGAGCAGTCAAATCAGGCGACCGTGAAGGCCAATCATCATCACCATTTTTTTAAATAACTTGTTGTGGAAAGAGTTCTCGCAGTAATTCCATTGTAATCTTGGCTGTATGCGATGTGGCATCGTCATGTTGATACCACATGTTAATCAAGCCCAAAGTATGCAGTTGTGGCGTTAAAAAGTTTTCAATCATATCACGATATCGCTCCACATTCACAGTTACCGTTACGCCGTTTTTATTTTCAAAGAAGTAAGGTCCAATAATGCCTCCTGACCAAATTGCACACCAGACTGTCACTTTTAATGGATGTAAAGGTGACTGATGAATAATGTGAGGGTTTTCCATTGCCCAGAACCGACTATTCTGTTTATTCACATATCCATTTAAATGAAAATATGCCTCGTCACTCATTATGATTTTTTCATGAAAATCGGGATTGTCATGGGCGAGCTGTAACATCCTATTGGCATATGTACGGCGGCGTAAATGGTCTTGTGGAAGAATTTGCCACGTGTCTACTTCACGACTGTCAAGTATGAACTGTCAATACTAATATTCGCCTAAATGGCGGCAAAACAAAGTAGTATACCTTCCCGGCGAACACCCTGTATTTTTTTACATATTTTGTATATCTTAACGCATTGGTATACCGCGAGAACATAATCGATAAAGTAGAAGAGTTGTTTTTGAGAAAGGACTTTTTGAGTTCAAACTACCTTTATGCCAAAGATATTAATATTTGAATATCTTTTTTTAATAAAAAATGCTAAAACCATTCCTAATCTAACCTGGGTGAAGAGACTAATTTAAAGTTTTTATAAAATGTTTTTATATTTTAAAATTATTTGCCCGAAATGTTTTTGGCCTTTTTTGGCGTTTACCGCAACGTACATTTTTTGACCCACGCATTTATTCGGACACGAGATATACTGCAATATATACATATTTGTATCCACTCACTAATTTAGACACCCGAGATATCGCAACAATTATTTGGACACACGCAATAACTTGGACAAGAGAACGCAACAATGGTTTGAACCCATAAGCAATAACTTGGATACGAGAGATACCGCTAAAAATATTTTGACCAACGCAAGGATTTTGACACGAGAAATACCGCTACAGTTCTTTTATGCTGCATTGGGTTTTCGTGTTTTATTTGTCTATTTGTAAAGAAATATACTTTGCGAGTACATGTATCATTACATCCTTTGATAAATTAAAGTCAAATAGGTTATCGGTGATGTTGAATGATATACCTAGTGCTATTGATGAATGAATTGATGTTTTCTAAATAAATGTAATCTAAATAAAAATTTAGAATATGATGATGGGGGTTACCTGTTTGTCCACAATTTTTTATATTAGTAGGGTAGCACAATTAGTAGTAAATGGTGTTAAGGTTTGGTACGAAAAGTGTTTAAATCTTCTCGTATGTTGATAGAAGATAAACCAAATTCCATGAATGGATCAAAATCTTCATTTGGCTTACCACAACCAATACACCCATTAACCAAATAACTACTAATCTTATAAGAGAAACAACATTATGATATCGCTCCTTAAATAAATCTCTAAGCATAAAGGAGGTATCTGCTTTTTCGATGCTCCTGGTGCTCCTGGAGAAACAATTGTCATAAATTTATTTTTAGCAAATGTTCGAAAACAAAGAAAAATTGCTATAGTTATAGCCTCTTCCGGTATAGCTGCTACTCTTTTGCCGGGAGGCCCAACGGCTCATTCAGCATTCAAACTTCCTTTAGATTTAGGCTATAGTCGCAAACTATGTGACTACGTTAATGCCAAAATAAGTCAGAGTAAAAAAGCAGTACTACGTTAAACAGTTTACTTCCTGGAAAAACTGGCGGTCAATAAATGAATTGATACATGGGCACCCCGAGTCTGCTGAAATTAGAGAATTAAATTGTTAGTCGAGTGGTGTGATCTCTGATTCAAGTGCCATTGCTAATGAGTTTAACAATTTGTTTGTGCGAGTAGGTGAATCCAGTTGTTCGTCTGTTACTTAGGATGACTCGGTAAAACATAGATTTGTGACAGAAAACACGACACGACGAGAAGTTTTTATCTTCCCCCTATCTTCCCGGGTAAATTATATGCAATTATCAATTCGCTTAAAAATAATTCATCACCTAGATTAGATGGTGTTTCGAATGTGTTAATATTCAACATGACTTGTTATCGTGTGGATGGCTTAAACTTCATCATAAATTTCACAAAGTGTCAATACAAGGATTTTTCCGTTAGTCCTAAAGCGAGCGCTAGTTATCCCAATTTAAAAAAAATGATAAATCGAGTTTAGATAACTACCGACCAATATCGCTTCTTTCATTTTTTCCAAAATCTTTGAAAAGGCCATGAAAAGAAGGATGGTACATTTTCTGAATAAAAATAATTTTCTCTCTCCGCTGCAATTCGGATTTAGGAAAAATAAGAACACAGAACAAGCCATTTTAACAGTTATGGAACAAATAAGTGAGAACATTGATTTAGGGCTGAAGCCATCTGATCTGTTTGTCGATATGACTAAAGCTTTTGATAAAGTAGACCATCCGATTATCTTAAGGATCTTTATTGTAGTGGCTTTTGTGGAATGATCTCACAAGTAGTGCGTGTCAATCACAAACTAAGCGGAGAACTGCCAATTACCGCAGGAGTTCCTCAGGGATCGGTGTTGGTACCCCGCTATTCCTTGTTTACGTGAATGCAATTTGCTGACGCCCTCTTGCAGGCTCCCTCACCGCTTTTGCTGACGATTTTTCATTTATGTACTATGGTTCAAGCAAACAGGTTAACATATCAGGGATCGAACACGAATTAGGATTACTGGCGGAATGGCTTAAAGCTCACAACTTACTTTTGAGTGAGAAAACTAAAATAGTATATTTTAGGGATAGCCAGGAGCCACCTGATGCTCTTTCTTTCCATGGTTATAAAGTAATAAAGCTCAGAGTTGTCAGCTCAGTCGAAGGACTGGCCGTTTTAAGATTAGTGTAGTAAATGAAGTTAGATATTTAGCTATTTTGTCTTACGCTCTAGACATCCTGCCACTTCGACACATGTATGTCTTCACGGTCTTAAAGATTTTCTATATTACGAGTGGAAATAACTTTATCGCTTGTTCTGGCTATACGGTCTTCGATTGAACTCGCAATACAGAAAACATATCCCTAACTGGAGGTTAGATTTTCATAGATATTTCTTCAATGCGGTTTCACCCATCATCTTCAATAATTTACCAATTGAAATTAGAATGTCTGGGAGCCTCTCGGTCTTCTCTAAAGCCCTTAAACAGTATTTAACTGCAACACAAGACGTAGAAAAACTATTCTCAATCCAAGTAACGTAAAGTGTATAAATCCAAGTATAAATTTTATTTGTTTATTTACAAAAGATAATTTAAGTATTTTTTGTAATTTTGCTGTGTTATTTCAATCTAATTTTATCATACAGAATCATTCTGTATGATAAAATTAGATAAAGCCCGACACGAGCTCTAAGAACCAAGGGTACAATTAGCTTACCATACTTTGCCTTTTGTAATATATATATATATATATATATATATATATATATATATATATATATATATATATATATATATATATATATATATATATATATATATATATATATATATATATATATATATATATATATATATATATATATATATATATAATGAAAAATTCGTGAAATCACAAATTCACTCTATGGAGCCATAAGTCATGTTTTAATTTTATGATTTTTATGTTTTGAATATGTAGCCTTCATTAAAACAAACATTTTGAGACACTTAATTGTTTTTGGTTCTTGTTGTTGTTAAAGATACAGGGTGTCAAAATTTGAGAAAAATGATAATCATGGTATTGTATTTATCGCAATAAAAAGAAAAATAATTGTCCGATAATTATGATTTTGGGCTCATGTTAAAGGTAAGTTAATAAGGATTTCTAAAAAAATATAAAAATAGTATATTGTTTAAATCCTTCTTCTCTAAATTTCCCGCCAAAATGTTCTTTTTGAATTTTCTCAAAAACCTATTTTTTTTATTTTTTTTTTCTAGAATATAATTAATATTTTACAACATATCAAAAAACTAGAATACCGTTATTTTTTGTTTTCTTGCAAAAATCGTTTTAGTAAGAGAAGTATTTCATTTTTATATGGAAAAACTGTATTTCAGTGGATATTTCTCAATGTTTTGAAATTGTTTACAAAAAGGATAGTTCAGTTAAATTATTAACACTAGATATACCGACAATTTGACCATACCTATTTCTACCGACACCAGTCAAAATGATTGGTTTTAGAAAAAATGGTTAGTAGGGTTTCCGGTCTTAATGTATTTTAAAAAAATGATAAATTACTTCAATAAAGTTAATTGTAATATATTATATTAATTATAACTATATTTATTAGTTAATTGAACATAATAAGTAATAAAAAAATAAGGTGAAGTAGTAAATTGAAAATATAAATTTTAAAACCAGTCATTTTGACTGGTGTGGTAAATTTTTTATTGCAGATACGGATTCTACGACTAAAAGTACGTATGATTGAAATGAAATATTTTATACGGTTCATGATAGATGGCGTTGTAATCGACGAAATTCAATTTTTTCAATTTCTCCTTCTTAGAACACACGCATTCGATTCTGCAATACGTTTGAAATAAAAAACATCACGTTTTCATTGGAAATCCTCGAAATTCGTCATCAAAACAATATATATATATATATATATATATATATATATATATATATATATATATATATATATATATATATATATATATATATATATATATATATATAGTTATAATTACATAAATTACTACATCAAATAAATAACTCAAGGCTACAATGTTCTCACGATGTGTCGAACATTGCCCTCATCATTGCAACCGGAGCCCGATTATATTTACAAGGGAAATGCACAAGCATTGTCTTATTTCTTGATAAGCACTTTTATAAGTTAGAAACAACATAATTATAATTATCCTTAGTTAGCATTTTTTATTTTAGAACGTTAAAGTAAATTTTATGTTAAGTTTAGTTTTAAGATCTAACTCAAAGTTGTAACAAGTAAAATAAAAATTGTGAAATAAATTGTGAAAATAAACTTTTTTCGACGTTTTATTTGCGAGAAATATAACTGGCGCAGCCGTCCGGTTAGTGTTGTGATAGTGTAAGTGTAAAACAGTGCAAATAAATTAGACATAAACACTAATTTAAAAAGTGAATCCGCGAGTTTTATAAGTGAAAAAATTATAAACAGTGCATCTCAGGCTAAAGGTGTAAACCGCCCAGAGGAGTTGAGGTTCCGCCGCCCGCACCACACTAGACATCGCTAGAACCTATAGGACACACGACTACATAAGGTAACAATTTTTTATTATTATTATATATTTTTTTTTAAATTTTTTATATAATAATTGTGCTACCACCATTGGCTAAATTGTGTACTACGAGATAGGCACAGAACTGCCCTCTGTATACTACGAGATAGGTACAGTACAAAATTTAATAAATAAAATAAAATTAATTCTGGTGAATGGGAAAAAAGTCAGAACGAAGATTTGACGAAAATCGTAATTTCGAAGACAACTCACTTCACAGAATGAATCCTGAAACAATGACAGCGATAAACGAGCTCACGGAGCAAATAAAAGCTGTAATTGAACAGGTGCAAAAAATGGCAGTCAGATCGGAAGAACAAGACCGAACTCTGGCCTTTTTGCAACAAAAACCAGCGGACAATTTTGCAGAAAAAGGTGCAGAAGCACAGCAAATGACGTTCGATGCGTTCAGGATCCCTGATCCAATAAAATCGATACCGGAATACGACGGTAATCGAAAACAATTAAACGCATGGCTTCAGACAGCGGAAGATACACTTATGGTATTTCTACCCCTCGTCTCGGAAGCACAATTAAGGTTGTATTCACAAGCTGTGAGCAACAAAATCAAAGGTAGAGCTAAAGACGCTTTATGTCTGGCTGGAAACCCACAAAGTTTTCCGGAGATAAAAGCTATTCTCCTAGAAACACTTGGCGACAAGCAGGAACTGTCGTTTTACAAGTCGCAGCTCTGGGCGACTAAACAAACCGAGAGCATGACGGTGCATTCATATTTTAACAAAATTAAAGAGAATGTACAAAATATAAAAACTCTAGCAAGACAGAACGCTGTCTACAATCATGCCTGGCTTGCTATAAACACATTTATCGAAGAGGATGCTTTAGCAGCATTCATTTTGGGGTTGAAAAAACCTTACTTCGGGTACGCCCAAGCGGCAAAGCCCAAAAACATAGAGGAGGCTTACGCCTTCCTATGTAAATTTACAACGAACGAGTTAATTTCGAACAGTAACAAAAAACCGGTTCAAACTTTTATTCAAAATAATAACAATATGCAACCAAATAAATTTAACAACTTCCAGCCGAGAAACAATACGAACTCGGTAATAAATCGGAAACCGCCTCTCTCAGAAAAAGGTAAACCGACTCCCATGTCGAGGGAGGTCGAAAAATACACGAGCAATTAACACGCACGAAATTCTCGCAGAACCCGAGAATTCTCAACACAACGAGCACGAAAACGAAGAAGATTCTTCACCTGAATTCGAGGTATACTCGACAAATTTTCAGGAGGACGAACAGGTAGACACGGAAGATTAAACTATCTACCATATTTAGTATGTAAAGACATACACAACAACAAATCAATTAAGCTTTTAATAGACACCGGGGCAAATAAAAATATCCTAAGACCCGGTATTATTTCCAAAAATCTACTAAAAACCCAGGAAGTCTCAGTAAAAAATATACTTGGGACACACTTGGTAAATAAAATGTGTAAAATTAATTTGTTAGGTTTCGATATTCCACCGCAAAATTATTTCGAACTAGATTTTCACAGGTTTTTTGATGGAATCATTGGTTCAGAATCAATGGCCACATTAAACGCCAAAATTGACTTCCCAACAAATCACTTGATTTTAAATAACCACAAACTCAAATTTTTCCGCTACTACCCAATGGGTAACCATTATAATCATTTTGTCACATTCCAAACGTCGAGTGACGGAGAATGGTTCGTTCCCGAATACCAAAAACTCAACGAAGAAATTATTATCCAACCAGGAATATATAAAGCCGAACAGGGCAAAACGGTAGTAAACATTCTCACGAATGACCCGAAATCACCAAACGTTTTACCAAAATTAAAATTAACCGTTAACAACTTCGAAACTTTAAAACCTATGCCAACAACTAGAAAAGCTATAATCACTAAGCAGGATATAGAAAAGGTTATTAGAACCGAACACCTAAACATCAATGAAAAGACTGCGTTAATTGACAAAATTTATGAAAATCAAACGGTGCTGCTGAGACAAACAGAGAAATTGTCAGCAACAACAATTATAAAGCACCACATACATACAAAAGACGAAATGCCCGTCTATACAAAAACCTATCGTTACCCACATCATTTCAAGAGAGATGTGGAAGATCAAGTACAGGAAATGCTCGAAAGCGGAATTATTCGCCACTCAAGCAGTCCGTACTCGGCACCAATTTGGGTTGTTCCTAAAAAAACGGACGCTTCAGGAACACGTAAGGTTAGGGTAGTCATCGACTATCGTAAACTAAACGAAAAAACGATCGATGATAAATTCCCGATGCCCCAAATTGAAGAGATTTTAGATAACTTGGGAAGATCGACCTACTTCACAACGTTGGATCTAAAATCTGGCTTCCACCAAATCCCAATGGATGAGAAGTCCCAACAAAAGACCGCCTTCTCAACAGATAAAGGTCATTTCGAGTTTTGCAGAATGCCATTTGGCCTGAAAAACGGCCCAGCCACCTTCCAACGCGCTATGAACCACGTATTACAAGGGTTAATAGGCAAAATATGTCATGTTTATCTAGACGATACCGTAATAATTGGCGAAAACCTAAAGAATCATTTAAAGAACCTAGACAAAGTACTCAAACGGCTTTCGGAATTTAACCTCAAAATTCAGCTTGATAAGTGTGAATTTCTGAAGCGCGAAACCGAATTCTTGGGACATATAATCACCCAAGACGGAGTATTGCCCAATAGGGATAAAATCCAGAAAATTTTAGAGTGGCCCCTACCCAGAAACCAGAAAGAAATAAAACAATTTCTCGGGCTTTCCGGATACTACCGTAGATTTATAAAAGACTACTCTAAAATCGCCAAAGGCATGACAAAATATTTAAAAAAAGAAATCCCAATGGACCTAAAGGATCCAGAATATATTAAGGCATTTGAGAAACTAAAGAAAACGATAGCCACAGATCAAATTCTGATCTACCCAGACTTCAGCAAACCATTTATCCTAACAACGGATGCTTCGGATTTTGCACTGGGTGCAGTGTTATCACAAATTCACGATGGTACTGAGAAACCAATAGCGTTCGCGTCCCGGACACTCAATTCAACAGAAACTAAATATGCCACAAATGAGAAGGAAGCATTAGCCATTATATGGGCGGTAAAGAAATACCAACCATACCTATACGGTAACAAGTTCACTTTGGTAACCGACCATAAACCTTTAACCTTCATCAAATCTTCGGAGAAAAACTCCAAAATTCTACGATGGAGATTAGAGCTGGAAAACTACGATTACGACGTAGTTTATAAAGAAGGCAAAGCAAATGTCGTGGCAGATGCTCTGAGCAGAATGCCTACCCAGGACGACACTAAGGAAATAAATACAAATGAGTTCACAGATAGTAACACTTCACGTGAATCTGCCGAATCTCCAATAAACAACTCAAATTCCTCAGACGATATGGAAACAATTCATTCAGCGAATACGTCAGCTGATTATTACATGCATTTCTCAGACAGGCCGATTAATTATTACAGAAACCAGCTAATTTTCAAAATAGCAAATATAGACGTAATTATTTCGGAAGAAATATTTCCAAATTTTAAAAGAATTATCATTTCTAAAAAACGGTTCGAAGTCGACGATATTACGAAATTCTTAAAGGCATACCACAACGGTAAGCAGTCGGCAATTATGGCCCCTGAGAACTTATACACGACAATTCAAGAATCATTTAGGCAACATTTCTGTCAAACCGGTCACTTCGTCTTCACAACAAAAATAGTTGAGGATGTTACTAGTGAGGACAGGCAAAACATAATCATAATCAAAGAACACGAAAGGGCACACAGAGGCACTAGCGAGGTTGAGAGACAACTAAGACGAGCATTCTTCTTCCCAAGAATGGGAAACAAAATCAAAATTCACATTAATGCTTGTAACATCTGTAACAAGCACAAATATGACCGCAAACCTTATAATATTAAAATTTCCCCACGGCCAATCACAAAGAAGCCGTTAGAGAGGCTGCATATGGACATTTTCATTATAAACAGAAACAACTTTTTATCTATAATAGACTCATTTTCCAAGCATCTACAAATGATAGCAACGGAAACCAAAAACGTAACGGACGTCACCACAGCCCTTAACAAATATTTCACTCTCTTCGGAATACCGAACAGTATTGTATGTGACCACGAAACCATCTTCCAATCCATTCAAATGAGGGAATTTCTAAATAACCTCAATATCAGGATAGAATATGCCTCATCATCAGAATCTAATGGGCAGATTGAAAAAACCCATGCCACGGTCATTGAAATATACAATACCAACAAACATAAACTACCAAACCCAAATACTTCAACTGCCATCGAATTGTCAGTTGCACTTTACAATAATACCGTGCATTCAGCGACCGGCTTCACGCCGAATGAAATTATTTTTAACCAAAACAATTTCATTGATCCCACGCAAATTCAAACACGGGCAAACCAAATATTTCAGACGGTCAATGCCAACTTAACAAAAGCAGCTGCAAGAATGCAAAAGCAAAACAATGGTAAAGAAGACCCACCCGACCTTATAGAAGATCAATCCGTATTCCTTAAACCCAACATTAGAACAAAAACCCAACCGACAGGAATTGAGACTAAAATTCGAAATATTGAGTTAAAAACATTCCGTACAAAAAGAAATATAAAACGGAATAAAAATAAAATAAAAAGATTGAAAAAATGAAATTGAAATTGAAATTGAAATTGAAATTGAAATTGAAATTGAAATTGAAATTGAAATTGAAATTGAAATCGAAATTGAAATTGAAATTGAAATTGAAATTGAAATTGAAATTGAAGTTGAAATTGAAGTTGAAATTGAAGTTGAAATTGAAGTTGAAATTGAACTTGAGAGAAAAAAATTGAAAGAAAACAGAATTAATTAAAATCAATTTTATTTATCATTTCAGGCAAATTGTAATACAATAATTAAATAAGAAATAAATATAAATAATTTAATCTAAAGTTGATGTAAATAAAAAACTTTTAATTAGAAATTACCATTCTAGATAGTACACGTAGAAATATTATATTATAAATTAGATAAGCTGTCAGTTGCTTTATATACGAGTTCAATGCATTTCATTATAAGATTATTAATATTAACTATAATTATAGAAATCTGTAAAAGCCAGAAATTAGAAATAAAAAATTTAAATAGCGATCCAATTTTAATAATTAAAACAAACGATTGCAAAATTCAAATAGGCAATATAAAAATAGTACATCCAATCAATTTACATAACTTTCAAAATACAGTAGAATCAATAAATAAATTCATTTATAATAAGCTAGATGATAAGAATGATAAATTAGAATTATACAATATAGTAAAACAAAAGTGCAAGAAATTATACGACAACCTACAACAAATAAAACCCACACGACGTTATAGACAAAAACGTTGGGATGCACTCGGTTCCGCGTGGAAGTGGCTGGCAGGCAGCCCAGATGCATTAGATCTACGAATGCTGGAAAGCAAAATGAATGAGCTAACAAACGAAAATAATCAGCAAGTACAGATAAACACCCGGATTGATGAAAGAATAAGATTGATCACAGATACGATCAACAAAGCGGTGACGAACACCAACACAGCTAATAAAATAATACTCAGTGAGATAGAAATGATAACAGCTATCATAAACATAGACACTATAAACAATATATTAGAGGCCATACAAGATGCCATCGTCAGAACAAAAATTGGATTAGCAAGCAACAAAGTGCTTTCAATAGTCAATATAAGTATACCAGAAGAGGCACTCCAATACGTAATACCGAAAATTGCCGTAAATGAAGAAATGCTCCTGTTTATTCTAGAAGTACCAAAGCTGGAAGATGAAGTATCAACATCAACAACGATCATACCGTTAACAGTCAAAGATACAATAATAAGAGAGTACCCACAACATATCATAATGACGAAACAAAAACTATTTACATCATTAAACCCTAACAGTTTCGTACAAAAATATGGAGAAATAAAAGAATTCGACGACGAGTGTATCAAACCTCTGATAATGGGCACGAAAGGTACCTGCAACGTAACAGCAAAGTCGGACACCACAGTACACTATATTTCAGAGGACAAACTTCTGATAGATAACGCTAAAGAAGAAACATTATCATCGGATTGTGGACCGAACAACAGGACGCTAACGGGAAACTTCCATATAAGCTTCTGGAACTGCACTTTGGTAATTAAGAACAAGAAGTTTCAGTCGCTCGAAATTAAGAGCGAAGCGGAAGAAATTCAGGGTGCACTACATAATCTTGAGATAGCACGGAGATTGGTTAAAAAGGTGGACATAAATGTAATAGAACAACAAAATTTACAAAACAGGAAACTGATAACGCACATGAATTTACAACTGGAGAATCAACAATATTGGATATGGTCCCTATCAGGCGGTGTGTCTATCTCATCACTAGGGTTAATACTCGTAACAGTATATGCGTACATCAAGGTTCGCCAAAATATCACAAGAGCAGTAAGACGCAATATAAACCAGCAGAAGTTAGAGTGTTCCAACAAAGAAGATACGAGATTCTCAAATCTAGTAGCAAAATTAGGAATCAAAGTTAAGGACGAGGACGCCCTTTCTACACCCCCGGGAGGAGTTATAATTACATAAATTACTACATCAAATAAATAACTCAAGGCTACAATGTTCTCACGATGTGTCGAACATTGCCCTCATCATTGCAACCGGAGCCCGATCATATTTACAAGGGAAATGCACAAGCATTGTCTTATTTCTTGATAAGCACTTTTATAAGTTAGAAACAACATAATTATAATTATCCTTAGTTAGCATTTTTTATTTTAGAACGTTAAAGTAAATTTTATGTTAAGTTTAGTTTTAAGATCTAACTCAAAGTTGTAACAAGTAAAATAAAAATTGTGAAATAAATTGTGAAAATAAATTTTTTTCGACGTTTTATTTGCGAGAAATATAACTATATATATATATATATATATATATATATATATATATATATATATATATATATATATATATATATATATATATATATATATATATATATATATATATATATATATATATATATATATATATATATATATATATATATATATATATATATATATATATATATATATATATATATATATATATATATATATATATATATATATATATATATATATATATATATATATATATATATATTTATATATATATATATATATATATATATATATATATATATATATGGTTTGAACATAATAGTTTGGTTATTTGTTAATATTCTCAAGGTGTTTCATAAACAATCTGCACTCAAAATTTCTAGTTCTGTTCAATGTCACCTAGATAATTATTATTTTAGAATTCTCGCATCATTTCATAAATAGAAATTGATAAAATTTTAAAATTTAGGTTTGTAGACCAAATCATTGTAATGTAACATTCTTGTTATTTTTACGTAGCATGCACATTACAACAAATGACTCATTCCATCGCCGATTAGCACAGCACCTTAAAAAATTAAATGAGAATACAAATATGTATTCATCGGCTTGCTATTTCTATTATTAGTAAGAACTATATTCCTCATATGAAGGTTAAAATTTAAAAGTATATTCTAGCACTTTATAGTGATTGGTTCAATATAAATGGCCTGAACAATTTTATATTAAAAAAGTTAAACGGTCTTCGGCTATATTGTGTTTAAAAGCTTTGAGATAAACGTTAGCAAATGTGACAATTTTACAAAGATGTAGAGACTCACCCGGCAACACAATTTTCATATTACAATCGTAATGTTTCCAAAATTTTCATTTGGTAATCTCTAGGTCATCGTAAAGACATTTTATCGATCTGATATGAACTATAAAATACATTTCTTTATGCCACCTTTTGTTGTTTATACAAAATTTCGAATTTATACACCTGCCGTGAATTAGAATACGCTTAGCTAAGCTTGTTACCGACCGAAATTGGAAAAGTTTGGTTTCTGGGTGTATAAAACAAAAACAAAAGAAACCAACAAAGTTTATATACCTTAAATAATATTGAAATCTGTATCATTGTACAGTACCAAATTTATCTTTTTGTTTATATGGAAACGATAATCAGTTCCAATAAATCTTATATTAAATTTAAGATATATAAAATTTTCCAATATAATAACAATATTATAAAAGTAAGAAGAAAATGAAGACAGAAAGTTATACATTTACTTTTTCTTTTGGAAAACAATAAACTTTACAATTTACAGAGCAAGTAAAATACATTAAATTCAATATTGGAATGAAAGAATGTTCCTTAGGAGTAATACGAATAATTTTTACTGTACATTGTGAACTTGCTGTACTTTTCTTAATTTCATTATTTATTCATCATTGTGCGCTCAAAAAAAAATTAAATAAATAAATAACATAATGTTGTATAAAATAAATAGAAAGACGATATACTTAAACTCGTATATGGTGAAAAATACGTCAAATCACAAATTTGATAAATGGGACCGGGAGTCGTGTATAAATTTTGTATGTTTTGTGTTACCTCGGATTTCAACGTCTGCAAAAAAGATGGTTATCATTGCCCAGACACAAATTTTACCAATCTCAAACAAGATAGTCTTAATGTCGACTCTGGCGCTCCACCGCGATTCATCTGACTTGATATCATTTTAAATGATAACAATGACATAAAAACTCAAACTGTTAATCAGTACTCTAAAGTTTTTGAATGTTCTGAACATTCCATACCGTATACCCGCCAAAAAACTGTAGCGCTACCACCTTCATGACATAGTAGTGAATTACGAATGTTGGGTAACCGTATAGAAACAAATATTGGCAAAGATTCACAAAATCTAAATTTGACTCTAATTACTCAAACTATTTAAACAGTTATAATGATTTCAGCAGTTTGTCTGACGAACTTTGGAAAAATTGTATCAAACTCATCTTCCACTCTGATGTATAAAGATTATTTTTCCAATGATCCTTAAGTCATAACAAATCATTTTGCTAACATCAGCTAACATCATCAGGCTGGCTTTTACAAACGGCGATTTTACACCCGATGAGAATTACTTCATAGACAGGAATATTTGCGTTCAAACAACCTTGAATTCAATTTAATATGAGTTTTCATCCAGTCCTGACAGTGTACCAACTATCGTCTTAAAAAAACTGCAGTGACATTCTTGTCCAGCCGCCGACTGCACTTTTGCAAAAGTCGCTTTGACTTGGAATTTTTCCATCTATTTGGAAAAATTGCTTTTCAGATTCGATCCTTAAGAACGGCTGCAAATCGGACATTTGTAATTATACACTAATTGTAAAATTGTCTTGTGTTTCTATCTGTTTGAAATCGTGTATGATTCACCAAGGTTTTCTCAAAACGCGATCCATAGGCAGGGAATGAGGTTGATGTTATTTTCACCAATTTCATAAACGCGTTTGACACTGCTTGTGACTTGGGTATCTTTTGTTGGTTGAAAGAATTCGATGATCTTTATGATACGAAGGCTCTTTAGTCAGCTTCCGTTGGACCTCTGTATGGTCGCCATACCATGAGGTTCACGTGAAGATAATTGAAGCAGCTTAAAGTAGATTCTTAGAATTAGAAGCTTTCAAATCGACCATCATAGAAGTCATTACGATAAGAATGAGCCTGTTACTAGAATGTTGCATGAGATTAATTATGTTTTTATGTAATTGTGTCACTTGGTTGTAATTGTTTGCAAATTAATTCTATTTGAAATTTGGCTATAAAAAGAAAACTAATTATCCGATAATTAGAAACCAGGCACATTTTAAAGATGAATAAATGAGGATTATAAAAAAATATAAAAATGGGACAATGCTTCATCTCTTTCTTTTCAAAATGGCCGCCGATGTGTAATTTCTTTTATTCATATCACCTACGTGACGTCACAATTTATGTATACCTCCATTCCACATCCTTACACGGCACTAGGACAGTTGATACTTCTTCCTCCCTACAGAAGCATGACGTAATATATGAAAGGCTAGTTGCCTCTAATCGCTTATTAAAATAATTATAAAATGTTGTCATGCATAATTTATTTTGATTAAGTCCAGCCCTGTTCAGTTCATGAACATAATTTTTTGGAACGCCCTTTTAAAAATTTACTTGTATTGCTGAAATTTTTTTGTTGTGACATCCTCTTAAAGTCGAAGTAGGCCTGTAAAACAACATAAACCTTAACCACTGGCTTTTGTTAACATTTTTTGGTAGAAATTAATGTTTGAATTAATATTTCAGTTAGTTTGTACTTGTGAAGTTCTGTATGAAGCATTTGCTTATTTTGAAATGACGGAATTTACTGAGTCGAAATGTTCAAAACAGTTAAGGCATATTTCTGATTATATTAAAATTCGTTTGCCACGTTCGAATGAAGCAAATCAAAATTCATTGATTTGTACAACTTGCCTAGTGAGTTCTTAACGTTGGAAAGTTGAAAGCGTAGTGTCACTGGTTGGTGCTTCATCAAATTTACCTGTTACTCCGGAGGCATCATCAACACTATGACAAGAATATTTCTAGTTAGTTGGAGTGAATATGAGGAGTGTCAAATAAAAAGTGATGCCGTTCGTGAAAAACTTAATAAGGTATTAGCAGACATGGGCATGTCCCATATATATCCAAGTAAACAGAAATCCAGTAAATATCATGAACAGCAAGAATTATTAAATTTAGTTATGATACTACCGTCAACACCAACATCTTTGGGATCTGAATTCGAGCCACTTGTGACTCCCTCAGCAGAAAACCATTATGTACGAAACAACATTTCAAAAAAATCCATGGAGAATTTAACACAACGCAAAATATTCAGGCATTCAGTCAGTGCTAGAATATTATAACGATGATGATGTTAGTCGTATAATGCCTATGAAAAACGATTGTTTAACGATTGAATTATTTAAAATACAGAAAAGGCTAATGATGTGCACATTAAAGTGCTATGATGAAATATAAGGCGGAGTCAAACAAATTGGGGTTTTTAAATGTTTCTGCTTCGTCCTAAAAACTATGTGAAACTAGGAAGCAGTGAATTTTGTTTTTGTGTTTAATTATGTATTGAACCAAGATGGAGACAAACCAACACTGCATTTTATCTATGTTATGTACCGATCCACCATCAATATGTTACCTTCTGCAATACGAGAACTGTCCAGAATTGGATACCATTCGTGAATATTTTAAAAATACATTTTAGGCAATGGTATTCTGAGTATTCTCAGTGAATTTCAAATGACTATTTGAAAAAAATATTCAAAAACATTTGATGTAATTCTCGATTATTTCGAGAAAAATCAGGTTTCAGAAAAAAAAAGTCCGAACCCCTTTGTGGTTTCTTGTGATTTTCCAGAAAATTATGCGTTTGAAATGCAAAAGCAGCAAAGTGTTTTTATTTTAATAACAAACAAGCAACTTTTCATCGGTTTGTAATTTACAAAAATTTCAGCTCTTCCGAAACAAGTTTTGTAATGAAAGACAGACAACAGACGTGCTAGTAGTAAATCACAATTACCTAAATTTAAATTCTAAATTAATTTTTCAGTCATTCTATGATTTGTGTTATATTTTAGTTGTAACATACAAATTAAATAAAAAATATTAAATTTAGGACACTAAGTCATTCTATTAACTCATTAATTACATATAATTCAAAGCATAAAAACTTAAAAGCATAAGAATGTTCAATATTTCTAAGAAACTTTATTAATTATCTCAATAGTAATTATATAAGGATTTGCAAGCGTGGATGGATTCTCCTTATCGGTTTGATGAATTTGTTTCCATATAATTAAAACTAGAATCGTAAAATCCAAAATAATTTTACGATGATTAGAGCATTCAGAAACTTCTTGAAACCAACATTTTAAGTTCAATTGTTGGTTTGTCCATTCATTACACTGTTTAACGATTAATTGTTCGATATTTTTGAAGTGAGGCGATTTACCAAACAGTTGTCGAAGAATTTGAATTTGATTTTTGCTGATTTCAGCAAAAATCTCAGACGGCGTATGAAAAGAGCCATAATTGCGGAGTCTTTTTATAGTTTTCATCAAAAAAGAAAGATTCGCTTTGTAATTTTACCGTTTTCTCCGTTGCTATCATTAATTTTTCACAATTTTCACAATTAATCTTCTTCTTTCACCGGGATACTGTATATCCAGAAATAAACTTTTCAGACCATTCATCTCGTTCGGGATTGCTTATTAATGTTTATCTACTAATTGACATATATGAATATTTCCAAGTTTTTGACTTCATTAGTTCATTTTGGTGAGGTGGCGTTGCAGAAGTATTTCTAGAATTTCCTCCTTTCAAGCGACATGTTATTATATAAGAAATGTGTTGATTAGTAATTCTAAATAATCATGTCTTAGACTTAATATGTCCTGAATTGTTTGAAGGAATCCGGAAAGCAATACGGTTTAGGTTTTGTTTAATATCATCAACAAATTCGAAAAAACGATTTTAATGTTTTATATGACTCATTGTTGATTTTTAATGCATTACGAGTAGGATTCGCGTCAGAATGTTTTCTGCTATTTAAGGCCTCAAACAATTTGTCCATTTTCTCGCAGAAATGAATTGTAGCTAAAACTGTATTCGGGTCAGAGAATTTGTTGAATTCAAGAACAGTTTTAATCCTAGCTGCAACAGTACTACTAAAATCCTGTAAGATTAAGAAATTTTTTTTTTTGTTCAAAAGTGTTTGGTTTTTTATGCGGAGACGATAGTTTAGTGCCAATTTTCGTGGTAGATTTAAACTCTATTTCATATAAATGTTCTTCCTCTGACGAGCTCGTAGTTCCATCCGGAGTTAGAAAATCGGCTGAAAGTCTGCCTATTTTGAACATTTTTCATTAAATGTAGGGGGGGGGGGCGGTCGTAAAGTGCATATTACTTTTTCTCTTTAAACATAAAGAATGCTTTATCAAAAGTTACTCCTGTTTTGAATAACAAATATTTTCTTTTGTTTTTTGAATGACGAAAGAACGTTTCAGAACGGAAAAAAATATTTTGAGTTTCACTTAGAAGAGATTCAGTAAACGTTTTACCTTCATTAGTGATTCGAACGCTTCGAATTTTTCTAATGTAAGATCGATATTACTAGGGTAGACATTTTTTATTAAAATTTCATTTGATACATTAAATAAATGTTCTTCTGTATCCCATTTTAAACGAGTTTTCAGCTTAGATTCTGAAGTAAAATAATCTTCGCACACCTACAGACGTTTATTTAAATCCTTTATGACTAAACTACGTTTCTCAATCAACTCGTTGTGTAAAGGAGAAGCGTTGGATGGAAAACCAAAGAATTTGTTTGTCGAGCTGCACAAACTACTCCAGTAGGCAATTTTTTTCTTTCTATAATTATTCAGTAAGACCAATATTATAAAATGAGAATAAGTTAAGGAGTTTTGATAAAAAAATGAATACTTTTAAACAAATATCCGAATACTAGGTACTTTTTATGTTCCAGGTGGAATTGGCTAAGTCGCCATTTTGTTTTCGGATAATATTTGCCAACTCTCATTTTACAGTCGTATAGAGTGATCGATAACAATTATTGTGGAGCATCTACCGCCGCAACAACGGGTTGAAATTATTAAAACATTTTATTTTGGACAATAAACCATTTTTGACAAAAAATCATTGTGGAAGACTAAACACATCTCGACTAAGTTGGCTTTGTTAATAAAAGGAAACCCCACTATTGGGGCACTAAAGTCTCTGAATTGCTACACCAAATACCACTATTTAAGTAGATTTTGCAAAATATGTGCACGTATTATTGTGTGGGTAGGCAACCCAAAATTGTAAATAAAAGAAAAAAATGACATCGGAGTGAAGTTTATGCCAAAATAACAAAATATACACTGTGTCCTTTAAGTACTAAAAATTGAAAAAATTTTAATAAACACAAATATTTCTACACTATAAGATGAAAATATTGAAATTTGTGAATAGGTTTGAGTGAATTTTATAAAATTAAATTTTTTACAACAAAACACACTACGAATCACACGGAGGTGATCGAGTGGTCCTAAACAAGAATTTCATGTAAGAAACCAATCTGTTTTATCCACATGCTCGGAAATCCTTGAGATTTTTGTTATTTGGGAGAGAAGATCATTGAGTGTAATACGAAAATTATTAAACGTTTGAAATTATTTAACTCGGCCCCTACGGATTGCACAAAGGTGGTCGAAGTAATATTGAACTAGCACCTGATGCGCGAAATCAATTTTATTTATCCACATCCATGGTCACCTCTGCGCGATTCGTAGGAGTCGAGTTAAATTGTTTCAAGTATTTACAATTTAGTGTTAATTTAGTGTTACACTCAATGATGTTCTCTCTCAAATAACACAAATCTCAGAGATTTCCTAGCATATTTTAGGCTAGATTGATTTCTTATATCAAATACTAATTCAAAATTACTTCGATCATCTCTATGCGATCCGATCTCAAATAATAAAAATCTCAGAGATTTCCGAGCATGTGCGAATAAAACAGATCGGTTTCTTACATCAAATACTAGTTTAGCACCACTTCGATCACCTCTAAAAATTTCATATTATAAAATTCATTCAAAACTATTCACAAATTTCAATATTTTCATCTTATAGTGTAGAAATATTTGTGTTTATTAAAAAATTTCAAATATTATTATGAAAGTTCAACTTTAGAGTGTTTTTTCAATAATTCTAATTACTTATAGGTGACAGTGTATATTTTGTTATTTTGGCATAAACTTCGCTCCATCAATGTTTTGATGGAATTTTTAGTTCTTTTTCATGTCTTTGATACTCTACTATTCTCTTTTCTTAAGAAAACAAAAAATTTCACTACTCTTATTTTTTAGTACAGTGAATGACAAAAATAAGTTAACAAAGCAACTACAATTAAAAAATTTGGTTTTAGTGTCATAAATTAAATTTATTTGATTGGCAAATATTGTGATTAAATCCGGCGTATTAATTTAAATATAAAAAAAACTCGTAGTAAAAATTTCATTATAATATAAAATTTGTCAAAATTCAACTTCCGAAAAGTATTAGTCATGAATAAATTAATATTGGGTTGTAACCGCAGTGACCATAATTGTTAAAGCACATTTTACTCAAACGTGTTGGTAAATTAGGCGCTCTATCACCTAGTTGTTTTCTCAATTTTTAATTGGCAAAGGACAGAACTTTGCGAAAGTCATTCTAAAATATCGATATTGTGGTTCTTAAAGTATTTCAAACCTTATTGGCCTTGTGAATGGGTGCATTATCCTGTTGAAAGATAAAACCCTCCCTTTTAATCGTCGGCCTTCTGGAATGGCAACATCTTTACTCTTCCATGGGAAGGGATTTATTTTATGAGTGATGTAGATAAACAAATAGAGCTGTTTAGTTTGTGTGTTTTAAATTTATATGAAAAATATGTTCCATTACGACCTGTACAAATAAATAAATCGATTTATCCTTGGACGGCAAAGGAAGTATAATATTTAATCATATTGCGGGATTTTGCCTTATCTATATGAAAATAAGTTCAGTCTAGTGTGTTAAGAATTGTTTATTGTCGAATTAGAAATAGAGTGACGTCTCTGATTAGGGCCAACAAACGCAAAATTCTTAATGAAAAATTGGAATCCGAGCAATCTCCTAAATTATTTTGGCAAACTATAGATCAATTAGGTCTTGGTACAGCTAATGATTTTTCTGCTAGTTGTGTTTATCAGCCTGCTGAGTTTTTAAACGAATTCACTACTACTTCGATCAGGAATATTACTAACAACCCTGAACTACTTGAAGATTTACTATAAACTGATTTTGCTACAAATTTGTTCAGTTTTATCACGATAACAATGGCACATTTGGCGCTGAATGCTATAAAATCGAATAGTACTGGAGTGGATAATATTTCAATTAGATTCATTAAAATCCTAATTATTAATAATATAATTACAACTAGCTCGTTTAGGTATTTGGAAACATGCTAAGCTGATACCGATTCCAAAAATGAATAACCCTGTCTGTATATCTAAATTTCGTTCTATAAGTATTTTACCTACACTATCCAAATTATTAGAAAGAGTTTTGAGTGAACAAATTATTCAATATATTGAAGAGAATGGAATGCTGGATTGTAATCAATACGCTTATAGATCATACCCTAGCACTAACACTGCTGTGTTAAGCGTAGTTGAAGATATAAGACGAGATTCGGATAAAAACAATGCTTTTGAAGGCATTTGATCGCGTTCATCATGTAATCTTGTTTCAAAAATTATAAGAACATTTTAAATTTAGTTGGTCAGCTTGGTCCTTGATTAAAAGTTATAGACAAATAACTCTAACGTTCTCTAACGGTTTTCATAGGTGATAAGTTCTCTGTAAGTACCTGCGCCAGTGTTGGCGTTCCTCAGAGATCGGTGCTAGGACCTTTGTTATTTGCAATGCATATAAACGGTTTGCCTAGAAGTTTGGCAATAGCTAACTATCATTTATTTGCTGATGATGTGCAAATATATTCCTCCTGTTTGATTAAGAAGATTGATTACTCGAGACTTAAGAATGAATTAGTTCTATTTGCTTAAAACAGAGAACTGAGAAATAGGCATGTAAAGTTTTAAATAATGTTAATGTATTCAAAATATATTAAATTAGTATGAGGATTCCAATCAGATTTTCCAAAATATTGATTTCAAAGTTTTTGATGGAACCTTTTTCATAAATATTGTGATCAATTAGCTTCGGCGTTTCATATGCGGATTTTGTATCTGAATCGAAAGTAATTTAATTAAAATTAGAGTACTAATTAAACAAAAATTCCTGGCCATTCAGATTGAGAACAGCTTTAACATTTAATATGCGAATATCCTGTGATGTCATATAACAGAATGCAGCTTGCAAGTCTGATTTTTCTTTAAATCAATTTTTGGTTTCTTCTCAACTAAGTTTACGTCCATAATAATTGGTCACTTTGCAATTCAGCTGCGATTTTTTTGTTTTTGCAAATTGCACGTCTTATAAATCTGCTCTGCGTGGGCCAACTTAAATCTGATGATATTACTTTCTTGGTTAAAATGAAGAACTTTAATTTTGGTGAATGACACTTCTTTAAGCGTGTACATGATCTTTGAGTATTTATCGTAGTCTTTAAAATCTATTGGTGTCATTTGAAGAATACTGAAGGTTTTTTTTAAATTAATAATTTTCAAAATTCGGATTAGGCTGTTTGGTGACATAAACTCGATTTTTTTCTAAATACCTGTTCAATTTGAGAGTGCGCATTGTCCACCTCTTGTATGGCAGAATGACCAGCGATAGAATACTACATTGTGACCTCTTCGCCATCGGGATGGTCTCGCATGAATTTAAGAATTGCGGTAGCCAAGAATGAATTCTCGTTCTGTGGTACGCATGAATCGCTCCAAGTGATGAGCTTTGTGAATCCAGAACCATCATAAATTTGCGCCCAGCTGTGTATTCTGTCCACAAACAGCAATAGATTTTTTTGGTAGTTGAATAGTGTGCCGTTAGATTATACACCGTTAGCTAGCATAGAGCAATAAAATAATATCCAATATTCGATCTCGGGCAGTTTATAACATTATGCAAAACTGGAACATTTTCTTTATTCCGATCTTCATTTCTATCTGTCCGCATGTTTTCTTTGAGGCGCTGGTGTTCTTCAAAATCGCTGGTTAATTGGAGTGTACAAACTTTTGCTTTTTCCGCGAAACGGTATTCTTCACATTTTCCACATAAATCTGATTTGGGTTTATGGAAGCCCAAATTAAATGCAGTGCAGAAAACTTTCCTGAAATAACTTGATTTTGCCGGAGTTTCTCCATTTGTTTACATCTTTTGAATATTTACACTTGCCTCTAGATATTTTTTCGAAGTTTTGGCTCGGCAATAGTGACTTTCAATTTCAGGAAAGGAATTTATGTGCCGTTTAATTTTGTCCGTTTTGCGAAGTTTTTCGGTTTCTAGTTATTTTTGGTTTAGCTTCGATTAACCCCGTAATGGTCTTTTTGTTATGCATGCCGTACATATTTTTTTGCGATAAATCTAAAGTTCCGAGAAAGTGCGGCTTGTAATTTCAAAACGCTTTCTTTCGACGGCTGGCTTGTTCTGCGCACAATGTCAGCTTCGTTTGTAAATTTTAAAATAAAATCATTTTTGCGTAACCGGTCAAGAGAGTCGTAATGTTTAAAAAATAATTGTCTCTCTTTTTCACGAACGTTTGTAGTACATTTACACTTTCAGGTTTCACAATTTTTTTTTTTATTCACTTTTTTAGGAATAAGCTTGCCCTTATAATTTATATAATACTCACCCTTTTGGCGCTTTGTTTGTTGTTGATGTACCTTCCAGATTGCTTCGTTTTTGATTTTTTGCGTTTCCAACCGTCTTCATGTAGAGTGTCAGAAATTTTATCAGGACTACAAGAACATTTAAAACGTCCGCTTGCACATTCTCTAAAATTTCTTCGTTTATTATTGCAAACATCCCATCACTGGTACATTCCCCCAAAATATTGTATTCTGAATCCATCGTTCTAAAATAACTAATCATTGCAATTTAATAAAGGGTGGTTAAATTTTAAGGGCCGACGTTGAATGTGAACCACACCTAAACGTCAATTTTTTTTTCTGCATTTAATTTGACATTTCTCAATTTCAGACTAATTCAATTTGAACAGAAATGGTGGCAAATGATCAGAATGGTGGCAAGAAATGGCAACAGTGGATGGTCAATTTTCGAAGAAAATCATCTTCAGTGATGAGGCACATTTTCACCTCAGTGGATTCGTCAATAAGCAGAATTGCCGCATTTGGGCGAATCATAATCCAAGAGTGACTGTTTGGTGCGGTTTATGGGCTGGCGGCATCACCGGGCCGTATTTTTTTCCAAAATGAGGCCAGTCAGGCAGTAACTGTGAATGAACTGCGAATTGGAAGATATGGATGTGGACGATATGTGGTTTCATTAGGACGGTATCACTTGCCACACAGCTATCGAAACAATGGCTCTTTTGCGCGACAAATTCAATGGCCGTGTTATCTCACGTGGTGCCGATGTCAATTGGCCGCAAAGATCATGTGATTTGACACCGTTGGACTTCTTTCTGTGGGGTTATTTGAATGAAAAGGTGTACGTCGATAAGCCAGCAACAATTCAAGAGCTAAAGTATGAGATAATTTGGCACATTAACGGCATAGAACCTCAATTATGCCTAAGCGTCATCGAAAATTTGGACCATCGGGTGGAGGTGTGCCGCCGAGGTCGCGGCGGCCATTTGGCCAATATTTTGTTCCATACATAATTGAACCATACCATGTTATCATAATAAAAAGAATTGACAATAATTTTCTAAATAATTTGTGTTTTATTCAAAATGAACATCGGCCCTTAAAATTTAACTAACCTTTATTATCATCTACACTAGATCTAGATAAAGTAAGATAAAATAAAATATATAATTTTTACTTACACAATACAACCTTCTCTTAAAAAATGTATAGAACAACTGATCCACAGAACATTAAACATTACGGAGGAACCCTAATTAAATAATTTTTTTTATACAATGTAATATTTTTTGGGATGCAAGACAATAACTTAAAGAAACTAGAAAAGGCATTCAATGCTTCAATTCAATATGTTTTCAAATTACGAAAATTTGATCATATATCCGCTTATGTAAATAAAATTATTGGATGTCCTATTGGAGAGTATTATGAATTAAGAGCTGGTATTTACTTTTCCCTTGAGCACCACTATTGTTCCTACTCCAAATGCTGTCATGCAGCCGCATACCATCAAACCTTTTCCAAGTGATTTCATTGTTGGTTTTGAGCAAGTATATATGAAAATTATTCACCGCCAAACGTTCATTCTTCCGTGACTATATGACAGGCGTATCATGCTCTCGTCGGTCCATAATATTTTTCCCAAAAATTCAATGATTTGAGGACATTCTAATTCTAAAAAAAATTGTATCTTCTGTTTATTTATTTTGCTAACGTATGATAGCTTCCGAACTGCTCCTCCACGAAAGCCACTTTCGTCAATTCTACGTCTAATGATGCTTTCAGATGGTTTTTTACCCTAATTTTAGATGCGGATATTAACCTGTTACCTTCACAAAGTTTTATAATTTGCTCTCCTACCCTCTCGTTTGTTATTTAGGGTCGTCCTGTACGATGAGTAGGAGAAAGCTGATTTTTTTCCTCAAATGCTTTACAAATTTTTACAATTTCTCTAAAAGTTTTGCCTTCTGACCTTAACTTGATTATAATACGTCGTTCTTTCCTAGTTAACTGAAAGAATTTACCCACTTTGACTGAAATAAGGTAGAATATTTACTAAAATCAATTTAAATTACAATTTAATAAATTTAGCTGCAATCAGCTTTAAATAATACTTACTAATTATTATTCAGCTAAATTTTAGTCATAATGCTTCAATTAGAGTGTTAAAATGAAACTATGCTAGGTGAAATTCAGATGTTTTGTAATTGTTAACTTATTTTTGATCGGTTCGTTTCGGAAAATGAGACGTAAAACAGAAACTAAATATAATGAAAAATATTTACACACACAAGTGTATATAATGTGTAGTTTTAAGAAAGAAGTAGGAATGGAAATCAATTTGAAAATGATTCCGGAAATAATAATTTTATTGTAATCAAAAATTTGTGATTTCACGTATTTTTTACCATGTACCTCTATAAAAAGTACAAATTTGTTGATCATTGTCGTATATACAAACGTGAACAGGTGACTTGAGAATTTCGAGCTTTTTCTAAACATAAAATAAGTTTACTTTAGATAAACTTTAACAATTTACCGTTTTATTTATATTCATTTTAAAATACATCGGAGGCTGTGTATTAATTTTAATTTTTTGAGAAACGTTTTTTATTCTAGAGTTTGTTAGATTCTGCAGGAATCAAAAACACTGCGTGGTGTATCCGTGCGTTTATATACATAACTTTGACTTGAATATTAAATTGTTTTTGAGATGAAAATGATAAAAGTTTTTCTCCCAAATTTTTACGTTATTTTGCTAGGGAATAATTTTATTTATTTTATGTCGTTTTGAAAAAAATAAATTAAATGGTCTGATTATACTAAATTGATTATTTTGTATTTTATCGCTTTTCTTCGAATATGTACACAGAATTCGTATGTGTTAAAAGTATCTCGTGAGACGGTATGATTTAACGACACGGTATATACAAATTAAGGCTAATTGAATAATTTTTTATTCATCGTTATAGACGAAATGAAATTTCTCCAAAAATAAGTTACTAAACTCGGGAATAATGAAGAATTGCTGAACGTTGATTGATTTTCCTCGTATATACCAAATGATTAAATGTGTAAATATATTGCAACTAACTAAGGGATTTAAATTCCATTTCTATTACTCACTCTTATCATGGTTATAACTCGTATTCAAATAACTTGTCATGGCCCCTATACAATAACATATAGACACCGACATCATCTCTCTATGATTATTTATATGTCTCCGTATACGAATATATATATGATTATTTATTTATGCTCTGTCATCACCAAATCAACAAAAATTCTTCTTCGTGAATTTTATACAGATGTGCCGTATAAATTGTTCATGTTGGGAAAATGTGGGTTTAAAAAAAATTAAGCATCAACAGCTATATTCGAAATCATGACGATGATTTACATTTTGAATAACGTTCTGTTGTGTGTTGTCTGCACATTATATGGATGGACCGTCTCCACTTCACTCCTATATGTACAATATATCTACATATCAAGGGTTTTTGAGATGATATAATTTTCAACATAACATACAGAATGAAAATGAAGTCCCCAAGTTCGTTTTATCCGAACACAAAACACAAATATAAAAAATCTCCTTCAAATCTTTTTCACCAATTAAAAAAAAAATTGAAAAATTCATTCATCCATATCAGATGACATTTTGTGTTATTTTCATTTATTTATTTTGAATTTTTTTTTTTTTTTTACTTTTCAAACACGATAACATAAGCAATTGAATTATGAGATTGTTTTTCTCAAATACTGACGAAGGTTATCGTTATCCTTTCGACAGGATAAAATGTAGAGTATATCTAGAGCTCAATATATACTGAAATGAAAATAAGATGGCAAGGCAGAATAAGGAAAAAAAATACAAATTGAATTTTCTGAAATATCGACTTGGATAAATGATTAATAAATAAAATCGACGACATATCTTCCAGTGAAATTATCATTCGTTTATTTTTATATTTGCGTCCAAACCGTTCTCGGTACATGTGATGATACGAATTGGTTGCGGCTGTTCTTAATGATGTTGTTATTTGAAATGAATTGCAAGCAAGTATTTTACTTAAGTGGATTAAATGCAGACTGGAAAGTACCATAATCATAAGTGACAAAAAGGTATTTTATCTAAGCCAAGGAGATTAAGCTTTTCATATTAATTTTTTATTCAATTTACGGGTACGTCGCATAAATAATATATTTCTTCTGTTCCTGTAGAACTAAAAACAATTTTTTATTCGAAAATAAGCTTTTACGTTTTAAACAAAACTGTTATTACAAGGAAGCGTATCTCGTTTATCCGAATGCAACTTCAAGTAAATTATAATTTTTTCAAATTTCAAAAACAAATGTTTTTTTCCAAGGTATTATTGAAAAGTTTGTAAAGGTAAAACTAAGAAGTTCTAATACCAAATTGAGGTTTAATATAAAACCCATCAAAAGCTTTATGAATTATCTTTATATTCGTAGAACAGAACTACGTAGAACCTCAAAGCTTCTAAAACATATTTAAATATTGAGTCTATCAAAAATTAATAGAAGAGTATGTCGTTTGATTTCCAAACTTTAATTATTCTAAAATTGTAAATCTAACAAAAATTGTTGTTGTTTTGACCCATCGAGGTTCAATGTAGACATAGTAGGTTTTTTAAAAGTTATCCTGAGCATCAGTTCGGTACACGGGTGTACAACTACTCCAACACTGAAAAAATTTAATTTCACAGTTTTGTGTATCCTAGGTAAACAAATGGCCACGAGCTCAGCTATTTGGGGTCAAATCCGACAATAGCCGTGTTTTTTTATTAGCGCCCGATAGCTGTATCCGGAGCACGCAATTTTCTATGTCAAAACTTATATTTAGCGCACTATTTTTGCATATAATTAATTTATTTAACTCTAAACTAAGATTTTTCATTCAACTTTTTAGTTAAAAGCCGATAGAAAAATATCTTGCTCTACCTATTTATCGGGAGCCGCTATCGGGAGCGCTATCAATTTCAAAGGGAAATTTTAAATTTCCTTTGTTTTGTACAACCCTTAAACCATTAGAAAATTAATCTTACAATAAAAATTTACAACGCAGCAAGATGATTTATTTTTTATAACGTCATGCCAAAATAATTATTAATTGGTATATTTCAGGTCGTTAAATGTTTGTTTTATGGATGAATTTATTTTTTCATTTTTATGGTATAGCGACATCAGTGAACAAATAGCTACAGTTTCAATAGAAATTTCCCTTCGGTGCCGGATAGTGCTCCAATAATAAAACACGGCTAATATGTTGCTCCTTTTGAACACAGGACACTCATCTGTTCTTAAAAACAAAAACATCCGTATAAACACCGACCATGCCCTTCCACACCGGGTTGAAATATTTCCTAAAAAAATCCTAAATGTTGTGAGTTTCTGTTACAGATTATCCATTAAAATAGAAAACATTTAGGCGGATAAATAATAATTTGAATTATATTTTAAAATTGATAATATATTATAAATTAATTGTACGTAATGACATTAAAATATGGTCTAAAGAGATTTACGACTTCATCGGAATACTACTCGAGATTTTGCGAGATGAATATCGATCTCACTATGTTTTTCTATTTATCAAATGACCTCACCAAATCACGACAAGTATTTCGTTAAATTCGAAAAAAAAACTCTTTAAACAGTAATGCTAGGCTTCTTCTTCTGCTTGACCATACCTCAACTATGACAAAATTCTGAAAAAATCGTCTTGGATATGGGCATTTGATAGATCTAGCATAACAAACTTAGTGAGATTGGTCATCACCTCGCAAAATCTGGACTTGGATTCCGTGGAAATCTTAAAATAGATAATTTAATTTTATTTGTTTTCTTGATATACTCGAATTAATTTGTGGCGTTTTGGCTTTATTGTTTTCACACGTTTGAATCAATTTTCGAAGCACTCTTTCCATTCTAATTAAGGCATCTCCAAAATCTGCATTTTCAACGCATCAACCGCTTCTTCAGGTGTCGAAAAACGTTGACGTTGCAATTTAATTTTGATTTGAGGGAATAAAAATGGGGGTCATTGGGTGCCAAATCTATATGGGAGATGGTCCACTAATTCGATGTTTTGACCACTCATATATTCAGTTGTTTGTACTGATGTGTGAGAGAGAGCTCGTATTGTCTTGGCGGAGCATGGTCCGTTGTCGGCGGTTGATTTTTTTATTTCGCCGAAGACTTTTATCAAACAAATGGTTATGTTCCATTCAGAATTGACTGTTTTTCGTTGCTCCAATGGTATGGTTGCGACATGTCCACTTTTCCCAAAAGAACGGGCTACCATTTGCTTCGTAGTGCTTCATGTGCAAACAACTTTTGTTATAAACAAACGATTTTATCAAATAAAAACATGCATCCGTAAACGTTTGATTGATATCGAGCCTAAGATATCCTTCTCAGAACCAGAATTTCAATAATTGTCAACTATAATAACAGCCTTTTTGCCAATAAAGTATACGTATTATGCCGTAAGAATATAAATCTTTTCATTGAGGATATTACGTTAAAGTTCGTGCTCGTAGAACTAACTAAACTGAATATTCGGAAGGGAACCAAAAGAGCGTCTTACCCTTGCGACCAATAAGCGTGGATTTCGAACGGGCATTTTCTGCTGCTGGATCAATTACAACAAAATTCACACCCAGATTGAACGACGATGTTTGCCGAGCAGAAGGATTTAGAGATCAACCATTAATAATACCGACCAAATAGCACAGTGGTTAAAGATTTTTCGTTTGGATCGGGAGGTACCATGTTTGAATCCCGATAGGGGCAGGATGCAAAAAGGAAATGTTCATGAAATGATTACGATCTGTGATAAAAAGAAACACAACAACGACCCCCTAACTCTTCTATGTCCAGTACTATAGGCTGGCATGGAGCTATCCAATACGCAGATGATATCTTAAATTGAACCTACATAGCCGTACGTCCGCAATTTGGCATAACTGCATAAGGTAGGATGGGAAAAATAAAGCGCGCGCGAAAGAGTTGGGAGTGCTTCGGCCCCAGTACAGATTGCAAGGATAAAAATATTATTAATACTCCTATTATTCAAAAATTTTTCCGAATTTATGTTGAAAGGTTTATTAACAGTAATGAAATTTTGTTCTGGCTTTCAATGAAGTAAATACAATTTTTGAACTAAATTATTTTACTTACATTTTCCTTACGTAATCATATATTTGGATTTACTGTAAATTTCGGGTAAATCGGTTTTTTCATAAATTATTTACCGTGTACCGGTTTTTTAAAAGTTGGTAAATTTGCGAATTTGGGAACCAATAAAACTGGTTTAGAGTGGCCTGTATATCATTTATTTTTAATCAACTCTCTCACTTTTCGTTATGTTCTGGAGGCGATTTAATATTATTGAGGTGAACATTGACACGTGTATTTTTTGAGCATTATGTGAGATCCAAAGTGAACAAATCCTTTTGACGAGCACCTGTTCATGTAACATTAAATATAAGCATACCTTACTAAAGCCGAAGGATTCCTTAACTTACGATAAGTCGATCACGAAAACTGTCTTGACTGTTAAACATTGGCCATTCATGGTGCTTTATCCAAAAGCCGAATTAAGTTCAGCATGTTGTTGTAATAATCCACGCGGAAGTTGTACAACATAATCACGAAAATGTTCACGATTTAGTTCCATTTTGCACTGGAATGAAATTTTGAAATCACTAAAACAAAAAAAAGTAGCGGCTGTATAAAAAAACGTTCTGAGTAAATACACCGTCCAAAATCTCAAACAATCGTAAAGAAGAGAAACTAGATGGCAGCACGTAGATATAATCTAACTAAACAAATAATTTTAATTACTTTCCGTTTTGAGAAATTTTTTATTTCATTTTAAAATAAATTCGCCCAAATGTTGCCATTTTTTGTGTATAATTACTAACGCACACACACACACAATTTTTAGGCTGCGTTTTTTAGGAATTATTTCATTCTGGTGCACAGGAGTATGAAATTTGTTCTAAAACATTCCTAACTTGTATTTTTACTTAGGATAGAGTTAGGAAGTATTTCACGCGCATGTTTTCACCTCCACTGATGAGAAGTTTAGAACTGATATTTCTACCAGTGAGGACCAGGTGATAGAAGCAGTTCTGATCTCTGAATATTTTAACTTCATTACGGGCAGTTGAAAGATGGACTGTGAGGTTGAAAAAAGGTTTGATCTCTGGCACACTGAATTTAAACCTTTCAGGCCTCAACTAAAGCGCAATCATCAATTTCCCTTAAGTTGAAATCTACTAGAACTTTCTCTCATCTATTAACGAAATGGCAGATCAACTCAAACAACCACTTAATATGGATTATAGGGCATTTCAATATTTCGTATAATTTAACGCAGTGTTGCGCGTCTACGTAGATAATGACAAGAATTGGTACACCACGTAAATATTTCGCAGGCAATGTAGATTATTACGTTTTCTCGCCTTTTCCATTGTTTACATATATAAATAATTTTATAACTAAAAATATATTATTCACCACACAAAATTGTTACTCGGATTTGGCGTATACGCCGGTTAGCTTAAAAATTGCGTTATCGAACGATGCCATCAACATATGAATATAATGATCAGCTTTTCTTGGTGAATTGTAGAAAAATTGAGTGATCCACTGAATAAATTATTTGCATGTTCACATGATTGTTCTGCAGATGTGTGGTATATGGCTAGTTAGCGTAGGAACTGCCCTTTTGAACGACACTACCAACATATGGATAGGTGGGTGGGTTAACAGGGAAACGAAGTTCAAGATTCGTTCAGTGGTTCTTTTTGGGTTACGCCAAATGAATCAGGCATACATTTTAGAGAGTACAGAACCATTAATGTGAGCAGGAACATTTTTAAAAAATTTCTTAAAATTAAAAGAAAGGTTAACATTTAATTCAAGTTTATTAACATGCATTTCCTAAGATAAAGAGGCCATAGAAGACAAGATCGCGGAACAATTCCGTAACAGGCCACTATTTCTTTCTTAACACATCAACAAAAGTTTTATGATCGTTGAATACATATGTTGGTAGTGCCGTTCGATGGAGCAATTCCTATACTAACTGGACATATACGCCACATCCGCGGAACAATTATGTGAGCTGGCCAAGATACACATCAACCAAATTTTTCTTTCGAGAGAACTGTCGTTCTGTAGGGCAATTTCTATTGAACTGATGAAAAAATGAAATATTTTATTTTAACCGTTTAACGGTCATAAAAATATGAGGTATAATTTTTGCAAGAGTTTAACACTGATCAAAACCAAATCTAATGTAATTTGCTACATTTTGACAAAAAAAAATACATTAGGAAATATGGCAAGTGACATAGATGTGCCTATGTTCTTTCTACCAATAAGTTTTATTTGTCATTCAGATATTAAAATATTCTAACTGTAATCAAATGTATCACAAAATTGTATATCACAAGAAATTATAAAATAATAAAACATATTTAAACGTTATCGTAAGAAGACTTCAATTAAGTTTAGGGTGCTCCCAATGCAATCACTTTCCGTTGGGTAACATAAATAAACATTACGTATCTTATGCATTCGGCATGTATCCATAGAAGTTTTAAAATTTTGGTCCGTTTTTCACTTTGTATCATCGTAGAAGAATGAGGTATTTTTCGCGAAGTAAAATTTCCAATTAATTCACAACACTTTGGCAAAACTTCAAACTACATAACTTAGTTTTTAAATTTTGTTCATCCGAAGTATCTGTATGTATAATATAGGCCTTCGGCAATATCAATAAAATCGTAAAATATTCGCAAATACAATTTTATTACGGCGATCAATCTCGTACGATACTTTTTTTGGTCCATAATGGCCACACCATCCATATTTTGGATAACAATAGAGACACCATCGGAGCTGCGACACTCGATATCACCTCTTTTCATTTTGTTTGAAGAAAATATAGAAATTTGCTTTCGGTTATTACGAACTGCACCTTTATTATATTGCGACGATATAATGCATATTGTAAATTCGGTGTAAATATTGAATTGGTATAAATATCCATTCTTCGCAGCACATCTGCCACCACAATTTAAAACCCCATCTAATGGGTTTCCCTTTAAATACAATTTCCTTTGTTAGGAAAAATCAATAACTTTTTTTAAATATTTACGTTCCTTTCACATATTGTTTCATATTTGTGTTCATCTATTGATTGGGTTCTTGCATTAGAATAGCCGTTTTAGGCGAACGAACTTTATATGCACGATCATAAAGAACCCCCCCCCCCCCCGTCGTAGGAACTGATTTTGAATCACAAAAATGTAAAACAGATCTTATTTCTTCCAACCTCCAATATGACGTGACATTTGATACAAATGGCACTATTATATCGGGTTGCGTTGACCAATAATCTCTTAGAGCAGTCAAAACATGATAGCTCATTACTAAATTTAATCCTAAGAACGCTTTCATTCCCTCATCTTTAATATTAATTTGAATTCCTTTTTGAACACAATATATTTTGATCTGTTGCTTAATGATATCAGAACATCCATGGTAACTGCTTTAAAAAAAATCGAATGGACTAGGAAAATACTCGCTTGCTATTGGTTCTCTATTTAAAAACGTGAGGCGCAGGATTTTCTTCCTGATTAGCACTGTTTTCAACTAATTCACTCGTCAATACCATTTGAATTAATTCATTCTCCGTTATCGGAAATTGATAGATTTTGCAAGTAATAAATTTTTGATTTGATCTTAATTTGCAAGTAATAAATTTTTGATTTTGATAATTGAATTAAATTTTTATTATCATAATCACCATTATTGCTATTGTTGATTTTGATTGAATTTTCTAAAAAAACTTAAAACCAATTCTAAAATGGCAGACCTAGATATTAGTTTAGCCTGAAAAATAATTCCAGAATTCGGTGGATCCGAAACTTATCGGAAAAGCATATGAAATTGTCAAATTCGAAGAATTTCAGAAATGGAAAGATCTTAAAGTTGCACTTAATACTCAATTTAGTTCTAAACGTTCTCTAGAATCAATTCAAGTAGAATTAAATTCTATAAAGGAACAACGATCCGAAGATGTGAAAACTTTCTCAAATCGTGTTGAAACTTTACTTTACCATTTAAACGAGGCGTGTCTTTCAGAACCGGATATTGGATTAATCAAAGATGTTAAGAAAATAAATTATGATTACGTTCTATGGAACGGCTTTCAGATCATTTCAGGTAGGGTTACAAGAACCTATGAAGTGGTTAATAAAAGCTTGCCGATTTATCAATTTGAAAGAAGCAATTATTAAAGCCTTGGAAGAGGCAATCCAAAAATATTCAATTTTAAATGATTCGTCCACTTCAAAACAATTATCCGCGGTTTCGCAACAACCCAAATCATCCTTCTCTAACTTTTTAAATATTCCAAAATGCCAATTATGTAATAAAACAGGTCACAAAGTGTCAACCTGTTTTAAACTACAACCGTCTGAAAATTTGAAACTGAATAAATCATTGGTAAACTCAAACGTAAATGATTCTACAACTTACTACCGAAATAATCCAATAATCCAAATAAAGGACATCATATTCAAAAATTTAGCAACTATGAACAAAATGTAATAACTACTTCTTCATCTAACACGGGAAACTTGCAAGGATCCAAACAGCCGGGTACTTCTCAGCGGATCCGAGATTACCAATAGAGTGCCAACACCATGATAATTCTTACAATTCTACATTTAAAACTACTAATTTTAACATTACAGATAACATAATAACAAAAAATTCAAATTTTTCAGGATTGATTTTTGAAAATTCTAACCTTGACAATTTAAACACCAATTCATCCGATTTAAAAAAATTATACAACGTTTCGACCTTAGAAGATTTCAATACCAACTCTAATTCTACAATGTTCTTAAAATTAACTTTACTCTTTAACTCGCATAGTTAAAATAAAACATTTAGATCCAGATTCTCTCTACTATCCTGATTCCAAATGTAAAATCGCCGAAAATTCAAAGGACTCCTTTGAGACACTTGGATTATCCAATTTAGAGCTATTCTTTCCAGATTCAGATTTTTCTTTTAAACAAAACTTTCAAGGGATTCAAAATGGTTTTCCAATTCAATATTCTGTCATCTTATAGGTAAAGATTTTTTAGGGTTTTTTAATTGTAAACTGGATTTTTCTTCAAAAAGTATTCAGTTAACTATTAATAACAAAGCAGTCTCTTACATGCTTCCAAAACATCCACTTCTCAAAATATAATTAGAGCCCGAACAGAAAAATCCGCCAAAATACCAACTTCACTAACCAATAATTCAGAGCATATTTGCTACTCAGCAGAAGTACTTCCTGGGTATACATAGCAAGTTCTATTTTGAAAATTGAAAACGGTTTTACGTATGTTAATCTAATAAATTCTAATGAGTATGATGTCGAATTGAAATCAAATCTAAATTTGAAATCCGAAGCTCTAGACAATTTTTATGTGTTTAATATTAACCTTTTAAATCCTAATATACAAAATCGTCTGTGGTTACGAAGTAATCGAAAGTAAAATTGATTTGAGTCACTTAAATCATGAGGAGCAAAATTATATTTCAACGATATGGCGTACATTTAATGATGATTTTTTCATTGATGGGGCAAAGTTATCAGATGCAATTTCTCATCAAATCAATACATACCCACATTCCAATCCAATACTTTGCAGACCATATCGATTGCTTCATTCTGTTAAAAATGAAATTAATAAACCAGTAAGTGAAATGAAAGCCGATAATATAATTGAAGATTCCAAATCTCCTTGGAATTTTCCTTTATTGTGTGTTCCTAAGAAATCCAAAACAAATGAAAAAAGTGGCGGATTGTCATTGATTATAGGAAGCTTAATGACATCACAATTCCTGATATTTTGGACAGCTTAGGTCTTTCCCATTATTTTTGAATTTGATTGAATTGATCTTGCTCATGCATACCACCAGGTTCCAATCGAAGTACTTTTCAAAGGCTCATGAATAACT